>VDFB02373365.1:227387568-227664136 GCA_007258455.2 Sequoia sempervirens
ACTTGCACTCATCCTCACAACATCATCTAGTTTGCATATCTTGCCATCCAAGGAGCATACACATCAAAGATCAAAGGGCCAACCAAAGGATCGATTCGACATAAGGTATAAGGTTCCATTTGTTGTTTTTATCTTGTGTTGTTTCCAACTTAGGCTAATCTTGAGGTGTAGGTTGTTTTGGTGTTTGTTTGCACTATTTTACTTGTTGCTTGTTTCCTAACGCTCACATTCGACCTATCACACAATCATTTAAAATCACAATCATAAATTGTATGTTAAGGAAAAATTAAGAATCCTAAATCACAATCATTCATATACTTATCACAATAATTAATGAATATCATTGTTTTCTTTCTCATATGACTATCATTTTCCTTGCATTTACCTTCTTGGACTGCCCCTCTTATCTTTATGTGTTATCTCTTTCATAGGGGTCATTGTATAGACATCAAGACTACCTTCAAGGTCATCGTGTCGTTATGAATTACTGTCAAGGAGGTCATTGTAGATTGAATACTTGGTTGTCTTTTATGAATAGATCATCCTCCATTTTCAGGTTGATGAATGTATTTTCTTCATGAATGTTCAAGAATATAACCCTTCACTCATTTCATCACAATGGTATTCACTATTCTTTTTGTATAGTGACTAATGCTAATTCATCAGCATGGTTTAAGGTTTTCCTTCATTCTTCAAAAACCTACCATTATTAAAAGTGACTTCCCATTGCATTATCTGTATGATTGTCACTAAAAAATTTCTATGGCTATCCCTTTCTACATGAGATTGCCTCCTCTTTTCCATTGTAGGTGTTCATCCTGCATTATGAAACTCTTAACATATGTATTTTACAATGTTTCATTTTTTCCATATTATAACCAAAGGTCTTTATCTACTACAAGTTTGTATAAAGTAGGTGAAATATATTTATTATCATGAGGTCTCTCAATCAACCTTTTTGTAACATTCAATGACTATCAAAAATTTCTCCATTCCTTATGGATTCCATGGGAAATATATGGTTATATACCTTCAAAAAGACCCTAATAACTACCATATAAGAAATCCAAAAATAGACATCAATACAATCCATAGAAATTTTCTTGGCATGGCATTTGTCATTTCTTACCATCAGCATGAGACCAAATTTCTTTGAGGCATTTTTTCAAACAATTAACTACCTTTTCTATACTTTTAATTAAATATTTAGAAACTAATGAAAGTGGTCAAATAACTTCATATTTGTTGTTTCATTTTTAGATGTTGACATCAAATAGCCCTGGCAATTTTCGTGGCACGATGGACCATGGAGTTGCTGTAGCAATAGCCAATTCTGATCCTTTGAGAGAGGTATGCAAAATATTAGTAAATTTGACATGATATTTTCTCTTCTATGGTCTATTATTAAAAAAAATTATTATACTTGTTGGAATTTTAATTGTTATCTTAATGGTTGCTATAGGTGGTTGTCACTCTAAATCATCGATGTGCTAATGTTGTGAATGAGTGTGATGATTATTTATTTGTGGTAAGTGATTATTTTGTTATATGTCATTCCACAATTCAATTTCTATATATTAACATCTATACTTCTTATTGTATCAATGGCGTCTCTAGATGAGTGAAGAGAGGAGGACTAGTGAGCACATTTGAAAGATAAAAGAATCAACATGCACTCCATCCAGTCAATTGTCGAAGGAAAATTGTGATCTTTTTCCTTCTCCTAGTGGGAAATGACTATGTATTAGAGTTTTTTGTTGTATGCTTACGTGGCATTTTTGAACATATGTTTTGTACTATTGATATATATGACATTTTATGTCCATATGGCTCTTTTGTAGTAAGCGTGTATGACTTTATTGGATATATTGTATAATTTTATCAACATATCTTGATATAGCCTTATGGCT
Organism: Sequoia sempervirens; assembly: GCA_007258455.2. NCBI lineage: Eukaryota > Viridiplantae > Streptophyta > Pinopsida > Cupressales > Cupressaceae > Sequoia > Sequoia sempervirens. The sequence goes on from VDFB02373365.1 coordinate 227,389,479, forward strand.
TTTTGATTAATGCAAATCTTATTTTACCACTACTATTTTTGAATGATGTTATCATGCATATTTTGTAAATTATATGCTTGAATTTTGTAGGCATGGGTGTTGTTTACATCTAATGCTTAATTAATTATTGTTGATTTTTATTACATTCAATTTTTCACACATTCATATAGCTTTCTAACATTCATGATGAATGTTACTAAGTAGACATTTAATTATCTAAACACTCTTGCAGTTAAGGATAATAAACCTATTAGCTTCTTTAATAAACTATTCATCCTTCTTATTAAGTAGGCCAATAATGAATTTCTATATGAGTGTGCCTTGCATGTGTATACTGGTGACTTATGTGTATTCATAATTTGTGACTTACATGTATACATGTGAATAATTTGTGACTCGTAACATGTATTTGTATGTATACTTCATGACTTGCAACTTATAAGTTACATGTATTCAAGTGTATACTATACAACTTACGTGTATACTTGGTGACTTACATGTATTCCAGTGTATACTTTTTGACTTACGTTTTTTCATGTGTATATTTTGTATTCATGTGTATACTTCATGAATTACATGTATTTGAGTACTTGTGCTTCACTTATTCATGTATATGCTTCATGCTTCCAATGTATAATTCATGTGTTCACATGTATGCTTCATGATTCATGTGTACACTTCATGTATTCACGTGTATGCTTCATGCTTCTTGTGTATAATTTGTTTATTACGTGTATTCACGTGTATGTTTCATACTTTCAATTTATAATTTATGTGTTCACATGTATTCTTCATGATTCATGTGTATACTTCATGCATTCATGTGTATGCTTCATGCTTCTTGTGTATATTTCATGTATTAAATGTGTATTGACTTGTATGCTTCATACTTGATATGTACATTTTGTGTGTTCACGTATATGCTTCATGCTTCTTGTGTATACTTCATGTATTCATGTGTATGCTTCATGCTTCTTATGTATACTTCAAGTATTACGTGTATTCACATGTACATGCTTCATGCTTCTGATGTATAATTCATGTGTTCACATGTATGCTTCATGATTCATATGTATACTTCATGTATTCATGTGTATGCTCCATGCTTCTTGTGTATATTTCATGTATTACATGTATTGACATGTATGCTTCATACTTCCTATGTACACTTCTTGTGTTCACATGTATGCTTCATGCTTCCTATGTATACTTCATGTATTCATGTGTATGCTTCATGCTTCTTGTGTATACTTTATGTATTACATGTATTCACATGTATATTTCATGCTTCTGATGTATAATTCATGTGTTCACGTGTATGCTTCATGCTTCTTGTGTATACTTTGTGTATTACGTGTATTCACATGTATGCTTCATGCTTCCAATATATAGTTCATGTTTTAACTTGTATTCTTCATGATTCATGTGTATACTTCATGTATTCACATGTATGCTTCATGTATTCACATGTATGTTTCATGCTTCTTGTGTATACTTCACATATTACATGTATTCACATGTATATTTCATCCTTCATACATACACTCCATTTGTTCACATGTATGCTTCATGATTTCTACATATAATTCATGCATTATGTGTATTCACGTGTAGGATTCATGCTTCTTATGTATACTTTGTGCATTACATGTATTCATGTGTATGCCTTATACTTCCTATGTATACTTCATGTGTTCACGTGTATGCTTCATGCTTCCAGTTCAATGTATCTCAAACCACTCTAGAATGTTTTGGTACAAAACAAGACCATGCCTACCCTAAATGTACCCATATGGATGTGTTGGAACTATTGGTTTGGTCGCACGAGTTGCAGAACAAAAGTTACACCCCTTTGCAACTTTACACTACTTGCATTTGATACTTTTTTCATCAACTAAAAAGTTGACACCATGAGAAAATACCTTAGAGATATCCAAAACTGAGAGAGGTTATTATAGAGGGGCTTTACATGATCCCATAGCCTTAGACAAAAATTTTCTAAGCGACATAGTTTTCGAGTAACAATTCATCAAATATTGTTGTCTTTTTGCACTTTGGACTCTTAAGGGATATTGTTGATACAATGTAGCTTAGACTATTTCAGCATGTTTGGGTGCAAAAAAGGACCATGCCTAGTCTAAAAGTACCCATCTGGATGTGTTGGAACTATCTGTTTTGTCGCAAAATTTGTAGAATGAAAGTTACACCCCTTTGCAACTTTACACTGCTTGCATTTGACACGTTTTCCATCAAATAAAAACTAGACACCATGAGAAAATGCCTTAGAGATATCAAAAACTGAGAGAGGTTATTGTAGAGGGGCCCTACATGATCTTGTAGCCTCAAAAAGAATGTTTCTAAGTGACACAGTTTCTGAGTAACAACTCATCAAATATTGTTTCTTTTTTGTAGTTTGGACTCTTAAGGGATATCATCAATACAATGTAGCTCAAATTGTTTCAACATGTTTGGGTGTGAAAGAGAACCATTCCTAGCCTAAACATACACATCCATATGTGTTGGAATTTTTGGGCTGGTCGCACAAGTTACAAAATGAAAGTTACACCCCTTTGCAACTTTACACTACTTGCATTTGACACTTTTTCCATCAACTAAAAATTGGACACCGCAGGCAAACGCCTCAGAGATATCAAAAACCAAGAGAGGTTATGGTAGAGGGGTCCTATGTGATCTCATAGCCTCAGACAAAATGTTTCTAAGTGACACGAATTTTGAGTAATAGCTCGTCAAAGCTTGTTTCCCTTTTTCACTTTGGACTCTTAAGGGATATCACCAGTACAATATAGCTCATACTATTTCGGCATGTTTGGGTGTGGAACAAGACCATTCCTAGCCTAAACGTACCCATCTAGATGTGTTGTAATTTTTGGTTTAGTCATACAAGTTGCAGAAAAAAAGTTACACCCCTTTGCAAATTTACACTGCTTGCATTTGACACTTTTTCCATCAACTGAAAACTAGACACCATAGGAAAATGCCTCAAAGATATCAAAAACTGAGAGAGTTTATTGTAGAGGGGTCCTACATGATCCCTTAGCCTTAGATAAAATATTTCTAAGCAACATGGTTTCTAAGTAATATTTTGTCAAAAATTGCTTCCATTTTGTAATTTGGACTTTTAAGGGATATTGCTGGTACAATGTAGCTCAAAATGTTTCGGCATGTTTGGGTGCAAAACAAGACCATTCCTAGCCTAAATGTACCCATCTAAATGTGTTGGAACTATCGGTTTGGTTGCATGAGCTGCAAAATGAAAGTTACACCCTTTTGCAACTTTCATGATGAGTCTTAATGCACTTATTTATTAGGGTTAAATGATGCAGATTACATTTCCATTATACATAAAAATTTTATGTCATGCCTAATGCATTTGTTTATGCATCATAATTGAATGACATTAACTCTTATATTTGATCATTTGAATGGAGTATGACATATGTGTTAGGTTGATTTGCATATATGACAACATCCAATAATGATAATATAATAAAACATCCATAACCCAAACATGCTTTACATTTAGTGAGTAAATGTGAACTATCAACCTATTATTTCTTGCCATGTTTTCCATTTGGTGAGAAAATGTGAACTACCAACCTATTCTTTCCCACCATAGAGTCCTCAACTATATTATTAAACATATCACAAATCTTTAACATTGGTAAAAGAAATTTAACAATATGATTAGTAATATCTTTGATATTGTTGCCTTTAACAACCCCACTACAATTTAATTTTTCAAATTCTTGACAAAGTGGTTTACCATGATATCAATGCCTAAGAGTGTTCACTTACTAATAAAACTCTTTCAATATGCAAAAATTATTTTGTCTTTAAATGTGGAGGAAAAAATGTGCTATGTCCCTTCCTATTATGATGTGTTGCAACTTCAACATTTGTTGTTTCCTACATGGCTCACCCATTGTCATTAAAAATTAATTACACTAATTTAAGCTACACAAAATTAGAAGGGTGTGATTCCAACAATGTTTCATGTCACCTCAATTCATAAGTAGTCTTATAAAAGGATCAGATGCATTATCCTTTTGAATTTCATTTAGACCATTATCCTTTTGAAGTATTTACGCATGTTTCCATCTATCAAATACATTATTATGAATGTTAATGCTTCATATAAGACAACAATATGAGGCATATTTAGCATGATTGTTGTATTGAATGGTTTCTTCCATCAACAACGTGGTGCACAATCTCAACTCCAATTGTGAAACCTAGGAGATACTCATCACAAGATCCATTCCTTGGCAATGAAGACTGAGCTACATTCTACTCCTCTATACATGAACTTACAACAAAGAATTAAGCTGGTTTGCATAATAAGCATCTGCTAAAACTTAAGTTGCTTCCAAAAAAGACTTAAGTCCCTTCTTAAACTCATTTTTTTATAGCTAATAACACATAAGGACATAAAGAGAAAAAGTAAAATCCTTATCATTAAAATAAAGGACAGACAAAGATAAAGAGAAAAAGGATAATCCTTGTCATTAAAATAGGATAGTCAATTGTATACCTTAAGCCATAATCCCTCAACCCTCAACCCTTAAACCCTTAAACTCTCTACTTATTTCTATCTAACCTATCCCTCTATACCTCTTTATCTTTACCTCCCTCCCTTCTTCCCTCTCTTAATCTCTCCACATTCCTCCTTACCTCTATTCTTCTCTCTCTATCACATCTATCACATCTCTCTCACTTCTCCCTCCCCCTCTCTCTCTACTCTCTCTATCTCACCTCTCTCCCTACCTATCTCTCCATCCCTCCTTTCTCTCTATCTCACCTCAATCTCACCTCTCCATCACCTCTCTCTCCCTCCCTCCCTCCTTCCCTCCCTCCTCTCTATCTCCCCCTCTCTCTCTCTACCTACCTCTCTCTTTGGTTCTATCTCTCTCACATCTCTCTAAACATCCCTACCTCTCTATGCATCTCTCCTTCCCTCTCTACTTCTCTCTACCTAACTATCCCTCTATACCTCTTTCTCTCTCCCTCTCTCAATCTCTCCACTTTCATCCTTCCCTCTCTACTTCTCTCTCTATCACCTCTCTCTCCCTCTCCCCTTCCCTCTACTCTCTCTCTATCTCATCTCTCTCTCTTCTCCTCTACCTCCTCTTTCTCCCTCACCCCTCTTTCTATCTCTCCCTCTCTCTCACCCCCTTCTTTTATCTCTTACCCCTCTCTACTCACCTCTCTCTCTACTTCTATCTTATCTCTAACTATCTCTTACTTCCTCTCCCTCCTTCTCTCTCTCTCTCCCTCTCAGATCTTCTTCTCACCCTCTTTCTACCTACCTCTCTCTCTCATTCTATTTATCTCAACTATCTATATTTACCTCTCCCCCCCTCTCCTCTCTCTCCCACCCTCCTATCTCTCTCTCTTCCTTCCACCCACCTTCACTCTCTACTTCTCTCTATCTAACATATCCCTCAATATCTATTTCTCTCTCCCTCCCTCCATCTTTCCCTCTCTCAATATCTTCACCTTCCTCATTACCTCTCTACTTCTCTCTTTATTACATCTCTCTGTCACATCTCTCTATCACCTCTTTCTCTCACTTCTCCCTCACTCACTCCCCTCTCTCTCCCTTCCTCCTCTCTCTCCTCCTCTTTCTATCTCTCCTCACCCTCTCTCTACCTTTCTCTCTCCAATTCTATATATCTCAACTATCACCTCTCCCTTCATACCCTCTCTCTCTTCGACCCTCCCTCCTCTCTTTTAGCTCTCTCTCCCTCCCTCTCCCCTTCCCTCTCTACTTCTCTCTATCTCCCCCTCCCTTTCTCCACCTACCCTTGTATCTATTTGTCTCTCTCACCTCTCTCTCTCTATACCTACCTCTCCCTCCATCTCTCCTTCTCTCTATCTCCCCTATCCATATATCTACCTACATATCCCTTTATAACTCTGTACCACTCTCTCTACCTATATCTTCCTTTCTCCTCTCTCTACCTACCTCTATCTCACTTATACCTCTTTACCTCTCCCTCCTCCCTATAGAGAGAGAGAAGATATGGAAGGGGAGAAGGGGGGTAGAGAAAAATAGATAGGGAAGGAGAGAAGTGAGAGGGAGAGAAGTAGAGAGGGAGAGAGAGATGGAGAGGGGAGAGAGAGAGTAGAGAGGGAAGGAGAGAGTGATGGAGAAAGAGGCGAGAGAGAGAGAGGTGGGGGAGGGAGAGAGAGAGAGAAGTGGAGAGGGAAGGAGATAGCATTTGAGAAAGAGGAGAGAAAGAGAGAGCTAGGAAAGAAACACATGGAGGAGACAGAGACACAGGCCAGATAGGACACATAGACAGACAGGATAGAGGATAGAGATAGAGATAGAGATAGAGACAGAGATAGAGACAGAGACAGAGATAGAGATAGAGATAGAGACAGAGACAGAGATAGACATAGAGATAGAGATAGAGATAGAGATAGAGATAGAGATAGAGATAGAGACAGACATAGAGACATAGACCAACAAAGAGGACGGAGGTGAGATGATGAGAGGCAGGAGAGACAGAGCAGACAGGAGGAGACAGAGACGCAGAGACGAAATGAGACAGAGGACCGGAGAGAGTGAGAGAAAGATGGATCCCAGAGAGGATGAGACACCAGAGACAGACAACCCAGGCAACTGAGGCAGAGAGGCGAGACAGAGGCAGGATAAGGATGTGAGATGACACAGGATGGAATGAAAGGAGGAGGCACAAAGAGAGTGATGGAGAGAGGAAGAGAGTGAGAGACACACTGAGGCATGGAGCGGAGAGGAGGCTGAGAGGACGGAGAGAGTGAGGACAAAAACCTTTCAGGAGGAAGGAGGGAGTGAAGGAGAGAGGACAGACAGAAATGGGAGGAGGAGGAACAGGACAGAGGAGAGAGAGAGAATCAGCAAGATGGAAGATGCAAGCAAAAGGAAGACAGAGAAAGAGAAGAGAGAGAGAGAGAGAGAGAGAGAGAGAGAGACAGGAGAGGGAGAGAGAGAGAGAGAGAGAGAGAGAGAGAGAGAGAGAGAATGGAAAGGCAAGATAAAGAGAATTAGGGAGAGAGAGGGAGAGAGGGATATGTGGAGATATAAGAGATAGAGAGAGAGAGAGGGAGGAAGTGAGAAGTGAGAGAGAGATGTGATAGAGAGTTGTGATAGAGAAGTATATAGGGAAGGAGGGAGGGAGGGAAAGAGAAAGAGGCATAGAGGGATAGGTTATAGAGAAATAAGTAGAGAGGAAATGTGGGTGGGAAGATGGAAGAGAGAGACATATATAGAGAGAAAAAGACATAGAGGAGAGGACATAAGGAAAATTAGAGAGGTAAGGAGGGAGGAAGAGAGAGAGAGGTGAGATAGAGAGAAGTAGAGAGGGAAGGAGAGAGGGGGAAATAGAAAAAATTAGAGAGGGAAGGGGGGAGTGAGAGAAAGATAGGGAAAGAGAGAGGAAAAGAGAGTGAGAGAGAAAGAGGAGGATGGAGAGAGACAGAGTAGTAGAGAGGGAAGAAGAGAGTGAGAGAGAAAGAGGGGGGAGAGAGGGAGAGAGTTAAAAAGAAAGAGGGAGGGAGAGAAAGATAGATAGACAAATAGATAGACAGACAAAGATAGAGATAGATATAGAGATAAAGATAGAGACAGAGAGAGGAGGGAGGGATGGAGGGAGGGAGAGGTAGGGAGAGAGAGAGAGAGAAGTGAGATAGAGAGAGAGAGAGAGAGATAATGGTGAGATAGAGAGAAGTAGGGAGAGAGAGAAGGGAGGGAAAGAGAGGTAGGAAGAGAGAGGTGAGATAAAGAAAGAGGGAAGGAAGGAGAAGTGAGAGAGAGGTGATAAAGTGTTGTGATAGAGAGAGAAGTAGAAAAGGAAGGAGGAATATGGAGAGGTTGAGAGATGGAAGGAGGTAGTGAGGGAGGGAGGAAGGGAGAAATAAGTATAGAGAGATAGGTTAGATAGAGATAAGTAGAGAGGAAAGGTGGGTGGGAGGAAGGAAGAGAGAGATATAGAGAGATAAAGACAAAGAGAGGAGGAGACGCAGAGAAAATTAGAGAGGGGTGGAGGGAGGGGGAGAGAGGTGAGAAAGAGAGAAGTGGAGAGGGAAGGAAAGAGAGAGGGGGAAATAGAGAAAATTAGAGAGGGAGGGAGGGAGAGAGAGGTGAGATAGAGAGAAATAGAGAGGGAAGGAGAGAAATAGAGAGAAAGTGGAAAGATAGAGAGTAGTAGAGAGAAGAGGGAGGGAAGGAGAGGTAGAGAGAGAGGTGACATAGAGAGAGCGGGAGGGAGAAGTGGGTGTGAGAGAGGTGATAGAGAGAGTAGACAAGAAATGAGGAAGGTGGAGAGATTTATAGAGGGGAGGAGGGAGGGAGGGAAAGAGAAAGAGGTATAGAGGGATAGGTTAGGTAGAGATAAGTAGAGAGGAAAGGTGGATGGGAGGAAGGAAGAGAGAGAGATATAGAGAGAGAAATACAAAGAGAGGAGGGGACATAGAGAAAATTAGAGGATGGAGAGAGGTTGGGATAGAGGTGAGATAGAGACAAGTAGAGAGGGAAGGAGAGAGAGGGGAGAAAATAGAGAAAATAAGACAAGGAGGGAGAGAGGGACGGAGAGAGAGGTGAGATAAAAAAAGGGAGTATAGAGGGAAGGATATAGGAGGAGATAGAAAAAAAATAGACAAGGAGGGAGGGAGGGAGGGAGAGAGGTGACCTAGAGAGAAGTAGAGAGGATGAGGGAGAGAGAGAGAGAGAGTAAAGAGAGAGTAGAGCAAAAGAGGGAGGAGAGAGAGCAGAGATGGAAGGAGAGCAGGAGGAGAAAGAGGGGAGAGTGAAAAAAAGAGGGAGTGGAGATAGAGATAGAGATAGAGATAGAGATAGAGATAGAGATAGAGATAGAGATAGAGATAGAGATAGAGATAGAGATAGAGATAGAGATAGAGACACACAGAGAGGGAGGGAGGTAAGGAGGGAGGGAGAGGTAGGGAGACAAAGAAGTGAGATAGAGAGTAGAGAGAGAGAAGGATAGGGAGAGGGGAGATAGAGATGTAGAGAGGGAAGGAGGCGGCGAGGGAGATAGAGAGTAGAGAGGCAATGAGAGAGAGAGAGGTTGGGAGGGAGATGTAGTGATCGAGAGAAAAGACAAAAATGGGTGAGAAATAGTAACAAAGGGAGATATAAGAAGAGAGAGGTAGGGAGGAAAGGATGGATATGGGGTTAATGAGGGAAGGTAAGGTATACAGGGTGGGAGAGACCTAGAGAGGGTTGAGAGAGAATAGGGTAAGTATTGGTTAAGAGGGAAGGAGACAAAGAGGGACTAAAAGGTAAAACCTCGACTATCCATCATCGATCATAAACCATAAACTTCAAGCCTTATCAAAGTGGGGTATTGAGAGACAAATAGAAAGCAGTGAAGTTTTTATTTTTTTCAATAAATCACCATTTGGTGAGTGCAAAATTTGGTGCTTTCCAAATGCAATGCAACATTTGATGAGCGTCAAATTTGGTGCTCGCCAAACTAGTTGCATTAGGAAATACCAAGGACGTGATTTTCTGAAAAGGTAACAAAATTTCACATATTTTTGGTCATGCTAACCATCAAGTTTTCACATCTTTCAATGCAAGTTTATAAAACAATGGTGATGATGTTAGGAACTCTCGTAGCTATCTAAATATATAATTTTTTTTACATTTTGATTACATTAAGGTTTTCATCCAAAACTTCTCTTGTTAGTGCCTTCATTTTTTGTCAAAAACCAACATGTGCTAGTTTTGGAATAGATTTTTACTCGTTCATTGAATTTTGAAACAAATCACATTTTTTTAAACTAGACTCCATTCTACACGTAATGAAAAAAGATAATTTTTGATTAGTTTTCAAAAAAATTAGGGTGGAGCATGCTCAAATTTCAACTTTTCAAGATGTGTACACTTTGAAAATTCATAAAATATTATATATTCATTAAAAAAATAGCCGAAAGAACTAGGATAATCTAGATGGTGTTAGCTAATATCTCACTATTTGGATTTTTGAAATTCTAAAAACAAGTTAATGAAAAAGGGAGGGGGCCATAGATGCTATGCTATTTTTTTTTATAAAAATAGGACTTGTTTTGCCCCATCCTTTTGAAACCTTTAATCTTTTTCAAAAAAAAAAAGTAGCTTAGAAAGTAGACTCAAAGCACTTCAACTATTGTTCTTGTTGCATCTTCAAACTTTGAGCATAACTATCTTCATTTTCTTGTGTACATTAGACCTTGCTGATTTCAGAAAAAATAAAAAAAAGTGGCATCTTAAGAGTCATTTTTGTGTCACAGATTGGTGCACACACCCTTTTGCTTAATAATTGCAATAATTTCAACTTCTTTTTAATTTTTATATCATAAGACTAATTCAAACTAGAATAATTTGATTATATTAACTCATTTTCATTTAGTTAAATATTTTATTTTGCAAAATTCTAGTGCTTAAGTAGACCTTTTAGCTTTATCTTGCAATGGATATTGAAATATTTCCATAGGCCCGATATAATAATATTCACATAAATTAAACATCATAGGTGATTCTCATTAATTATGTAATTTAATATTCAATAAATGAATATTTCAATCAAATTGTCAACACTTTATCTAGTTAAGAGTGTAGTTGAGAATGGTAAATTATTCTAAGTTTACCATTATAAAAATATTTTATAAACATAACTTAATTAATTCAATTAATTTATCTTATCTAAATCTATACTCAAATGGATAGATTTAATTAATTAGAGTAAAAAATTACCACTTGTTATTAAGTTCCTTCCCACATTTAATTAAAATCATGCTTTAATCCATAATTATAAATTTAATACTTATATAAATTAGTTTCCATAGAAGATTTTAATTGAGTCCTTATTTTAATGGTTGTTAGCATATTAATCATCATCTATTTACCATGGAAAAATAATAAATAGGTGTCTTCCCAAGTATTTAAAGTGATCAAAAATATAATAGTATATACTTTCACAATTAATTTAAGTTATTTCAAAATAATTTAATTTGAGATCCCTTAGTTGGGTTAAATTAAATTTTAAACATAGTCCCTCTTTTTTTTATTGAAGCTAAATTTAAATTTGATGAATTCATAAATTTTAAGTTGTGAAATAAAAGTCTTTCTTATTTTTCTCTTTTTCCTTTTTTTTACTCTTAAAAAGGGATTTAAATTGTCACTTAAAAGAGGGTCTTAAGTCCATTGTCCCCCACCATAGACATAATTGACAATTAAATGAGGTTAACTAAAATAAACACTAATTAGAGCTAATTGATTGTGCATAAAATCATAGCCATTGGATTTTCTTTAATCTTAGCCATAGGATCTTAGGGCAACACTTTGAAAACCTATCTCATTAGGAAATTATAATAAAAGGATTTCTTTCTTTTCATTTTTTCATTTTTTTTTTATTGCAGATTGAAGATGAAGAAGGAAGCTTATGCAGGCTTATTGAAAGTGTGATCTAGATTGCTTCATGGATGAATTTTGCTATTATTGCAAGTTTCCCTTCATTTCCTTTCCTTTCTATTTTCCTCATTATAATGGAATGCATTTCTTTCTCCTTTTATCAAAATGTATTGTATTAATTTTTTATTATTATTTCAACCCTCAATCTCTACCATTTTTTTTACAGGTTACAAAGCATTATGTTAACGACATAGTTGCATCTTTGGATTTACTTGGGTTTATTTTTGTTGCAGATTTAAAATACCTTTAAGTTTTATTTCCCTTCTTTATTATTCTTGTACAAGAGCTTCATTCTTCTCACGAAACAAACTATTCTTTTCTCCATCTACTAATATAATATTAATATATATACATATAAACCAGCAACCAAAACTTCTGCAATATATATATATATATATATATATATATATATATATATATATATATATTGCAAAAGTTTTGGTTGTTGGTTTCTATGTATATATATGTGTGTGCAGACTTATAGTTGTTATTTGATTTATTCATCATTGTGTTTTGCATTAGACAACATCCAACAAGAAGATTATACTTGCATTTTTTTTGTTATTTTTCCTATTGTAATAGCAAAATACAGAGGCATTGATTTTTTAATTTTAATGGTTGTTTCCACTAAGCATAAAAAATGTATTGATAGGAAAAAATTTACAAAGGAGGTTTAGATGGGGAAAGTGTGACGCCTCCCACATGGGGGTGTAGGCCTCACATATGGGGGTTGTCTCCCATATGGAGGCTCAGCCCCTACCCCTATTTTTTTTTTAATTTTTATTTATATTCATATATTTTTTAAAACTATTAAATGTATAATATTTGAATATAAATAAAAATATTTATATATTATTTATTTATATTAAATAAAATATATCATGTATATTTTATTATATTATATATATTTTATGACATAATTTAGAATATGTTATATTTTATATTCAAAATATTTCACATATATGAAAAGTATATAAATATATAGATGTGTTGGTAATGGAGAGCTCCTCAGGTGGTGGCGATGGCGGTGGGACAATTTCAAACTTCAAAAAGGTAGGATTTTTTGATGATGTTGCAAGCATTAATGGTGGACAACTTGTTGATGGGAAGGTGATGTCAGTAGGGTCCTTTGCTATAGGTAAGTGTTGTGGGTCCCCGTTCATGGATAATGAACTTTTTGGTGGGAATGGGGTGTCAAAGGTTGTGTTTCCAACGCATTCTCTAATGTCCTTCTCTGAAAAGGGGAATCTTAGGGCTGAAAAGTCAAGGAAAGGCTAGGTGTTTGGTGCTTTTCATGGGACTCCTAATTGTGCAGGTCCTGGGAATGATAAGACTAAGAATGATTTCTTGTCAAGTTCATCTCTCAAATGGATGAATTTATTTGGGGTGAGGCCTAAAGGTAAAATTACTTATCCTCTTGTGCCTTTTGTTGCTAATGTGAAGACTGGAGAATACTTTATTTCTAACCTAGATTGTATTGTTGAGAAGAGCATGTCAAATATGGATATGGCTTTGTTGGGTAAATTTGTTGGTCCCCAACCTCATATTGAGCTAGTGCACAAGTTTGTAGTTAGCCGGTGGAATTCCAAAGGACATACTGATGCGGTTGCTATGGCCAAAGGTTTCTTCTCCTTCACATTTAACTGTGAAGATGATTTGGTGGTGGTGCTAATGGGTGGCCCCTGGTTTATTGGGAAGTCCTCTTTGATGTTGAACAAATGGGAACCTAGGTTTAACCCGAACTTGTGCTCCTTCTCCATTTCCCCGGTTTGGGTTAGACTCCCTGATCTCCCTATGTAATTTTGGGATGAGGAAGTTTTTAAAGGAATAGCAATCACTTTTGGTTGTTTGTTGTCAATTGAAAAAATGATGGCTTCCAGTAAGCACCTGGTTTATGCCAAGTTCTATGTGAATGTCGACTAATCAGCTAATTTTCCTGCCATGATAAAGATAAACTCTAAGTTTGGAATTTGGGAACAAGCGGTTGAATTTGAGTCTATTCCATTTTCCTGCTTCCATTGTAAGAAGGTTGGGCATTAGGCAAAGAAATATCCTCTCAAATGGATGAAGCAGATGTCTAAACAATGGAGAGAGAAGGAGAAGGCTCCAAAACAGTGTTCGGAGCTTTTGGATAAAGAGGGTTTTGTTCTAAGAAGGGAAGCAGAGGTTGAGAAACCTTAGGAAATAGGTTTGGAAATGGCTGAGGAAGGTGAAATTCCTAAGGGCCAGGGGGAGTTGGTACAGATGAATAAGGAAGTGGAACAGGGGGTGAGGAGCTTCCCTCCCCTATTATTGACATTGTGGAGTTTACTGAAGAGATGGGGATAGAGATTTCAGAGGTAGACAAGGCTTTTGCTAATGTGGGTCGGGGCTCTCCTCCCTTGAGGGGGAATCAATGAGAAGATGAGGGGTCGAGGGTTGAAGGCTTTGAGGTTCTGTCTGATGTCAAGGAAAATGGGGATCCTAAGGATTTGGATAATCCTCCCTTTATTCCAATTCATGGGCACAATAGAAAGAACCATTCCCCTTCTCTAGGAGTGGTGACTCAGAACAGGAAAAGATCTGACTGTGGGTCTGAGCTGACAGGTAGAGGTCTTCCTCCTATGAATGTTACTATGGAAAAGGAGAGTCGTTTGGACATTGTTGATGGTATGCAAAGAACTTTGTTGGATATGTGCTCTAAGAGTACTACCCAAAAGTTACTATGAAAATCATCTCCTGGAATATGAGAGGGTTGAATCACCCTTATAAGCATGATCTCCTTGCAAATATGGTAAGAGATCACTGCCTTGATATTGTATTAATTCAAGAAACTAAGATGGGAATGGATAAATTAGCGAGAGTGAAGAATAAGCTTTTTAAGGACTGTGGGATGCATTGCTCAGATGTGGTTGGTGCTTCGAGAGGGATTGTGACTTTTTAGAATATCAAACTGATTTAGGGGGTTGAGGTGTTTAAAGATTGTAACCATGTGGCTACTTCTTTTCTTCATTTGTAGGATAAGTTCTCTTGGACTTTGTCTAACATCTATCCTCCTAATAGTAAGAGTGCTCAAAAAAAGTTTTGGGAAAGCCTAGGATCCTTCAAATTGAGGTACTCTATTGGCAATTGGTTGGTCATGGGAGATTTTAATACACCTTTGAATGATGTTGATAAGATGGGTGGTTCACATATTGTGGATGATAGCAGATATGATCTTATGAATCTTATTAATGATAATGCTCTTCTTGATTTGGATCTCAAAGGTGCTTCATTCACTTGGTCAAATAGGAAGGTGGGTGATGCTCTTATCCAGGTTAAGCTTGATCATGCTCTTATTACCCCTGATTGGTTGGTGTCCTATTATTGTTCTCTCTCAGCCTTGACTAGATTAGGCTCGGATCATTTCCCTTTGTCTTTGTCATTAGATCGGTTGGGGGAAAAAATAATTTTCTGTTTAGATTTGAGAAGATGTGGACGTACCATCTGGATCTCAGTAACTTGGTTTTTGATTGGTGGAACATTCAGGTTGATGGTTTTGCTATGTTCAAAGTTGCTAAAAAACTTGCTAATGTGAAGGATAATGTTAGGAAATAGAATCATACTTCTTTTGGTCACATTTTTTTTTAAAAAGAGGGGGTGACTAAGGAGCTTCAAGATGTGCAGTAGTCCATCCAAGCTTTCAGGTATGATCAAACCCTGGCTTTGAAAGAAAATGTTCTTTCCGGATTGCATAATATTATGGCTAAGGAAGAGGAATTCTAGAAACATCACTCTAGGATTATGTGGCTAAAAAGTGGGGACAAGAACACAAAGTTTTTTCACCTTTCTACTTTGAATTTACAGGGCTTATAATCGCATTAAGTCTATCAATTACAATAATCAAGTTTTGGATAAGGATGTTGATTTGCAGCTTGTTGCTTCTTCCTGTTTCTCTAACTTGATTACTATGGAGGGGGGGCTAGATTTGGATTGTCAGGCAGATATTCTTGGGGACATCCCTCAGATCATTAATGAAGATATTAATAAGCAACTGATGTGCATCCCGTCAGTGGAGGAAGTTAGGAATGTTTTTTTCTCCTTTGAAGGGAATAAGGCATCGGACCCGGATGGCTTTCCCATGTTATTTTTTCAGTCCTTTTGGGAAATTATTGCTAGGGATGTGGTTGTTGCTACTAAAGAGTTTTTGGACTGGATCTCTTCTTAAGGAACTAAATTCCTCCTTCATTGTCCTTGTGCCTAAGAAATTGGGGGCTATGGCCTTTGATGAATTCTGTCCTATTAGCTTATGCAACTTGATCTATAAGATTTTCTCTAAGGTTTTGGCAATCAAATTGCAAAGGGTTATGCCTCTTATCATTTCACCCCAACAAAATGGGTTTGTGGATGGTAGGGAAATTTTGGATTATATTCTCTCGGTTCATGAGAATATTCACTCTTTCACTATTAATAAGCATGATGGGTTTATTCTGAAGCTTGACTTACTTAAAGCATATGATAAAGTTGATTGGGGTTTTCTTTCTAATATTCTTACTTCTTTTGGTTTTGGGGAGAAAATGGTGGCTCTGGTGCTTCAACTTATATCCACTCCTTGCTTCTCTATTCTTGTCAATTGTTCACCTTCTCCTTTGTTTGATTTCTCTAGGGGTCTAAGGCAAGGGGATCCATTATCTCCTTTTCTATTTGTTATTATGGTGGAATCTTTGGGATGTCTTATTCAGAGATTTATTAATTCTGGGATGATGACTGGATTGGCTCCCTCGTCTAGTAATTTGATTTGCTCCCATCAATAGTTTGTTGATGATTCTCTCTTGTTGGGGGAGGCTTCTATTAAGGAAGCTAGGTCCATTAAACTTATTCTTCAAAGGTATAAGGTTGCTTCGGGGTAGAAGGTTAGCTTACCCAAGAATATTATCTTCTTTTTTAATACTCCAGTCCATAGGCAAATCAAGATTGCCAAAATTTTGTAGTGCTAGATTGGGGATCTTCCTGCATCTTATTTGGGACTTCCCTTGTGCTCTAATGTTCCTGAGTCTTTTTGGCGAGGGTTGATTGACAAGTTCAATTCTAAAATGGTTGGCTGGAAGGGAGCTTTGCTAAGCCAAGCTGGGGAAGTACAACTGATTAAGTCAACATTTTAGAATCTTCCTATTTATGCTCTTAATCTATTTTATATGTCGAGGAAATTTGTGGAAAAACTGGAAGGAATCCAAAAAGCATTCCTCAAGTCTAGTGTTTAGGATAAGAGAAGAATCCTCTTGGTTGCTTCAGATGATGTTTGTAGACCTAAAAAGGTTGGTGGTCTTGGAATCCAGAAAATTCATGAGTTTAATGTTGCTCTTCTTGGTAAATAGTTGTGGAACTTATTGTTGGCTAAGAGTGAATGAGAAAAAATAGTGTGGAGCATGTATTTAAGTGGTGCTAATGATATAAGGGGTTTTTTAAATTCAAACTTCTCCCCCCCACCGTCTAGTTCTACTCTATGGAATTGAATGGTTAAGGCCCGTAGGCTTCTTTCTAAGGGTATTTTCTGGCAATTGGGGAATTGTAGAAAAAATTTGTTTTGGGAAGATAGTTGGTTTGGTAATAGGCCTCTTAAAGATGAGCCTTGGGATCAACCTTTCATGGAGGTGTGTTTGCAGAGGTTTGGCAGATTTGTTGCTAATTATATTGATGGTGGTTGTTGGAAAAGGTTGCATGAGGCTGACCCGATGTTGGAGGTTCTCTTTAAGGTCGTGTCTTTGGTCCATATTCCCTCTCTCCCTTCTCTTGACAGATTTTTTTGGAATCCATCCACTAATGGTAACTTTTTTGTTTCTTCATCTTTTCATCTTAATGCTTCCTTTGTTGGACCTATGCCTTTTTGGGCCTCTATTTGGTCCTCTAGACTGATTCCTAAGGTTAATATTTTCTTTTGGCTCTTTTTCCAGAACAAAGTATTAACTACTGACAATTTGGTCAAGAGAGGTTTTATGATGCCTAACAAGTGCTTTTTGTGTGAGGAGGAGGCTGAAAATTCTTTCCATCTATTGATTGGTTGTAAATTTGCTAGAATTGTGTGGGCACATCTGCTTTCTCTTTGGAATCTAAGTTGGGTGTTCCCTACCTCGATTAAGGATTTATGGGCTTAATGGATTGGACCTACATCCAATCCTTCTCTACAGGTTTTGTGATCTCTTTTGCTTCCTCATATTGCTTGGGGTTTGTGGCTTGAGCGCAACAACAAGATTTTTAGGAATTCTACCCACCCTGCTATCTCTATAGCCTATAAAATTTGTGCGGCTATTAAAGAAAATTTTGTGGTTGGGATTTCTTTTCACAATGGGCTGAAGGTTAGGATTAGTCATTATGATATTTCTATTGCTCATAATTGGAAGCTGCCTTGTGATATCTCCCTCCTGATTACTAAAGGGAAAGCTTCTAGAGAGGATGTTGTTTGGAAAGCTCCTCTGGATGGTTGGGTGAAGGTTAACTTTGACGGAGTTGCTAAAGGAAATCTAGGACCTACAAGTTGTGGGGGGGTGATAAAAATTTCAAATGGTAGGCTAGTCTCTGTAGTGGCACTCCCTTTGGGAACCCAAACAAACCAGTATGTGAAAGCGGTTGCAACCTATCATGGTCTCAAATTGACACAAAATAAAGGATTTAAGGAGGTATGGATTCAGAGAGATTCTCTCAATATCATAAATAATTTGAAGAATTGTGTAGCCCCCTCTTGGACTATTGAAATTTTGATTAAAGATTCTATTGATATTCTTAAGTCCTTTGATGAATATTATATCTCTCATTTATTAAGAGAGAGAAACGGACTTGCTGATGTATTTACAAATCTAGGAGTTAGTGGAGCTAGGGAATGGGGACTAAACGACCCCCTACCTATAGAAGCAATTTTCAAAATTAATCATGATTACTAAATTTAAAGTGATTGATGATTTTGTGAGGCTTGGGGCGTGCATGACGCTCATCAAGTGGTAGGCTATTATGGTAAGGGATGGTAATAAAAATTGGGATCGAGCTGATGGTACAAGGATATATATCCATACGGAATGGATCACTAGGTTCATTAATCACTCCTGCCATTATTCTTTTTTCACATAGATTGTGAGCAATATTTGCATAGCCTTCTCGAGGTTTCTGCTTATTGCATTCAAATTTCTCAAAATGCCAAACTCTTCATTTCTGGAAGCCATGGGAGGAGACAGGAACTGAGCTAAACCATTATCTTGTGATGCTATCAAGAAGAAGCCAAAGGTTGGGAGAATTTTAGAAAAGGGCAGGTTGACTCCATACCTAGAGAGATTACATGGCAACAATCTGTAGACTACTACATTGTTCACAAAATCCTAGAACAATAGGGTTCTCAAGTTAGGTGGAACTGAGTTTGATGTGAATGAAGACTTCATAGCCAACATCACGGGGCTCTTGACGGAGGGAAAGAAATTCTTTAGAGATAAAAAGGAGTCTCAAGCTGCCATGCAAATCTTCTTCAAAGGCGATGAAGCTCAAGATTTGAGGATGGAGAGAAGTGGTGGCTACCAGAGGAGTTCTCTTAAGGCACTGTGGGGGGATGTGGCTAAGGAGTTCATGCATTATATAACCCTTGAAGGATGATTCTGAGCGGTAAGTTCCTATCATTTCACTATGCTTAATCACTTTCACCATAAGAAAAGGATTTATTTTCCCTATTATCTTTTGGCTTCCCTGGATTCTAGCCTAAAGGACCATAAGAAGAACCTGAAGAACCCTGTTTTGCATGTGGGGCTTATCCTTTTAATCTCTAATTACGTGAAATCCTTTGAAGTGGTAAAGCCTATATCTACCCATAAGGGTAAGCAAAAGAAGTCGGAGGAAGAATATGATACAGTTTCTGAGGAGTGGGCTAACAAGAAGGGAAAGAAAAGCAATCTCATCCTAGACAAGGAGTCAAAATCTGAAGAGGATGTTGATTATGTGGCAGACTCTCTTGCTACCATGGAAGAGGAAGCCCCTACTTCTAGGAAGTTCAAAAAAGGGGATTTGAGCCCTAACAAGGGTTATGAAACCTGTATTGAGGAGTCGAGTGTTGAAATGTCGATGAGCTGCATGAAGGAGTAGAATGAAGTGGTTGGTGAGGTTTCTTTACCTCCCCCTATTCTAGGGTTGAAGTAGAAAAAGAAGCTAGAGATTTGTAGCAATAGGAAGTTGGTTGTTAATTTTGCGATTCAACTGATCAAGATGAAGTCTCCTCTTAAGATTATGAGTGGACTTGGTGTTGTGGATTCTCCAATTCAAGCTTTGAGCTTTTTGATGGAAAGGAAGGTTATGGTTGAGGTGGGGCAAGGTGTTGAGGATTCTCCAAGTGTGGACTTGGTTAGGCAAAAGAAAAGGAGGGTGGTTGTTGTGGGAATTGTGGAGTCTATTTGAAGAATCCAAACTCCAACAGCTATTGGGAAGGGGAAAGAAGTCTCTGCCAGTCAAGATAAGGTAAGATCCTCTCATGAGGAGGATTCTCTGGGTAAGGGAATCTTCAACATTGATAAGGAAAATATTTTTGATGTTTTGGGAACTGCTCGTAAGGGTTCCATTATTTTTTATAAGTTATTTAAATGGTTGTTCCACAAACTGAATATGACCAATGTGAAATTTTGTGGTATGTTGAGCAAAGCTAATGAGTCTAAAGGGTAGAATCAAATTGATAATCTGATGAATTCTCTACAAATTGTGGCAGATGAAATGTTAATCATGAAGCAAAATCTTGAAGGTAGGGTTCTTTCCCTTGAAACTCAGTTGGAGAAGCTTTATGCTAACATTGAAAATGGTGGGGAGGTGGTTAAATTTTGGGGTATTTTTTATTCTGTTGGTGTTGCCTCCCCTTTTCAAATTTCTAAAAAATGTAAGGAGACTGTTCGGTCTGGTGAGATTGGTGTTGTTGCTAACCTGCTGGAGGGAGAGGTGTCTGGTGATAAGGGTGATGATGTGAGTAATATTTTGATTGCCGAGGTAAATGTGGGTGGGCATGGGGCCAAGACCTGTAACAATACTAAAGCTATGGTTGGTGCACTTGTGAAAGAAATTTTTGATGCATTTGATGATGGTTAAAAGGGTATAGTGTGTGATGTGGAGGTGGCAGATATACTAGAGAATATGTAATGTTGATGGGTGTGTTCCTCCTTTTTGGCTGACTTTTTGTTGTTGGTACATTGTGCTTGGGCTAATTGTTAATTATTGTAGTTCTCTTTTGTTTCAACTACCTTTTTTGTAAAGGGTTTCGAGCCCCTTCAAAACCCATTATTTACCTCTAATCAAAAACATATAATATATATCTTTTGAATAGATCTTTTGAAAGTATATTTATTTTGGACACACATACATTATAGATTTTACTTTCATTTGTACATTTGAATTTCAATTTAAACAAATAGGTCTTCTTATGAACTTTATAAAAACACATTTTCTAATTAATTTTCAACCTTCTTAAATTTAATATTCTATCCCAAAAATACGTACACATGGTTGAGGATATTGCAAATAGAATCGTAAAATTATGTTGAAACTTATTTAAAAAAATTGTAATAGAAAGACACATGATGTGATTGAGCTATACTTCAACTTTATTCCTTACTCTTTTATATGCATATAAAATATGTTCATTCAATTACAAAGAGAATAGATTTACATATACACAATATTTCTTTTGAATTCCAAATGAAAACCTCTCTCTAACTCAAACCCCTCTTTTAATAAAAACTCATAGAGTATCCTCTTTTCTTTATTACAACAAGATACCCATCCTTCATTTAAGCATCTCATATTGCAAATGATATATAGAAGAACTTACCAATGAATAAAAAAAAACTCGTTATTTTCCATTTTCCTTTTCTTCCTTCCAACAAGATACTAAACCTTTATTTTATAATAATACTTAGAAATAAGATGAATAACATGACAATGAATGCAGACTTTCTCTCCCCCCAACTACAATGGCATCATGAAGTCTCATGGGCTCTATCCATACCTCCGAACATGAAGAAGACTACCAATAATCTTGGTATGAAACTAAAAATAGCTTATCCACAATCCTATTTACCCATTTCACCAAACAACTCTCAAGCCACATAATCAACTTGTTTTCAAAAAAATAAGAAAGAAATAACACAAGAAGTTTTCTACTAAAACTAACTCAATAGAAATAAGAAAAGAATTATTTAAACATTTACAAACACACCCTTTTTCAAAGAAACAATTCCAACCAAGAAGCTTTATATCACTCCTAACATCAACTACAAGCAATAGAGTAAGGAGGACTTAGCTTTCTATATCATAGTAGAGATGTAGCCTCCTTCTCCATTATACTCTCTTTGAATCCATTACTCTTCCTTTCTCTCATATCTCTCAATCTTTTTCTCTCCAAAAATTACAAGTATGAAATAAAGACCAAAATAAAAATCAACTCTTCAAACTCTCAACAAAAATGACTAAGTTCTCCCCAAAGAAAGAGAGAAACCCCTTTCTCAATAACTCAAGTGCCTTTAAATAATCTAAAACTCCACACCCTTGGATGAGATGGTGACATTTTTCATCATCTCATCCAATCTCAATTTCCTCACAATACCCTAAATGACCCACCAAGTCCTCTCCCATATTAATGAGGTATGGTGCACATGAACACCCATTTTTCCAAGTCCCTTCTCATAAATGAGAGGGGAGACCAAATGGGGATGGGGATGGATCAAGTCCATCCTTTCATCCTCAAATTCGTCACCTCCCTTAAAGGTCATTTAAGGGAGGTCATAAATAAGGTATGGGAAAAGGTATGGCCAAAAACAATCCCCCAACCCATAGGTACTATGTCTAGGGCTTTAAAAAAGAAATAAATAACCAAATTATGACTTTTTTGACCCTCATAAAATTACATTCAAAAACTACCTTTTTACACACCACTTACAATTTAATTGACATGACTTTACAACTAATTAAGAATAAAACACATCTCACACTTAAACATCATTACACATTAACCATAGACCTTAGCTCTCAAAATATTTCCTAGATTCTAAGGTCCTATTTAGAAAGTCAAAATAACTAAATCACTGCCACAATACTCACTTGACCCTTAAATGCTAACCCCACATTGACTCACTTTTCATTACACAAGGTCACATTCAAGAACTTCAACCAAGTGAATTATTGACGAGGGTTTGAATTGGATCTCCCTTCTTCCTATTGATACTCTCTCTTATACATTCTCTTAACACATGGTCGGTCCAAAATTTATGGAAACCACTTGCTCATATTTTCAATAAAATTCAATTCAATAGGTCGGTGAATATAAATATATACATATGTATACTCTCTGTCTTCTTCGATGCAAAATAATATTTTGAATCTATCTTATTAACAATAACAAAATCTTAACCCTAATTATTCCACTAAACTTTTTATTGGATCCTTGAATAATCATTTATTACCAAATATCATTATGCAACTAAATAAAAATTCGCATAACTAATCTTATTAGCTTACCTTAAGTACCTTCATTGTCAGATAGATTTGTCTTGATTTACTATCGACGATGTTAGGAATTTACTCCTTTTGAATTTCTTCATGATCTACAAGAGTCTTGTTTCATTCCCATGTATTAACCCTTTCCACAAAACATAAAACACATTAGCGAATTGCTTGTATTAAAATACATTTCATTATTTTGCTCAAATCAATTTAAATCTGCTTATCTCTTGATGCTTGTAAGAAATCTGAATTTTATATACTTATCATACTTTCCTAACAAGTTGCCAAATCACATTTAGTAAGACATGTTTACTACAATCATCTTTTAACTAAGTCATGTAAACTTTAAAATGTTAAGCATGTAGTTGAGTGCAATCATTAGTGTTCTCTTATACTTTCAAGACTTAAATATATAACTCTCTCAATTTCACACACACTCACTCCATCATAATACTCTAAGATAATAAAAATTAGAGATTTAATCATTTTATCCATCAATATTTCCAATGCTATATTATATTTAAATAATATTGATCAACAATTGAATAATTCATTAATCTAACATAATCAGTCTTATAAAAGGTCACAATAGTCATAGACAAGATTGGGCCTCACATTGGCTACCTCCTATTTGACATTATAGATAGGGGATTAGACATTTAAATAATGTGGTTGTAGGGATGAATATGAGGACATGTTGAAAAAACCCAAAATATCAAGATGAACCCATTCATATATAATATAGACAAACCAAATTAACATAACTTTTGGATTGCTTAGTGTTTCTCTTTTTCAACTTATTCACATATGGATCAAATCCATATAAACTAAATTGATTTTTGTGGTCATTAATTATAAAATACCTAAGTAATTTGTGATTATTATCTAGATTGGTTAGTTTTTCTCGTCTAGTTCATTCATATAAGATGCAAACTTGTTTCAAATCAATCTTTGCTAAATTGATGTTTGTACTCATCAATTCTAAAATAATTATGGTTTCAACAAAGAATGATGACAATCCAAGAGGGTACATTTATTTCTATTAATAAATATATTAAATTGAAAGTACTTCCCTTAAAGATTGTGCATGGTCTTTGACAATTTATAAATTCAATTCTTAGCATTAGACAAGAAAATAATTGACATTGATAATGTTAGTTAACATGATTTTATATAAATTCCAAGTTTGGCACATGGATTAAGGAGATTGTAGTGGAAAATCAACAAAATTCATGTAGTGTGTGTCATTCTTTGGAGCACTTGAAAGCAATCTGCCCTAACATTGTAAGTTCTAAGCAAAAAGAAAGCACTTTTCCTTCAGTCAAAGGTAAATCTTTATTTGTTGTGTCTAATAAGAAAATAGTTAAAGATGATTCAATGGATAAAGCCACTAGGAGTGGAAGATTGAAAGATCAAGCACACTCAGATCAGCAACCTCCAAAGGAAAATGGAAGGTTAAATAAGGATCAATCGAAAGGTTTTGGTTCTCATTCATAGAAGAATGTACAGATCATCCAAGGCCATAAAAGTGAGAAGAGTGGTAGCATGGGAGGGTCAGTTTGCATTCCATCTCATACATTATTTTTAGTTTCTCAGTTTGATGTGATAGTTCGCCAACTTTTGTTCAATGGGATTCCAATTCAAATTTCCTTCAATTCTTTGGGAAAGAAGCCATGTACTATTTTTATACATAGCCTTCTTGGTGGCGAATCAAAGAAAACAATGTTGGGAA
The DNA here is from genome assembly GCA_007258455.2 of Sequoia sempervirens. Classification (NCBI taxonomy): domain Eukaryota; kingdom Viridiplantae; phylum Streptophyta; class Pinopsida; order Cupressales; family Cupressaceae; genus Sequoia; species Sequoia sempervirens. The sequence goes on from VDFB02373365.1 coordinate 227,414,153, forward strand.
AAGCTCCAATCATTGGGAAGGATCAAGGTGTTAAAGGATTAAGTCTAGGACAGCATGTTTCTCTTACTCAACTAGAAGGGCCTTCTCAAAAGTTACTTTTTCCATAGGCTTAGATTTATTTGATGAGATAGAAAAAGAAATCTTCAATGAAGAAGAGGTTGTAGGGGGAAGAATAAGTCCTTCACATGAATATTACCCTCCAAAGGTTTGTTCAGAAGATCACCTTCCAAAATTTAGTAAAGAAGATAAGATGGAAACGAATGAAGGCTTGGTGACTAAATTTGTTTTTTCTCAAACTTTATCCATAGCACAAACACCAGCTGCTCAACTACCAATCAAGAAATATCCAAGAAAGAGAGGTTGAAAATCTAAGATAAATTAAGGGAGGAAATTGAGGTAGGGATGCAAGCTACCTTAGATGGAAATATTTCAGTAAATAAGAGCCTGGGGATAGCATGTTGCTCTCCTTGAACACAATGAGGATCATTCATGGAACATCAAGGACCATCAATGCCCCTAACAAGAGGTCCCATATCAAGTGTTAGGTTGATGCTTATGGGGCAGAAGTTGTATTACTACAGGAGACAAAGTTGTCAAAGGAAACATATGAAGAGGTTGTGATGAAATGGGGTAAATGGAAGTCATTACATGTCCCAACTCAGGGAGATTCAGGTAGGTTAATTACATTATGGTATCCAAAATCAGTATCAATGGAAACAATGTGTTGGGATACTGATTAGCAGCTAACGAAAGTAGAATGTTTTGATCTCCAATTCAAACTCATCAATGTCTATGGTCCAACGGCTACTTAGGATAAAAAAAGGCTATGGGATAAGCTAAAAAATGTTATTTAAGGGTTGGGGAGTGATAAAGTGATAGTGGCAAGAGATTTTAATGCAATATTATCTCTTAATGAAAAATAGGGGATATTTTCCCATCGCAAAAGACAATGGAAGAATTTGAAAGTTTTATTGTAGATAATGCATTGAGAGATGTTTTTTCCAAAAAAAGGAAGTCTCACATGGAAAAATTGCAGAAGATATTTTTCACAAATAGTTGTGTGATTGGAAAGGTTCTTAATCACTCAAAATTGGGTCCTAATGTCATCTAATTTGACTTCACAAATATTGTCATTTGCCTGCTCAGATCACTATACAATCTCATTAATTATCAATAATGTGAATATGTCTTCATACCATAGGCCTTCTTTCAAATATGAGAAGATGTGGTTTATAAATCCACTCTTCTTTCCTTTACTTAGGAAATGGTGGGTGAGTGCACCATTCCAAAGAGGTACTAAAATGTTTTAGTTCTTTAAGAAATTATAATATGTTAAGGGACAAACTAAAACATGGAATGTGCAAGTGTTCAAAAATGTTTTTAAACAAAAAGAGTAGGTAGCAAGGAAATTAGTAGAAGTTCATGAGTATATAATTTAAAATGGCATGGATTCTCTTACATATGATAAACAGAAAAAACTACAATTAATGTGAGAAGAGCTAGGAAAGCGGGTTGAAATCTATTGGTGTCAGAAATCAAGAGAGCTATGGTTGAGAGAAGGGGACCATAATACAAAATATTTCCATGCCTCGGCCCAACATAAAAGAGCTACAAAAACTATTTTTTCAATCAAGGATGCAATATAAGGTAATTTAAACCCATTTATTTGTGCAATACAATGTACAAAATCTTCACAAAGGCAATTTATTTGAGGTTGCAACATCTAATCCCAAAAATCATTTCATAAGAATAGGGTGGATTTGTTCTAGGTAGGGAAACAACTGAAGGGACTTTGGTAGCACATGAGGTTCTCCATTCTATCAAGACCAATCATCTACCATCATTTATTGTAAAACTTGACATGATGAAAGCATATGATAGGATTGATTGGGACTTTGTATTGAAGGTTTTGGCCAAATTTGGGTTTTTAGGCAAGTGGTGCAAATGGATTTTATCTTGTTAATCAGGGGTGTCCTTCTCTATAGTAATTAATGGATCACCTTCGGTTTTTTTAGAGTGACACAAGGGGTAAGGAAAGATGATCCTCTTTCTCCTTTTCTTTTTATAATTATGCAGAAGCATTGAGTAGGACAATAAAGGAGAAGCATAATCAGGGTTTGTGGCATGGTATTCATATTCCTCAAACTAATATATCAATCACACATAACATTTTTGTAGATGATACCTTGTTGTATGGGAAGGAAAATATTCTTGAAGCCAAGCAAATAAAATGGGTTTTGGATAAATATTATGTGGTGTCAGGGAAAAAGATAAATGTGCACAAATCAAAAGTTTATGTCTTCAATTCTAAGGCAGCCATCAAAAGAAAGATTATTCAAGTTTTAGGTTTTCAAGAGGTAGATTTACCGTGTATGTACTTGGGAATACCTTTTTTTATGGGGTCAAATAAGACATCATATTAGACTAAAGTCATGGAGTGAATTAAACTAAAAATTTGTGCTTGGAAATCCCATTGGTTGTCTTTATTAGGCCTCATTCTTCTAATTAAAAGTGTTAGCAGCAATCCCTAATTATTTCATATCAGTCCTTAAGGCTCCTAAAATAGTAGTTGATCAAATAAAGAAGATTATCAGGGGTTTTCTATGGAAGGGAAATATGAATGATGCTAAAAAAAATCCTTTAGTTTCTCTGGATAGTATTTCTTCAGAGAAACTTAAAGGTGGAGTGGGATTACATGATATGTCCAAGTGCAATATGGCCTTTGGGGGAAAGTTGGTATGGAAAATGTATACCAAATCGGTTTCAAAATGGTGTGCTTTTATGATGTCTTGTACAAAAGTGGTCACGTCATTCATTTCTTGGGAGATTAATAAGGGTGAGGATGTTAATTTTTGGGAGGACTCTTGGAATGGTTATCCTCCATTGAAAATTTGTCAAGAGCTATCGTCAGCTATTCCAGTGTTATCTCAGTTGTGGGGTTCTAGGTTGATTGATTATGTAAATTCAGTGGATATTTCATCAGGGAAAGTGTGTTGGAAAGAATTCTTAGGTAAACAAATAACAAAAGATCAAAAGGAGCGTCTCCATTAGATTTTAGAAGGAAGAGTAGTTTTCTTATCAGGGAAGGTTGTTCGTATTATATGGACCCCATCCAAGAATGGAAGTTATTCAGTAAAATAGGGTTATAAAGCGATTCTCAATAAGGATACTCAAATGCAATCTCAAAGGGCTTATTCATTCTATTGGAATAGTGTGGTTTTACCAAAAGTTGGGAGCTTTACATGGCTAGTGTTGAGAAAAAGAGTGCTCACAAGTGATTGCCTTGTCAAATTGGGAATAGCAGAGCCTTTTAATTATGTTTTGTGTGGGGAAAGTTTGGAGGATCCTGATCATATGTTTTTGTAGTGCTCCTTTGCCCAAAGTGGTTGGGAATTTGTAATACAAAAGTTGATATTTGATGCTCCAATGCCAAATTCAGTATGGAATCTCTTCTCTTCATGGCCAGTGTTATATAAGACCTCTTTCTTTGCATGCATCTGCTATCTAATTCCATTTGTTTTGGTATGGTCCATTTGGTGGGAACACAACAAGCGCGTTTTTAGAAAAGTTTCAACTTCAAATCAAATTTTTCATGTAATCATTGAAAAATCAATCATAGAGGCGGGAAATGTACTTGTTCAAGATCATAAGAATGTTGGTTATTTGTTCACCTCATGGAACAATAACATTCTAAAGAATTGGCAAGGAATTAGCCTTCCTTTCAAAGGAAGTATGAAGTTTCCTTATAAGAAGAAGGTTGACAGGAGCATAATCAAATGGAATCCACCTATGACAGGCTTTTATAAACTCAAATTTGACAGTGCATCAAGAGGGAACCCAGGTACCTTAAGGGCGGGGATTTGTATTAAAGACCCTCGAGAAAATGTGAAGGAAGTTAGATCAATCACTCTACCACCTGGAACGAATAACATGGTAGAATCAATGGCTATTATTTATGGTCTATAGCTTGCAAGGCATCTCCAAATCAACAAAATTCATATAGAAGGAGATTCTTTAGTAATAATAAACGTGTGTAAAGAAAGGTTGTGTCATAACTAGCACTTAAGATATGTAATGCAAAATGTATGGAAACTATTGGATGAGTTTGAATTTTATCAGATTTCGCATACATATCATGAAGGAAACATGCTTGCAAACTGATTAGCAAATATGGGGTGTCAAGAAGAAGAGGTAGACATAGTGGAAAATGATGAAAAATTAAAATCCTTCCTGAATTTAGAAGAAATAATAAAAAGAGAAAGCATTGATAAATCTAACTAAGATCTTGGAGGAAGGGGTTAGAGTTAGTGGAGTTAGCAGCCAGAGGAAAGTGTGCTTGATGTGTTTTGAGTCAGTTTTGTATTAAATTGGATTCATTAATTCATCTAAGTGTTGCTCTGATTCTATCCTAAATGGCATTCACTATGTTCAGGAGGCTAATGCATAATCATATTGAAGGCTTGCTAAAGATTACCTAGCAATGTAATATCATAATTAAGTTAGTGCAGGCCAAGGCTTATCATTTAAATGATGGATGATAGAAATTCATATCGCATTTATTAAAGGTGGAATTAAAAAAGGCATTGATTTACTTAAGATTTGGAAAATCCACAAAGGATTCTTTGTGCAATGTTATCAAGCCTGGTTGTCAAAACTATCATCTCCATCAAGTTGGATTGGTACTGGTGTTTCCTATGGCTCATGTGAGCTATAGATCATCAAAACCAAAAGGATTCATGAAAGGATCCTCTCAAGCGCACAAAGGTAATTTTCTTTTAAATGTTAACTTTTGTTGGATCGTATGTAGGTGCAAGCCCATACGTAACACTCCTTGTAATGATGAAACCCCATTAGCTTGGTGACAAGTGAATTCTTTCAAGTGTGCAAGAATTGGTAGTGGTTTGCGATAGCCAAGGACATGATAACATATGCTCGTTGGTGTTATCTTAAAACAAGCATGTGAAGGACATTTTATATCATTCCCCAGGCTTGTTTGCATTTTAAGGTGAATTTGAGTTTGCTTGAAGACGGGTTTCAAGGCTTTGGATATGCATCATCACTTCTCTTCAGAAGAAGGAGAAATTCATATTTGCAGAGTCTATGGTAGAAGAAAGATGAAGTATTTTCCGTGCAACCATCTTGTCTAGGTACCAGTTTGTGACTGGGAATTGTTGTTCCCATATGCAATTGGGGATGTTCAACTTGCTCGGGTGTTCAAAATTCATTGCTATTAGTACAAGAAGAGTGTGAAAAGGATTATAGGGGATGATATTTTGTACCCTCAGGCACGTAGGGCAATTTTTCCTTCACAGCTAGTTTCAATTTTTCTTTCAAATGCATATGATTTGTTGTAATATTTTCTTGGGCTCTAGTTAATTGCCAACAAAGTTGTCAAGGAGGTTTTCCCGTAAGACAATAAACTTCTTAAGGGGGTGTAAGCTTACGATTTCTAGAAAGTTCAAGGTCGAGTTGGTGGTCTTTTTCCTTGTCATTTCTTGCTCAATGGTAATACGTATGTTTCCATTTTAGATGCCATCAAGAACACCTTAGAAATGCAGAGCTTTAGATATCTGCAATTGGTGTTGGATAGGCAAATTGTTGTGGTCAGTGAAGATATGGCAGACAATATTAGGAGGAGAACCAATGCTTTGTTGTCCCTTTTGGCACATGTGCATGATGAACCTATGGTTGTGTCTACTCCTGAGGCGCACGATTTCCTTCATGTTCCTATACCTCCAGATGGTAATGCTTCGATGCTCCAAGCTGCTCTTGTAGTGAATGTACCATACCATGTCAGCTCCTCACTCCCTTTGCATCAACCTCATGTTCCTAACCTCAATATTTCCCTAGTGATGCTAGCTTTAGTGGTTGATTTTCAAGAACATTAGGGAGAAAATGAAATTCAGCCTAAGGAAATGGAAGAATAGGAAGTTTATAATATGAAGCAAAAATTTTGTAAAGGGTTACTGTAGTGAAATTTTCAATATGCTTTTCATAGATGTACAGGGTATTTAGTATGGGGAATTATTTTACTATCAGTTAATTACAATATAGGGCATACATGGGGAATATGAAAATTTTGTCAAAATGTAAGCAATCATGATATCAGATCTGGTTAACAAGAACCAATATTACTCTTCTTTTGTAAAACTCTTACTATTATATATTAATATATATAGGCTTAATGTCTTTCGTCAAAAAAAAACATGGTTTCATATTTATAATAATTTCAAGAATGAAATATCTACATTACTATATATATACCATGAATTTAAACATTCAAATAATACAAAAAAATAATTCAAGATATAATTATTATTGAAGGTAAAAAAAATTGCCTAATTTGTAACTTTCACCTTATGTTGTTGCACTCTCTTTAGTGTCCATGTCCTAATCATGTTTAGGAATCATTTTCTATTTTTTGGAATTTTAACCAATCATAGAAACATGAAAAATGGAGAACCAATCTTGGGAAACCCTCTCCATTCATCCTTGAAACTTTGGGCACCTCATATAATCAAGACACTCAAGCATTGGCTTTGATTTTACTCTCATCTTTGAACATCCAAGTAAGCTAACACTCATGTCTAGTTTCAAATTTTGAGTTTTAGCTTTGATGATTATTTTAACCCTGATTCATATTATGTTTTAAATAGTCAGCTCACTTGAAAATTCCTATAATCCTAATTTTACCCTATTATATTAGGTTAGAATGTTGCAATTGCTCATACTCTTACAAAAGGCCTTCATACCCTTTGATGTGATATAATTAAATTAATATTTATGCTTGAGGGAACAAGCTACATATCTAAAGATCATAGATTAGGAGCTCCTAGAACCACCATTTAAGTCATAATTTTCTTTTGATACTATTTTTACATCCGTACTTTCCTCTCTCCTTTGACACTATCATTTTTCTTCTTTCAAAACCATAAGTTTCTAATTTCCCATCCTTTTGTGAATCCCTAATCTACATATCTTTGTCCAAACCATTATGTTAAAATTTAGTAAGAGTAGTTACTCACCCTAATCATTCCATTTTCCTTATTTGTATGATTCACATTACCCACTTGTCTTCACATCACTTTCACACCACCATAAGTTAGTAATATCTTCTTATGGTTTTTTTTTTTACATTCAAATCTCTATACACCCCATAATAACAACCTTTGTATTTTTTTAACCTCTAGACTCTTTCCTCATTGATTAAATTTTTGAATTACTCATGGAAAAAATGTTAGAAAGTGAAAAAACCTCACCATTTCTCCTCCTAAATATTCTTAATAACCATTGTTAAATATATCTCAAAATAGTCCAACCCAAGAGGTAATAGGAAATCTCTTTGGTAAAATACAAGGAACTTTAAAGAAGGACAATCAAGATAGTAAAGAAAGGTGATCACCTCTAAATGTTTCATAAAGTGAAAATTTGAGAGATGCTCATGGAAGATTTTGTATGGAGGATTATTAATTCTTTGGTACAAAAATCAACTGAAAATAAGGCATTGATATTAGGAATGGGTATAGTTGTTGAACATAAATTTAAGAATATGATTGTAGGAGATTATTTGACCATAATAAATGCACTATATAAAAGATCTTGTCATAACAAGTATTTTAACTACTTTATGGATGAAGTTCACATCATATGGACGTATTTCTCAATCCTTAATTTTAGGCATTGCCAAATATCAACTAATGAAGCTAATGATTATTTAGAGCTAATAGGGGCTAAGATAAGGATCTATTATAGCTAAACATAGCCTTCATGTAGGCACTTTTCCAAGAATTGGGAAAATTTACTAGTTTTCACCCTTCATGATTGATGTAGGCTAGTCATAAAATTCCCCCTCAATCTTGATTAGACTGATGATAGGAGTTAACAAGCCTATTTATCATAGGTTGATGGGGATAGATTTTTTAGTGTCATAATGTCTTGTAATCATGTTTTTGGAACTTCATTAAAGATTAGAGTAGGATTTTTCCTTGATTTCTTCATGGTTTCTAATAAGGTGTGTGTGTATTAATGGTCTTTAATTAGTGGTATTCCTAGCTATTACATAGTGAACCTTGTCTATTTTTAGAAATGTGGCATTGGATACTTCTTGTTATTCTTATTGCAAATGGTGGAGGGTTTTAGATTTTTGTGGGTATGGCTAGTAAAAGGAGTAAGACCAAAGGCATATGCATCAAACTTGAAGGCTCTACTTTTGACACATCACTTTAAGAAAATATTTCACTACAAAAATGATGTTTCCTTAGGGTTTTTTTTTAAGGTATCAGGTGAGCAATTTCTAGTGGCACGAAATAGGAAGAATTTAGTTTTTTTATTAGATTAATTGGGAAGGACTTGAACTCACATTACATATTAGACATAGAGGAAAAAGAGAGGAGTCTCACAATAAATGAGACAACATAAAAACTAAAAATAAACACTAAGAAAAAAATACAAGCAAACAAAGAAAGACTCTCAAAGGAGAGACAAAACCAACTACCAAGAAGAAAGTAGCAAAACCTAGAAAAGCTTAAGATCAGAGCCAGGAACTAGAAAAGACAGTCAAGGTGGTTTGAACCCAAGTTTCACCAAAGGCCTCAAAAGAGGGGCGGGGTTGGAATGTAATATCATTACACTTTTCAATACAATTGATAGTTTCTCAATCACGAGTTTCCTTTTAGCCTTGTGAGGCATTTCTTTATCCTTAATAGAGTGGTCCAATGATCTCTTTCCCTCCAAAGGAATTTGAAGACAACCAAGAACAATCTTGACCTCTTTCATTCCCAACTTCAGCTCCTCTTCGGGCCAATGACCATTAGAGTTCATATTATTATGAAGATCATGTCACAACAAGGAAAAAATCACAATATTGTGAAAGTGGTACCACTATGAGGTCTCGTAATACAGTTTCTTCTCCCAAACCCCAAGCTTGAAGCATAACTTAACACTATTGGGTAGCTCAGAACCAATCTCAGTGTAAACAAAAAATATGTCATAAAGAAAACTCATTCTAGCTTTTATCACTTCAATAGTAATAAAATGACCAATGGTTTCAATAATTCCATGAACAATACTTTTATCCCATGACTCCAAAGGGAGCTCTAGGAGACAAACCCATATATGAACCAAGTTGATTTTGGAAACATCAAACCTTACAGACCATCTTTGTAAATGAAGAAAGGCCTTATTGAGAAACCAATGACCTCCCTAAAGAACATGGGAGCAACCTTCCAAGGGATTGAAGGAGAAAAGAAGGAACCCATTCTTCAAGGCCTTCACGCTCAACAAACAAGAATCAACCTAGACCTTAGACGCCTAACTACAAATATGATCAGTATTTGTTCTATGTCCCAAAAATATTCCAATAAGAGAATTCTATAAAACAATAGTAGCTCTATCAATCCATTCATCATTAATATATAAAACAAAGTTCTAAAGTAAGGACGATTGAGGATTCAGAAAAGGGGGACCTCCATAGAACTGCACTCCAATGTCTCATGATGGGGAGGAGAAGGCACTCACAAAGAAACAAAAGGAGGATTAAGGGTATTTATAGAAGGAAACCCCAAAAAGGAGCCCACACTAAGGCAATGCTCTAAATCCATAACACACTTATCAAAAGGTAGGAGAGATGAGTCATGTATAAGGGACATGTAGTGGTGTAGAGGCATGATGATAGTCTATTTTGCAAATAGGGTCTTATGGTAGGTTGTAGGGTCTTTGAGTCTTTTAATCATTCAATAAGGTCATAATAGACCATCTTATAATGTAACTTGAGTCATTTGGTCAGTTTAGGGGTTCATTGTGCAAATATTGCAAATCTTGCAAAAGTTGTCATAATGTAAAAGTGCAAAAATGCAAACTTTGGAAGCCCAACAGTCATGGGAGTTCAAATGTTAGTTTGAGTCAGTTTTGGTAGTTGAATTTTGAAGGGAAAAGTTTAAATATGAGGGAAAAACTCAATGTAAGCTCTCTCTTGAAGTTTTGTTGAAGAAATCAATAAGAAACTCCCTCTTTTTTGTGTGTTTTCTGGAAAAGTTGTTGTTACAGGTTATTATACTTGCCCATATAGGAGGATATTGGCTTGAAAGTTATAAAATTGGATGGAGGCATGAAGTAACTTTATTTTGGCTTTTTTTTTGTTGCATTTTATAAAGTTTGAAGTGATTATTTTCCAATTTGCTATAGGTGGCTAGAGAACTCAGAATTTGTTGTTTTTGAAGGTGTAAAATGGGTATTTAGGCCATTCCACCCGGTGTATCTTATAAATACTTGGTGGAATGGCATAAATAGATATAGGATGTTGTTTCATGTTGGTTCTAGGAGCAGGGGTGCTAGTTTGTGGGTTTTGGAGTGATGCCCTAGTTGGTATTCCATTGATTTTGGGTCAAATGTTGGTGGTTAAAGGTTAGGAATGGTTGAAAACTCTTGGGGAAGTGGTTTGTAAGGGTTTATTAAGCATGTGTAGACATATTTTGAAGTGTTTGAGGTCTTGGTTGGCCGGGTGGATGATCCGGTGGACATTTTTTAGTGAAAATTGAAGTGTCTCATTTTTCTCCAAAATCAGCACCATTAGAAAGAGCTCGGTGTCCTGGTTCCAATGCAACTCGAACGGAGCGAAAAGGAGTCTGTTTGCACGAGTTATGGCCAGTCAACCTTGGTCAAAACTGGGATAAGGGGCATCAGGTAGGAAAAATGGCGTCATCAAAAATCAATGAAACTGGCGTCATCGCGAAGAGCTTGTCGAGACGATTCCGACGGTGTTCGTTTCAAAATGACATCGGACGCGAGAGTTATCGCGGTCAAAGTTGCAGTTGACTTGGTGGGCGAGGGTACACCGATGACGTCATCATCCGTGTGGCGTACGAAACCAATCGAAAGACACGTGGGCACCGTATGGTCCGTACATATCGACGTGGCACGATGATCTGCGTGAGTCAGACAGAGCCCCGAGATCACATGTGTCTCTGTAATCCAGTCAGCGGTACACGTCATCAGTCAGCGCCGTCATCGGTGAGTCAGCGGCACACGTCAGCATCCGTTGGCATATGAGTCAGAGTACGTCGTAGATAAGATGACGTGGCGGGGCAGGTGGCTACCGTGTCGCGGGTGGCGTGGACGATCTCGGCGAATGATCTCCTCACACGTGGCATCTGAGTCATCGGACACGTTGGCATCCAGTGGCAGACACGTCACCGCACTGTCGACATTCCACGTTTGTGCACGATCAGCATCCACGTCGGCGTTCTCGGCGAATGAGTACTCGCCACGTGGCGCCCTCCTGGCGCGGCACGTGGACTCTCCCTAGGTCTGCGTTCGTTGAATTTTCTAACAAAAATTTCTTTTGGCCCGCGTGGGGCTCGATCTCCATACCTCTCGTTCGCGAGAATTCCGGGTTGCCATTTCACCACAACATCCGCGTCAATCTATATATGGTAGTTTGTTTCTTTTGTTACATAATTTGCGGAGATTGGCTTTAAAAAAAACCAGCGGCCGGGGTTGAACCCGCAACCACCGGCCGACTAAAATTATACACTGCCGATAGACCATTCGATAGACTTTGTATATATAAGGCCATCGGTCGGTTTTGTTACTTGTTTGAAAACCGAATGCCTTATAAAAACAAAAACAAACTCCCTAAATTGAAAATTAAACAAACTTTAATCTTTTTAAAGATTAAAACAAAATCTCCAAAGCCCGAAAATAAATAAATGGAAGGGCTTATATTATTTTAGAGAGATTTTTAAATATTATTATGTAAAATTTGGGAGATTTAGTTGTTTTTAGGGGGGATTTGGAATATTTTGTAAATCAATTGGTTAGTAACCAATTTGAGCAAATTTTATGTATAAAAGGAGGGTGTAAGGTGAGAGTTGGTATCAAGTTTTTTTTAGGTGAAGGAAGTCTTGACGCTGAGGCAACACGGAAGAGAGGGGTCTTGTTGAAGAATTTTCAAGCCATTGTTGAATGTCGGAGCCCTGTTATGCTGCCGAATTGATGGTCTTGGTGCATCATTTGTAATCAATTTTGGAGTTAATCGGATCGGTCTCTCTATTGGAGTGGACCCGGAAACGTAGTCACTTTCGTGACGAACTCCGTTATCAAGCGTTGTTTGCACATCTCTTCTTCTCTCTCTTTCTTTCTCTCATTTCCTTCATTTCTGTTATAATCACCTTGTTAATTCTTTCATTCTGTTATTTCCTTAAGTTAATTTCGTTTTAATTAACTTGAAATAATCATTGTAAAAGCTTTGTAAAAGTTAAGCATTTAAATACTGCAATCTAGTCTAGATCCTATACAGATCAGTGGAAGCCTAGAGTGTGGATTTTCAATAAACCCTCCTAAAACTAATCTAAATGAGGGTTTTGTGATTAGGTGACTTGGTGAGTGTTTCCCCTGATAAAAGTGGTTTATTTTGGTTGTTTGTAGTTTGGTTGTGACCCTCCAATAAATAGTTGGGGTTGAAGAAGTGTCTAGTTGGTACTTGCTTTGTAAAACAAGGCTAATTAAGCCCCTGTCTAGTGTACCAGTCTTATTTTGAAGGTGAAAGTCTGAAACAACCTTATGCACAATTTGGATATGTTGAAATATGCCATAATGGGTATCTAGAATACCAATCCTCATGTGGGTTTGAGTTGTCTTTGAGAAGATATGCACAATTTTCTCTATTTAGAGTACTACAAGGGAATGAAGATGAATGGTGAGTAGGACAGTGACTTGCAGTTTTTGTGATTGAAGATTGGTTGAATTTGATTTAATTTGTGATCATTGGAAGGTTTGCCTCCCTGCTCTGCATCATGTAGTAACTGACTTTGAACTAGCCATAAGCAGAGGAGGAGAAATCGTCGGGAGGCAGCAAAAAGCCTCACTTGAGAGATTTACCAAGGCCCACAAGAACCAACTTAGCAAAATCCTCCCTTTGCACAAAAAATGAGTGCAAAAGGGCATAACATCTCCATCCACATTGATAAGAGTGAAACATCTTCATCAAAATCCAATTGACTACTCCACCCCTTAGAGAAATTCGACACAACACATTTTTTTGCTTTCAATTGAGCCTCAAGGAGGATATTAAGGAGAGATTCCTCCTCACTCAAAGAGATCTCCCAAAAATCTTGATTTTCCCCCTCAAAGACTTCGCCAAAGCCAATGATAGAAGCTCTGCCATAAAGATCAATATGAATACTAACAGGATCACAAGAGACATTGATAACTCCATTCATAAAGGATGGCATTGCCACCACCAGGGAACACGTTGTGGAACCCTCACTGTAGCCCATTTAAGAGGTTGTCAATAGGGAAGAGGCCCCTACTTCTTCACCATCACTATCTTCATTCGCTGACCCATCCTCGCCGTCCCCTCATAGTCATTGCCACCATCGTCTATGCTTGTTAGAGTTTTCATTAATGTTACTCTTGATAGGAAGAAGTTAGTGTTGCATGGAGATTTGGTAACTAATTTACTTGCATTCATACTTGATGTATCTAGGCAAGGGTCTACTATTTGTAACTATTCTTATCAAACTAGTTTAGTGATATGGAGGTGGCTAGGCTATTTGAAGTCCCTATTGAAGGCCAACGAAAGGAGAACTAGGGTTGGCTAGATTTAGCTTTGTGATCTTTAAAACTACTTCTCCACATAGGCATGATGACCTAGATGAAATTCACTAGGAGGTTGACATTTTGAGAGCTAACTATAATGGTTTTGGGAAAGTTTTGGTTGGCCTTCATATTACACATTAGAATGGGTACTCGGAGTGGAGAGCAATTTTGTTCATTCCCATCTTTTGTGGATCTTTAATTCATAGAGCATGGCACAAAGATTGACACTTTGGCTTCCATTTCCCACACTTATTTGGTGAAGCACAAAGTACTCTTTAGATGGGTGTTATCCTTGGTGCTTCTAGTGCATATGTTAGGGTGGAAGAGTGTGTGATTGTTTGAGATGATCTATAGGAAAAACGTAAACAATAGGGATTGTTCAGTAATAGTTTTTCTAATATGTTTTTATGGATGGTTGCTCTTAATAGATATGGTGTCTTGTATTGTATAAATTATGATTTTTTTTATTATTTTTATTACATGAATTTGATCTTATTTTTGAAATCTAATATTTGAACTTTCTTTTTATATTATAAACAATTTCTTATAAATTTGAAGACTGAAATTCCAAGAAAAAATCTTAACTATCATTATGTATATAATTAAAATTTTACACAAATCAAATCTCTTAAAATTAAATAGTAACTTCTATATAATTTTATTTGTATTGTGATGCAAACTTTTATTAAAGAAACCTTCACAAATACTCTAAAGGGTCGCTACTACTCCTCTTCAATAGCATATATGCCAATAGTTAAAATACTGATTGTAATTATATTCTTGACATTATTTTTTGACTGTTCTTTTTCATTGGAATCCTCCTTTTTTGATTGATTCAATATAAAAGAAGGCAAAGTTGCATCCTCCTTACCTTTTTCTTTGGGTATTGAAGAATCTTACCCTTTTTTCCTCTGACAAGAGAATACATCATCTTGGCCGTGATTTTTCATTTAAAGTGGTTGTGCTTTCAAACATTAAGTATACTAAAATTTAATCAGAAAACGGTGACAGTGGTGGTAAGTAGCACAACATGTACGACAAGACAGAAAAGTAAGTAGTATTTTGAACAACCTCGCTACTTTGGTGTATAATATTTTGCCGTCAGTATGTACGACTGGAATTACAGGTGATGAGCACCAGGATTAAGAAGATTCAGTAGCAATTCTTACCAAATATATGATCGATCTCCCATGGCCAATGCAAAACGCATTGTGAGACAGAAACACATAGAATACAGTAACAAAATGAAAAATTGACAGCAGAAACAGAAACAGAAACAGAAATATTCTTTCTCAGAAGATCATACGTTTGTAATTACATAATGACAAGCTTAGCTGGAAGAAAGTTTATGAGGATCCACCTTGGAACCGCTTGCATTGCCTTTCAGTATACCGTGAACACATCTTCTACCAGACAATTTAGCAGAGCTTGGTGAATTCTGATCCTCGTAAACAGACGGCTTTTTACTTGACAATTTTCTGGGCTCTGTAAATACTCCAACGTCCGCATGCATCTTACTGGTGGAGCAGTTAATAACAGAATTGGTAGAAGCTTTACAACCGTTTAATGACGTCAATGGCGCCAGCATACGCCAGCCCCTGGATTTAGGCGTCTCCTCTGCGAACATATTTTCTCTGACGGAGTTCGATTTGTGCCGAAAATTGAGAGGAACGGGCTCCTTTGGCGCAAGCTTCGACCCTTGCTCGTAACTACATGAAACCGACCGCTTAAGAACAGACTTCTCCACGCCATGGCCGTTAGGTTTCTGTTGCCTGAGGCGCATGTCTTCCAGCTTCATGGAAGGGGTTTTCATTAACCCTAGAGTGAAGAACTGCTGCCATTTCAGAGAAGATTTACCGGATGGAACCGGCGGCTTTGTAGACGGGCATGAGCCCCGATTTGGCTTGGACTTGGATTTAGTGCTCGGCGTGGCGGTATTATTACTGCGCCGGAAACTTTTTCCAGAGGTGGAGTGGTTTAAATTTCCCTGTGAGCCTTGAGAGTTACCAGAGCTCGAACTGGTCCAGTAGCTGGACTGTGAGTCCAGCGAGTCCGTTCTCCATGACTGAAGCTTCTCATTTAGCAAAAGCCGATTTTCATTGCGGGAATTGGATTTACTGTAAGCAAACGGCGCGTTGGATTCGGTGCTCCAGGATCTCGGTAGTGAGAGAGGAAGCAGGCGGCCTTGGTGGAACAGATCGTCCGCAGGGCAAGCGTGGTGCGCCATTGGGCTCGAGCACCCGAAATCGAAATCGAAATCTTGGTGGCCCGGAGATCCAGAGTTCGAATCCCGCAACGTATTGTTCCATTCGGCGGAAAGGCCGGCGTTGTCGTACAGGGGCAAGTCGCAAAAGGAGAGAGCCTCTTCCTCGTCGTCCGATCCCAGGTTCGAACCCCATTCTGCAAAGGGAACTCGGAATTCCATTCCCATCAAGAAGATCGAACACCGAGCATCAAATAAACTTCCCTACACTGCAGCAGCAGCAGTCAGAGAACATTATGCTCCCTCAGCATAACGAAAATCTACAAACAGGAGTTCTTGGAAAAGCAGGAGGAGAGCATTTAAAAATAAAACACGGGGCGCAGCACGGGTACAGCCGGTATGGATTGGTGGAATCGTTGAGAGCAGTACTGTGCCCAGCTTTTTGCCACGGTGGTATGATTTTCAGAGGCAGATGGGGGAAGCTTTAATGGAGTGGAGGAGTCATGTGGGGTCTGTGATGATAATATTGCAAATGAATTTATTGGTCCCAACAGTAAAGCAAATCAACTTCACAGGCACCATCACTAGCCTGTAATCATCCCATTCACAGCGGTGGATTGTCAGACCCCAACGAAAACCATTAAAAAATACAGTTGGCCGGCCACTAGCATACTTATTGTTACAGCACATTTTTTCCTTAATCTTAAACCCTGTGTCTTCTAACGACCATAAAGGCATTAATGGGGTCACGGTCACCTATTTCTAGAAGATTCGCCTGTGTTTGACATAGTGCTGATATGAAAGATGGGACAGAGAAAATGATGGTTATGACTTTTATGGGCCAAACCCAACTATACCAACGGAACGGAACGGTCTAGGAGTTACGCATCTGCTGACTTAGGGTACCGAGTGATGATGATTAAAAGGGAATGAGAGGATTCAGGCGAGAATGACTCCAAAGCAGAGACGAGATTTTGCCGGGATTTGCAATGGAAAAGTGAAACATTCTTCCTTGGGCTTATGAGAGGGGTCTAGTTTTAAGGGTTTGAGTTCTTATTCAAGTACAAATTGGGGTTTAATAGCTTAAATAAGTTGGGTATGATAAATCAATTGAGGTCAATAAATTATTGAGAGATAGGCATTTGGCATCTTTAAAAGAGATTAAACTTGTGTATTGTTTAAGGAAAATTAGGCGATGTTAAAAAGTATCATTGTGACTTGTTATAACAAATGGGAAGAATGATTGACTTCCTTGCTAGTAGTAAGGTCTAAGATTAAGTTAACAATGATAAAATAGAGAAAACAATAGAGTTTTTGACACTGGTGTATATATAGAGTAGTCGATATACTGATCCTCCAAGTGTGTTTTCCTACTTTCGATCAAATAATTTCATGATGTTATTAGGGTAATGCCTTATATACAAGCCAAGGTAGACTCCCAAGGGTGTCTGTGTCTTCTTAGGGGTGTCCTGATCAACTTTTGGGGTCCTCTGGTGCTAGATTTGTGCTTTTGTTTTCCATCTGCAAAATTGTCGGAATGTTGTTAGATAAATCTATAGGTGAGTTTCCATGTCTTAATAAGATGTATGACAACAAATGCAATAATGGACAAATCTTCTTCAATCCTCTTCAACTCGAGATTTGCACATTCACAAAGAGAGGAAATGTTGGGCCATTTAGGGGATTTCCTCAGTCAAACCCCATGTAAGTGTTTCCACTTCCACAAATGGCAAAGTCAAATGATAAAATGGATGAAAGGTTAGGAAGGAATGTGTTGACGTGGATAATACACACGCACACCAACAGGAAGATAAATTCTTGCTCTAAGAACGTGAGAACCTACCTTTCTTGAAAGATCCACCAAGAACTCCTAAATCGGGAAAAAATCTTGGTTAATCCCAAGGCTCGGGAATGTCAGGTCTTGATGCACTAGGTTTACTCAAGGTTCGTTGTGTAAATTTATTGTTTCTCATGAGGGGTCTACGATTTCTTAACACACTGGTGTCCAACAAAAATAGCAAAGATTAACCAAATTAAACATTAATCACTCCATAACATCATGAACACAAATCATTTGAGAAAAATACTTCATGACTCTAAATTATTCACCAAGACTTAGCAAATTTAACATATATTGCTCTACAATTTCATGTTCATGCAAAAGATTTATAATAGTACTTCATGAATTCACCATTTTCAAAACATTTTCAAGAAATATTTAACATCTACTCTAAAGAAAAGCATTAAAGATCCTAAGATTTAAAGTTCTCCTAGTTATTATCCACGCATACACCATGAAATAAACTAAATCAAAGCAAACCTCTCTATACATCACCAGATTGCTTCATAGCTAAGCATAGAATAATGTGAGAATTGAAAGAAACATGAGATCATTTGCCACCAAACAATGTCAATGTGCACCCAAATCTGGCACAACACATTGGCTTCTCCGATAGGAACAAAGAATCTACTACGTAAGATTTCATATCAAGAAATATCTTTAAAATTGGCTTTGATATTAGTAAACTTCAATGAAGCATGCAAGTTTTTATATTGGAATAGTACAAAAAATAGGAAAAAGAAATAAACTGGCAAAATTCCAATTTTAAGTCTTCGTAATCCACAAGTTGTAAACCTACTAAAAAAAAACTCTCGACCTTTTATAAGAACAAGGCCACCCAAAGAGTTCCAAAAGAACACATGAAAGAGAATTCAAAAGAACGAATCACAAAGAAGCACATGGTGACTGATAGTTGGCACAAGAATATTTTGGAACAAGTTGGCAATGTCTTTGGCCTTTTCTTCTACTTAATTATTGCTTGAAAACTAATATCAAAAGTGGGTTAAGCTCCCTTTATTTGTGAACTAAAATGTAGGAACTTCCCAGATACTCAGAGTGATCAAGTGGATGTAGAAATCTTAGTTCACCACCTTTGCAACTCTAGGCTTAGCTTGAAGCTCAAGACATGTTTACATTAAAGCAATATCTAGGAACCTTTACATGTGCACATCCTTCCAAGAAAACTCAAGTTCCTAGTTGTTTGACATGCTTTCGTACCCACTTTTGGACCACACACTTCTCACCCAAGTGCACCACGTACTTTGTCGATGTAATCCCTTTGCCTAACCATCCATACCATTACTTTGTCTTGCCACCTATCTTTCCTGCAAGTAAAACATGTGTCAATTTCCTTAAAAAATAATTAATCACTGGGAACATCATTAAACAAAACCACGTCAACATTAGTTCCCTCCTACAAATTGCTAATTTAAAATAACATGCTTTACACTTTTATGAAAACGGTGACTTAAAGTGGATTTACAGACATTTGATGCACTTGAGAAAAGGTAAGTGACATGCATAAATATTTACGTGCAGCTACACCATTTACCCAAGTACCTGGGTTCCTTGAACCCACTTACTTGGCTTTCCCTAAAACACTTTAGGATTCTTTAGCGCCTTTCAAACAAACCACAAAACTCGACAACTTGCCTTCATCTGGCTCTTTCGTACCTGCATACTTTTAACTTGCGGTTGCAATGTCTTGTGCCACCTTCACAAAGAAACTATCCCGGTTATACACCCTAGCCCAAATTTCTTGAAAATATGACTTTTTGATTCTCGATAGCTTTCTCCTCTCACATGACCCATTTTTAAAGTTTTTTGAGCCTCTTTTAATACTTATCCCTTGGAACAATTAGCCCAATAGTAAATCTTGAAGATAATTTTTCAAATTGGGTCCCCAAGTCTTACATTCTTGGGGTGTGTTGTGAGACCACACAACAACTTGCAACCAAAAAAACCAAATTCAAAAGAAATCTAAGAATCAACCACTCAGCATAAATTAAAACTTAAACATATTTTCCAAAATAATCCATCACCCTCACTTGACTCTTAGCATAAAGACCATAAAATATCACCGAAGAGTACTAGTGTGTGCCTTGATTAATTACCATCCCAATGGTGCAACCAAAGAAATCAAGCCATTTACATTGAGTTTCCTAATTTGATAATCCTTAGCCAACTTGGACATTACCTTGCTAACAGTCAAGTGTCCATAGCCCCAACAAGGTTATCTCTGTAATTCCCCCAAATATGGCTCTAATGCCAACCAAGCATCTATAGCCCTAGTAGAGATATTTGTATAGCCTAAATAATTGAATTCTCTTTTGATACATTTTCCTCTTTTATTTTGGTATTTTAATATCAACTCTTTTGTTTCAACTTGCGGGAAATGAAGCCTACTATTAGGTTAGGAATTACAGCAATAGAAAAGGTTACCTTTTGATTTTTCACTCAATGTATTTAATGTCCTTCACTCCTTTCATCAACCCCCAAAGATTTACTTAAAATTTAACTTGTATGTGAGACTCTTCAGCAAAATTTTATCACCCTTATGCTAACTATCAAATAATTGCAATTCTTCATTTCACAGAAAATAAGGATAAGTTAAAATTTAGCTTCGAGCTACTAAACTTCCTGATTACTTCTAAATTTAGAAACCTTAGCTACCACCCATCCAATTTGTTACTTCTTAAAGCAACCCTCTAAATTAAAATCTTGCTAACAAACTTTGAATTTAGTGGATCCACCCTCAAATTAATGCACTTGTCATGTCATAATCATGCCTTAGCTCGACATCCTAACTTTATATGATTCACACACATGATTATGCACACATTGATCTGCCTCAAATTTCCTAATGTCCTTGCACATGCCAACTCACCAATCCAGCTCCTCTTCTCAGGTGCCCATTTGGATAATTGTTTAACAATTATGGCTTTGCCAGATGAATTGAAAAGACAACCATTTAATTCTCCAGTCATGAATGTATCAAGCTCTTGATCTTCATATGTGCAACCTCTTAAGCAATGGTGTACCAGCTTTGTGAAAATTTATTTGATTTAACCCTTAATTCTAAAAAAATGTGTGCCTCAACCAACTCAACTTACATTTCCAAGGTTTTGTCTTCAATGCAACCAAACACCATAGATTTATCATAGCCTTCTATAAATATGGCATTCCCTTCCTCATTTCACACTCTACATCCAACTTTTATTACTATTCCTATGCATTTGTTCTTGTCTAACACCACACGGATACTCTAATTTGTCTCACTAGTGTCCATCGACAAACTAGCTTCCTGGTTTGAATTACCAACCAGCGACTTGGGAAGGTGTTCTTCCTCAAGACACCATCCACCAAGGCATCCCTATGATTAGTCTTGGGCAAAGACTTCATGAATTTAGGGTCCTACTACAAGGTGAACTCTAACTTGGATTCTCACTTCATTGCTTCATTGCTAGATATTGGACTCTCGATGGTTGAGGTTCAAACTATTACATGGTCATGATAGTGTAGCTAGATTATTAAGGTAATTTGGATACCATTCTGACAGTTGCCCAGCCCACGGTGGGAATTATAGCCACTGAAGATACCCTTAGTTTTTGAATCAAGGAGTCGTGGTTCCTCTACTTCCTTTCCTTACCACTCTTCACACTTCTGATCTTGACAAACACAGGGATAATGCTTACATGGGATACATGCTTCTCATGGATGAGGCATGCTAGATTGATTGACCAGGAGCCGCATCCCCTATTTTTTGGCGAGTACTATATAAACGACCAAACTTCCATTTCTTCCCACCAACTTTTAAATGAATTTTGTATTTCCATGTACATACGAGATTACTACTATCTAACATAAGGAAAAAAATTCTTCTTCCCTTGTTAATGTGGCTTAAGTTTTTTTGTTTCCACTTGTGCATGCATATGTTTACTTTAAATTGTGTTTACCTTTCTTCTTTATGACAAAATGGTCTACATGATTCACTTGCATTGCGCTTAATTGGGATGAACTTTCTTATTAATTAATTCACCAGTTTTACTAGACCTAACCTAAAATGAAAATGAGAAAACAACCAAAGGAATTTACCCTAACTTAAAACTACCACGTGACCTAACAAAAAGGAAAAACATACAATTCCCAAAATTTTGACAGAAATTTTAACCTTCATTACTAATCTTGTTACTCTTTTACTTTGAATTTTAGCAGGTTTATCTTTAAATTCGCTCAAGTACTCCTCAGACAACATACCATAATCATGCATTGTTTCAAATTTTCTACACTTAAGGAATGAGGATTTGAAAGTATACTTACCCATAATTTCACTAACATGTATGGAAATGACCCAAACAACAGTCGACCACACACACCTTTTTTGTTGCTCTAAATCTCTACCTTTGCCTAGACTTCACTCATAAGGCTTAGTCATCCTCTGATTTGTTTCAAGAATGGGTATGTTCATCATGTGGCTAATTTGTACATAGCTACGCTTGCAATCTTCCCTCATTTAAACCATAGCAACAATGCTTAACTCATTAGACTAAAGGCCTTAATATGAAATGCATGCTTATCAGAAAATGAGAAAGTAAAAGTTTGATACTCTGCCATTTGCATAAAATCGAGCATCACTTCCCTTTTAAAGTATGAATTCGCAATCTGTGGGGAAATTACAACACCTTCTACTTCTTTTTCCACTTCCATCTTCATATAGTTATCCACACGTGTAGAGCATGAAGACTTATCTATTTCAAGTTTAGTCTTTCAATAGGATGTTTCTAAACCCTCAATATTTTGCTTCTTTTCTTGCAAGATTTTTATATTTTCCACATAACATTTAGAGTTGGAAAATCTTCCTAGTTCACCTTTTGAATCAACAAGAAATTATCTTTTACTCAAACTACCCCCTTTTCCTCGACCTAAACAAGAATTTGGTAATCTCTCCCTTCTTTTCACACTTAAAGAAGCTAAAGTTAGTAGGATTACCTTATGAATAGCTAAGCTTCCCTAGTCAAGAAAACCTTACAACCAATTTCACTATGACTAGTTGTGTCATGGATTCTGCACTCTATAACCCGGCTAAAGGCAAACAAGCTTAATGGTGAGAGCTTTCTATTAAGGATTTTTTGGATGACTTATATCTCTCTTTCACTCTCCATCCTAGGCTTGCTCAAACCCTAACTCTGCACCACTGTGACTTAATTGTATGACCAGGACACTTATGCTAAGTGAAAAAGGAGTTGACCCTCCTTCTAGCACCACTTATGTTGACATGGATGATACATGCACACACACCAATAGGAAGATAAATTCTCACTCTAAGAATGTGAGAACCTACCTTTCTTGAAAGATCCACCAAGAACTCCTAAATTGGAAGATAATATTAGTTAATCCCAAGGCTTGGGAATGTTAGGTCTTGACACACTAGGTTTACTCAAGGTTTGTTGCATAAATTTATTGTTTCTCATGAGGGGTTTGTGGTTTCTTAACACACTAGTGTCCAATAAAACATCTATCAAATCTTGACCAAATTAAACATTCATCACTCCATAGCATCATGAACACAATTCATTTGCGAGAAATACTTCATGAATCCAAATTATTCACCATGACTTAACAAATTTAACATATATTTCTCTACAATTTCATGAATGTGAAAGATCTATAATAATACTCCATGAATTCACCATTTTTAGAACATTTTCAAGAAATATTTAACATCTACTCTAAAGAAAAGCATTAAAGATCCTAAGATTTAAAGTTCTCCCAGTTAATATCCATGCATATACCATGAAATAAAATAAATCAAAGCAAACCACTCTATATGTCACTAGATTGCTTCACAACTAAGAAAAGAATGATGCAAGAAATTTAAAGAAAAATAAGATTATTTACCACCGAACAATATCAATGTGCACCCAAATTTGGTGTAGCACATCGACTTCTTTGATAGAACAAACAACACTACGTAATATTAGATATCAGGAAATAACTTTAAAATTGACTTTGATATTAGTAAACTTCAATTAAGCATACATTTTTTTTATACTAGAATAGTATAGAAAATATGAAAAAGAAATTTTATAAAACTAGAAAAATTCTAATTGTAAGTCTCCATAATCTAAAATTTTTGAACCTACTAAAAACAAACAACTCTCGAGCTTTTATAAGAACAATGCCACCCAAAGATTTTCAAAAGAACACATGAAAGATAATCCAAAAGAGTGAATCATAAAGTAGCACGTGGCAAGTGACAGTTGGCATAGGAATATTCTAGAACAAGTCAGAAATGCCTTTGACCTTTTCTTCTACTCAATTATTACTTCAAAACGAATATCAAAAGTGGGTTAAGCTCCCTTCGTTTTTCAAACAAAATGTAGGAACTTCCTAGATACTCTAAGTGATCAGGTGGATGTAGAAATCTCAGTTCACCGCCTCTGTAAATCTGAGCTCAACTTCTGGGCTCAAGAAACGCTTTCATTAAAGCAATACCCAAGAACCTTTTCCTATGCTCATCCTTCGAAGATACTCGAGTTCCTAGTTATTCGACCTTCTTTCATACCCTCTTCCGGACCACACATTTCTCACCTAGGTGCACCATGTACTTCATTGATGTAATCCCTTTGCCTGACTTTCCATACCATAACTTCATCCTACCACCTCTCTTTCCTACAAGTAAAACACCACGTGTCAATTTCCTTCAAAAATTGTTAATCATCGGGAACATCATTAAAAAAATGCATGTCAACATTAGTTCCCTCCTACAAATTTTCAATTTAAAATAACATACTTTACAATTTTAGGAAAATGCTGACTTAAAGTGGATTTTGGACATTTGATGTACCTAAGAAAAGGTAAGTGACATGCATAAACATTTGCATAGCTGCACCATTTACCTAGGGGGTTCCCAAAACCCGCTTACCTGACTTTCCCTAAAACACTCCAAGACTCTTCAACACCCTTCAAAAAAACCACAAAACCCGACAACCCACCTTCATCTAGCTCTTTCGTACCTATGAACTTTTAAATTATGGCTACAACATCCTATGCCACCTTCACAAAGAAACTATCCTACTTATACACCCGGGCCCAAATTTCCCAAAAATGTGACTTTCTAGTTCCTATAGATTTCTCCTTTGACATGACCCATTTTTAAATTTTTTCAAGCCTCTTTTAATACTTATCCCTTGGAACAATTAGCCCACCAACAACTCTTGAAGATAAATTTTCAAATTAGGTCTGCAAGTCTTACATTCTTGGGGTGTGTTGTGAGACCACATAACAGAATGATGAAACCACAAAATGCTACAACTCACCACCCTTCAATGGCTTCCTTGAAGGATTAAAGTCATTCACATCACCTCAAGGACTTGGATCTTTCTTGATTGATTGCTTGAATGCTTTGGAGACCTACAACAAGGGTTAGCCTTCATAAAACAGTGATAAAATGATAACATGAACTCACATACACTTTGATGTGATGTTTGGATCTTGAATTGTTGTAATAAATCATTGAAATGTTTCTCTTGACTTACTCTTGAATGCTCTCAATGTTCACCTCTTGCTAGATCTTCACTTAGATTTCAAATGGTGAAATGATTAAGTATTTATAAGCATTTATCCAATTTCCTAAAAATGAGATCTTGAAAGCCAACACTTGAAATTTGAATTTTGAATGTTAAAATTCCACCAACAACATACCCAAAAATGGGTCTTGTCTAAGAGGGGGGACCCATACACCCAAGGGTGTATGGTTCTTGGCCCAAACTTCCAAGCATTAAATGTTGGGGGTAACACATGAATTGGGTTCATTTATTCAATGCTTGTAATTTTATTAAAAAGTACTACAAATGGGCTCTAGAATACATAGTTTTAGGACATTATGGTGTCAATTAGGCTTAATAATTTAGGGGGAGCAAAATAAAGTGTGAAATTGTTAAGGGTGAAAATTTTCTATGCTACAGGTACTACTTGGTTGCATGTGTTAGTATGTGAATCATGATTGTCCCTTAGTATCTCTTCCTTACGATTGTGTGTTGGAGTATACCATTTGTGGGGGATAGTTTCACCCTTATGATAATGTGTTGTATCTTTGGTGTATGTGTGAGATAAAACTTCTTCCTTCTTGAGAATATATTTTGAACTCATTCTAAAGGGTAAGTTATGTTAATGGCAGTAAGTTCTTTGAAAGGAGTTTGTATACCTTCTTAGAGAAGAATGCTAATAAAAATTTGATAAAAGGATTGTGGTCAAATCATATACATGGACTTCATGAATATTGGTATGTGTTAGGAAATAATAGAATTATTGAATCATGTTTTCTTGACCTTAAATATGTGTTTATTGTTTCATTTAGTATTTGTGTTTGAGTATGGAATAAATCATTGCATTATAGGAGTTACTTGTTGGGTTAGGATACAAGTCCCAAATTGTATTTTACCTTACATATATTGTTAAATTATTGTGCTTATAGTGTTCAAAATTTGAATTTAATTCTCCATAATGTGAATTTTCATGTTATGGTTTTAATCATGTGGGAACCTTATTGAAAATTAAAAATACTATCATGTGGAATAAGTGTTTGGCATTGATATGCTAGAATTTTTGTCTAAGGACTTAAGTCCCAAATTAAATTATTATTGGTGCATACTATTATTTAATGAAATATTTTTGTGAGTAATTTTTTTTACTATATTTGGTGTAGTCTTAGTATAATTTTTGGTTGATAAAGTACTCCATATTGTGTTGCATTGTGATACAAAATGTAAGCTGGAATATTATTGTTTTGATTTTAATTATTGTCTAGTATGTGAAAACTAGTGTGATGTGAAAAAAATTTGCATGCATTGTGAAGATTTTGAATATAAAATTATGGTTGGAATCTATTTATGTACTAGAAATTTTAATTCTAATTGATATTTGGATGAACTTTGTTGAGAAACTTGTAATAATTTATTGCATAGGGTTGTACAATAAATTTATTTTGAACACTAAATAATCAATGGGAAAAATAAAATTATGTTTTGTGTTCTCTTGTGAATGTGACTGCCACATTATGAGTGTACATGTGATGTATTGTGAACACCTCATTTATGATTTGTGTATCCATGGGCTTGTGATACTAGGTATCCATCCTGGGATTATGTGCATAGTTGCAAGTATTGTGGATTCATATTGTGTGGTTTCTTGTTTAGACACCTTGTTGAGAGCCAACCTTGGGGTTGTTGACCTCAACATGTGTAGAGTTAAGTAGACATAAGGAAAACTTAAGAAGATATGGTGTCATTTTTTTGCATTAACTTGGGGTGACCCTATTGACCATAGTTCTACTTATTAAATAGACTCTTGAGAGGTTTATAGTTCTACCCTATCATGTATTGGTTTCTTGATGATACTATTGGAACCCAACATATAACCTTGATTATAGTTTGGTATGGACATGACGATTTCTCTAGGCCATAATATTGGGTGGAGGTTTTATTTTAATTTTGACATCATATATTTGTAAATTATGGATGTGTTGCATTGGGATTCTTTTTGTACTCTGATAGAGTTGAACCTTTTTTTAAAAAATTATACTAACATATTGGAATATTAATTACATGATAATTTGAGTTATGCTATTTTATTTCCTTTTAATTTTGGTAACTTTCGTGCTCCACACATGTTGATATGAGGCATATGGATATGATTCTACACTACATTTATGCTCTAAGATAGTGTAATTTGCAATGATGCATCTCTATTTGGGAGTGATTTTGGGATCAAGGACACAATTTCATGTATTATTGTGTGAATTTGCTTATATTTTATTTCTATATGGTTTTTATGATGTATGGCATTATTACACTAGAATATTTTATATATGTAGAAAAGGACCTCATGTTGTCTATGATACCTATGAAGGAAGGGATGAGATAACATATGGGAGTGCCAACTCATGTCAACCTTTGGCTAGTAGTCTATAAATTTTATATTTATTTTTTGTAAAATACCATGCTATGTGGGGCTTGTGTATTCCTTTTCTAAAAAGAACACATAAAGGAGTATGTAATATTTGTTACCATGAATTCCCTCCTTCCTTATTGGTGACTTGATGTTAGTCACATAATGATGTAATCTAAATTTGAGGATTGTGAGTGTTTCTTTTTGTTTTATTGATGATTTTTATGTTTTTGATAAGGAGCATTTACAGGGTGTTGTACCCTTTACACGTCGAGCCTTAGGGGGCATTTAAAAAGCAAGGTTTTGAAAGGACCAAGAACTTTTTACAGAGCTATGAGAAGAAAACTTCCAAACAACAAAGTCTCAAACTTTTCCAATGAAACAATACCAGTGAAGACACTACAGTAGCACAACAGAAACAACAAGTAGTCAGCAGAAATTGGGTTATGATTAGTTTATCCAATAATAATTATTTTTATGTTGCTTAAATGGACCAATAATAATTATTTATCTTGGGTTATGATTAGTTTATCCACTTATATTTGATATTTTTATTCATGTGACTCTCAAAGTTACATTTGATTTTTTGCTAAAACTGCTAGCATTTATTTACTTTATTCTTGGGAATTAATTTTTTTCATTTTAGTTTTACTATTCTTGGATTTTGTGGTTAATAGAGGAGATTATTTTTTGTTTACAAGTGTTATTCCTTTTTTGTAATGTTCTTTCATCCATTCATATGGAGAACAACCTCCAATAGAGTGTATATAAGGAAGTAAACATGATAAATTTTGAGATTGACCTAAACTTGGATTAGAATGGGACAATCACCATCTATTTACCTTCCTAGTGATATATTCTTTTGGTGACTATCTCTTGGAGGATAATCCCCTATAAAAATAGGATAAAATATAGTTATGAAAATGTGTGATGTGCGCCTATGTGTTTGTAGGCTTGAAACCATCATACCACTTAGTTCTTGGATATATGGTTAGTTGGTGTTATTATATGATTGTGGATTTCTTTTGGACCTATATGTGAACTATATATTTCTATCCATATGATGTGGTTGAGTGGAACATGGGTAAAAATAAATTGTTTACTTGATTTATAAATGCATTAGAATATTTAAATCCTTGTTTGCATATGGAAATGAATTATGATGATGTAATTATCTTATATGATGAATTTCAATCATGAGTATATTATTGTCTAAATAATAATGCTCTAGCAACATTCATCTTACCATGCTTCAAATTCTATTGAGTAGCTATATATTTCATGTTTTTTCTTGTGGTGCTTTCATATTTTGTTATATTTTATGTTAATTTCCTTATGTGGTGTCAAGTATATTGTTGCACAAATAGTTGTCATTGCACCAAAAATATCAACCTGTTAATACTCAATACAACCGTTAGAGTTAATGAATACATGGTAGGTAGTTAAGCCATGTCACGAACCTGAGTGTTGCACTGTACAACACAAGGAGACCAAGGGCACACACCTTGCTACAATCCCCTCAGTGTAAGCGAGGGGTTCAAACCCGTGACCCAAGCTCTGATACCAATTGTTGCACAGACAATTGTCATTTCACCAAAAGATCGACCTATTAATGCCTAATACAACCACCAAAGTTAATGAATACATGGGAAGCAATTAAGCCATGTCACAAACCGGAGCCCTGCATTGTACAACACAAGGAGACCAAGGGTGCACACCTTGCAACATATATTTGGTGTGGATATTTTATCATACCCTTGGTGACTTATAGTAGTAAGTCCATCCCTAGGTGGGAGGATATAATGCCTACCTATGTTACCTATTTCTTCATCCTAGTGATGTAAGACCCCAAGTTTTTGTGCCTTATTTTATAGCTTGGTTGATATTTGTTACTAATATTATTCTTTTCGATGGTTTTTTGCATTGATATCAAGGTATATGGATGTTGTACTTTAGACCCATTATTTTTTAATTAATATTGTTCTTTTTAATGGTTTCAACCTCAAAATTTATACTATTATATGCATGATTGTGCTTATATGAATACTTTCAACATTATGAATATTTATTATAAATTTGTATCTCTAAATCATGCCAGTGCTAAACAATTTTTAGTTATATTTGGGGTTGAAAGTTCAAAACTATAATACACTTTTATAAAGAAAATGGTTAATAAAAAGATAATTTTGAACTTTGACTACCTAAAAGTGATGTGTATGTTTTGAATTTTAAAATCGTATAAACTAGTGAAATGTAGAACTCTTAATGTAGTTTATGTTTTGAACTGAAAGCAATAGGTGCCCTACCTTTTGGGAGATGGAACTAAGATTAGGGACCTATTTCACTCTCAATTCATTAGGAAACTAAGATCCCTCAACCAAGTGACTCAATTGAGGGAAGGACACACAAGGGGGTTTTCTTAGGTGTGATTAAATAGGGTTTCACCATAAAAATGAAGTTTCAAAGGGAGAAATGCAAACTCTAATGCACTAAACCCTAGAAACTTAAAACATGAAATCATATTACTAAACAAAGAGAAACAAAAAATTACCTGAAGGATAGAAGATATCTAAACAAGATCTAAAAACCCTAAAATTTATTGTTTTTGAAGTGAACTGGGACTCATACACCAGGCTAGGAGATTTAGTCCTGCTACAGGAATTTGGGCAGAATCTGGAATCTTCTACTGGTAAATCAAGATCTACAAAAATCTGGTAAAAAGAGGTATAATGGGACTCATACGCCTAGAGGGGCGATTTAGTCCTAGTATTAGGGTTTGACTGAAACTTCTATAGCCTCTAGTGATCTTCTGTAGCTTTCATCTTGTTTGATCTCCAAGTCTGAAAGTCTGAATTCTGGCTAGTAGGTGATTTTTTGTGAAGATGACAATTTCTTGACAACTTTTGTAACTTTGTCTTCAAAGGATTTTCAAGCTCCAATTCACCTAAATCTGCAAACACACATGAAGAAAGAAAAATGTTTTTGTGTTAGGGAATAGGGGTTTTCCTTAGTCAAAACCCGTTTTGGTAATTAAACCTTGAAATTAAATTAAATAACATGAAGGAATGATGGATGAACAAATGCAATGTTGCAACTCACCAAACCCTTGAAATAAAGGTTGCAAACTTGTGTGTAATGGCTTCAATGGATGTGGATCTTAACTCTTAATTGAATGCTTACAAATCTATCTTGAATGCTTGATTGAATCATGAAAACCTACATCAGAAATGTTAGCTCAAAAACACACATGATGCATGAATACTTTGACATGATGCTTGAATCTTGAATTGATGCTCCAAAATGCTTGATAATCAGCTCTTGAATGCTCTTGAATGCTCTTGATCTCATAAAATTTCCTTAGGAATGCTCTCATCAATTTGTTAGATTGCTTATTAGATCTTGTTAAGAGAAATTATGTGAAATAACCTTGTATTTATACTTTTTTATGCCAAATTTCTTGAGATTGCAACACTACAAGCCAACATTAGATCTAGGATAATAAAATCCCGCCAAGAATTTGATTTAAAATAGGCCCCGGTTAAAGTGGGACTCATACGCTAGGTTGGGCATATGAATCCCAATATCTTAAACATGGGACACAAACTCCAAGAAGTGTTAAGTTAATGCAATATTTAAAATCAGGTCCTAAAACCTAGGTGGGATCCATACGCCCAAGGTGGCGTATGAGTCCAAGATCACTAGATCTAGAACACATAACCTCAAATATTGAATAATGATCTGTCATTTATTAAATGTCAGGATTATCCTCAAAAAATGCATTTAATAAAGCTTGTGGATGCAAAATAGGACCAAATAAGGCATAGAGAAGCCTAATTTTAGCAGGGAGGGCCCAAACAAGTGTGAAAATGTAAAGGGATACATTTTTGCACACTACATGTTTATATATATTTTTTAAATTAGTTGGATATTTATAAATTTAATAAAATAATCTTAATTACTAAAAGATGTTGAAAAATGTGAGGTCGATGGGAGATTTTTTTATGAAAAAATATTTTTTAATATTTTTTTAAAGTCAACTCAAAATGTTATAGTTTTAATGGGATGGACTAGATTTTTTTCAATTGTTTAATAATTAAAAAAATCAAACCCTCTTGGAGAGAATTATTTCTTCTTGTGCATCATATAATTTTGAAAATTTTGAATATATTTTATTTTATTTTTTATATATAATCAACCTCGTGCTTTATTATAATAACCTACTTGTAATAAATAAATAAAATAAAAACATAACAATGATAATCCAAATATAGAAAAAATAGATTCTAGACTCTAGGCTCTATGAAAGGGTATTTTCAAATTTTCATAAAATAACCTAGGATAAAGAAATCTCAGGTTGAAGTTGATTTTTTGTTGAATTTATCTCAAAAGAGGGATTAGGCTACCACAAAGACAGCTTGGGTGAAAGTGTTTTATCGATGCATGTGTTTAACACAATCATCAAATGAGAATTCCAATAATCTTACATATCTCTTGAAATAAAATAAAACTCTAAAACATAACTTAATCATCCCAAGGTTTCGTATGCTAGCTTTTGACGTATAGGATTACTTAGTCTTCATTGTAAATTTCTTTTGTCAAAGGGACTTACATGTATGGAGTTTGAAAATAGGGTTATAACTTTGAAAGCTCAACAAGATTTTACACATTCAACACTAAATTCCCTTTTTCATCTAATTTCTAATTATATTGATGATAGGTTTAAATTTATATTTTAGAAAAGAAATAGAAAGAGAGGGTTAGAAATCCTAAATCTAGATTTTTTTAGAATTGTTTTGTGAATGAATAGATGGATTCCAAATAACTATCTTATGATTAGCCAAACATTATTATATTATTATAGAGTAAGTGTTATCATAGAAGAAGTGCGACCTTCAATGTAAATTTTGAATTACAAAAGAATCATCAAGAAGAATGATGCAACTTAAGGATATCTTTTAAAAAATAAAAGAGAGTTCATATCTTATGATCAAAAAGTTCTTGATAACTTGAACCAAACATTCATTACACTTATTCACTATAACTTGTAAAAAATATAATAATCAAGAAGAAACCATGAAGGAAATTTAGATAGTAATAATTCTTATTGTAGAATCCCATAGTAATCAACTATTTATCTCCCTTAAAATGTATGATTAATGATATTTTTATAGAAGGTGTCAAGAGTTAGTTACAAATCTACGATGAGGAATCATCCATTGCTGG
Organism: Sequoia sempervirens; assembly: GCA_007258455.2. Taxonomy (NCBI): domain Eukaryota; kingdom Viridiplantae; phylum Streptophyta; class Pinopsida; order Cupressales; family Cupressaceae; genus Sequoia; species Sequoia sempervirens. The sequence continues at coordinate 227,446,963 of VDFB02373365.1, forward strand.
AAATTTAGATTTTATTAAATGAAATATTCTAGTATTAAAAATATAAGCCATGTTGTCACCACTACTAGATCCAATGCTCAAGATGAGACGTGATAATATTTTATAAAATATTTGATAGAAAAATTGAATGTGAAGTGGAGCTCTCAATATCAATATCTTAATGTAATATGGATTTATGTCTTGTTCATGTTGTTTCATCTTCATTTGATTCTATAATGGCTTCCTAATACTTCTTCACTTCCCTTAGTCAATACTTCATGTCGATTGTTAATGAATTCTTTATTATAAATATCCTACATAAAATTGCATTTGAAGCATTGCATTCTAAATGAATATAAGACTCAATTATATTTGATCATATTCTTCTTTGAGAATTATTTTCATATTTTTAATCAGGCTCTTCATATTGGTCATTCTATTAATTCCATTCAAATTGAAGGCACCTATTTGCTAAGTCATATTTGGGGAAATGATTTTCCTAAAGCTATCTTGATTTTTTGTTAGATCTTCCAAATATTCATCTAGATCAAAGAAAAAAAATTGATTCTTCAATCACTATTATATCCTCATACTTCATGTCCGACACTTGGCTTTTCTTCCTTGTCACTTCTTCCAAACATTCCTTGATCAAATATACTTCCTACCTGATATTTTCTTTCTATTTTCTTAGATGTAGATGTAGGATTATTTTATGATTTGGGATGTTTTCTCTTATTAGGACTTGATCATCCAATTTCTCAAAGGCCAATAATCTTTGTTTTTATTAATTCTACTCATGTCTTTCCTAGCATCCAATTTTAATTTGTTCATCTTATCTTCCAAGTTGTTGACTTCATCCTAGGAATTGAAGGCCTATTCAATCATTTTTACTTCTTTAGTAAGCTCATTCATCCATTCCTTAGTTACTATAGATATTTTTTTCATTTTTCTAGTGATAATGCCTTTTGTTGAGAAATGAAAATAGGGGTAGAAATGGTACCATTGATAGCTTCTAGTGGAGACACATTGCTTGATATATGATTGTAGCTTTGTATTTTATCTTTTTAGATCTATTTAGTCTTTTTATCTTTTTGCATTCTTGTTATTGGTATAGACACAATAGATGGTAATTCATCAATTTCCTAATCTCTTTTTAGATGGCCTAGATTGATGGTTGTGATCTAATAATCACCATGTTCAAGTTCCCTATCATCATTATTTACTATTGGCGCAACAATCTCTACATTTTTAGATCCATATGCATCCCTAGAGATGAAAAATAAGACCTTAGGTTTCTCCTTGGGATTATCTAAGTTTCCAATTTACATAATATACTTTGAAGATCATTGCCAACTATATTCCTCCTTCTTTGAATCTTAATATCTAACCATATAGGCAATTAAGGTGATGCATCAATTATTTTATGTTCCTATTATACTTTAATTGTTTAGATATAGTGTGACCTACAATATGCTATTAAACTTGACCAAATGTAACCATTTGTTCTTGCCCTAATGTACTTTATAATATGGATTCTTCTCTCATTTCTTCTATGAATGCCTCTTTTGTATTCTTGTCTACATGTACTGTGGAGGTGTCAAGTTCAAAGGTTGTTATAATTGATACTTCCTATGATGCTTTATATACTATTGGATTTTCCCTAGGAGTTTCTTTAAATATTATCCTCTTATTTCTTACACGAATGCCTCTTTTGCATTCTTGTCTAAATTTACTATGGAGGTGTCAAGTTGAAAGGCTGCTATAATTGATACTTCCTATGATGTTTCCTATACTATTGGATTTTCCCTAGGAGTTTCTTTAAATGTTCTTCTCTCATTTCTTTAATGAATTCCTCTTTTGCATTCTTGTCTACATTTACTATGGATGTGCCAAGATCAAAGGCTGCTATAATTGCTACTTCCTATACTATTGGAGTTTCCTTAGGAGTCTCTTTAAATGTTCTCTTATTTCTTCCATGCATGCCTCTTTTGCATTCTTGTCTACATCTACTATGAAGGTGTGGTGTTCAAAGGTTGTTACAATTGATACTTCATATAATGCTTCCTATGCTATTGGATTTTCCCTGGAATTTTTTTAAATGTTTCTCTTATTTCTTCTATGAATACCTCTTTTGCATTCTTGTCTACACTTACTATAGAGGTGCCAAGTTCCAAGACTACTATAATCGATACTTTCTATACTATTAGATTTTCCCTAGAAGTTTCTTTAATAACCTTAGAATTTTCCAAGTGACTCAAAATTTGACCCTTTTAAATTCTCTCCAGCACCAATTTCACACTGAAATTTCACAGGATGCTCACAACGAAAGGATATATTCTTTATTGTTTCTTTTTGCAGAAATGGCCATCAAATTATGATTTCTTGTTGATGCTTCATAATTTAACTTTTTAAGGGGGTAGACGCCATTAATGCTCATGCGAGGAACCTTTCAAATACTTTTTGTGATGTTTCGTAGGATTTTGGACCACATATGAATGCGGGTGTTTGGTGTTTGAAATGACTACATCCTACATCCTTTTCCACATAAATCCTTTGTGGAAAATGGCGTCGGATGTAGATGTGGATGTGAAGGTGCGACTTATATCCTATTTGATTAAAAGTCTGTATTTTCTGCAAACTCTTTTCTCAAAATACTTCCTGTTTTATTTTCTCTTTTATGGGGAATTTAATTCTTACGAGATGTTTGAAAGGGATGTAAATCTTTATCCAGTACAAGGTTAGGTATCCACAATAATAAATTTCACCATTTCTTTTGTCTTTGATGGCTTGCAGGGAAGATGTAGACATTATGACCTTTAGACAAAGCAATAATTGCCTATAGTAAATGTAAAATCTTGTAACTTAACCTTATCCTAAGCTCTTCTAAGGTATCTTGAGATAACATTAGTTATTTCATTAAGCCAAGATGAAATTTGAGAGGATTAGTAATCCAAAATATTTAAAATCAAGTACTTTTTTAAATGTTTAGAGAGTGAAGAAATGTCGATATTAAAGATTCAACTTAAAATCAAGAAAAGAGGGGTTGTTCTTTTTGTCAAAAAGAAGGCATATTGTATGAGTTATAATAAGTTTTCAATGAAACTCTCACCTAAAAATGTTTTGTTTGATAGGGTTTTAGATAAAAATTCTTTCACCCAAAAATATTTTGGTTTAAATCTATCATATAAGCTAAACCTAGTTTAAAATTTAAAATCAAATTATATCCATCTAATAGTTTTGGGTGAAGTATTTTCGGTTGAAACTTTTTATGCCACATAGATGTTGAAAGTTGTTTCGAGTGAAATAGTTTTTGCCCAAAACTATTCTCTTTGCTCAAAGTGTAACACAGTTATGAACTTTCATCTATAGATTTTGATATTATCTCATTGGCAGCCATATATACTATGCTTTGATTATTTGTTATTGGGCAGGTACACCTCTTGTTTTCCTTGAGTGCACATGCATGGGTTTACCCAATAGTGATTAATTAGAGACAATTAACTTGGGTAAATGTGTTTGGGTAAATGTTGTAGCTTATTTCTCTATCACAGTCAAGTTTGAGCTATAAGATGCATCTTGTATGGTCATATGAACCTAAATCTAAATCAGTTAACTTTGGATTTTTGAATCATGTGGAAACTTCAAAAATGTGTTTGTGTGATTTTCATAGGTTTGACTCTTATAATCTTGAGTATTTTATCATTCTACATATTTGAACATCATGTGCTTGTAAAATAAAATATATTATTCAGCATAAAAAATATGTTCCTATTGCACAAAATAATTATATTTTCTATGTTGTTTCATTGATAATTAATTAAATAATAATAGACATATATTGTTAAAAGAAATAAAAAAGCTTATTTTCAATAAATCTTTTGTATTATGTATTTAGGTGTAAAAAAAAAAATCTTTTTCAAAAGGAATATTTTGGCATAAAATAAAAGGGGGGAGAAAGCTTATTGCTAGGCATGAAAAATAGGGACAAATTTTTTGGGCATCAATTTTTTCCCATGCTCCTCTTATCCCTTTTGGTTTGCTTAGAATTAAGGAATTGTGATATTAGTTGTTGGAATTTTTATTGGGCATAATAATTTTGGACAACATACCTCCTTTTCTTCCCCCTCTTTTCTCCTCTTTTCTAGATGTTGGAATACTTGTTGGGCATTGAAATTACTTAGTTAAGCATTGGGATTGTTTACTAGCTTGGTGGTTGGTTTCGATGTGAGTGAGAGATTTCTTATCATGATTGGAATTAACTATCCACAACAATATTCTCTCTCTTCTTTTAGTGTAATTGGTTGTAGGTAAAGGTTTCACACTCATATCTTTTAATTGAATTTCTTATGCTTTTTCTATTCCCCTCTTAAGTGGATGTATTTGGCATTCATTGTTATAGAAAAAATTATATGTGTAGATTGTTTAATTGATTGTAATCAATTTAACAATTCACAAAAAAAATATTTAAGATTTTATCATTTTATGTCAAAAATATGGTAAAATTTGTGAAAAATAAGTATGTGATAAGTAGGAGGTATTTTCCACAACAATGAGTGCTAAGTTGACCATTCATTATCATGAGATATGAGTTCTTGTAAACCACTACTCATGAAACATGGGTCAATGAGTTTGACTAAAAAGACTACATGGTTGAATCCTGATAACAATATTATAATAAATATGTGATTTAAAATGTGTGTAATTGAAACCCTTAGCTTCAAAATGGCATTCTTGAAATTGTAAAGTTCAATTTTGAAAATATTAATTTTTACCATTAAAATTCAAGGAGTATTTAAAAAATATTAAATGTGTTTGAAAAATGAGAATTTAAACTCTACATTCATCTCTAAATTATATTTTTCAAGAATAAAAATATATGATGGAAATGAGATGGGGAATCATTTGGGACAATGCGTTCCTTATTTGGAACTTATTTTTTATGTCATGTATTTTACATGTAATTGACTATGTTCATAAATTGATATGTTATCCTTTGGTATATTCTTGATTAGTGTAATCTTCCCAATCTTGTATGTGGAGTTTCTCTAGTGTGATATCTTGACATCTCATCTATATGCATTGGTTGGTGATTATGAATCCCTCGTGTGTGCTTGCTTTGTATTATGTGTCTTAATGCATCTAACACATTTATGCATTGATCGGTGATTGTGAATCCCTCATAAATACTTTATTTGTATTATATGTATCAATGTGTTTAGTATGTATATGTATTAAGTGGTGATTATGAATCCCTCTTGTTTACCTTCTTAGTATTATATGTATTGATGTGGTTAGCATGTGTATTAGTTGATTAGTGGTTGTAATTTCTTCATGCATACTTTGTATTATATGTGTTTGACACATTTTTGATGTGTTTCTATTAATTGGAGATTGGATATCCCTCATGTATGCTTTTCTTATAAATTCTATGCATGGAATGTAGATAGATTATGTATGTTCAACCCACATCCATGATGTGAGTGTTGTGTTGCCCATTTGGTTGCCTCCTAGTTCAGTGGTGTGGGTCTAAAAGTTACACTTGGTTGGGTGGTGTTGAACCACCATTGGGGTTTGCAAGGTCCTTATAAATATTGAGATAGTATCAAATAATTTCTTTTAGGTTGGAAATATGGTAAAATTATCATTTTGTACTATTATGGTAAAATGTGTAACTCAATATATTTGAGTCCTTAAATGTATAATTATATTATTGGTTATGGAAAATAGTATTTTGTATATTAACACACCTTTTTAGGTGGTGTGAACTTTTTCAATTGTTGTAATATTATCCAACCTCAAAATTGGATGTGTATGATTGTTTGTAATAAATTTCCCTTTCATGGTTAAATTTAGAAAACATGGTTAATAAGCCCAATATATAGGCCTCCTAATAATAATATTGTAATGGTCTAATTGGAAACTAATTTCTCATTTTATATGAATGTGTAGTGTCAGGGTGCTGAAATTTTATACTTCACCTTGTTTGTTTGTCTCCCTTTAAGGTACTTGCCTCTTCCTTAGCACTACTTATTTTATATAGTTAGGGAACTTGACCTTGGGTTTCGTTATCTTTTTATGGATTTTTTTGATTTGTTATTTGACCATTAAAGAGGCTATATGCACTTGAATTCTTGGACTGAAATATATTTTTTACAACACGTAAAATGAGAAAACCATGCTCCACTATTGGTGAAATCAAGAGCACGATATCTATTACCAATTTTTCACCTACAACTTAAATTGGTAGAGCTAAAATAGTTTCATTATATTTAAGGTGAAGAATACTCTAACACATTTTTGCTATGCTTAACCATTGCATATCTTAAAGATGCTTAAAAGGATTGAATTCAGTTTTGTTGTTCAAAGTTTTGCAACATAAAGGAAAGTAAATAAAGAACACAAGACATTGTTTTCATTCAATTTTGTAATGATTCATTCATTTCACAATGTTTCATTCATTTTGCAAATGAAATATACACATAATTGCACAAGTGTTGCATTTATATTCATTGGAAAGAAAGGAGTAATCAAATTTCCCACACAAGTTGTGGGAGTAGCTGAACCAATGCAACATAGAAGATATGCTATACATTTGAAGATTAAAAAATAGAAATACATATGAAAGGAGACATATCCATCATTGCCTCTAGGGGTTTCGTGTTGGTCTTCATTGTTGCCTACTCCTCCTCGCTCCTAATCTTCAAGTGAACCTACATCATGTTAAAAGAGTTGGTTAGAGCTCTAGATATGAGTCTCATCATATGCCTCGTCATGAGAAATATAGCACATGTTTATGATGCATTAGATCAACAAATATCAAATGTATGCAAGAGATCCTAAAAAATAAAACATCACAGGAGCATTGAGCTTCACTATTTTTTTATCTAGCTTGTTTGTTCACTGTGCAGGTATAGGTGAAATCATGTTGCTGATTCATTTTTGAAGACATCATAGCATGTGGTGAGACAATGGGCTCCCACAAGGGTTGAGCCAAGCATGCTGCCCCTAAATTTCAAGACAGGAATGAGATAGGAATTCACATTTGTATTGCTCAGATCAAAGCATTTTTCAGTTGAAGGAGTATTTCATAAAGTGACTGCAAGAGTAACAAATTCATTGCTCATTCATGACAATCAATTCGAAAGTGCAATAAAGCGAGAATCATAAATGAACAAGGAACTCATTTGAATGCTTAAGAAATATGTAGAACAGAATAAAATGCACTATTTCTCGTTAATGGAGTTCTATTTGTACACAAACATGTTATGTTGTCATTGTTTGTTTTCATAGTATTGTTATTATATTATATTATTGTCATACATCAGTATTTCATGTTGTTCATGTTGTTTGGAGTTTATACATTGAAGGTACAACCACCAAGAGTCAAGGAATGATGACAAATAATGCTCACATTTAGGGGACAACAGGGAGTACAGTGTTCAATGCCAATAAGAAACAATCGACAAGCACTCATTGCAAAGAAATATAATATTCATAGTGGGGAAACAATTGAAACAACATGTATTCATTTGTAAATATTTGAAGACAAGGGTGGAAGTTCACCAAAGTGTAGTAATAAAGGGAAATATATGGGAATGTAGAGAACAAGGGATACAAACATTCATTTATCATTTATGAATGCAAAGGAGTGAGTAAACAACAATAAAGTAAGATTGATAAATCCTTAGCATAAGTGACAAGGATTTGTCTTCAATAATCTATGCAATTTGTATCTATGTATGCAAAACTTGAAGGAGAAGCAATGAGTTTTGCCTAAGGACAACATCATTTTTGAAGCAAAATAAAAGCACAATATTTAGGTTTGCATTTCTACATTGTGACATATTTCAATGCTTTGAAAAGAATATTCATAAAAGAGGGTCTACATTTGTATGCTTGATGCTCCTGAAGAGGAGTAGTGTTTTATGCATATTTTCATAATAGAGAATGAGTTACAACTAATAGTGGTGAAGCTGCATAACATCTATAGGTGGATCTTGCTTTCCAAATGCAACATGCTATGATAAAATTGCTATACAGTAAATGGAAGAAATGGAGAAAGAACCTTAATATCTAGAAATAAAGAAAGGAGCCTTTATTTATTTCTTCATAGAATGGGAGTACAAAGTATAGTGGCAGCCATGTAAGGCTTTGAAGGAGAAGAGCAAGCAAGATAAAACCCAGATTTATGTGTTAGAATCTCAAGGGTTTCTGCAAAATGAGTTTGTGGCTTGTTGTGAGGACCAACCAAAGGGTTTCATTTCATTTCACATGAAAAGAGAGGTCACAAGCTGGGATTTTGAGCCCATTTTTTCTGAAATTTAAATGGAGGAGCATAAGTACAAAAAACAAAGAAAACCTCAAGCTTATAAACAAAACCCAAAATTCCATGGTCGTAGCCCGAGAGTTCATTTTCTTTCAAAAATAACCAAACCCACATGGGTTTGCATAAGGAGGTCACGAATGCAGAAGATGGGGGAAGTATTTGAGCTTATACAAACACGAAAACACTCAGAAATAAGAGAAGTGCAAGGTGAGGCCACGACCTTCATGAAGGGGAAATTTACAGTATTTTCTATATTTCTTTCACAAAAAGAAAACACATTCATCATCTTTCCTTTGTTGAGCCCAATTTGAGCTTTTATCAATAGGAAATGAAGAAAAGTATAGAGCTTGAATGGTGAAAAGGCTTACCCAAGCTTTGTCTATTGAGAAAATACATGTAATTATGCGGGTTTCTCCCACAGATTGTCTCCAAAAGCTCAAACCAAAAGAGTGAATGGTAGTCTCAAAGTGAAAAGGAATATTGATAGAGGAAAACAAAATGAAATACATCAAAAAAATGTTCATGGCCGCGGCTGTACAAAGACCAAAAAGTGCTTTCGAAATGGAGGCCATGGTTCAAATTTGTGACAAAGGAAGACTTACCATGCATTTTCCTACAAGAATCTCCATAGAAATCACCTAGAAGCAACATAAAATGGACAAGTTCAAGCTCAAACCCTAGCTCGATGGCAGCGCCCAGCAGAGCAAGTTTTTCCAAAAAATGAAGTGCAAAATGAAAGAGAGAAATGAGGAGCATGAGTCTTTTTTTCTAGGGTTTTCAAGTTGCCCTAATTCGACATTGGAGTTTTGTCACATTGTTTTAAAATACTCGGCCTCTACTAGTACCTTTGTGATATTTTATTGTTACCCTTTGCATATATTGCATACCTAGGCTTTATGCCTTAATGATTGATATTTTATGATTTTTGAGAAAATCACATAGCTTGAGCCTTAGTCTTTTTCTAATATTTATAGAAAATCAAATATCAAAGGGATGCATTTTTTATTTTGAAAATCAAAAGCTCAAGTTATGAAGGTTTATACTTTACAAAATCAAATCAAGTGTAAATCGAGCCTTCTATTTTGTAAATTGAAACTGCAATACTGTAAAACATTACTAAGGAAATCTTGTTATAAATTGTCTTAGTAATTGTTATTTAAAATGAAATTAAATTAGAGAAAATATTGAGTTCTCTTAGGGACTTTCCCCTTTCAGTTTGAGTCTTTTTGTGCAAAAGAGGAAAAAATAGTCAAACTAAAGTTTCTATTTCTGGGGTGATTTTTGAGTCTTTTTTGGATTGACCCTTTTGGGAGGAAAGTTTCCATTATTTTCATCCAGTTTGGAGGCAATTTGGGCATTGATTTTGAGGCTTTTCTTTGGAGCTCAAAAATGGCTTTGAAGTTACTATTTTGGAGAGCAGTTCAGTCAAAATTTTCCATTCTCACTATTGGAGGCACTTTGCAGGCATAAATTGGAGAAAAACTTAGTTTTTCTTAGTTTAGATTAGCTTCTTACTCTCTTGTTCACTTGCAGAGAGCTTTGTAAGACATTAATTTATATTCTAGTATTTTGCATACTCCTTCAATTCAATAAAAGCAACAAAGCATTCCTATCTCCATTTTTCTCATTTTGTAGTAATAGTTTGATGTTGTCATTATTATTCCAACTTTTGAATCATTTTTATGTTCTATTATTGCAATTGTGGGTGAAAAAAGTTCATATGATGCAGGTTGCACATTGTGTTTTGATTTTAAACCTTCATGCAAATCAATTTTGTGTTGTATTTTCATGTGAGGTTGTGAAAGTTAGTGTTTTGAGAACTGTTTCTGAGTGGAGTTATTAAAATAAGTTAAAAGTTATGGTGTATCACCCATTAGGTTTAGGATTTCATTTCAAGTTATCTTTCTAAACCCTTTTCCTCAAAAAAATTTGTAGTTTAAGTGATTTTCTAGGGGAACCATCCCTATCTAGAGATTCATTTTCACCATAGGTCACCCATGACCTGAGAGTGTTTTCATGTTTCAATAGGATAGTTGAATCAATCTTAGCTAGGGTGCAAACCTGATTGACAATAATATCATTGTCTTGTTATTTTGGTACATAGTTGTAAATTATAATTTGGATCCTAAAGTATGAAATCTAAGCCTAATAGAGTATATACCTTGAATTGGATCTTGCTTGTTGTTAGGTGCAATTCAAACCTTGAATTCTAAAACCTAAGTTTCCTAATGTTTGAACTTTGGATTGGAATTGACACATTTGTTAGATGTAGATCTTAGACTCGAAAGTGTGAAATTCATGTTGTAATTTATCCTTCAAATTATAAGGTGAGATAATGTCAAATTTTGTACTTGGCTCTATAATTTTCTTGAAACATAAAGTTTGAAGTGATTGTCAAGTGAGGCTCAAAGTCCATATCTACATTTATAAGCTATAAATTATAATTCAAATGTTGAAGTATAAAATTACAATTATAATTCATGGGATCGTGTAATTTATACTTTAATCTCTAAATTAGTTTCCTTTAGACCCCATAAGTTGAGGTGCTTACTTGCCAAAAACTTGAATTTTGGTAAGAAAATCTCATTTTTCTCATTGCTAGTCACACAACAGACTCTAAAGTTTGAGTTGTATTTATTGAACCACAAAGTCTTTAGAATTTTCTAGTAAGTTCATATTATACCTCAAAGCATACGTGTTTATATATTGGATTCAAATTCCATACGCTATATCTTGGAGTCTATGGCAATGTAAAAGTCCAATCAAACCGCATAGTTTGAATTAGTGCAAAGTTTCTCTTGGATTTTGAAATATTGAGGTGTAAGTAGACTAGTTGGGTAAGTTAATTTTTTATCTTATACATTGTCATGAGAACTCTAAATCTCCACCAAGTCTCATATGTGATCTTTTCATAGTGACTTTGATGTGTGGTGTTGTAATTATTTTTCTTGTGTCACCCTATGTAGTGAATTAGTGAATGTGTTTCTTGTGTATCATTATACATGTCACAAAACCTTATACATTTAGGTGTGCAATATGGCACATTGGTGTCACATTTAGATTCTCCACAAGGAGTGGTTCATGTTGGATTTTAGAGTCCAATTTAAATTATTTTAGCTCTAATAATGTGCGAACAAAATATGAAACCTTGGCATCATTAAAAATGTGGAGTTTTAGAGTGGGAATGTAACTTAATAATGCAATTAAAATGACACAAAAATTATATAACCTCAACATATTTGTGAAACATAGATTTCTAGGATTTTGTAATTAGTTTGTAACACCTAAAAATATGAAAACAATTTCAAAGAGTCTAATGAATAGAAAGACCTTAGGGTTTGAAGGTTTGGTAGTGTGATTTTAAAATGAACACAAAGTTACATGAAAAGCTTGAAACTTTAAAAAAAATTATTTAATATTTTTGCTTAGACTGTCCATTTATTTTTTAACCCTAAATTTTTAAACAACTTACTAAACAGTTGAATAGTTCAACATAACTCTTTTTTATAGTAAATATGTTCACTCCATGATCTAAAATTTGTACATAAATATGACCACTTGGTGATGTATAAAATGTAGGAGGCTCCTTTACAAACATGGAAGACATGAAATTTAAAATTACTCTAATAATTTCATAATAATAGTTACAAATACTCATATGATAATAATGAACTTATGTTCCAAACCTATAATAAAATAACATAACAAAACTTTCATCACATAATATACCAAAAATATATCTCCCATCACTTCCCAATCCACCTAAATTCCCTCCATCATCCTCATCTCTCCAACTTAGCACAATAACACAATAGGATGAAAGGTCAAAGTCATCTCACACTTTAGGAAAACTTATCAGCACAAGTGAATTTAGGCATTTCCAACTAAAATTCAATTTGGTAAAACATGCAATCTATTTGGACTCATCCTATCTAAATTATATATGGGACAACAAATTTCCAAATAGAAGTTTCTACTAAATACATATATAGCATCACTTTGGGGCCAATTTATTGAAAAATAAAAATTATTCAAAAAACTTAATATTTTCACAACACCTAGTCATGTAAATAACATTTTGTAAGAAATATATAAATACTCTTTTGTAGCTCTATAAATGCACAATTTCAGAAATATTTTTTAATAGTTTAATTATTGTTTATACTTATTTTTTATTTTTATTAAAAGTAGTTCATCAAAACCAAAACATAAGGTTGTTTGTCTTATCAACAAAAAACACTAAATTTTATTAAAAATATGAAAAAAATATGATACAATAGAGAAGAGATTCCATGTCAAGATGATATTTTTTTTAATTTTGAATAAACAATTAGGACAAAATTTGATGTCCCATTAAAATTGTCGTGTTTTTAGTACATATAAATTTTAAAATTTACTCTAAAATATTTATCAAAATGGGGAAAACATTAATCCATGCACTAAATTTTCAAGTTATAAATACAAATGAAAAAATTAAAGGAAAGAGAATATCATATAAAGAGTGATATCTTACTTAACCTTATTTTTTAGCATTTCATCAAAAACTAAAGTATAGAATGAATTTTACAAAAATCTAAACTGAGATCATTTTAATTTTTTATCAAAAGTACAAACATAAAATATAGTAAAAAAACACTTTCATTAGTGTACATCATTTGGAAATGCAAAATATATATTTCACTTTTTAGTGATTCAAAGTAAGAAGTTAGATCAGTGTTGGTTGTTTCTTTTATAAAAGTGTGACATGACTTTGAATTTTCACCTAATAATCACTTATTTATCCATAAAATCAAGTATCCATGCTTTCTAATACTCTCCATGGAATCCTCATCCCCTCTCAACCCCTATATCCTTGGCTTGTCTCATCATCCAAAGGGAGAGTCATAGCTTTCCATAAAACTAAGAAAAAATACACCCAAGAGAGCCAAAAGACAATAAGAGGTTAATAAAAGCATTTATTTTTGGATATTTCATTAATAAGTGATTAAACAACATTTTTTTTTTAATCCATAAATACTTCCCAAAACATGTTTTTGGAAATAGGATGCCATTTAATTGCAATCGTAAACAATATTTCATGTATCTCCTAAGTCCTTGGAAAGTGTTCCCCAACACTAGGATTAGAAAGAGATTAAATTTGAATGAAATGAACATGTAAATTGACATTTGTAATTAGTTATAAATGATAGGAACATGTGGGGATGCCCAAGAAGAGCTCCTACAAAATAGGAACACATGGGTTGCCCACATGGAAGGTGGAACCCACCTTGAGTTCAGTTAATTGTTTGGAGAAATATAACACTTTAGTAATGCATGTAAAGATCCTAGAAGTTAGGGATTGATGTTTACATGCATGGAGTTAAATTTAGTTCAATTCAGTTTAGTTTAGTTTAGTTTAGTTTAGTTTAGTTCAGTTTGGTTTAGTATCAGTTCAATTCAGTTCAGTTCAGTTCAGTTCAGTTATGGTTCAGTTATCTTCAGTTAGTTTTAGTTGAATTCTAGTTGACTTTAGTTGACTTGTAATGCATGAATAATGACTTGAGTTGCATGAAAAATAATAGGTGAAACATTCAGTTAAGTGGGGATGATCAATCATGCATCATGTTTGCATGAATTGATGGAGAGATATGTTTCAGTTAACAAAGATTGACTTGGACCCACCTTGGGTGCCCAAGTTGGCATCTTGGAGTTAACACTTTTGCATGAGAAGATATTTTATAAGGTTGAGTTAAGTGGGGCCATTCTTGGGTGAAAACTTTGAGGAGAAGCTTACAAGATGTCTTTGTAATCAACATTGAGTTAGGACTTCAGTTTGGGACATCCAAATTGATGGACTTGATTTGGCATTGGTTTTCACGGTAGAACTCTACTTGCACAAGAATGGCGTAGATATTTGTGAGGACCTTTATCCTCTTGTAATTTTCAACTCTTTAGAGTTTACAATGTTCATAATTGTCTATAAATTGCAGCAAGTTGAAGAAAGTTTTATCATATTTTATTGCAAGTTTTGAAGAAGAATTGTTGAAGGAAAAAGAAGCATCTCAAGCAAGGATTGATAAAGAATTATTGTAATCTTGTTCTAAGGTTAAATAATACAAGCACTATTGATTCTGGTGGTGGAGTTTTTTCTCGAAAGGGTTTCTCCATGGTATATGTTGTGTCACTTCTATCTTCTGGTCTTATTCTTTTACAATCTTCTGTCTACTTCTACAAATGGTAAAATGAATCTAAACAGATAATCATCCACAAAGAAATTGTAACAAAGAACACTTAATTATATCTATAATCTCATAGTTTAACAAAGTATTAAGCTGCATAATTACCTCCATTTTCAACATTTGGTATCAAATCTAATAGTTGGGGTAGAGTTTGGGATGCCTTTCTCTTAAAATTTTGAAGGTTTTTTGGTTGTAGTGGGAGCTTTTACTATTGTGTTATTGCTGATTTTGGAAAATAATTTTGTTACAATGAGTTATAATTCTCATTTAGATATTGAAAGATTCAATGGATCTAATTAAGAGATGTGGAAAAATAAAATGGAGGATCTCCTTGAAGAGTGAGATCAGTGGTTAGTTGTTGGTAATGAGACAAAGTCAGCTACAACAATGTCAGATGAGGATTGGGCTAAGCTTGATAAGAAGGAAAGAGTGACCATGAATTATGTATTGCTAATGTTGTTTTCTTGAATGTTTCAAATGAAACTACTACATATAAATTGTGGAAGAGGATAGGTGATATCTATCAAAGTAAAAGTCTTACTAATAAGGTGTATATGAAAAAATGGTTGTATTCTTTAAAGATGAAAGATGGTGATTTTGTTGCAAATCATTTCAATGCTTTTAATTTGATTCTAAATCAGTTAGCATCTGTAGATGTAAAGCTAGAAGATGAAGATAAATGCATATTGTTACTTTGTTCTTTACCAAAGTCTTGGGAAAATCTAATTGTTGCTATCAGTGGTAGTGGTGCAAATCCAAAGATGGACAATATAATTCCTACTCTCCTATCGAAGGAGATGAGGAGGAAGTCTAAAATGAAAATCCAAGATGCCTTGTTTGTAAAAGGTAGGCCTAAGAAAAAAGGAACCTAAGGGAGACAAGGAAGGAAAGGGTAAGTCTGAAGGACGGAGTAAGGTAAAGTGTTGGAACTATGGGAAACTGAGACATGTAAAGAACGATTGTAAGAAGAAGAAAAAGAGTTTTGATTCTTCTATAGAGGAATCCTTGGATGACGGTAATCATGCATTGATCATTTCATGTAAAAATGTTAGTGATGAATCTTTGCTTGATGTTAAAGAGTGATCTTCATGAAGAGGATAGTAGTCATGATGCCATGTGTAGCTCGTACCACGGTTCGATTAGGGTTGTTGGTAGTGGCGTTGATGCATCCATTGGTAAAGGTTATCTTCATGTGATTGGGGATATGTTTTTCTTGGTTTAGAGTGGTTTCTATTATGTCATGGTTTACTCTTGATACATGTTTAGAGTTTGGAATGGTACTTGTTCTCTTGAGACTAGGATGTTTATGTATGTTATGATGCATGTGATCTCCTTGGAGGAGATGGTTAGATCATGTTGTCATGTTTATGTTCTTGATTCATGATTATAGCTTTGACATTAATCTTATGTAGTTCTCTTATGTATTGGGTACATTAATCATTTTCTTGATTGCTTCATGATAGTGCTATGTTGTATTTGGATTTTGGCATGGATTTGATGCAAGAGTATCCAACAGTGTAGGTAAATCTTGCATCAACCAAAAAAATTATTTTCTTTCTTTTCTTTAGTTGTTTTGAGTCTCATGATGGCACTTAGGGGATATAAGATTGACAGGCATCAAAAATAGTGAAAAATGAGCACTTACTATGTTTAGTAAGTCGGCCAAATGGGCTCGTATAGACGTGAAAATTTACCCCAAGGAGTGAAGCGGGTAAAACATTTCAATCATGAAGAATCCCACCTCAATACCACATAGTTTGGAAAATTAAAGTTTTTGTCTAGAAATTTCTCCAATGCCTTCAAATTTAGATATAAAACTTTAGAAACCTGAAATAGCTCAAAGAGTGGTTGAACAGAGCTTGTGGTCGGCCTATGGGTGTAAGAGCTCATCGAGAGCTTTAGATGATGTCTACGATAATAGTGAATCGAACCCTTAGGATCAAAGTTGTAGCCTCCTGAAGTTGGTCCCCTCTAAAAAGTGAATTTCATAAAAAAAATTATTCACCAGAAATCGAATGATGAGACTTTTGGCGCCAAAACAAAAGGGGAAATTTGTACTTTATAGAACATTCTAGGGAAATTATTGGGGAAAATAAAAAGGGTTAAGTGGGGGTTGTAGAAGGTGGCCCTGATAGTGCAAATTGTGGCTCTGAATAATAGATTTTCTTTTCTAAGTTGGTTTTGTTGTAATGAATCAAGCACATGAGGCTGTAGCATGTGAGTTTTGAATATGTAATTTCGTTATCTGAAAACAATTGAAAGTGGGTTGTTTTTTTGTCTCGCATTTTTTGTGTTGGTATTTTTTGTGATTTCTATGGGTTTTGGGCGGTGTGGCCCTCATCAAGATTGGTTGGTTTAAGTCCTCATGGATACTTGGAGAAATAGTTGAGGCTTGAGTTCTCTTATGGTAAGAGATATATGTTGAAATTGTTACTTGTAAGAAAATATTTTTCAACAGTAAAAACCTAGAAGCCTACACCTTGGTTGGACGTGAGTTCAACACACTCAATGGTTTCACATGCCTCCAAAGAGGTAGTTTGGTTACAGAGACTTGGGAAAGGTATTGGTTTTGATTGCAAGTAAGTTAAACTTGAATGTGATAGTCAGTGCTATTTTTAGCAAAATCCTATATATCATGCTCATACTAAGCATGTTGATCTTGATGTCACTGTGAAAATGGTTGAGGTGGGAGGTGTGTGGTGAGAGAAAGTCGAGCACTTTGGTTAATGTTGTAGATTATCTTATGAAACCCGGTTTCTCGAGATAAGTTCTCTTATTTGAAGGCCATTGGCCTTGAGTCCTACTCTTGATTTATAATAATGATTCCTTGTAGAATAATTGCAATGTAATGTCAAGTGATAGGAGATATTTGAAATAGAGTGTCATTTAATTTATAATCCTAATTATTTCATGTATCTCCTAAGTCATGGAAGCTTGTTCCCCAAAACTAGAGGATTGAAAGAGATTAGAAGTTTGAATGAAATGAACATATAAATTGACATTTGTAATTAATTATAAATGATAGGAACATCAAAGAGATTCCAAGAAGAGCTCCTACAAAATAGGAGTACATGGGGCGCCCACATGGAAGGTGAAATCCACCTTGAGTTAAGTTAACTGTTTGGAGGAAAGATAACACTTTAGTAATGCATTTAAAGATCCCAGAAGTTAAGGATTGATGTTTACATGCATGAAGTTGATTGGTTTAGTTTAGTTTAGTTGATTCGGTTCAATTCGGTTATGGTTTGTAGTTATCTTTAGTTCCATGTAGTTAGTTTTAGTTGAATGCTAGTTGACTTCAGTTGACTTGGAATGTATGACTAATGACTTGAGTTGCATGACAGATAACAAGTGATACATTTAGTTAAGTGGGGATGATCAATCATGCATGATATTTGCATGAATGGTGGAGAGATATGTTTCAGTTAAAAGAGATTGACTTAGACCCACCTTGGGTACCCAAGTGGACATCTTGGAGTTAACACTTTTGCATGATAAAATATTTTATAAGGCTGAGTTAATTGGGCACATTCTTGGGCACCAACTTTGAGGAGAAGCCTACAAGATATCTTTGGAATCAACATTGAGTTAGCACTTGAGTTTGGGATGCCCAAATTGATGGACTTAGTTTGACATTATTTTTTAAGGAAGAAATCTACTTGCACAAGAATAGTGTAGATATTTTTCAGGAGCTTTATCCTCTTGTAATTTTCAACTCTTTGGAGTTTACAATGTTCATAATTGTCTATTTATTGCATCAAGTTGAAGAGAGTTCTATCATATTTTATTTCAGGTTGTGAAGAAGAATTGTTGAAGGCAAAAGAAGCATCTCAAGCAAGGATTGATAAAGAATTATTGTAATCTTGTTCTAAGGTTAAATAATACAAGCACTATTGATTCTAGTAGTGGAGTTTTTTCCCGGAAGGGTTTCTCCATGGTATATGTTGTGTCACTTCTATCTTCTGGTCTTATTCTTCTACAATATTTTGTCTACTTCTACAAATGGTAAAATGAATCTAAACAGATAATCATCCACAAAGAAATTTTAACAAAGAACACTTAATTAGATCTACAATCTCATAGTCTTACAAAGTATTAAGCTATATAATTACCTCAATTTTCAACACATTTAAACAAAATTATTTCTAAACCAACACAAACAAATGAATAGCATACTTGTTTCCCTATTTAAAGCATAGGAATTTTTGAAATCCAAACTTATATAGTTAAAATAATTCCTCTTTCCACTCTATTTGAGCTTTCTCCACCAAAATTTGAAGTGATTTTTCAATAAAATCTTGTAACTCCCAAAGTTTTCCAAACTCTAAATGGACAAAAAATGATCATTCACTTCTTCACAAGGAAAGAGGTTTAAAAGGGATTGGAATGCCACTCCCTCCATCTGATAGAAAGGAGACATGTGACAACCTTACAACCTAAGAAAACAACATCCTTAAAATTTTAGATAATGCACTATGCTTGCGCATGTGAACCTACATTGGCTCACCATGACAAGGTATGTTGTAGAAAAGCATACTCTATTTTCAACCCATTAGAAGATGGTATTTGCACAAATATGGGGATAAAAACATAACCAAAAGTGTAATTTTAGATGTAATATATAGATGATATTTAAATGTGACCAAGCCTTAACGCATATACACTATGGCTTGAGATTATCTAATACATAATGTATACATTATATGGCTTGTATACATTATAATCTGTATGTGATAACATGTATATTTTATAATAAAAATCAAATTCTTTTCACTTTAAAAAAATATGTGCATGTTATATAACATATTCATATTATCATATATGCATATGATTCATTCTATAATTCAAATTTATCAAAACCAATCATTAGACCTAGATTCCTAAATATATGTGTCAAACCTCCATTTTGATTCCCAAATCCATGGTTGCAACATAAAATAGCATAGTCTAACTTTATACTCATCAAATTTACATATCTTTGAACAAATTTTCATGAAACCACATCTAAAATGTCAAGATAATTATTTGATTTATATCCATACAATTTTTTATATTTTTTGAATAAATTATGGTTTTCTTTAATGGTGACTTTATAGGTTTCAAATACATATGCATTGAATTTTTCATTTTTAATTCATTCATGAAAACTTGAAAATAATTATATATGATTGTTTTATGCTTCACTTTCTACACATTAAAATATATATTTTCAATTATTTTCATGGAAATTATGTGAGATGTATGCTTAATTATTAGTTTGTTAGGATACACCCACTTCAAAAAATAGCAAAAAAGTTAATAAAAAATATAATTTTTAGTACTCACTCTTAGCTATTTTTTGATCAGTGGGTTTTAAAAAATAATGAATGAAGAAAAAATGAGGGGTTGTGCACCTATCACTATTTTATATTTTAGTGAAATATAGGAACACTTTTGTGTGTGTTCAAATTTTTACCCTCATAATCTTAACCATGCATTAAAATACTTATTAGTTTAGAAACTAGATTAAAAGATTGTAATTATTTTTATAATATCTCCAAAAATTGATAAAATAATCTTGAATTATTCATCAATAGCATATTTTACTAATTTCACTAAAAAGGTGTTCATTTTTTACCTCCTGTTTCCATGCACTTAATCAAGAGAAATAGTTGACTAGAGTACCCTTGCTCAAGCTTAGCATGCCTATTAAATGGATGCTCTTACCAAGGATTTAAATGCGAATTAAAACTGTAAACCCACATTAAAACTAAATTCAAAACATACCCCATCCCAAGATACCAACCCATGAGGTTTAAAATTACATAAGAACACTATTTTTTTTTTACAAACCTTTAAAATGATCCAAAGTATGAACTTGAGTTCCAAAATTTAGGGAGACATTTAAATAATGAAAATCATTCAAACTATAAGATACAAATTTAAATTCTATAAAATTAAATGTAGCAACACAACATGGTTTCACATGGGGGTCTTAGCCTAACATAGCCAAGATATTTTGGCTTCACAAGACAAATATAAATAAATTTTGGTTACTTCACAAAGTGAAGTGGGATAGTAATATGGTTTCTAATGATCCTCGTTTGAATCCCAATAGCTAATCCATGTAACCATTCACACTCATTGCACATATTAAATATAATCTTGGAATATCATAGCCAAAGCCCAATCAGTATAATACAACACTATTCACACATTCATTTGTGAATCTTAATTTACATAGACAACAATAATCAAAATATCAACAAATATAAATTATCATAATGATACTCATATATCTATCTTAAATCATATTATATAACATTTCACATTATCATAAGAATAATTTTAAATATCAATAATGCTATTTTTTATACACATCCACTTTTCAAATTTAACTTGAAATTATTATTCTTTATATTTTTAATTATTTTTTTTTAATTATAATATAAATTAGTATTATATTCACCATGTATAAATTATTCACATTTCCATCATTCTAAACCTCATTACAATTCACATACAAATCATTAACATGTAAATTAGGGTTATTATCAATGGATAATCACAACCATTCATATTAAACCAATTTAATTACACATAAATTAGTAATGATGGCCATCTTGTTGCAAGAATGGAAATATTGAAGGTGTTGTCATTGATGTCAACTGGTCAATTGGTTATCAATTGATTGTTGTTGTCATTAGTGTCATGGATACAGGTTATTAGTTGTATATGTCGAGGATATTGAGAAAATTGTAATGAAGATATGTTGCAGATGTTTTGTGATTGTTCTGGGTTTTGCTCTGGATTTGCTCCTATTTTGTATGGTTCAAATATGTTGGTCTTGGTTTTTGGACGCTGCTATATCCTGATTTTTGGCAGTTGATTCATTGCACAATACAAGTTGTGTTCACCAGTTGTGAACTATCATTCTCTGTGTTTTTGGTTGAAGTCTGGGAGAAATGTTGTTGATTCGGATTTCTCTTTGATGGAGTCTTATGACTTACGGTTTTAGAGTTGAGTTGCCTTGATTGTATTGAAGATAATTTTGGTATCTAGAGAGTTTGTGCTAAATGGTTCTATGTGTTTTACACTAGTTTGGCCAACCATGTGTGGAATACTACTTTTGAAGTTGATGAAGCGTGTTGGATTTATTTGGGTTGCCCTCATTCTGATTCCACCCTAGATTGTTTTGGCATCGACCTAATTTGAATTTGAATTTGGATGGCCAGCTTTGGATATTTTTCAAAGTAGAAGGTGATATAAATACTGGATTAGTTAGTGGTGAAAAATATACAAAATCAAAGAAGAGAGATAAGTGGAAAATTAAAAGAGCAGATAGATGCAACATTGATGTTATCTAGTGAGTTTGTATAATGTGAGTGTGGTAGATCAATGTGAATCTTTAATGTTGATTTTTTGGAAGTAGTGAGCTAAAGGTGTACTTTATCATTCATGCATGTCTACGAGTGATTGTGGTGAAATCCTTTGTTGCATTGAGATTGTCTTCTCTCTGCAACAAGTCTTCTTTGTCTTCTTTGTATCTCTATGGCAATGAGCCCTCTGGGCTGTTAGCCCTATTGGACAGTGAGTCCTTGTTCCAGACAGTGACTCATTATCTTGGCAGTGAGCCTCTTGTAATCGGTTTTGATATTCTCTATAGTGTGAGTTAATCCTCACTGTGGTTTTTCCCTTATTGGGTTTTCCACATAAATATGGTGTTATTATGTTTATGTGATGGTTTCTAGTTTCTGCACTAGTGTTCATTGTTTAATTTGTTGAGCAGTGTTAAGAATTAGTTCTAGTGAATGAATTAAAAGATTAAATCTATGACAACTAATTCACCCCCCTCTTAGTTGTCTTGTTCAACAATTGGTATTAGAGTATGGCTCCTTGGTGAAGAGCTTAACCACTTGAGAAAGGTCTAGGATGGTTGGCAAGATTATTTATGAGTATCTGAGGTTTGATGGAACTAATTATGTTATCTAGAAAATATTGATGGAAGAATATCTGGAGTACTGTGGATATGATTTGGAGAAAGCTTATAAGAATCCTTACACTTCTCCTGCTAATGGTCTGAGTACGACTGATGAGATCAAAGCAAATGAAGCAAACAATAAGGTGAAGTACATCTTGAAGAAGAGTCTAGTACATTCCAAGTTGATTAAGATTCAAAACTTGAAGACTATTAAGGAAGTTTAGGATGCTTTGGGAAGAGCGCATGAAGGTGATGAAAGAGTTAAAGAGGAAAAATTTTAGAATTTGAAGATAGAGCTTGACCTTCTACATATGTCTGAAGATGAGAATGGTAAAGCTTATGTATAGAGATTGGATGAGGTAGTGGCTGGAATGTGAGGACTTGGGGCTACTATTGATGAAACCAGAATTGTAAAGAAGATTCTTAGAACTCTCCCTAATGCTTACAGTGAGAAGGTGTGTGCTATTGAATAGAGTATAGATTATAAGATCTACACTAAAGATCTGTTGTTGGGATTTTTGACATCTTATGAGATGAGGAAGCCTAGTCTAAGGAATGGATGCAAATCCGAGACTACTTTTAAGGTGACAAAAGTTGAAGATCTGAAGAAAAAACTTTGATGAAATAGAAGCTAACTTTGTGAGAATGAGGAAAGGTTCCGTAAGTATGAAGGTAAGTTACCCTTTAAATGCTTTAGTTGTGGAGAAATAGGTCATTATGCTACAATGTTTAGGAAAGAGCTAAGAGGAATAAACAAAGATATGAGAAAGAAAGGAAAGGAAAGAAGATTAATAGAACATATTATGTGTGTCACGACCCCTCTTCGCTATGTCAGTTAATTGTGATGTTGATCTAATATAAATGAGATGCTTGTCTAAGTAGGATATTAACTCATACGTTTATTTCACATGTTTTAGGCATGTGCATACTCACAAGTAAATGCTCATAAATTGAAAACCTATCAAAGATCAGAAGTTTCTAAAGTCAAGAAAAAACCACCTACTCTGAGCTACTACGCATAAAGAAGAATTTAACATGTGCTAAGCACGCCAAGCCAGCCGTCCAACGCCGAAATTCAATCACCTCAGTTCGTCCATACCATTCACATGGGATATACTCCAACCGCCCCTAATAAATTTCAGAGCTGCCCGCATTCTACAGTTGCAAAAAAATTTAATGCATTATGGCTATAAAATGAGTGGACGGGCTTATGTTGGAGGGACACTCAGAAAATTTGGCATTTGTGAGAAACTCCAGAGGGGCGTTCAATTGCATATCTCCTCCTGAACTAGCGCCACAGAGTTTGAGGAAAAGTATTTGGAGTAACCCAGGTGTGTCACTCACAGCCCCACCTCTTGGATCTGTATCAAGGATAAGCACCATCAGGTAGGCAACTCACCATTTATTTTGACTGCTGCATATGTGATCTTTCGTTGCCTTCCTGTCATGTGTACATACACAACAACTAGTTACAAAATGTTAAGCTCTCCATGTAAATCTACGTAGGCCATATTAGATGGAGAATACAAAACTCAACTAGGATAAGTAAAATAATACAGATATGCTAGATGAACACTGCATTTAAGAATAGTTTCCAATTTAGCTAGTAATTTTATGGTTATTGTCTGTCACCTTGCTAAAAAGAACAAAGGATGTTCTACCACTTGCTATGATTGTTCTTATTTAGAAATTGAGAGCATGGGTATTGACTGCACACTCAGTGTTACAAACTCCAAAGATCACAAGGAGAGCCTAGTTTAGGCGCCCAATTTTATTTTAGTTAACCAAGAACATTATAAGCTTTCTTTACTATTTCATTCATTTCCATGCTTATTTAGATAAGCTTGTTATATTCTAGATATCGGTGGAGAATGTATTAAATGCTACAGATATATATATTATAAATATAGTGGTTGTTCTTGCACAAATTGTGAGAATGCAGGACAAATAAGAGCAGTTAATGTTATTCCAAAATAGGAAAAATTATTTATTATTGGAGTTATGAGATTTGAAAGATTATCTTTGATGTAATTATAATTTTTATTTCTTTGTTTTTCGCATTCAATACTTGTCACCAAATTAATATTCTAAGGAAAAAGAAATTTACTCTGATGCATTTGCCTTATCCTGCAACACATATAACCATTACTTATTTTTAACTTAAGAGTAAATCGATTAAATGATGATGCCCTTCACTTCTCCTATTAGGTATGTTGGTAGGGGTATATCCTTATATAGATATTTCATATTCGATGGAATGGGCATCCCATTAGAATCATGAGCAAAGAAACTTCAAGTTAAAATCATCTCCCCTTGATTTCCTAAACTTTAGGCTAATAAAATGCATATTCTTCTTTAAAGCCTAAATACTAGTGAAGAGACTAACCTTTAAGGAAATCTTCCATTAAAAAGAGGGAAAAAAAAATAGTAGGTGTTAATATCCAAAAAAAAGAAGGAAGGATTAGTTAATTCCTTTAAATATTTTTATGAACTTTTTTCAAATATTCTATTTAGATGAATATCACATGTTAATATCTTTAAAGAAAAGATTAATTAATATTTTAAGTTTTTAAGATGTTTTTTTTAAAATACTTCTTTTAAGGGAATATTTATAGGAAGATAGTTTCCTTTAGTATAATACTTATTTTTAGAAAAATGTAATCGTTATCTAGTATGGTTAGGCTTGGAAATTTTCAATATCTTCGATTTAAAGATAGCATTAATCCAAAAACCATGTAATAATATCTATAAACTTCTTGACATAGATAGTTAAAACAAACACCTGAACTTATAAAATAAAATGAGTTAAATAAATGAATAAATAGAAGTTTTCTAGATATTTATTAATATTGTTATAGTGAAGCATACAAGTTCTTTTTTTAAAATTTTGGTAAACCTTCTATTAACACATATTGGGTCTAGACTTCAATTTCAAATATAGATGAAATGAAACCTATTCTTACCTAGAAGTAACCTTCTATAAGAAATAGACAACATAAAAACTTCATCAAACAACCCTAGTTAATGGATAGTTTATTACTTTTCATAATTTAGTCATGAAAATGTTGATTTCCTAGTGCTACATAAAAGTATTATATGTTTAAAATATAGGACAATAAACCTTGCAACAAATATCGATAATATAAAAAAAGTGATTTCCTTTAACTTGCTAAGGGAAGTAGGGAATAATATATGTTATGAAATTTTTTGAAATAATGCATGCATTCAATTTAAGTACTTGCTTAATTTATGTTGGTTGGGATTAATTTTATGAATGGATACGGTTTAGCTACTAAATAAATGGTTAAATAATTTCTTCAATGTTTATGACACTTAATTACTAAGATTATAACTTATTATAAGTTATTGACAAATGCTTGTTGTTTCATCTAATCATCATGGGTTTAGATTCCTAATGAATATTGTTAAAGTTGCCATGCATTATGAGATTTCTTCTCCTAAGTAATATTTAAGTATGTTAGATATAGATTTGGAAACTAATCAAAGAAGGAAAAACAAAACCAACAGCGTTCGGTATTAATGGTGCCTCTGGTTCACGTTTACGGGTAAAGCCGTCGCGCTTGAGCTACTGCGTCTATAGCCTAATACAGCTGCAATAACGGCGTCTGTGGCATCGTCCCTATAAATCACCAGGGAGAAATAAGGGACATGGGTTGTTTAAAATCCAAAGGGAGGGAAATCCCCTTTGGATCGATAATCTAAAAAGATAAAACAAAAATGAATCAAATCCGCTAGTGACAACCTAGAAAACTGTAACTTAGGAATTTTCAATTCAAGATATAATCGTGTGGATAAATTATTAGGAAATCATTTAAATGGGTCAAGGGAGACGAACATCATTAGGGAGTAGGGTTAGATGAATGCTAATAGGTAAACAATAAATGGTCAAGGCGATCGTTTATTATCCATGCTTCCCATCGTGGGTGGCAACCGCAGAGGAACTATCTAGGGGAAATAAAAACCCTAGAAAGGGTTGTGTACCCACTTTATAACAGTTCACATAAATATAGCTTAGAAAAAAGAACTACATATTTTACGCCTTGATCCCATTTGGAAGCAGGGTATGTAGGCAGTCTGGGAAGCGAAGGATGCCCCAGTACTTAGGCGTTCGGGGATGGGGTTTAGGGATGGAGAGATCACATAACTAGTTATAAGAGATAATCAACTAAGATACATACAACTATACTCGGAAGAATCCCGTATGGATTGCTTGATACCCCAGGGCCATTAGGCCAAATTCTGAGGCAGGTTTCAAGTTTAGAATTACAATTTACATACCCCTGAGGACGATGACCTCGGTGCACTTTTAGTAGAAAGTGTGGTCATCAGGGAAGTGACTCAGGATTTGGATGATCCCAATGAGTCCAAGATTCTAGCCAGAGCACATACCTATCAGATGATAGATGCCTGCCTCGTTTAGGTGGATGCCTATTCCGATTATATGAATAGATGTATTCCTATTCCATATGAATAGATGAAGTGAATTCCTCTTCCGTAAGAACAGATGATATATCTATCCCGTATGGATAGAAGTTCCCGAGTATACTTGTGAATGAATATTTGAACATTCTTAAAAAAAAAAAATTAGCGATGTTTTGGCTAGAATTAATTAGGTCTACAATGTGAATGATAATGCTAGTATACCAAATGAAGATTCTAAGTATGAAGATCTTGATGATAATGAATGCTTTGTTCTTAGCGATTAAGATTAACCTACTACTAATTCTAAAAATAGGTAAAGGAAATCCCCAAAGAAGGAGAAAAATGAAGGTACGATTATCTCTACCCTACATGCTAAACAAGAAAAGAATTATTGGGATGTTGATAGTGGTTGTTCACATCACATGATTTGTGATAAAATTAAGTTTGTTAAGCTTGAAAATATGATGGAGGCTTGATTATGTTTGGAGATGATACTGTTGGAGTTAAAATGACACTGAGAGGGGGTGAATCATGTCTTAAAGATTTGACCAATTTTCACAAATTCAAAAACATAGCTCTGATTAATCTCAATATACTCTGATTAATGCATTCATGAGTTGAATGTAATCATTCATAAACAGAATTGAGAAAAGTAATAACCAAACAGTGAACTGAAATAACAACAACACAGTAAAGCGGTGAGAACTCAGAAGAACAAAGAGACACAAGATTTTGTCGAGTGGAAAACCATCCTAGGGTATAAAAACCACTCCCGAAATGCCTTCCAGGCTTAATCTTTTGAACAACTATTCACAATGCCTTCTGGGCTGATTTTTGAGCACCCACTCAAGGAGCACCAACCCCTCGTTTAGAGATATCTATCTCAAGGAGTACCAACCCCTCAAATTATATTTTTGAACAATAAAAATATCTCAGAGGATCTCTCTGTTTTCAGTTAAGCTCATAACTCTCTATTTTTCTCATCTACCTAATACCCTAAGAATTCAAAAATTGAATCCTTAAAATATTGCATAGAAAAGAATTTTACAATATATCTCTGCATCTTTGTTTTTCAGATTTTTATTGCAGAGTTTATCCATTTTCATATAGCCAAAGAATGATAATCTCAGAATTACAACAGCAGCATAGAAAAGAGTTTTATGCTTCTATTTATACATCTTTTTAGGTATCAAGACTTCAAAAAAATTTGTGGTCAAAAGGAGAATCGAGTAAAGATAACTCTTTTTTATTTAATTTACAGATAAGTAACAGTCTTCAAGAGTAACGGCTGAACAACCAAACTGAAAAGATTCAGACTGAAGTTAACAAAGCTTTTTACAATAGAAATCTTCATCTTGTACCCAGCAAGATTATTAGTCAAAGTGAAATTAATTTTCCAATACAAGAGTCGTTTCACCCAGCTAAGAGTCATCCTCAACAAATCTGAAACGTATGAGATCATTTCACTGCTTAAAAAGCACGACTACCCACCACTATAAATTATAACCTCTAATGCATGAATAACAATACTCTGTCAGGGCATCATTTTCCACATTAGTAACTGAGATGAAGAGAGCAGTACTAAAAATGGTGAATATAAACCAGTATGTGCAGCATGAAATACATAAATACCAGAGATTCGATGCCAACCAATGATGTTAGCCTGCAACGATATTTAGAAATTCCCATGTCAGCCATAGTGTTTGAGTCTTCATTAATCATTCACTGAGACAACCCTGTAAGTATGTCGAAGGCAATTATAACGCTGTCAGTCGCCCCATGCTCTTTGTGTTTCGCTATGACCTTATGCAAGCTGCGTTTCCTTTTCCTCATTTGCTTTCACCATGACCCAGTGATGTCGGGAAGACCTCTTGCAGACCACATTATGTTTCACTGAAATCCCTTTTATCTCTTCTGTGTCGTTGTGACATTCTGCTGTCGGGGAGACGTTTCGTAGATAATGCTTTGTTTTACCGAAAGTCATCCTTTCATCCGATGTCGCTGAGACAATTCAAAATCGGGGAGACTTCTCGTAGAGCATCCTTTGTCTTATCGAAATCCCACATGATCATTCATGTTCGTTGAGACAACTCAATGCCTATGCCGACAAGGTCCATTTGTATTCCATCGGTGAGACCCACAGGGTTCGCTATGACATTATATCAATGTCGCAACTCTTGCCGATGTGTTCCCATTCATCCTCCAGTCAATGAGACATAACAATCTCGCTGTGACCATATACCGATGGTATAACTCTTGCCGATAGGGATCACCCTCTGTCGCTGAAACAAAGGAGAAGACCTGCTAAAAGCTGCCTGTGAAACTCCATGTGTAATGTCGGCGAGACCGAAGGTCACTCGCCAAGACCTCACTTCGATAACCCTAACTCTTACCGATATGTATCTTCCTGCCACCGGTCGGTGTGACAATGTACAATCGCTATGACTTCACATCGAAAGCAGCATGTCTGGCTGAAGTGAATCTTTAATGTGCCAATCGGTTGATTCAAACTCGCCAAGACACAATTCCGATAAAGGATCACTTATGCCGATGAACCACCTCATGTATTAGTCAGTGAGACCCAACTCATTCGAAAAGACCTCTCCTCAGTGAAAAATACTCATGCCGATAGACCTTTCCTTTGTCACCAAAACCACGTGAATGTCATGCTGATAGATACCCAAAGGTGAATTTTGTCATCAAGGACAAACCAATCAGAACACAACTAAGAACCAACAGATACTGGTGCTAAAATTTTTGGGATAGGTTCAGTAAGTTTTGATGGCAAGCATAATACTGATGATGTTTACTATCTTAAGGGTTTAAGGCATAATCTTTTGAGTGTTGGTTAGATGTGTAGTAAGGGATATGATCTCGTGTTCAAGGATGAGAGATGTGAGATCCGGAAAGGATCCATAACATTAATTGTTGCAGGAAAGAAATCTGAAGGAAATATCTATCAACTGAAGGGTGCTGATGGACGATGTTTTATGACTAATATTAATGATAGTTGGTTATGGCATAGAAGAATGTGTCACCTGAATTTTGATAGCTTGGCAAGGATTAGTGTTGTTCAGGCCATGAGGGATTTACCAAGAATTACAAACCCTATTAATGCTATTTGTAGGAATTGTCAGTTTGGAAAGCAAGCAAGAAATCATTACAGATCAAATGAACAATCTACTACTAGTCTATTGGATTTAGTTCATATAGATCTATGTGGTCCTACAAGAGTAAGAACTCTGCTTGGATAAAGGTACTTTATGCTTTTAATTGATGATTATTCTAGATATACATGGTTTACATTTCTTAGAGAGAAATCACATGCATTAGATAGATTCAAGACATTTAAAGCTATGGTTGAAAATGAAGTGAACTTTAAGATAAAATGCTTAAGGTCTGACGAAGGTGGAGAATTCACCTCCCATGAGTTTAATACGTTTTGTGAAGTGCATGGAATAAAGAGACAGTTATCTACTTTGAGAACTCCTTAGCAGAATGGAGTTTTAGAAAGGAAAAACAAAATAGTTCAAGAGGCTACTAGATCAATGATTATTGAGGTTGATTTACCAGAAGTTTACTGGAAAGAATCTATTCATACTATTGTTTATGTATTCAATCAAGTTCAAGCAAGAGAAAATAATACAAAGACTCCCTATGAGCTATGGTATGGAAGAATTCCTACTATTAAGTATTTCAAGGTATTCGGAAGCAAATGCTATATCAGAAGAGATGAAGAAAATTTGGGTAAGTTTGATGCAAGAAGTGATGAAGGAATTTTTCTTGGATATTCTACTAATAGCAAAGCATATAGATGTTTCAATAAAAGGCCGAGAAAGATTGTAGAAAGTTCAAATGTCAAGGTTGATGAGTTAGTGAAGAATTCTATTGAAATTGATGGATATGAATCTGATGAACCTGATCATGTAAGAATTGAAGAAATTGTGGAAGAATAGGAAAAGGGTGTGCAAGAAGAGAAGCAGAATGAACAAAATGAAAGAGAAGAAGTTGCTACGATGATTTCACCTAATACACCTAGATATGTATAGAAGAATCATTCAGAAAATCAAATTATTGGAGATAAGATTAAAGGAGTATTGACTAGAAGCAGAGTTGTTGAAGTTAATCTATGTTTACTCTTTGAGATTGAACCAAAGACAATAATTGAAGCATGTAAAGATGAACATTGGATGGAAGATATGAAAGAAGAACTTATGCAGATTAAAAAAAATAAAACTTGGGAATTGGTCCCAAGACTGGTAGATAAAAACATTATTGGATTGAAGTGGGTATTAAGAAATAAGTTGAATGACAATGGAGAAGTTGTTATAAACAAAGCAAGGCTTGTGTGTAAAGGTTACTCATAGGTGGAAGGCATAGATTTTCAGGAAAAAAATTCTCTAGTAGCAATGGAAGCTATAAGGATGTTCTTAGCATTTGTTGCTTATAAAGACTTTAAGGTCTATCAGATGGATGTCAAGTCAGCATTTTTGAATGGTGAGCTAGAAGAAGAGGTCTACATGGAACAACCAGAAGGATTTAAGTTTTCAAAGTAACTGGATATGGTGTGTAGATTGAAGAAAGATTTATATGGATTGAAGCAAGCTCCTAGAGCTTGTTATGCAAGGTTAGATAGGTATTTGATTCAACAAGGTTTCAACAAAGGTATAGTGGATAGTAATATGTATTTTAAGATTGAAAATGATAAAATCTTGATTGTAGTTGTGCATGTTGATATTACCTTTGGAGAAAATGAAAATATGTGCAAGATGTTCATGGAAGAGATGTACAAATAATTTGAAATGTCTATGTTTGGAGAGATGAATTTCTTTCTTGGGCTACAGACCAATCAAATAGAGAAAGGAATCTTTATTTCATAGTCAAAGTATGTGAGAGAGATGTTGAAGAAGTTTGGGATGGATGGTTCCAAACCGGTATGTACGCCTATGGTGACTGGTTGCAATCTGGGTAAAGATGATGATTCACCTAAGGATGATCAGAGTAAGTATAGATCTATGGTTAGTGGACTATTGTATTTGATTGCTACTAGACCAGATATTATGCATGCAATTGTCTTGTGGCTAAATTTAAAGAAGATCCTAAGGAAACACATTTTGTTGATGTTAAGAGAATTTTTAGATATTTGAATGGCACTCTAGATAATGGATTATGGTATCCTAGAGATGTGCTTATACAAATGTAGATTGGATTGGATGTGTAGATGACAAAAAGAGTACAAGTGGTGGTGCATTCTTTCTTGGATGCAGATTGGTGGCATGGTTGAGTAAAAAGAAAGATTTAGTCTCTTTGTCTACTGTTGAAGCTGAGTATATTGTTGTTGCATCTTGTTGTACAAAAGTTCTATGGATGAAACAGACATTGAAAGATATCATAGCGGTATATGATGATCCTATTTCTATCTTCTTTGATAATACAAGTGCAATTAGCATTTTGAAGAATCTTGTGGTGCACTCGAGGATGAAGCATATATCTATCAGATATCATTTCTTAAGAGAGAAGGTCATGGAGAATTAAGTAAAGCTTGAGTATGTTTCAACGAAGGATCAAGTGGCTGATATTTTCACAAAGGCTCTTCCTAAAGATACTTTTGAGTATCTATAGGAGAAGCTGGGGATTATTGCCCCTCCTTTCTTGAACTAGATGCATATGGAGATGCATCAGTCCAATAGATCTATGGATCTATCTTTCTTCTGGATTGATGTTTTGGTGGCTACCTCTCAAGGGGAGTGGGTAGTATCAGGTGTTGTCATTATGTATATTTTATTTTCTATATCAAAGGGGAAATCAATGTAAAATATCTTTTTCCTTTACCATTGATGTCAAAGGGGGAGAAGAAGCATGTGAAAAAGAATAAAGAAAAAAAAAGGAGAAAAGAGAGAGAGGATATTGAGTATGTTGTCTTTGATGGTTTTTCACATCATGTGTTTCCATCAATGAAAAAGGGGAAGATTGTTTCAAGAATGAAAATATTGAAAGTGTTGTCATTGATTTCAATTGGTCAATTGGTTATCAACTAATTGTTGTTGTCATTAGTGTCATGGATACAGGTTATTGGTTGTATATGTCAAGGATACTAAGAAAATTGTAATGAAGATATGTTGCAAATGTTTTGTGATTGCTCCAGGTTTTGCTCCATATTTGCTCCTATTTTGTATGGTTCATATATGTTGGTCTTGGTTGTTGGATGCTACTATATCCTAATTTTTGGTAGTTGATTCATTGTACAATGCAAGTTGTGTTCACCAGTTGTGAACTATCATTCTTTGTGTTTCTGTTTGAAGTCTGGGAGAAATGTTGTTGGTCTGGATTTCTCTTTTATGAAGTCTTATGACTTACGGTTTTAGAGTTGATTTTCCTTGATTGTATTGAAGATAATTTTGGTATCTAGAAAGTTTGTGCTAAATGGTTCTACGTGTTTTACACTGGTTTGGCTGGCCTTGTGTGGAATACTAATTTTGAAGTTGATGAAGCATGTTGGATTTATTTGGGTCCTGATGAAGCATGTGTTTGAGTCGCCCTCATTCTAATTCCACCCTAAAAAAATTTGGAACTTACCTAATTTGAATTTGAATTTGGATGGCCGAATTTGGATATGTTTCAAAGTTGAAGATGGTATAAATATTGGATGAGTTGGTGGTGAAAAATATACAAGAGTGAAGAAGAGAGATAAATGGAAAAATAAAAGAGCAGATAGATGCGACATTGATGCTATCCAGTGAGTTTGTGTAATTCAAGTGTGGAAGATCAGTGCGAAGCTTTAATGTTGAGTTTCTAGAAGCAGTGAGCTAAAAGTGAACTTTATCATTCATGCATGTATGCGAGTGATTGTGGTGGAATCCTTTGTTGCATTGAGATTGTCTTCTCTTTGTAACAAGTCTTCTTTGTCTTCTTTGTATCTCCATGGAAATGAGCCCTCTAGGTTGTTAGCCCTATTGGACAATGATTCCTTGTTCTAGACAGTGAGTCCCTATCTTGGCAATGAGCCTTATTTCTCAAGCAGTGAGCCTCTTGTAATCGGTTTTGATATTCTCTATAGTGTGAGTTAATCCTCACCGTGGTTTTTCCCTTATTTGGTTTTCCACGTAAATCTAGTGTTATTGTGTTTATGTGATGGTTTTATTTTTTTGCACTAGTGTTCATTGTTTAATCTATTAAGAAGTGTTAAGAATTACTTTTGGTGAATGAATTAAAAGATTAAATCTATGACAACTGATTCACCCCCCCTCTTAGTTGTCTTGTTCAACACATCTATGGTAATAGTGTACATATAGTATGGTTAAGAATTAGTAAGAATCACAAACCAATTCCATAATCGTATATCACAAGAATATATTTGAGTATCATTATATACATCCAAAATAGCCTCAAATCATATATAACATGGTATAGTGATTCCAACAAATAATTGGAAATTTTCTCATCCATAGCCTTATTAGGTAAACCTATTCCATGAATTAAATCCATGTGGTGAATAATACTCTTTATTGGAGGTAATCCATCTATCATATTATTAGATAACATATCACTAAATTCCTTTAGCAACTAAAAAAATAGTTTGTAGTATTTCTCCTTCACCTATGATATTAAATATTTTAGGAACTGTTATATAAAAATATTCTTTAATTATTCAAAACTTATATTCTTCTTCAATTTATTAAAACATAATCATACTCAATTAATATTGATTTCTCTCAAACCAATAATGTATCTCACCATATTTTCTTGGTCAACTTCATGATGGCCAACCCTAAATATCAACTTATAAATTTATTTGATATAATTCTTCACATTCATACCTTTCTACCTTATATTTTATAGTTTGCATGAAAGCACAAAATGAACTATAATTTTTTTTATAAAAAAAACAATCTTTCAAGATCTTAGATTTCCTCATATTTAAAATTTCCTTCTATTGTAGTGAACTAAGCTATCAAATCACTATCAAATCTTCAATATTTAAACTACTAGCATAATTAGAAACACTAGTTCTCTAAGATCTTTTACCAATTTTTGAAATAACTTTCAATATCCAAGTTTTTATTGTTCTTCATAATATTCATATTCATCTACAACAAATTCATTATTTTTTCAATTTAGTTATGACTTTCATCATCTCTAGTTACATGACCTCTTCTTGTATCTTCCTCAACAACATCCAATAAAATTGACACATTCTTCATTATATCAAATATTTATTTCATCCTTCTATAAATATTAACAACAAATTAAAATTTTCCCACTCTTCATGGAGGTATTTTGACTTAGATCTAATGTATTTACTTAAACATAATTTAATAAAATATATACAACTAGATTTCCTTGGATACCTTCTACCTAACAACTTAATAAATTGGAATATATTTTTATCTTCTTCATTCTTCTTTAAGAATCAAAAAAATATTTGATACAATTTAATGCAAGCGTGGATGGAAGATCCAATTAAGCATTATATAGCCATATAACCTAACAAAAATTGCTCCTAATGTAACAAAACAAATTTTTATTATACTCATCTCTAGGGCTTAAAATTTTTATTTAGGATTCAACATTTTTAATTAAAACATTGCAGCCTATCATGGTCTCAAATTGGCTCAAACTAAAGGATATAGAAAAGTTTGGCTGGAGGGGGATTCTTTGAATATCATAAACAATTTGAAAAATTGCACTCCTCCCTCTTGAACTATTGAGTCCTTGATAAGGGATTCAATAGATATTTTGAATTCTTTTTATGAGTTTTATATTTCACATATCTTAAGAGAATGCAATGGCTAGCAGATATTTTTGCTAACATTGGTGTCAAATATTTTAGGGAGTGGGGTCTTAATCACCCTCTTCCTATAGAGGCTATTGCTACTATGAATAATGAGTGATGATTTCAATTGGATTAACGTCTCTTTATGGTTGGCGGTGTGCATGCTCTTCATTATGTGGCAGATTATTATGAGTAAGTATGGTGTGCAAGATTTGAATCAAGTGATTTGTATGGGAGCAAGGTGCCATAGGAAACGGAAAAATTTGGTCTTTATTATCTCTTGTCCCAACTCTAGCCTCACACGGATTCTGGATAGTTCTGGCATTTTTTTCCAGAGCCTTCTCTATTCTGTGTTTCGTGTCTGTAAGCTAGTTTTTGTTGCTAATTTTGGCAAGATGGGTGGTGATAGAAATCATGTTGAACCCAAATATTGTGATGCTAAGAGGGAAAGGAAGGAGGTCTAGCAGGTACTGGTGAAGGGACGGTTAACACCCTATTTGGAGAAACTTCATGGCAATGATCCCCAAGTAACAGACCTTTTTGTTAAAGGATGGAATGACAGAGTGCTTAAGCTTTATGGGACTGAGTTTAAGGTTAACGAAGAATTCATTGCTGGTATTATTGGCCTAGCTATGGATGGAATGAAAGTCTTTAGGGACAAAAAGGAGGTGCAAACTGCAATGAATTTTTTTTTCAAAGATAATGAAGAGAAAGATTTAAAGATTGTTAAGAGTGGTGGATATCAGCAAAGTTCCCTTAAGGCTTTATGGGGGTATGTAGCGGAGGATTTGATCCACTACATTACCTTGGAAGGCCATTTTTCGGTGATGAATGCATATCATTTTATTCTGCTTAACCACTCCTGACATAAGAAGAGAGTTTCTTTCCCATTTTATCTTCTTATGTCTCTTGACTCGGGTATCAAGGATCACAAGAAGAACCCGAAAAATCCTATAGTGCATGTTGGGTTGATTCTCCTTATCTTTGATTATGTGAAGAATTTTTAGGTTCCCAAACCTATGGACACCCCGAAGGGTAAACAATCCAAACTTGTTGAATGGTATGATACGGCCTCTGAAGATGAACAAAAAGGTCAAGAGAAGGAATTTGATTTTGGAAAAAGAGGATGAGTCAAATGAGGATGTGGAATTCGTTCCTAATTCTCTCGCTTCTCTAGAAGGGGGTCCACATTTCCCTCCCACATGAAAGAATAAAAAATGGGAAGCTTGTGTTAGTGGAGTTTATTTAACTTGTAGGTGAAAGTTTTTGTTGTTGAGTCGAGTAGGGGTCTAAAGGTGAAGAATGACCTGTATGGGGAGGCTTCCTCACCACCCCCGACTACCAAGAAGAAGTATTTGGGGGAAGTGAGTGGGAAGGAAATGGTTTTGAGGTCTATGAGCCAAATTCTAGAGTAGGGCCATCCTCTCACAATTGTGGGTGGATTCTTTGTTGATGATTCCCTGAGTGTCAAGTAGGTGAAAGATAAGTATGGGGATGATGTTGTTGCTTTGGAGACCTAGGGTGTGGACTTGGAGAGGATTAAGAAGAGAAAGGCAGTGGTAGAGGAAATTTCGAGCTCCATCTACAAGCTTAAGTCTCTGGGTGTTGTGGAAAAAGGTAAGGACTCCCCTGCTGATAAGGATAGGATTAGCTCCTCTGAGGAGGAGGATGCCCTGGGAAAAGGGGTTTTTTAAATTGATAGAGATGACTTGTCTGATGTGCTTGGAACTACATGTGAGGGGTCCATTGTTTTATTTAAGCTTTTTAAATGGTTTTTCCATGAACTCAATAAAACGAATGTTAGAGTCAGGGGAATGGTTAACAAGGCTGAGGGGTCCTTTGTTCAGAATTAGATAGATGAGTTGTTTGACTCCTTAAATACTATGTCGGACACTCTTACAAAGGAAACCCTCAAAATGAAGCAAAATATGGAAGGAATAATCCTCATTCTTGAGGATTAAATGGGGGAAATTTGGGATTTTGTGATGAAAGGAGGGGAGGGTCATAAAATTGCTAGAAAATATGAGTTTACTGATGTTACTTCTCCTGTGGTTAGTGCTAAGAAGCAAAAAGATAGTTCCCATGATGTTGAGGTTGTTTTTGTTGGTAAGAAGATGGGGGAGGATGTTGTTGCTGGGAAGGGTGGTGAGAAAGGTACTGTTTTGATTTCAGAGGTAAATACGGATGGTCTTGGAGCTAGGACTAGGAACAAAACTAAACTATGGGTCTTTCCTTTAATTCACCTCCATCTTGAATATATACTCAAATGTAAAATTTTATCCATTTATAGATAGTCCTAATTTAGTATCATTATGCCAACCAAAAATATAGTACATTGTCCTATGCACATGAGCTAAGGATCATGAATATGATATTAAATGATTTTACCTAATATTTGGCCTTGAAATTGAATGATTCATTATGCAACATGTAATTTACCCTTTTTACATGTGCATGGAAAGATGTAATATTTGAAACTCAATATGACCTAAATATTGAAACTCCTTGGGACCAATATTTCTTTAACATTAAAGCTCCACCAATGGTACTTATTTTTTCATCAACACTACCAATCCAATTAGCATTAGTATATGCACTCAGGGAAAATTCATCACCCTTTTGATACCACAATCCATAATCTAGAGTGCTCTTCAAATATCTAAAAATCCTTTTGGCAACCTTCACATGAGTTTATCTTGGATCAGCTTGAAATCTTGCCACCAAATAGATAACTTGCATAATATCAGGCCTCAATGTTGTTAAGTACAGTAGGCCCCCAATCATAGACCTATACAGGGTCTAATCAACCTTGGGTGACTCATCATCTTTACTCAAAAGGGAACATGTTACCATTGGAGTAATTACTAGTTTGCAATCTTTCATACCAAACTTCTTCAACATATCCTTGATATACTTTTCTTTAGAAATAAAGATACCATTATTTGATTGAGCAATTTGAAGTCCAAGAAAAAATGATAGCTCACCTATCATAGACATTTAAAATTCTTTTTTGTTTTTTTTTTGCAAACTTCTTACACATTTCATCATTCCCACAAAATATTATGTCATCAACATACACAACAATAATTAAAATTCTTTCATCCTCAATTTTAATGTATATATTGTTATTTGCAATACCTTTCTTCAAACCCTATTGGAGTAAGTACTTGTTAGCCTCGTATACCAAGCCCTAGGGGCTTGCTTGAGACCATATAATTCCTTCTTAAGTCTACATACCATACTTGGGTATGTTGATAGCTGAAATTCATTAGGTTTTTCTATATAGACTTCTTCCAAGTCACCATTTAGGAAGGTAGATTTAATATCCATCTAATATACTTTGAGTTCCCTATGAACCAAAAATGCAAGAAACATTCTGATTGCTTCCATTCTTGCTATCATAGAAAATTTCTCCTCAAAATCAATTCCTTCTACTTATGAATAACCTTTGAATGTCATCCTTGATTTTTTTCTTACCACTTCACCATCTTCATTCAATTTTTTTCTAAATACCCATTTTGTTCCTATCACATTTTGTCTATAGGTTGAGGCACTAACTCCCAAGTCTAATTACTCTCTATTTGATTTATCTCTTCTTCCATTGCTTTTATTCACCCTTCATCTTTGCTAGCATCAACAAAAGTCTTAGGTTCTATTCTTGATAACAAAGAAAAGTTCACCTGTTGATTTTTCCTTGCAAATATTCTTCTAGTATGCACTCCTTCATTCTTATCTCCAATGATTTGATCTTCTAAGTTATTCTTCTAAACATACTTGGTAAGGGTTTTTGTGGTCTTCTCTGGTGTTTCTACTTTTTCTTCAATTTCTTCTTCCTCTTCTTTGGTGCAAGCCGGTTCATCTAACCAACAATATTCTTTCTCAAATATATTTTGATGTGATTCTTCATCAACCCTAATATTTGCACTCTCAAATACCTTCCTTAGCCTTTTCTTATAGAGCTTGTAAGATTTTCCTCTAGTTGAGTATCCAAGAAAGATTCCTTCATCAGATCTTGGGTCAAACTTTCCCAATTCTTCTTCATCTCTTTGGATATAACATTTACTTCTAAAAATTCTAGAATACTTAATAGCTATAGGTTTGTCATACCAAATATCATAAGGTTTCTTGGTTCTATCCACCCTTAGCTGAACTTTATTAATAATGTAAACAACAATATGGACTGCTTCTTTCCAATATACATCAAGAATTTTTTCTTCATTCAATATAGTTCTTTCCATCTCTTGAACTATTGTGTTATTTCTTTTCGCTACTCCATTTTGTTGAGGAGTTCTAGTAGTAGACATATGTCTCTTTATCCCATGTTTTTCATAGAATTCCTCAAACTCATTTGATGTGAATTCACCACCTCTACCATACCTTAAACATTTTATTCTAGCATTCATT
This sequence comes from Sequoia sempervirens, assembly GCA_007258455.2. Lineage (NCBI taxonomy): Eukaryota > Viridiplantae > Streptophyta > Pinopsida > Cupressales > Cupressaceae > Sequoia > Sequoia sempervirens. Next base: position 227,487,066 of record VDFB02373365.1, read on the forward strand.
TCATTCTCAACCATTGACTTGAAAATCTTAAATCTACTAAAAGCTTCTAATTTTTCTAGTAAGAATGTAACCCATGCTATCCTAGAGAAATCATCAATGAGTAACATGAAATACCTTTCACCTTGAAGACTCTTGGTCTTGTGAGTTCCACACAAATCAATATTAATTAGTTCCAAAGGTCTTGTGGAAGAATACTCCTTGGTTTGAATCTTATCGTCGTCTTCTTCCCAATATGACATTCTTTATAGAAGTTGTCTGCAGGCTTGAAAATATTAGTCATATCTCTCACTGCTTGCATGGAGTTGATCTTCTCAAGGTTATCAAAGTTTATGTGTCCCATCCTCTTGTACCACAATCAAAATTTATTTGTTTGTCATAGAAGACAACTTCTACCATTAACACCCTTTAGGTTGTACAATTTTTTTTCTATCCTAGCTCCTTCTGTCACAATTTTTCTTGAATTTTCTCTTCTAATTTCACACCCTTGATCATGAAATGTAAGATTGTATCCTTTGCTACACATATGAATTACACTTAGAAGATTATGCTTGAGGCCTTCAACATATAGAACATCTTCTATCTTGGATTTTCCATCAATACTTATGGCTCCCTTTCCACAAATATTTGTTGATGAATTATCTCCAATCTTTATTGATCCAACATTCCACTTAACCAAATTGAAGAATTTTCTTTTGTCACTAGTCATGTGACTTGAAAAACCATTATCTATCACCTATATATTTTTTTGTCCTTGAGCATGAAATATTGTTTGGACAACCATTGATTTTTCAACCTCATTATTTGATTCCTCTCTTTTGGAGGTATTTTTCTCCTTGACTTGCTCAATAGCATCTACTTTTTTTCCAATTCACTTATATAAAACTTTGCTATATGCCCAACATTATTGCAAATTTGACATACCACATTTACATTCACTAAAGAAGCAAGAGAATTTCTACTTACAAAATGTATTCTATTCATTTCAGATATGTAGTCTATAGCCTTATGACCATACTTATTTAAGATGAAACAATAACCAAAAAAATCATGATTAAACCTAGTTTTTCAGACTCTTCTTGTATGGTGAGATCTTCCTTAAGGTCTAATATCAACTTTTGGATTTCTAGACATTGATTTATCCAAGTCCTTTTTTGAGTAAAAAGATTTCTTTCTCAAGTTGTGTGCTTTCTTTTATCTTGGCTTTAATCATGGATTTTTGTCTTTTGTTCTCTTTCTTGCACATTCCAATTCTTCAAGAGAAGAAACAAGTTCACCTTCAAAATCCACTTCACCTTCTTCTTCAACCATATTCTTGCTTGAACTTTCAAAGATCACAATGCCCATAAATAGGGATTCTTCTCCATCATCATTTTATGAGTAGTGATCTACTTCTTCTGAGGAGAAATAATATTATTTTGAAAGAAGATTACTCCTAAAATTGTTTCTCTTGAAACCCTTACTACTACTTTCATTCTCTCCAAAAGGAAATTTAGAGGCATAGTGACCAATTCTTCCACAATTAAAAAATTTCAAAGGTAACTACCTTTATACTTTCTCGATCCCTTCTTAAGATTTCTCACAAAATTTACTTCTTCTTCCTTAGAGTCACTGTGCAAACCAAATGCTTCTTCTTTCTTCATGTATTTGAATGCAACTTCTCTTTTGTGTGTACCTTGGACTTCATTCCTCATTTCATAGGTGGTGAGATATTCAAACATCTCTTCCATGGTAATCTTTGTTAGATCTTTAGCTTCTTCAATTGCAAAGATATTTGAATCAAACCAATGAGGGAGAATTCTCAAAAATTTCTTCACGACTACTGAATCAATTATATCTTCATCAAGTCATCTAATTCTATTGACTTCTTCATCTACCTAGAGAAAATATTTGGCTATGTTTTCCTCTTCTTTCATCTTCAAATTTTGACAGTGTTCTATAAGATTGCAACTTTCTTGCTTCACATTGTCATTTCCTTCATAGATAATTTTTTTATCTTATCCCATATCTCCTCAATAGTCTTGCATTGCACCACCTTCACAAATTCAGAGTTTTTTAGACCACTCAATATGGTATTTTTTTCTTTAGAATTGTTCCCTTCTTTGCATTTTCATTAGTAATTAGATGAGAAAGTTCAATTTAATCATCCTTTGCAACTCTCCAAACATCATACCCTAGTGAAGGTAGGTTTCCATCCTCACACTCTAGAAATCATAGTTGCTTCCATCAAACAGTGGTGCTTTAGAAGGGGAATTATTTTGAGCCATGTGTTCTAAAATAAGATCTACCTTCAACTGTTAGGTTGCACCAAGGAACTTAGCTCTACTACTAATTGTTAGAACACACAAATATACTAAGAGGGCGGTAAATTAGTTTATCCCTAAAATTAATCTGATTCAATTTTAACAATCAAAAATTATTATTTCCTTAACCATATAAAGTATTCAAAGCACAAGCACACAACCACAACACCATATTTAAGTGGGAAACCAAAAAGAAAAAGAAAAACCATGGTGAGAAAGCTTATTGGAGTTACTATCCAAATTCAGGCTCACAAAAATGAAACAAGATTTACAACACAATTTTATGGCTTCAACCAAAGGAAGTTTACAACTCTTGTCAATACAACACTTATACTAAGAGGCTACAACCTCAACATACAATCCTTGATGAATTCTAGTGATCAACAACCACCACAACACCTTTACTACCTTTGGCTCACTGCTTTTAGTACTCCTTCATACACTTATTCTTTCATCTCACTACCTTCAACACTTCACTCACAAACTTCTACCTTTGGCTCACTGCTTTTAGCACTTCACTCACACACTTCTACCTTCGGAACTTCACTTGCACACTTCTTCCTTTGGCTTATTGCCTTCAACACACTTCAAAATACTCCTTTGCACATTCATAGACATTCTTCTACCTTCAGCTCACTACTTTTAGTATATATCAATTTTTAACACATTGAACATACAAACACTACTACAACAAAACTAATCACATACTTTCTCCTTCATTTATACCTTTCACAAGCTTCAAAGAGTTTCTCCTTGTCAGCCAAATTGAAATGTGTAAACATGAAATGTGCAACGGCCATAATGAGTTGGCTCCAAATCATCTACGAGAAAAAAATTTGAAAGTGGTCCAAGCCAAGAGGTAAGAAGGACCTATTTCACATCTACACACAATCCCTTGCTAGCACACATAATAGAAACTTGGTGCGAACACCTCAAAATACCAAGTCAGCTCAACAAACACTCAACCCTCTAAATATTAACTCCATACCACAAGAGGTATGAGAGATCAAACATCATGTAGATCACATTACAAGAATTAAATTATATTCAAAAACATTTACATTCCCTCCCTTTACAATTTCATGTAACATTAAGCTAGCACAAGAAAACGGACACAAAACCTGTATCTCTTGCATACCCAGAAAAAAATAGTTTTGAGATAGAACATTGAAACCTCAACTTACATTACAACTCAACATCTAAAACTTCAAGGGAGAAAATAGATATAAATTTTGAACTCATCCTCCAAGCCACAATAACACAACATCTACTATGGAGAAATGCATATCATTTCTCTAAACCTTCCTGATTGTGATAGTACAGTCTTCACATTGCTAGTTCTGGAAACCTCTATAGTAACTTTTATGTTTTGAAATAAGGAACATACACACCATACATTTCCATCTAACAAAATTTCAAACCACAAGGTAATATATTCAAATGTGGAGGAATGTGGATCATTCTTCAAAGAATCTTCAGTACAACTTCCTGAGCCACTGTCTATAGAGAAATCATATGCAATGTTTTACTTCAAAAGATAGTGAGTACAACATTCACATAATCATTCACCTATTCCAGAGCACTAGAAAATATAGAACAAATGTGTAGATCTAGCTCATAAAATCAATCATACACTTTTGATCAACATATTGATTACAACATACACAACCATACATGCACTACCACTCTGTTGACATCAATGACAATACTAGTAGCAATCTCCATTTTTTTGGCATCAATGAGAACACCTACAACAACTTACAATAGTAAATAATTCAACGTGCAAAGGGAGTTTTAATTCTTACAAATTGAAGTGAACAATACAACATTACAAATGAAGCTACATTTATTGATGTTGGTCCATTTTTTTGCTCTTGGTAATTTATGATGAAGAAGATTCCATTTTATATTTCCTCATTTTCCTTTCTCCTATTAAATAGCTAAATGAAAAATTAGTTACTTGGATCAAGGAGCAAACTAATGCATATATGCAAATCACATAATCTCTTCAAGATGCCCCAATATTGGTAAGTTCATTTTTTCTGAACCTTTTCAAAATTTCCCTCTAAGACATCACATGCCTTTACTATCATATTTAAAGAGGATGAAGATGGGTAGGGAAAACTATTGCATTAATCAACAGGCCTTCACATGATGACACATTGAGTTGTGCACCATGAAATCACAAGATGACAAATATGAAATAAATTAGTGCAAGTTTGGATGTAGTGTTGGTTAATAAGGAAAAAACCAATTATGCATCCACCTTTTTCCACCTTAAGAATAATCTAAGGCACCTGTATGATATTTTTTTCTTGGAAAACATAGATTGTTCCATTAGATAGAATGATAGTCAATAGGGAGCCACTAGAGTTGTAGCTCTAGAGATATGTGATAATGATAGAAAAGGTTATAATGAGTTACTACTTAGACATATAATATAGAGAAGGATATGTCCTATGATGTGGCCATATAGATTTTCTAATGGGTGTGGTGATAGTGCATACTACCTCAATAGCTTGGCCAAAAATTGGTGAAGTTGTTGATCCATAATACTTTATATTAGCAATATTCTTGTAAGTAATGCTCTTTCCCTAGATATAATGTGTTTTTTATGTTGTGTTTCTTTATATAGTCACAATGAAGTGTGTTGATATCCTAGCCCTCTTTTTTTGCATCCTTATTTTGGTCTACTTCTCAAGTTTTAGATTCTTATTTTTTTAGGAAGTGGCACACATCCCCCACTAGAGCCAATATTGATACCCAATTTTGTAGTGTCTAAATTGTGCTTGAATCCTAGCCCCATTATGAATTTTGGCCTTGTTTTTTCCACCACAGATAACCATTCTTATATTATTTCTAACATGTCTCCCTTGGTCTAAATTCACATGAGTGTTTTCCATCTTCATCCCCTATATGCTTACTCATGTGTTGGATTTTTCTAAGGTCTCAAATATTATAAGCGTGGAGGTTTTATCTTTCAAATTTATAAGGAATTACCTTATTTTTAAGTTTTGGAGTTTCCCTTCTTTTTATGTCTTTCTACCCAGCCTTTTCATGTTCCTTTGTTCATATTGAGATAATATTTTTTTTATCCTAGCAATACTTTCATTCATTCCCTTTTCTCTCTCAACAATTTTTGAGTTCTACTTCGTTTAATCCCTTTTTCCCTACCTCATTGTCCCTTTGCTTTGTCATTATTTCAAACTTACTCTTATCCTCGTACTCTTAATTGAAACCTTGACTCATGATCCTTTTCACTAAGTTACTTATCAAAGCTAGAGTTTCAATCATTTCTTTACCCATATGCTTATTCCTTGGTATCCCAAATCCCTAAATTTTGATGTTTTATTATTTAAAATGATTAGAATCGGTGATATGAGAATACTTCTAATATGGTACAAGGTATGAATTATTCTTGAACTCCAATCCTTGATAATTTTCATTACACTATCATATTAGGATCGTTTATTTGAATGTGTCCTTATTTATGTTACTTGTATGAGGAAATCTTGAATCTTAATCCCCAAAATCTCACACTACATTACCTTTGAAAGATCATTATTTTGGACTTATCCCAATTTTTCATATCTTAAGGTATGATTTACTTGGTATCACCAATCCCCAACTCTTGATAGTTTCCTTCATATGTCATTTTGGAGTTAGCAATGCAGGATACCCTTATCTATTTTTTTAGGATGAAGTATGTATTACACCTAATCCCCAATCCTTAGTAGTGGTATGGGTTATGAGGTGTCCTTATCCCTCAATCCTAAAAGTTTTGAAACTCCCATGTTTTGAATTTTTCACTCCCACCTATCTCCCTACACAACCTAGAGCACCATTAATAGCTTGAAGACCCTACAACTATGTAATCATTTGTTTTTCCTAGAGTAATTATTCATCTCAAATGTGTGGATTCACATGTACTTCCAATGATGGAAAGTGAAGACACCCACAATGTATTTAATATGGTACTTTGGTTTCAAACCTTTATTATTTTCATTCCATCTCCTATATTCCATTTTAGTAGATCTATTGGACTCTTATATACCATGCAATTCAAATCCAAATATGCCAGTAGTGCTCAAAATAATAGTGATCATGAAGAGAAGGTTTTCTTGATGCCTCTAGGTACCTGCACAAGGGCATTAAATTTGATGATTTCATAGGCATGGGTGACCACTATAGTGTGAAACAATAAATTTTCTTCTCCCAAGGCAACAAAAATGAGCTAGAGAGATATATTTCCATATTTTCATTCTGCAAAAAATGATGGAAGAAGAGAGAAAATAGGGGAGTATAATAGAGGAATAAACTTTCTTATTAGTGTTGGAACATGTTTGTCATTGCCCCAAAAGATCAACTTGTTAACACCCAATACAAATGTAAAAGATAAACGGATCCACGGGAGGTGATTAGTCTATGTCTCGAATCTAAAGGGAGACACTAGTGATTAGTCCAATAATCCCCCTCAGTGTCACTCTGTAATGAAAACAACGGTGTGGAAATTCCTTCCTAATGCAAAATCCTTAGGAAAGAAGTCTAGAAAAAAAATTCATTTAACAAGTTACATTCATTTAGATGCACATTCACAGGACAAAAGAATAGACAAAAAATATCACACACAAAGATAACACCAAATTTAGGTGGGAAAACCCTTACGAGAGAAAAATCCACGCACCAAGTAAAGTCACTTTGTATTATAGTAAATAGATTACATACAGAGTTGTAGACTTCACTCTTAGATGTTAACTCACAACAACAATATAATCCCTTGGTCGACCTCACTCACAGATTACAGTTCTCCTCTATTACAATGCAAGAAGAGCATACCATCTCGCACCACCCAACCACTGTTAGGTTTTCATTAATTTCACTATCTTCACCAAAAAGTTCTTCCTTCATCTTGAGCCACACACACTGCCATCTAGCACACATTAATCAGCCCAGCAATCAATTTGGTTACAAAGAATATTACCATATTTTCTCTTTGTCAACCCCTAAGTCAAATCATGCATTTAATGCAAATATATCGCTAATAGGAAATACAGCTTTTGGTCCAATGATTGTTGATTCACAACAACAATGTAGAATCAACGAATGAATTTGTGCCACATTTCGACACATCACTTGTCCACCGCTTTTGACTATCGTGCCATTCGGGTTCACCAAAATTGTATATGAAAAATTTGGACAAAATAAAAAATGATAAAACAATAACATGCATTACCTAATCCAAATCTTCAATACCTCAAATAGACATAATGATGGATGAATTATTCCATTGACTTGATATGTTGGTTTCTCAATTAGGAGCATAATATTGAGCTATAGATGATAGATGAATGATGATAGATAGAAATGGATGAATGATTCAAGAATAATTTTGGTAGTATAACGATACTTGAAGAATCAACCCCCCCAAATGGCTTATGAAAGGGTTGATTTATAGGAAAGCTATGATTTGGATTGATGGTTGAGATTGGATGTCAATAAGATGTCTTAATCAATGGCCAAGATTGAAAGTTGTAGTATGAAATAGGGTTAGGGAAAAATTAGGGCAAATGATAAGGATGAAGGGTTGAGATTGAATTATGAGATAATTCAATCAAGGGCCAAGATTAAATGAGGTGTCAAGAGATAAGATTTGATGTGGAAGATAAGATTGGCATGGACAAAGAGGTGAGAAGAGAAATTAAATAATAAAAAATATTTAATCTAGGTGGTCAATGAATAATTAAATAATTAAAAACAATTATTTAATTATAGAGGAATGTGACAAAAGGAATCTTTTGAATTAAATAATGATTTAATTTAAAATTCAAGAGAGTGGGCCAAATTAAATAAATAAAATTTATTTAATTTATGAGAGAAAAGGCTAATGAATAATTAAATAATTAAAATAATTATTTAATTATAGTGGAAAGTGGATAAAAATTAAATAAATAATAATTTATTTAATTTTAGGAAGAAAGGGACTTAATTAGTGACGTAATTAAATAAATAAAATTTATTTAATTAATCAGGAAGAAATAAAGATAGAAGTGAATTAATTAAATAATTAAAATTATTTAATTAATAGATGACTTATGACTTTAGAAAATAATTAAATAATTAAATTTATTTAATTATCAAAGATGAAAGGGGAAATGATGGAGAATTTGAGTCACAGGCCTAGGACAGTTTTTAGTGTCTACAAAAACAACCATCACTATGTGGTCCCCACCATCCACACAGCATCCAAGTGGCATCCAAGTCACTATCATACAGCTGACATCACCTTCCACACAGATCGGTCCCACCATCCATCGGTTATGTCACCAAGTCGGGAGAAACCTGAACTTCACAACCTCCATCGAAGGTTAGGAAATTCTTGGAAGCCACAACAACAAGGAGATCTCCATGTTGGGAGGTTATGAAACTCACAAACCCCACGACATAGGTTCCAAGGTTCTGAAATATAGCGATCCCATGACAAGCTCAATGTCGCCAAGTTAGGAACTTTTGGAATCCTGCGACTTAGGTTTCAAGGTTTTGGATTTTGGCAATAGTCCAACAAAGAAGGCCACCAAAGGGAAAAACATGAAGTCATTAAGAGAGGTTCAAGCCACCAAGTTGAGGCATATTTTCCAACAAGCCCCCACTTGACAAAGACTTATTGGCTTCCTCTAAACTCAAAGTTACTAGAGGTTATAGGCCCCAAGGCCCATTGAACTGGAACACCACCTATGCTTGTATGTGCTCACAAGCTTTTCCAATGCATCAGTGACATTCTCTAGAGTATCCACTTTTTCAAGATTAACCTTTCCATCCTCCACTATATCACGAACAAAATGATACTAAACATCGATATGCTTCATCCTGGCATGCAAAGTGGGATTTGTCACCAAACAAATAGCACTCTGACTGTCACAAAAAATTGTAATCTACCTTGCATTAAACCCAACATCAGAACACAAACATCTAATCCAAACAGCTTCTTTGCAGGCATGTGTTGCTGCCATATACTCTGCCTCAATAGTAGATAAAGCAACCACTGCTTGTCGCTTGCTCATCCAATTCATTGCACCACCAAATAACATGAAGATGTATCCACTAGTGGATCTTCTGTTGTCAATGTCCCCTACCCAATAATAATCCACATACCCACAAATGCTAAGATATCTTTGTGATCCAACTGAGTTTCCATGATAACACAAAGAATACTCTAAAGCTCCCTTCAAATATCTGAAAACTCTCTTCACAGCATCCCAATGCATTCTTCCTGGATTAGCCATGAACTAACTAAGTACTCCCATTTCTTGGGAAATGTTTGGCCTTGTATAGACCATTTCATACATTAAACTGCCAACAACACTTGTATAAGGAACTCTAGTCATGTCATCCATCTTGGTAGTCCCTGCAACACTGGAACAACTAGCTGCTTGCAATCAATCATACCAAATCTCTCCAGGATAGTGTTGATATACTTACTCTGGCTGAGCCAAAGCTTTCTACTTCCTCTATCCCTTTTTATTTCCATCCCCAAAATATACCTTGCTGTACCTAGATCTTTCAATTCAAACTTTGATGATAAATGATATTTTACATCAAAAATCATAGTCTTACTATTTCCTATGAACAACATGTCATCAACATACAAGGAAATAATAAGAACTTGATCATTTTCAATTTTGTAATAAACACAATGATCTGATTTTGATCTCACAAATCCCAATGACAACACAAAGGTGTCAAACTTTTGGTACTACATTCTAGGCGATTGCTTCAAACCATATAGAGATTTATTTAACTTGCAAACCAGAATTTCTTTACCTTCTTCAATGAAGTGCTTAAGCTGGGACATATAAATTTCTTCTTCCATATCTCCATGAAGAAATGTTATCTTCACATCCATTTGCTCAATCTCTAAGTCATACACTGTTGCAAGTGACAAAAGAAATCTGATAAATGTTAGCTTAGCTATAGGAGAAAAAAAATCTCCATAATCAATTCCCTCCACCTGGGAATAACCTTTCGCGACCAACCGAGCTTTATACTTCTCAACACTGCCATCCATACCAATCTTTTTCTTAAATACCCATTTATAGCCAACAAGCTTCCGCCCTTCAGGCAAGGGTACCAAATCCCAGGTTTCATTCTTTTTCAAAGATGTCATTTCCTCATTCATGGCTTCCAACCAGGAATTTAAGTTAGACATATTAATTGCCTCTTTCACAATCCTAGGCTCATCAGTGCTAGTAATCAAAGCATAGGCATAGTTTGAATCCAACATAGAAAATCCATACCTATCAGGTTGATGCTTTTCACATGTAGGCCTCCTCACAGGCTAAGGCTAAGGTTGTGGTTCTTCTTCTTCAGAACTCTTAGAGTGGTTGGAACTCTCCTCAATTTCGAGTACACTTTGTAGTTCCTCTTTATCTAGAGTTCAATGAATTTCAACTACATCATTCTTCTTTTCCTTTTTATCTATCTCTAACTATGAACTAGCTACTGAAGGCTTAAACTCATGAAAGATTACACTTATTTTGTACAAAACCTTCTAAGTAACAGGATTCCAAAGCTTGTATCCTTTCACACCAACGCTATAGCCAATGAAGATACATTTGACAGCCTTGTTCTCCAACTTTGATATTTTCTCATTCGGCACATATGCATATGCCTCACAGCTAAAGACACGAATATGTCTTAGAGAGGGCTTCTTACCAAACCACACTTCTAAAGGGGTTTTGTCAACAAGGGTCAAACTAGGTGAAAGATTAATCAAGTAACATGTTGTAGTAACAACCTCAGCCCAGAACTTCTACTCCAGACTAGCACTACTCAACTTACTTATCGCTCTTTCCATTAGTGTCTTGTTTAAACTTTCAACAACTCCATTCTACTGTGGAGTATAAGGCATATTTTTATGCCTTTTAATCCCATGGTCTTTGCAATACCTTTCAAAATATGCAGAACAAAACTTACCACCATTGTCTGTCCTCAAGCATTTAATTTTCCTTCTAGTTTGATTTTCTACCAATTTTTTAAACTCTTTAAACTGACTAAACACTTCTGATTTACTCTTAAGAAAGTATACAAATTCCTCTTTTCAATAGTCATCAATAAAAGAAACATAATATTTAGACTTTGATAACAAAGGAACATTCATTGGACTAAATACATCATAATGAACATAATCCAGTATGCTAGAAGATTTATGAGGACTCGAATAAAATGAAACATGGTGTTGCTTTCCATAAATACAATGTTTGCAAAAATTGAACACCAGGTTACAATCATCAAGCCCTTCTACTAGATTTTTATTTTTCAAGGATTTTAAGCCTTTTTCTCCTACGTGGCCAAGTCTATGATGCCATAGCATGGCTGGGAGTTTCACCTCCAATGATTTTTCACCCAAAGGAACTTCATTCTCCTTCTCTACACGAGCAACTTTTCTTGAATTTATAGAGATGTTGTTACATTGAACAGGATGTGCATCCAGCTTGTATAGAGTGCCTATGTGTGTACCCTTAGCTAGCACCATTGAGCCACTAGTCATGTTACAGCCTCCACTTGAGAAGGAAACTTTCATGCCAACATCATTTAGTTTACTAATAGAAAGCAAGTTATGAGCCAAACCTAGTATGTGTAGTACACCATCAATTCCCTTGATTCTTCCATTAGGGAATTAGATTCTGACTCTTCCATGGCCAACAATTTCCAGAGTTGAATCACTTGCTAGGTACACCTTTCCACCAGCATACTTTTCATACTTAGTGAACCAATCTTTGTGAGATGTCATGTGAAAAGATGCACCTGATTCAATCAACCATACATCATCTAATGTGTGAGTCACCAAGGCTACAATGAAGGCATCTACATCACTCTGAGAAGAGTCATTGTCTACAGAGTTATTCTTCTTCTTCATTTTCTCCTCTTTACAATCCTTTTGGATATGACCAGTCTGCCCACAATTCCAACATTTCACCTTGGACTTCTTTCCAGGAGACTTTGATCTCCCTTCATATTTGGATTTAGACTTCTTGTCTTTCTTCTTCCCTCTCTCCTTTGATCTGCCCTGAATAGCAAGAGCCTCATTGGCCATCTCAGAATATTTCCTTTGCATCTCTTCTGACAGCAGCAAAGCAACCACATCTTCCATTTTAAAGGTGGTTGTTGTACTTCCAATAGCCATTACCAGATGATCCCAAGTGTCGGGTAATGAGCATAATAGAAGCATACAGTGATCCTCCTCCTCTATCTTCACACCCACAGATGCCAACTATGCAATAATAATATTAAATGAATTCAGATGGTCTACTATGGATGATCCTTCTTCCATCTTCAAGGAGTATAAATTCTTCTTCAGGAATAACTTATTCACAAAATACTTTCCCTAATAAATGTCACCAAGTTTCTTCCATGATGAAGATGCAGTATTTTCCTCATGGGCGTTTCGGAGAACAAAATTTTCCAGACAGAGCCTTATCAACCCTCTAGCTTTTCTATCTACAAGGTCCCAATCTTCTTGCTTCATACCTTGTGGCATAGTTCCAAACACATCAATCCAAAGATCTCTATCCACCAACAGATCTTCCATTTTGAGTTTCCACAACTCAAAATTGTCACCAATTAACTTTTCAATATCTACTCTACCTGATGTGCTTGCCATCTCAAACTATAAACAAGACAAACAATTTTTCTCTTGCAAGACTCCCACTAAATAGGATTAGCACAAAAAACTATCCCTACTCACAAGGATAACACAACTAGATAGGCTCTGATACCACTTGTAAGGAAAGCAGCGGTGCGAAAATGCCTTCCTAATGCAAAATCCTCAAGAAAGAAGTGCAGAAAAACATTCATTTAACAAGTTACATTCATTAAGATACACATTCACAAGATAAAAGAATAGACAGAAAATATCACACAAAGATAACACCAAATTTAGATTGGAAAACCCTTACGAGAGAAAAACCCACACACCAAGTAAAGTCACTTTGTATTACAGTAAATAGATTACATATAGAGTTGCAAACTTCACTCTCAAATGTTAACTCACAGCAGCAATAAAATCCCTTGGTCAACCTCACATGAATAGATAATAGTTCTCCTTTGTTACAATGCAAGAAGAGCATGCCATCTCACACCACCCAACCACCGTTATGTTTTCATTAATTTCACTATCTTCACCGACAAGCTTCCTTCATCTCGGGCCACACACACTGCCATCCAACATGCATCAACCCGCCCAACAATTAATTCGGTTACAAAGAATATTACCATATTTTCTCTTTGTTAACCCTCGAGTCAAACCATGCATTTAATGCAAATATATCACTATTAGGAAATACAGCTTTCTGTCCAATGATTGTTGATTCACAACAGTGATGTAGAATCAATGAATGAATTTATTCCACGTGTTGACACGTCACTCATCCATCGCTTTTGACTATTGTACCATTCAGTTTCACCAAAACAACCATCACTATGTGGTCCCCACCATCCACGTGGAATCCAAGTGGCATCCAAGTCATTGTTGTATAGTTGATGTCACCTTCCACGCAAACTAGTTCCACCATCCATCAGTTATGTCACCTAGTCGGGAGAAACCCGAACTTCACAACCTCCATCGGAGGTTAGGAAATTCTTGTAAGCTATGACAACAAGGAGATCGCCATGTCAAGAGGTTATGAAACTCACAAACCCCATGACATATGTTCCAAGGTTCAGAAATCCAACGATCTCATGACAATCTCAATGTCCCCAAGTTAGGAACTTTTGGAACACCGCAACTTAGGTTTCAAGGTTTTGGATTTCGGTGATAGTCCGACAAAGAAGGCCACCAAAGGGGAAAATTCCAAGTCTTTAAGAGAGGTTCAAGCCAGCAAGTTGAGGCATATTTTCCAACACACTTGAGGGGATTTGAACCTACAACCATGTATCTGATACCAATTGTTGGAACATGTTTGTTATTGCACCAATATATTGGCCTGTTAACACCTGATACAAATGCTAGAGATAACAGATCCACAGGAGGCAGTTAGTCCATGTCCCAAATTTAAAGGGAGATGTTGGTGATTATTCCAACAATGAGAACCATAAGGTTATTATTTTCTAGTTCAAGGGTATATCATTTTGATACTATAATGAGTCACGTTCATCCCAAAATTTATTATAATATTTCTAACCTCTAAAGAGTGAATTATTAAAATCATAATCAACCTTTACTGTCTAGAAAATATACCATAATATTTTTTTATCAAGATAAAACAAATGATTATTTTGAAAGGCTTTTTTATGGAAAATAAAGAAAATCTATGGGCATGCTCATGGATTACTCTGTATGCTCATATAATTATCTAAAAATATATATTATATTTTTCAATGTATGTGTAGAATCCAATTTTCTTATACATTTTAGAAGACAATATTTTATGATATATGTTGATGGGTGTTTTTGCACCTTCTCAACACAGGCAACACACAAGTATGCCACCTCTCTTGAAAGGTAATTTCTACAACTAAGTTTTATAAATCACCCCAAGGTCTCTTGGGTGTTAGGTCAAGACAATGCTTGGAATAGTTCAATGATTGGTGTGATTTGTTGGTAATCACAAGGAGGCCTTTATAGTTCACAGAGCATGGGAGTCTGGGTCTACAAATGGAGTTTCAAGATGCTGAAATGAATGAACAATGCCTGCCCACTTAGAACAACAAGCTAAAACTCACTTCAAACACTAAGTTTGACATTGTTATGGTGCTTGGAATCCTAAACTAACCAAGATCTAAAAGAAATAGAAAAAGAGGAAAGGGTTGAGGGATCTATTCTAAATCTAAGCTATGAATTAATAGTAATAATGGAGGATGATACAATAGACAGACTCCCATAAAACTAATTTTTTCTTGACGAAGAGAAACCTACAACTACAAAAAACCAGTGTAATTTTCTAAGGCCTACATATTTTCAGATTGTGCATTCACCTCATGAACATACAATTGAACTAAAGTGTAGCATAAAAGAGAAGCTCAGACTAGCTTTGAAAAGTGATTCATCATCAATAAACCACAAAAATCATGAGTTGGAAGTGCATCCAATACTGCAACAACATCCACCATTAAAGACATTCAAGAAAATAACAAACTAAAACTAACATGGAGGTTGAATCATGCATGCAAAATGAGAAAACTCAAAGAAAACACCCAAATTCATGCAATGATTCCTTCTATTGCTGCAAAAATGCCTCTTACAAAAATTCACCACCTTTACAAATAGGAGAAAGCCCCTATTTATAGTTTTCCAAAAGTGAAATGAATGGCCAAGATTAATTTGCAATGAGTAGCCCAGATTCAATACAACTTAGGATTTCACCTACCCCCAATATTTCATAGTATAAAAATAGAATTTTGTCTTTTTCCCTATTTTGTCTTGTAGTCTATTTTATCCTGTAGCTACTATAGTTGTTTTTTCTTTTAGCTTCCTTCTCTATTGTAGCTGAAAACTATTGAAATCTACCTTTTTGTTGATGTGTTTGCATCATTTCTTCATTCCATCAAGTAAATCCAATTTCATATTTGTGTCACTAAGAAGCAAATATGTTTCTCCTAATCTCAGTGGACATCTCTTTACCATCATCATTTCTATAGAATAGCTTCCTCTTGCTCTTGATTCTGATGGATAGCTCCCTAATTCTTTGACGCTAACTTCTTTGGCATGCATTCATGGATAAGAAGATCCTCCATTTTGGTAACATTAGATCTTCATTGGCATATTTCATATGCAAGCCTTTGTGACACAACATCTTTTGTAGCAGGGTTGACCATCACCCTCTGCTTGAATTCATCAATGTTCACATGCCCAAGGTCTATGTCTGAGACTGTGTCCTAGGTAGAGGTGAGCTTGGAGGTGCACTCCACCCCATGGAACTGATACTTCATTTTTTCCTATTCTTCCTTTCCTCTTGGTGTTCTAGCGGGCTTCTTTCCTTTGTCATCTTTCTTAATGGGCTTCCTTGATGATCCCTTAGCAGACTCCATAAATCCTGCACACACAAAGGGAAATAAGTGTATTGATATATCAATAGGGAAAATTTTAGTTAAATCCCGCTAATTCACAATTAGATCCATTTGTATACCCTTAGAAGATCATGGCATTCATCATTGTTAAACATTTGGAGCTTGCTTGGGTCATTTATGCAAATGTGGGCTCAGGGGTGTAGGTTTCCCCTAGGTGGAAGCCATTAGGAGAAAGCTAGAGAAGAACGATGCTAGGACCATGGAATCTCGTAGACAGCTACCCACATGGAAGTTTTTGTATGGTGTGATTGATGAGAAAATATCCCATGGAATGATGAGGTACGTGTGAAAATTGGCTATGAGGTACTCAAGGCTACAAGATTAGGCTTTAGTGAAATTTTGGGTTTGAAGGATGCAGGCACCATGGGGTGGAAGGATGTTGATGCTTTGCCATTAAATAGTGGCACTAGATGGATGGCACCCCACATACAAAGTTCCACATAGTGAAACCCACATGGTAAATTTCCTTCATGAGTCGTTGGAGGTTGCGGACCTTGGAGTCGAGCAATGCAGATTCTAGGCAATGGAGGGGCGTTAAGCACTCGTCATTAAGGAACATCTTTAACAAGGTGAACTTTCGACCTCAGCATTCCGCATGGGCAAACCCACCGAAGTGATTTGCTCAAAAGCCTATGACTTGCATGTTTTAGGACTGACAGTAGCGAAGGTGGGCCTGGGCTCTGCATGGTGGGAGGACGTGTGGGATTTTCCATCAAAGACGATGGTGAAATGACAACCACCCACATGGAAACTTCCTCAAAGCCACAATTCTTAGCAATTTTGAGTTTTTTCAAATTAAGCACATCAAATATGCATTAGAAGGGTGCCTAGACATATTCCTCAATGATTTTACCCCTTTCGAAAAATGTGGAAATTTGGAATGCAAAAGTCATAGGGTCTAGCGCCGTTAAAAATGGCATGCCACACATGGAAACCCATGGATGGTGACCCACAATAAAATTCCTGTAATTTCTAAACACTTAGCAAATTTGGCTCAAATCCCTTTAGGATTATGGAGACATCCATTTTATGGGCTCTAGATGTTGAAAAATTAAAGTTTGTACCCTTCTTTTGAAATGCAAAAATTTGGAAGGCAAAAGCTGAAGGATCCAAAGCCATAAAAAATGACATTCCACACACGAAAACCCGCAGATAGAAACTCGCACATGGAAACCTGTGGATGGCGACCTGCACATGGAAATCCAAGGATGGAAACCCGCAATGAAATTTTTGTAACTTCTTAAAACTTAACAAAACCTTGGTAGTTCACTTAGACATCACGGAAAAATTCCAAATCCATAGGCAACTTGTCTCCAAAGTCAAAAAATGAAGGAAAAAGTGAAGCAAGTGAGAAGGGACCAAGCCAGCAGGAGCAAGGAAAAAGAAAATAAAAGGGGGTACGTGCCTTTCGTAGGGCGTGTGTGCAAAACATGCACAAAAAATGGTGATTCGACTGGGGAAATTCTCCAGAGCATTTCGATGAAAACTTTAGTTTTGACCTCCATGCTTGTCCAAACAAACCAAACACTTGACCAAAGGATCAAAACCACTAGTCAATCCAACCTTTTGTATGTTGAAAATCCAAGTGTGTGTAGATGTATTCATTCCCATCCTTAAGTCACTATAGGAACCTAAGCTCTACCAAGTTAAGCTACATGATTGATTCTAACTCCAAAAGCATCATGGACATTGACTCACTACCAGTCAAGCATCCATAGCCCCGATGAGTTTATCGCTATGATTCTCCCAAACATTGCTCTACTGCCAGTTGAGCATCCATAGCCCTAATAGATTTGTTTGAATCCTCCTGAAAGTTGAATTTTCTCTTTTGATTTTCAATATTTTCTTTTCTTTTTCTCTTTTTTCATTTCTTTTGATTTTTTCTTTTCTCTTCTTTTTATTTCAGCCCATAAGCAGTGAAGCTTGCACTCAGGGTTGAGAATCATAGTGGCACTGAAGCAAAATTTTAGATTTTTCACTTAACTGGACTTCACAAAAGGACCTCCAAATTCTCAAGATGTGTGATAGATATAATATTTCATAATACATCAAAATCGAATAAACCAATGACTTATCCACTTTGAGTCAAACATCCAAGTCACTTGATACTAACAGAAAACCTTCATCATCCACTTTGAAAAATTGATTAAAGTTTGTCAAAGAAATACTTTGAACAACCCAAGGTAATATAAAACAGATTGGTGCACCTACAAACATGCCCAATAGCAAGCGAAGGAACCCCGCAAAGAAGCAAAGTAGAAGAAAATGAAAGCAAGCGGGAGGAAGCGGAAGTGAAAGGAAGGGGAAGGAAGCAAAAGCAAACAAAAGGAAACCAAAGGGAAACTACTCTAAAGAAAACTAATCTATAGCAAACCAACTAATCTAATGAAAGCAGGAAAGCAAGCTATGTACACGAAATCTACACTACTCAAACCAAACTATGTACAAAGAGATTTATAATGAACCACGTCCCAATGAGGTGAACTAATACTCATTCCCTTAAGACTTTGTAATGCATGCACAAGCATATGAATGATCGCTATTGTTTTAAGCCATGCAAACTCATCCTTATATTTAGAAAAATGAGCTTCAATATTGTGGTATTCAAATTCAATAACAACATCAGGGAAAACCAATAGCTGGGGTGATTCATGATGGTCGTGGTCAATCCACAAAAATTTTCATCTTCCCTCATTCCCATAATTAAAATGACAAGCATGATCATTCATAAGAGCAGGGAAAGATGAAACCTGGATCTCGCCATGCAAGGGCAGCCATATTGGATGATCCAAAGTGGGTGCAGCATGATCAAACCATGCATTGGTGACTTCTGGAGAATGTAGATGGTGGTGCAGCATCCCACTTGCATTAAAAATATACAAATCATAATCAGATTGATCAGGTAGTAGACACTGTGAAGAATCAAAAAATTTAGATTCGAGGAACATTCTACCCAATCTCAGGTCCACATAAGGCTAGAAAAACAAATCAGCCAATCCATCTTCCAAACTCCAAGTGGGGTCCGCAACCTCCATTTGTCATTCCTTAAGGAGATACACTTCATCTCGTTGATTCTTCATATTCCATGGCTCCACCTGATTGTTGTCCTCAAAAGGCAGCACATTGTCCCAATTCATTTTCCTCAAGCTAATTTCAATTTGATAGTGCCTCATGCCACAAAAACATGTTATTGATGAATCTGTCCTGTTACAGCTCTCAAAATGTGTAGGAGGATCAGCAATAGAAAAGGAGGCAAGACCCCCAGTTGTAGAATGTAGTTGGTAGGGAATATCACCTTCACGGGAAGTCACCAAAACATCCTTTCTTTGGTCTTTTTCTCTTTGCGGTTCATGAGGCTCACTAGGATATTTACTTTTTTCCTCTTGTTCACTATCATTTTAGATGGAAGTGAAGTCCCTTTGCCAATTTGGGAGCTCTAATGCCTCGCCATCCAAAGATTCGGGTGATATATCCACATCACCACCATTTTCTGAAATGTGCTCTTCCTTAGTGTCTCTATACCTCTGTGGCACAATTCCAAGTGGGAAGAAATCAGCAAGTGACATTGGCTCATCAAGGGGAACAAAGTATGACAAGTGATTTCCCTCTTAAACTCCTCCATAAATTCTATCATCAATCATGTATAGATTCTCTACACGAGGGGAAGACTCTTGATGATCGATGGAAAACTCTTCTATTTGATATGCTTCATCGTTTGAAGGTTCAAGACTATATTTTTCTTCTTCCATTGTTGTCCCAACACCCTCTTGTGGGGTGCACTTAACAAATTTATCACTTGGCTCTGGTTCTTGGACTTTTGGTTCAATTATGGAAGCAACCACTGGAGGTTGTGCACTTGGTTGCTCCACTTGTTCCTTAACCTACCTAATGGCTTCTTGAAACAACTCACATGTGAACTCAAAATGTGCAGAGTCATGGAACCTACACCAACTGGGTAGTAATGACACCTCAAAATATACTTGGTGTATCAGCTCTAACCAATCCCTCATGAGTCTTGATACAAGCTCATTATATATTTCCACCACTAGATCTTCATCATCAATTGGGAAGGAAGTTTGATGGTGGACTACCTTTACTTGTAGTTGTTTCCACTCCTCTAGATCTTTCTTTTTGAAGGCCTGATTACCCTCATCCACTAAGAAGTGGTTTTCTAATCCCATTTCATTTGAACTCTCATCATGGCATTCTGTTGTCCCAAAAAATTTAGCCTCCTCTTCTTCCTAGTTTTCAATATTTGCATTGGCTATCCCAGCATATACTATTACAGATTTTTTTGATTCATCTTCTATATATTACCTTTCAACTGCTAAGTATTTTTCTGCTTGAGTAGATGATTTCTCTTCATTGGGAGTTGGCTGCTCAATTTTCCCACTCTAGTCCAAATAGCTCCTAACTTGATCAATAATTTTTGCACATGAAGGGCAAGCGAATTCTGAGTGAGGTGCATTATGGACCCTGCACCACCCAGACATCAGTACTTCCTCTAATCTAACTCCATCTTGGTTACTTAGTTGTTCTTAGATCAGCCCTTTAAATTTTATGGCTGCAATATCAACAAGCTCTTCCTCTGGATCAATAGGAGTCAATGGTTGGTGAACATCCCAAAAGAAGATTTCTCCCTGTAGTGCCATCTCAATTCTGCCCAAGAATGTTAAACACTCCAATTCATTGTGCCTGCGAGTCTTATGAATTATGCACTTGTCTAACAATGCAAGGTGTTGCAATGGCTGGTTCAATCTCCTACTTAAATCTTCTTGAAACTGAGTGGTGTTGACTTGCAATTGTTGTTCCATCTCAGCTCAAACTTGTTGCTTGTCTTCCAATTTTCTTATCTAAAATTTTTTGTTTATGATGAGATCTATCTATCTCAGATTTTTTCTTGAAGGTGCATTCAACTTCCAGCTTTGTAGCCTTATTCTTAGTCAGGCCCTCCTTCTAGCACCAGTTCTATTGATGGGTTTTTTTGCACCTTCTCAACACAGGCAACACACAAGTATGCTACCTCTCTTGAAAGGTAATATCTACAACTGATTTTTAGAAATCACCCCAAGGTCTCTCAGGTTTTAGGTCATGACAATGCTTGGAATAGTTCAATGGTTGATGTGATTTTCTGGTAATCACGAGGAGGCATTTATGGTTCACAAAGCATGGGAGTTTGGGTCTGTAAATGGATTTTTAAGATGTTGAAATGAATGAACAGTGGTTGCCCACTCAAAACCGCAAGTTAGAACTCACTTCAATCACCAATTTTGGCATTCTTATGGTGCTTGGAATCCTAAACTAACCAAGATCTAAAAGAAATATCAAAAGAGGAAAGGGTTAAGGGAGCTATTCTAAATCTAAGCTATGAATGAACAGTAACAATGGAGGATGCTACAGTAGACAAACTCCCATAAAACTAAGTTTTGCTTGACCAAGAGAAACCTATAGCTACACAAAACCAGTGTAATCTTCTAAGGCCTTCATATTTTCAGATTGTGCATTCACCTCATTAACATACAATTGAACTAAAGTACAACATACAAGAGAAGCTCATACTAGCTTTTCAAAGTGATTTATCATCAATAAACCACAAAAAGCATGAGCTAGAAGTGCATCCAATACTGTAACATCAACCACCATTAAACAAATTCAAGAAAATAACAAACTAAAACTAACATGGAGGTTGAATCATGTATGCAAAATGAGCAAACTCAAAGAAAACACCCAAATTCATGCAATGCTTCCTTCCATTGTTGGAAATGCCTCTTACAATTCAAATGAGGAGAAAGCCCCTATTTATAGTTTTCCAAAAGTGAAATGAATGGCCAAGATTAATTTGCAATGAGTGGCCCAAATTCAATACAGCATAGGGTTTCACCTACCCCCAATATTTCACAATATAAAAATAGACTTTTATCTTTTTCCCTATTTTTTCTTGTAGTCTATTTTGTCCTGTAGCTACTATAGTTGTTTTGTCTTTTAGTTGCCTTCTCTACTATAGCTAAAAACTGTTGAAATCTACCTTTTTGTTGATGTTTTTGTAGCATTTCTTCATTCAATCAAGTAAATCCAATTGCAAATTTGTTTCACTAAGAATCAGATATGTTGCTCTTAATCCCGGTGGATAGCTCTTTACCATCATCATTTGTATAGAACAACTTCCTCTTGCTCTTGATTCTAGTGTACAGCTCCCTAATTCTTTGGCACTGACTTCTTTGGCATGCATTCATGGATAAGAAGATCCTCCATTTTGGTAACCTTAGATCTTCGTTGGCATATTTCATATGCAATCCTTTGCAACACGACATATTCTATAGCAGGGTTGACCATCACCCTCTGCTTCAATTCATCAATGTTCACATGCCCAAGGTCTGTGTTTGAGACTATGTCTCAGGTGGAGGTGTGCTTGGAGGTGCACTCCACCCCATGGAACTAATACTTCATTTGTTCCTTTTCTTCCTTTCCTCTTGGCATTTGAGTGGGCTTCTTTCCTTTGTTATCTTTCTCAACAGGCTTCCCTAATGATCCCTCAGTAGACTCCATAAATCCTACACACATAGAGTGCAATAAGTGTATTGATACATCAACAAGGCAAATGCTAGTTAAATACTGCTAATTCACAGTTAGATCCATTTGTATACCCTTAGAAGATCATGACATTCATCATTGTTAAAAATTTGGAGCTTGCTTGGGTCATTTATGCAAATACGAGCTCAGGAGTGTGGGTTTCCCCTAGGTGGAAGCCGTTAGGAGAAATCCAGAGTAGAATGGCATTGGGACCGCAAAATCCCACAGAAAACCACCCACATGGAAGTTTCCACATGGTTTGATTGATGAGAAAATCTCTCATGGAATGATTAGGCACGTGCAAAAATTGGTTATGAGGCACTCAAGGTTGCAAGATTAAGCTTTAGTGCAATTGTGGGTTTGAAGGATGCAGCCATCGTGGGGTGCAAGGATGTTGATGCTTTTTTGTTAAATAGCCCCCCTAGATGGATGGTTCTCCACATGTAGAGTTATGCATAGCAAAATCCGCCTAGTAAATTTCCTTCATGAGTTCATTTTCTTTCTAAGTTGGAGGTTGCAAACCTCGGAGTTGAGCAATGCGGGTTCTAGGTAGTGGAGGGGCACTAAGCACTCGTTGTTAAGGAATGACTTTAACAGGGTGGACTTTGACCGCGGCGGTCCACATGGGCGGACCCACCGGAGTGATTTGCTCAAAATATTGTGACTTGCATGTTTTAGGACCGACAATAGTAAAGGTGGGCCTAAGTTCCACATGGTGGGAGGACATGCGATATTTTCTATCAAAGATCGGTGGTGAAATGACAGCCACCCGCATGGAAACTTCCTCAAAGCCACAACTCTTAGAAATTTTGCGTTTTTTCAAATTAAGTACATGAAAGATGCATTAGAAGGGTGCCTAGACCTATTCCTCAATTATTTGACCCCTTTCAAAAAATGCAAAAATTTGGAATGCGGAAGTCGTAGGTCTACACCAATAAAATAACACACACACACAGGAAACTCGCAATGAAACCCACACACAGAAACCCACGAACGGTGACCCAGTGAAATTCTTGCAATGAATAAACACTTAGAAAATTTGGCTCAAACCCCTTTAGGATTATGGAGACATCCATTTTATGGGCCCTAGATGTTGAAAAATTAATTTTTGTACCCTTCTTTTGAAATGCAAAAATTTGGAAGGCAAAAGCCAGAGGGTCCAAAGTCGTAAAAAAAATGGTATTCCACACATGGAAATCCGCACACGAAAACTTGTAGATGGTGACCCGCACACAGAAACTCGTGGATGGCAACCCACAGACGGTAACCCACACACTGAAACCTGCAAATGGCAACCCGCAATAAAATTTTTGCAACTTAAAACTTAACGAAATCTTGGCAGTTCACTTAGGCATCACAGAAACTTTCCAAATCCATAGGCAACTTGTCCCCAAAGTCAAAAAATAAAGGAAAAAGGGAAGCAAGCGAGAAGGGACCAAGTCAGCAGGAGCAAGGAAAAAGCGAAAAAAAGGGGGTCCCTACCTTAAGCAGGGCGTGTGTGCAAAACATGCACAACAATATCTTCATTAAGGTATCACAATTCATTTTATTTATTGCATCTTTTGGATGAAAGTAGTGACTCTGATGCTCAATTGGATATAGGCACCAATATTCTATTTATTCCACCTCCTCGTCATCCCAACATAGATGCCATAAATAATTTAACCATCTTTTCAATTTAATTTAAGTTAGTGTGTTCTCACTGCCATGTCTAAATGTGTATAAAATAATAAGGGGTTATCACTAAAAAAATTCATAGAACTTCATGTGGTACATTGCATTCTTTAATAATGTGCTTGACCCCAAATATTGTAAACCATCATATAGGTGCAAAGTGATAACTGAAATAGGGGTGCACCATGTAATGGGTATGATTTGTGTCATAGTGAGTTTTTAATTTATGTGGTGATATCTATTGCACAACCTTATAGAAACCCCTTTGGTTTAGTAGAGCCATAAGTGAAGGATATTTTATCAACCTCAACAATTGATTCAAATTTTCTTTGCTTGAGCATAAACATGAAGCCTTTCTCTCTCAGTTTGACACCCCTAGTGCTCAAAAGAAGCTTACCTTGAGGGAGTTAGGGAATTACAACTTTGAGAATCAATATCCTCTACACACTCTTGATATAGGAAGTTTATATTGGATCTAATGTTTAAATAACCTCACAATTTATTAATATATCTACAACTAATTTATTTTCATACGATATCTTATATTCTTCAATATTTTCTTTTCAAACTCAAGATTAAGCTTTGATTCCATTAATATGGTCATGGATGAAAAATAAAATTAAGGATTATATGAACATGCAACCTAAAGTAGATTACTCTTAATTCACACAAAAAATTTTAAGTACAAAAGAAGTATACAGAACAAAACTTTACTATGTAAAGTCTAAAATTGCATCACTATACTCTAGTACTCAGGCAAAAATCAGATTTAGGATTCATCCTTTCAATTATAATCATAAACAAACACAAAAATGTTTGTGTATTTTGAAACACTAAACTAGTGAAAAATTCTTCTATTAGATGCTCTCTCGAATCTTTTGAACTAAATGTTGGCCACTTCATTTTGTTCACTTCCCCTTTAATTATCTCTTCAAGTAGATAAATTTTATCCTTGATATAATTTCATCCTTATGCTAACAAAAAATTTAATATATATCCCTATGCACATGAGACAAGGATCATGGATCCAATATTAAATGATTTGACTTAATATTTTTCTTTGGAACTTGATGACTTTCTATGAAACATGTATTTGGCCCTTATTACATAGTGAGACAAGATTTAATATTCAAAACTCAAATTATCAACCACAAACCTCATTGGGGATAATAATACTTTAAGTAATATTATCCGTTGGTGTGAGATTCATTTATGTGGTGTATTACTCAAATAGGTGTTCCTTAAGTAGGTGTAATGAGTCACAACACATTTATCTACATTAAACACTTGAGCAAACACATGAACATGGTAAAGAAACCATACACATGATTTGATTACAATTCAAAGGTGTTATGGTAAGCCAATAATAATACATAGTAGAATTAATATCTACGAGTTATTATGCTTATAATGAAGATTATGGTAAGAATAAGCATCATTTATAAGAATAGAATGATTGAAGTAACTTAAAAAATATGTACAAGACAAACAAAAACAAAGTAACTATTTTGGTTGGTGTAAGAATACTCTTACACAAATGCTCCAACATCATTTAATTAGATCAGTATGACAAAAAAAATAAACCTAAGGAGATGAGTTAGGATTAATAATAAAAAAAATTGAACTTAAATGCAAAAAAAAGAAGATAAATTAAATGTGATATTTAACTCAAATTGTGATAATGAAAATAGGTCAGCATAGTTGTCACAAATTGATTGCCTGTGGTGTTTTAATTTTAGGAATTTCTCAAATGAATATCTTAGATTATACAAATTATTATTTTTCGCTTTGGTTTACTTATGCAATTATAGACCTAGTCTCCATGAGTAGACCTAAACCTACGCGCAAACTTGAATTATAACTTATGAATTTGATCTTGTAGAATATGAATTATTGGAATTTTCCTAGCTTGATTTTTTATGTTTGAATATACATAAGTGTAGACACTAAAAACTATCCTAGGCCTGTGACTCTTTATAATTCTTCAATTGTCATTCTTCATAATTAAATAATTTCAATTATTTAATTATTTCCTAAAGTCACATGTCCTCTATTAATTAAATAATCTTAATTATTTAATTAATTCATTCATATCTTTATTCCCCCTCAATTAATTAAATAAATTTCATTTATTTAGTTACATCATTAATTAAGTCTACATCTTTCTAAAATTAAATAAATGCTTATTTATTTAATGTCTATGCCACTTTCCACTATAATTAAATAATTGTTTTAATTATTTAATTATTCATTAGCCTTTTCTCTCCCAAATTAAATAAATTCTGGTTATTTAATTTGGTCCAATATCTTGAATTTTGAATTAAATCATTATTTAATTCAAAATGATTTCTCCTTATCACAATCTTCTATAATTAAATAATATCTTTATTATTTAAATAGTCATTGGCCACTTAAATCTAGATAAGATTTAATTTTCTCTAACTCGCCGCTTTTTCTATGTCGATCTTATCTTCCACACCCAATCCTTATCTATCAGTGTCGAGCGATTAACCTCCATCATTGATTAAATTATCTTTAATTTAATCTCAACTGTTCATTTTTTCTAATTTAGCCCTAACCCCATCTCATGCCTCGTCTTTTTAATCTTGATCGTCGATTAATTGTCTCTCGATCTCAGCCTTTCATTCAAAATTGGCTTGCCTATAAATGGGTTCTATCATTGTCATTTCATCAATCTTGGAAGCCTTAGAAATCTTAGACATTATTTGATATTTTTTCATCTTGCTTAGTACATCCATAGCCATTTAAAAATCTTCAATATTTTGCTATTGCTATTGTCTTTAGGCCATATTTGCATGCATAAGTAAAATCTAAGGGCAAGTATTATACTAGAGCAAAATAGAGAAGTGTAATGAAGGTTATTCATGGAATGCATGAGGGTTTGGTAAAATCTTTCGTTTATTTATGCTTTATATTCCATTGTGCTTCATTGTTATCTAGGGTTTAGTTTGTTTGCGCTTTGTATTGCTAACCTAGAATTTTCCCTCACTAAAATAAGGATATATGATGTTTAGGAATGTCTTTGAATAATCTATTGAATTGTGAGTGTCATGTAATCATTTAGACCCTTAATAGATTGACTTTACAACTTTGGGTGAAAGATTGAAGAAAATAAGAAAGCATACAATAGACTTAGGAAGGATGTGCTATCATAATTACTACTCAAATACTTTCATAAAAAGCTCTCTAAAAAATTATAGCATGTTCCCAAAATGATTGTCTTGGATTCCAACATCATTTCAAATGAGTGAATGAATGTCTTTAAATACAACAATCAAGTATGAAAAACAACAAAACATGTGTCAAGTTGACAAGATAAAATTTAAATTTGAATATTTAAAGTTCAAATTTTAGATGTATAAATTTAGAAGCGACTTGGATCAAATCCACACTCGTAGATATGTTCTATAGTGAGAAAAATAGATTTAAGACTTGAAATCAAATTTTCGAAGATGAATAATAACAAAACTAAAACATTATTATAACAAAAAAACCAAATTCACGTTATATTACATATAAATTATCACTACATTTCAAACACTCTAATAAAAATAGACACCAAACATATAAAAAAAACACACAAATATACAATTTTTCATTACACTTGTAAACTCATAATAAAATTTTCATAATAAAAAGTGTTTCACCATGATTAAGTTGAAACCATTTTAATACTTAGGCCATGATAATGTGGGGTATAGCTAATGATTATGGAGGATCTTAACCGAACATTAAAGTTGACGTTTAGTATCACCTTTAAGACATGATGACCATTCCTATAAAAATATAATTGCTTTTTTCCAATATGATTATACTTAATGTCTATAAAGGCATCAAAGAAATTTTGTCTCCTTTTTCTCACCTAGTAGAAATAAATAAATAAAGATTCTCTTTTAAGGGCCCAAATGTGTAACTTTAGTGAAGCAGACATGATGTACAAATCATATATAAACAACCATAAAAATAAGCTAGAAATCATATGTAAAAAATCATTATGATAATAACATTTTATTAATAGTAAAGCTTAGTGGGGCAAAGCTCAATGTTTTTTTTTATTATCTATAAGGTTTCTCTCATTGATTTTATTGGAAACACTTCAATACTTTTATAAAGGAATACAATAATAAGAAATATTATTTAATTAATTTTTTAATGATTAGTAGATTTGTTGTGTAATGTCATTGTTTTAATATATATTTTTTATTTTTATGCAAAAATAATAAAATAACAAAACATTATATTTAATTAGTCTTATTTAAAGTTGTGATAGAATATGTGATAAAAGTTAAAGAATTCAAAATTAAAAAGATTGAAAGTATTTAGTTAATTTTAATAGTCAATAAATAGTTGTTCACTATTTTGATCATAAATTTTGAATCATAAATTAGAATCACTTGTTTCTTAAACGTGTTAGAAGCAAAACATATTATGAGAGTTAGGTCAATTCTAGAGTTTAGCTAGGGTCAATTTTATGAGTGTAGAAATAAATTGGTTAACATTTGCTTGTCTTGATTTGAATCTTATGCACATATCTAAATTGTGCACATGAAAATGAACTTGAGCTCTACAAACCTTTTGTACCCAAAAATATAAAGATTCACTATGATATTTGGGCCTATATCTAAAAAGAGATGATGCCAATAAATGTGTTGTTTAGGATCTTGTTAGGTTGGGTATGTTCTCCTTTGTTAGACCTTTGGATAGATTGAGTTTACCTATTGGGACAAAGATTTAAGATAGCAAGCAATCATGTGGTATGTCCTAGAGATGCTAAAATATTATTAATGTTATGCTCTTATTATGATGCAATGTGTAAGTTTGTTCTTTAATGATATCTAGATGTGTAATAATAAATTATATTTTTTCTTTCTATACACTAGGATCCTAACTTGCACTTTAAGATATTAGATGCTTTAAAGTTAGCTCAAAATGGCTAGTTAAAGGGAAATATCAAAAGAAAAAAAAAATAGAATTTAGGTTCAATTTATGAAAGTTGTGAAACTAACCTAGGTCAATTCTATAAATGTGAATGTTAACTAGGTTAGAAAATGGATAAATTGAGTATTAGGTTTAGACCATACAAGTGAGTGCAGACGAAATTAATGGATAACCAAGTTATTTTCAAATTTTTATGTAGAAATATATCATTTTATATACTAGACATTATATTATGTATAAATACATCAAATTTAGTCCAAAATAAAGGAGAAAGTGAAAGGCATACAATTTTTACCATTACATTTATCCTCCACTTTGAAACGTGAGAAATATTAAGGGTGATCTATGTTGTTCGAGTCAAAGTGAGTCCATAAAAAATGGAGTAAGTGCAAGGTATGCAATTTTCACTATTATATTTTACCCCCACTTTGAGATGGGAGGAACATAAGAGTTATCTAAGTTGTGCAAGTGATAGGAGGGTTTGGGTTGTGAGATGCAAGCTTTAAAATATTAAAGATTAATTAATTGAGAGGCATAAACTATAATGATAACAAGGGGTGGAGTGTAATGACATGGCAATGTTATGAAAAACTATTTCAAGATGACATTTATTTTTAAATATAAGACAACAAAATTTTAAAATAAAATATATAATAAGAAAAATAGATCTACAATAAAATAAAATAAAGACATCATTTTTTTAAATATATGCAATAAAAATAAAACCCTAAAGTAAAAAATAAAATAAATGTTAAGATATAAAAAAATAACTCTATGTATTTTTATTTATCTATAATTTAATTTGATAATAGATAAATTAGACAATTACAAATAATAATAAATCAATTTATTAAAATAAAAATAGAACTATCTTATAGGTTTTTGTTGAATAAATGGTGCGCAAGGAGCAAGAGCAGAGTCAGAATAATGGGAAGCGAGAGGTCAGAGGAAGTCGTGCACAGGCGTCAGGAGTCGGGAGACACACTCCACAATGGGTATTCATGAACGGAGTCTGGGTGTACAAATGTCACCCTTTCTACCGAGAGCAAGGGGAAGGATCTGTTGGGATAAAAGGAAGAAATGTTGGAAGAAACCTTGGGAAGAACATGTTGTTTGGGTTACCCCGATTGCGCCCTCGGGGTTTCCATAGGCATCAAATGGAGGCTCCCAATAACCGTGGAAAAGAACAATGTATGGATCAAGGAAGGGTTTCTAGGAAACGACAGAATGACAGATTCTAGTATAAAAAACCAAATGGAAGGGCAGAGAGGCGACTGGAGTGGAAAAAAGACTGCAAGTGGTGAAACAAAGGACAAGAATTGAGCGGATCAAGACTAGCAAAAGCGGGATCTAGGGAAAGAGAAAGGTGAGGGCCCAAATGGAAAAATGGAGAATTCGGACAAGACTGGAAACCCTAACCC
Organism: Sequoia sempervirens; assembly: GCA_007258455.2. Classification (NCBI taxonomy): domain Eukaryota; kingdom Viridiplantae; phylum Streptophyta; class Pinopsida; order Cupressales; family Cupressaceae; genus Sequoia; species Sequoia sempervirens. The sequence goes on from VDFB02373365.1 coordinate 227,518,051, forward strand.
ACCGTTTCAAATTCCTATAGAGATGCAAAAAAACAAAGATGAAATAGACAAATTAAAACAATTAGGGGTTTTCATCAAATGGGGAGGCAGCAAGAGCAAGGCTGGAGAGATCAAAAATTGGTGCTTTGAGAAATGGGGTGGCAGGATTCAAATCAGAGCCCTTGTAAACGACTACTTCTTAATTATCTTCTTGACACCAAAGGAAAAGTGGAAGGCCCTTAATAGTGAACCACATTACTGGAAAAGTGTTGGTTTCCATTTGGTTGACTGGTATCTGAATTTTAACCCTTGGGAGCATAGACTACAAGAAGGACCGGTATGGATAAGAATATATGACATGCTGTCTAAATTTTGGGAACTGGGTTTAATGAAAATAGTGGGGAATAGTTTGGGAACTCTAAGATCTATAGATGAGATTTTAATTGACAGGTGCAAGGGAGTTTACATTAGAATGTGCTTGGGGATTTCTATGCATCAAAATATTCCCTCAAAAATTGAGATCCCAACTAGCTCTGGACTATGCATTTTAAAGATCGAAAGAGAGGATCAAATGTCTCTTTTCCCCCTATGCAAATCAATTTCACACGGCCATTTGGAATGTAATGGGGTGGTGTGGGTAGATAGAGAAAACAAATTCACCCAAAAGCTTTACAGGGATAGAGGAGTAGAAACTCATACAAAGCAAGAAAATAAATCAAAGGTACTTAATCAGCAGGAGTATGACCCTATGTTGGAATATCTGGCGACGGAATGGAAATCAAGTGAGGGGGGAAATATAGTAAATGGATGCTACTTGACCGTGGTAGAAATGTGTGGAGGGGAGGTAACCAGCTCCAAAAAGGGATGTTTGGGTGAGGCCTTGGGATTTGTTGGATAAGGAAACAACAGAAGCACTGGGGGAGCAAAGTAGCAAGTAGGATATAGTTAAAGAGGTGTGGAGGGTAGAATAGGTCAAGGAAAAGGAGGTGTCTCAAGACTAGTTGTCAAACAATGATTTGGACTCAAAACTGGAGTTGGCGCATCATCCCAACTGAGACTAGGATACAAGATTAATGAATGATACCCCAAGGGCTCCTACTGATGCAATAGAGCCTAATACAACTCATGTTATGGAGGAACTAGAAGATGGGGATTTGGAATCTGAAGAAGAAATGGGTCCGGAGTTAGATCAAATTGGAATCCTTGAGGAAAAGACAATTGAGCAGTCACAATCGAAGTTGAAAAAACCAAACTTAGCATCTAAGAAGAAGAGGGGTCCCAAATCCAACAAAGCCAAATTAGAAATTGCAGCCAATGCCAAGGGTCAAAGAAAACTTAGAAACGGGAAGGAGATTGTCCTTCTCGAGGAGGCATGAGGATAATTACATGGAACGCTAGGGGCTTAAATGCCCCTAGCAAGTGGCACTTAGTAAAGCGCCATATTGACCAAAGAAAGGCAAAGATAGTTTTGTTACAGGAAACTAAATGGTAAAAATAAGAAATCCAAAACAAAATGAGAAGTTGGAAACAATGGGAAGGAGTGTTTGTGGAGTCTATTGGGGCTTCAGGAGGATTAGGAGTGATATGGAATCCTTTAGTACTACAATGCACTGTGGTATTAGAGAAATAGACTTGGCTGGTCGGTCAGATGTAGGATCTTTAGTCAAAATAGGTTTCTACTAATTGTAAATGTATACAGACCAACACCAACCAATGCTAAAAGGGATCTGTGGCAGGAGATTGGGGCTTGGCTACAGACATAAGATGGGATGCAAGTTATCTTAGGTGGGGATTACAATGCCACTCTAGATAACTCTGAGAAGCAGGGGGCTCTCAAATTTTGTCTAGGGTACAATTGGACTTCCAGGCTTTTGTGGAGATAGGGGGTTGAGGGAAGTACAAACAAAGAATGGAAAGTATACATGGACTAATCAGAGAGAAGGCTTTACCCATATAGCAAAAAAGATGGACAGATTCTTCTTAGGTGGGAATTGGGGACCAGTGGTAGACTCTTTTGAAGCAAGCATTCTACCCTTTTCTGGATCAGACCACTCCCCGGTTCAGTTGTACATACAGCCCAAGGTTCCCAAAGGAGGCATCCCATTCAAGTTCAAGCACATGTGGCTTAGGGACTCATCATTGAATGATCTGATGGAAACTTGGTGGAAGGATGTGAGAGGGGGAAACCATACCTGCATGTATACACTTAGACAAAAACTAGTACATATCAAAAATAGACTGAAGGACTCGAATAAGGAGAAGTTTGGCAATATATTCAAGGAAAAATACCGAATTGAATGAGAAATTTCTAGGCTGAATGAAAAAGTGATGCAGAGAGGAATGGATGGGACTGATTATGAGCTAGAATCAAAACTCAAAGTAGAGCTGAAAGAGATCATGGCTAGGGAAGAGACCTTTTGGAGGTTGCAATCTAGGGAAGTATGGTTGAAGGAAGGGGACAAGAACACTAAGTTCTTCCATAGAACGGAAGTCACTAATAGGGTCAAGAAAAGTATCACTGAGATTGTAAAGGAGGATGGCTCGAGAACAAAATCCATAGAAGAGGTGAATCAAGCGGCAATCCAGTATTTCCAAACAATTCTCAACCAGGATGTTGTTGACAATAGAAGGGAAAGGGAGAAATTCTTGGATCGAATTCCATCCTTGATCAATGGAGAAGACAACCTGAGGCTCTACAAGCCGATCAGTCTAGAGGAAGTAAGGGCTGCTACATTTCATCTTGAAGCTAATAAAGCTCTCGGGCTTCACGGCTTCACGGCTAGATTCTTTCAAGTCTTCTGGGACATCATTGGAAAGGATGTGCATCGAGTTGTTGAGGAATCAAGGAAGAATGCCACGGTGCTTGGGGCCTTCAACCACACATTCATTGCACTAGTTCCCAAGAAGAAAGACCCCTAGAATTTTGGAGACTATAGACCGATTTCTCTCTGCAACACAATTTACAAAATAATAACTAAGATCATTGCTAATTGGCTCAAGAAGTTTCTCAAGAAAATCATCTCAGAGGAGCAAAGTAGTTTCTCCCCAGGCAGATCCATTTTTTAAGGCATTATTGTGGCACATGAAACTATTCATACTACAAGAAAGACTAGAGCTCCTAGTATGATCATCAAACTAGATATTCTTAAGGCGTATGATTTGGTGGACTGGAAATTCCTACTAGAGGTATTGAAGAAATTTGGTTTTCAGCAGGAATGGGTGGATTGGGCTAGTAGTTGCATCAATTCACCCAAATTCTCGGTATTAGTAAATGGAGCAGCACAAGGTTTCTTTGAATCTTCAAGTGGAATTAGACAGGGGGATCCCCTCTCACCCTTTCTATTCACCATTATGGCAGAAGCACTCAGGAGGAGTATATCATATATTAGGATTGAAGGTAAGTGGAAGGGTATAGAATTTTCCCCGGGAATAGATAAGTTGACTCACAATCAATTTGCGGATGATACTTTATTATTTGGGGTTGCTATTAGGATGGAGGCCAGGTGCATCAAGAAATCGTTGAATGAGTATGGGTTGGCCTCTGGTCAGAGCATCAATTAGCACAAATTTGAAGTCTTCATCCTCAATGTGCAACCAAGTCTTCAAAGGGAGTTAGCAAGAATTTTGGGACTAAAAATTGCCAACTTTCCTGGTAAGTTTCTAGGGATGCCTTTGTTTGTAGGGGTAAACAAAGTAAGTTATTGGGAATCATTACTGAAGAACTGTAGGAAGAAGTTGGGGGGTTGGAAGGGGAAATGGCTTACCTCGGCCAGTAGAGTCATGATGACAAAATTTGTTCTCTCTGTCATTCTAGTCTATTCAATGTCTTGCATGAACTTACCCAAAGAAATTGAAGAAGGTATGATTCAGCTAATGAGGAGAATTTTTTGGAGTGGCTCAGATGGATCTCAAAAATTCCCATTATTGGCTTGGGACAAGATATGTAAACCTCAAGGGGTGAAAGGGGCTAGGGTGAAACAGTTACACCTAATGAACTTGGCAATGGGAGCGAAGCTTGTTTGGAGTATTTATTGCAAAGGAAGATCTTGAGAAAGAAATATCTTGACACAGATGATGCAGCTAGAATACTCACCGTCCAGAATCCCTTGAGAGGCTTGCTGATTTGGAACTTTATTTTAGAGTGTAGAGAAATTGTTACCAAACATATCATGTGGGAGGTGAACAATGGCAGAAAAGCAGCATTTTGGGAGGACTCCTGGGAGGGACATCCAGCCCTCAAGTCTCTTCCACATTTGGAGGATATTCGTAGAGAGACAACTCGAGTATGGGGAAAGGAAGTCTGCAACTATGGATCATTCGTAGCAGAGAATGGTCAACCAAGATGGAAGTGGAAATCACTTACAGAGTTAAATTCCCCCCAGGATCAAAAGGTGATTTTGGCAGGCATATTGAAATATAGAATATGGACGGCTTCAAGAGAAGAAGACAGGATTAGGTGGTGTGCATCGTTGGATGGGGAATACAAAGTTAAGATTGGTTATAGGATAGGGGAAGCAATTGAGGATGATAAACATTGGCCGAAAAAACCTTCTTTGGGGAAAATTTGGTCTACCCAATGCCAGAGTCTTTTCATGGCTGGCAATTCAGAAAAAGATTTTAACACAAGATCGCTTGGCTAAATTTAGGATTAGTGGCCCAAGGAGATGCCCTCTTTGCAAGAAACATGATGAAGACGTGAACCACCTCTTATTGGCATGTCCATATGTGGGGTTTTGCTAGAACTTCATTCGATCTACATTAAATTTTTCATGCCCCCTTCCTCGGGAGTTGGTGGATTGGTTTGTCAACTGGCCTATCATCAAGAAGCAGGACTTCTTTGGATGTATTTGGCAAATTTCCCCCTCAATTTGTAATCTGGGAAATCTGGAAAGAAAGGAACCATAGAATCTTCAAGGAATTGGGGACACCAAGGGAGCTGTTATTCAAGAAGATTGAATCCACTATTGTAGAAGTGGTGAACTCTGCAATTAAGTCCTCAAATTTGAAGCATAATGTCTTTACCAATTCGGACACTGAGTTGACCAAAAATTTTGCAGGGTTGGTGGTCCCAAAGCTTATGGAATCAAGGATATCGAAGCAACTAATGGATCCTCGGAAGGGGGTCAAATGGATAGGACCAAACCTAGGATGGATCAAGATAAACTTCGATGGCGCTTCCAGTGGAAACTCAAGGCCAAGTGGGATTGGTTGTGTTGCACGGGATGAGCAGGGAATGATCATCGTTGAATGCATGGAACACATTGGCATTGCAACAAACAACATTGCAGAAATTAGAGTGGCTTTGAGAGGTTTGGATTTGGGTAAGGAACTTGGGGCGAAGAAGATTCATCTAGAGGGAGACTCCTTGATCATCGTAAATTCCATTTGCCAAAACTCTACCCCCAATTGGAAGATTAATAGATGGTTGGCTAGTATCAGGACTTTAATTGATGACTTGGAAGATTTTAAAATTAGTCACATATATGAAGAAGGGAACTTGATGGTTGATGAGCTTTCAAAGAGAGCTCTACGTGGAAAATAAGGAGGGTTGGCATTGAAATGGCACATGGACTGCTCTGTTTATGTTGAATTTTTCCTTCTTGGTAATAGCTGGTAGTGGTAGTTCGCAGTCCTGGGGGGTTGGTTGTTTACAATCCTGGGGGGTGTTATTTTTTAGTGGTATACCATTATGTCTGTAATTGGTAGCAGTTGTAAGTAGTCATGGAGGTGTAGGTTGTGTGTTGGTATGTAACATATAAACTATGTAATCTGTGATATTCTAATATAATCGGGTGTTGGCCCTACCCAGCCTTTTATCTAGCAAATAAAAAAATAGAACTATCTTTTAAAATAATTATGTACCAAAGGTATGTGCTAACATATATAAATAGGAATATAGATGAATGGAGCTCTCCTCGGGTGGTGGTGATGCATTTTTTTCAAATTCAGTGAAGGCGAGAAGTCCTAGTGCAGCAATTGGCATTAATGGTGGATAGTTTGCTAATGTTGGGATTATGTCAGTTGGTTCTTTGGCTGATGGTAAGCGGTGTGGGTCCCCATTTTTGTAGAATGTGTGCTCGGGTGAGAAAGGGCCCCCCAAGGTGCCTTACCTTTCACACTTCTCCCCATCCTCTTCTAAGCTAGAGATTCTTGTTGCTGAAAAGATTGGCTGTGGTCAAACTAGAGTTGGTCAGACTGGTAAAGGCATGGAGGGAGAAGGAGCGGGTTGAGGCACCTACGGTTGCCAACAAGGTTTCAATGGGTAATGTGGAGTCTCTCTTTGATAACAAGGGGGAAGCACTACTGGATATTTCTCCAGAGAAGCATAGCTTGGATTTTGAGTCTAGTCAAGTTCAAAATGAGATCTCTAATGAGTTGGTTCGTCCTTAATCTAAGGGAGCTAAGGAGATGGAGAATGGTTATGTGGTTGTTTATTTTTTCTCTCCTTGTAAGGATCTATCAGGAGATTTGATCTCTATTAAGGAGTGCAAGGTTGCTTCCCCTTTAGCAGTCTAGGAGAATAGTGGTTTGAGGTCGCCCCCTATGGTTAATGTTTTTTCCTCTTTGGTGGAAGGATATGAAGGCCAATGTTTGAATAGAAAATATTCTTAGGTGGAATTTGGTGATCAATTTTATCCTCCTTTTATAATGGTGAAAGGTAGAAACAAAAAGAAACACTCTCCCCCTATGGGAGTTTCTACTAGAAATAGACAAATATTTGACTATGGTTCAGAGCTGAGAGGAAAGGGTCGACCTCCTTCCCAAGTTACTTAGGGTAAGGAAAGAAAAATGGATATAGTTGATGGTACTCAGAGGATTTTACCTGAGATGTGCTTAAAGGGAACTCCTCATAAGTTCTCATGAAGATAATCTCTTAGAACTTGAGAGGGTTAAATAACCCTCACAAACATGATCTACTTTCTAAATTGGTAAGGGATCATAGACCTAATATTATTTTTACTTCAAAAACTAAAATGGGGGTTGATAAGCTAAGTAAAATCAAGAATAGGCTCTTCAAATATTGTGGTCTTCACTGTTCTGAGGTAGTGGGTGTGTCTGGTGATATTGTCACTTTTTGGAATCCCAAGATGGTTCAGGGTTTGGCTATTTTTGAAGACTTTAATCATGTGGCTACTTCTTTCAAGAATGTTCGGGATAATTTTTCTTGGACTCTCTCTAATATTTATGCTCCCAATAGCAAGGGTGCCAGGAAGAAATTTTGGGAAAGTCTAAGTTATTTTAAATCTCAGTTTTCTTTCAATAACTAGTTGGTTATGGGGGATTTTAATACACCCTTAAATGAGTTTGAGAATAGCGGGAGTCTCAAATTGTAGATGATAGTAGGCTTGATCTTATGAATATTATTAATGATAATGCCCTATTGGATTTGGATCTTCAAGGAGCCTCTTATACTTGGACTAATAGAAGAGTTGGTGAGGCTCTTATTAAGGTTAAGCTTGATCGGGCTCTTCTTTCTTTGGATTGGTTTCTTTCATATTATTGTTCTCTCTCTACCCTGACTGGGTTGGGATCTGATCACTTTCCTCTTTCCCTTTCGGCGGAACTATTGGGTAGAAGGAAACACTTTCTTTTCAGGTTTGAGAAAATGTGGACATGTCATCCTAAGCTTAAGGATAAAATTCAAAGATTGGTGGAGCATTTGAGTTGATGGTTTTGCTATGTTTAGGGTGGAAAAAAAATTATAATGTCAAATTCAATGTTCAAAAGTGGAATAGGTCTTCATTTGGTTATATATTTTATGATAAAGCTTTTATCAAGCAAGAGCTTCAAACTATTTAGCATTCTATTCAATTGGCTGGTTATGATCCTACTCTTATTCAATGTGAGAATCTTCTTCTCTCTAGGTTGCATAACATTATTGCTAAGGAGGAAGAATTCTGGAAACAAAAGTCATGGGTTATGTGGTTAAAAAGTGGGGATAGAAATACCAAATTTTTCCATCTATCAACGTTAAAATATAGGACCTCGAACCATATCAATTCTATTAGGTTCAATAATCAGGTGCTAGAAAATGATGAGGACATCATGTAGGTTGCGACTTCTTTTTTCTTTGACTTGTTGACTGTGGATAATGTGTTGGATCTTGCTTATCAACATGATCTTTTAATTGGCATCCCTCACATCATCTCTAAAGACCTAAATAGGTAGTTGGTTTGCATCCCTTTGGATGATGATATCAAAAGTGTGGTTTTCTCTTTTGAAGGAAATAAGGCACCTGGGCCTGATGGTTTCCCCATGTTCTTCTTCCAGTCTTATTGGGGCATTGTGACCAAGGATGTGTTGGATACTACAAAAGAGTTCTTTGGAAGAAATAATCTTATGAAAGAATTAAATTCCTCATTTATTGTTCTTATTCAAAAGAAGCTAGGGGCTTCTTATTTTGGTGAGTTTCATCCTATAAGCATGTGCAATTTAATCTATAAGATCTTTTCTAAAGTGCTGGTAGTGAGATTACAAAAGCTTCTTCCCCAAATCATTTCGGTTCAACAAAGTGGATTTGTACCTGGTAGGAAAATCCTTGATTCGATTCTTACTGTGCATGAGAATATCCATTCCTTTATGGTTAACAAGCAAGTCGGTTTTCTTTTGAAGTTGGATCTCCTCAAAGCCTATGACAAATTTGATTGGGGGTTTCTCCTTAAGATTATGAAAGCATTAGTGTTTGGGGAGAAATTGGTGTTGTTGGTTAGGCAATTAATTTCTACTCTAAATTTTTTTGTCTTAATCAATGGCTCCCCCTCTCCTTTTTTTTTTTTGCTCAAGGGGTTTGAGACAGGGAGACCCTATTTCTCCCTCTCTTTATCATTATGGTGGGATCTCTTGGGAGATTAATACAAACTTTGATTAATGTTGGTCTGATGATGGGTCTTTCTCCTTCTAGCAATCAAATCTACTCCCACTAGCAGTTTGTGGTGACACCCTCATCCTTGGTGATTCTTCCATCAAAGAGGTGAAAGCTATCAAGCTTATTTTGTAAAATTATGAAGCACCTTCAGGGCTAAAAATTATTCTCCCAAAGAGTACTTTATTTTTTCTCAATACTCACAAGCATAAGCAGTGCAGAATTGTGAGGATCTTGTAGTGTCAGATTGAGGATTTACCTTCTTCATACATGGGTCTCCCATTATGCTCTAATGTTGTTCCTAATTCATTATGGTGTGGTTTGATTGATAAGTTTAATTCTAAGTTGGTTGGGTGGAAGGGAGCTTTATTAATCCGAGCTGGTAAAGTTCAATTGATTAAATCTACTTTCCAAAACCTCCCAATTTATGCTTTGAGCCTTTTTCAGACGCCCAGGAAGTTTGTTGATAACATTGAAAGTATCCAGAAAAAATTTCTTTAGTCAAGGGTTGACGAGAAGAAAAGAATGCATTTAGTGTCTTGGGATGATGTCTACAGACCTACAAAGTTTGGAGGTTTGGGAATCCATAAAATCATAGAGTTTAACCTCACCTTAATGGCTAAGAAACTTTGGAACCTTATCTCTGACAGCAGTGAATGGGTTCTTATTTTCTCTAAAAAATATCTTCGGGTGTGGATTGTATTAGGGATATACTTGCTAGTGGTTTTACCCCCTTCTAGATCTGCCTTATGGAATTTCATGATTAAGTCTAGAAGTATTATCTCTAAGAGGTTGTGGTGGCAATTGGGAAATGGCAAGAGGATTCTCTTTTTGGAGGATTGGTGGATTGGTAATTTCCCCCTCAAAGATGAGCTCTAGGTGCTTCCCTTTTGAGAGCTTTGTATTCATTCTTTAGGAAGATATGTTGTTGACTACATTGTTGATGGTTCCTAGAAAAGGCTTCATAATATTAATCTAGGCTTGGAGGTTCTCTATAAATCTTTATCTTTAATTCATATCTCAGCCTTTTCCCTGGATGATAAGGTGGTGTGGTAGTTGTCTTCAAGTGAAAAAATTTATGTTTCTTCAGTGTTCTCTAACCAATTTTCCTTCATTGGCATTGTTACTTTTTGGGCGTCTCTTTGGTTCCCTAAGTTGATTCCTAAAGTGAATTTGTTCTTCTCGTTAATTTTCCAAAACAAATTTCTCACTATTGATAACCTTTTGAAAAGGGGTTTTATGATGCCTAATAGATGTTTTCTTTGTGAAGATGCTAGAAAGGATGCATACTATATTCAGGCGGTTGCAGGTATGTGGTGGATTTTTGGGCCCATGTGCTTTCTCTTTGGAACTTGTGTTGGGTGGGTCTTCCCTTCTTCTATTGGGGATCTTTGGTCCCAATGGTCGGGTCCATATTCCAATCCTTCTTTGGCCTTCATTTGGTCTCTTATTTTGCCTCATGTGGTGTGGGGTATTTGGTTGGAAAGAAACAAAAAAAAAATTAGGGATGCCTCTCTTCCCCCTGTCAGGCTTTCTTATAAAATTTGTACTACCATCAAAGAATTTTTTCTCTTTGAGGTGTCTTTTTAGAATGGTCCTAAAAAAAAATTCTCTTCTTGTGACTCTCTTGTCTTCCAAAATTGTAACCTCCCCTGTGATATTTCTCTTCCCATGAATAAAGGAAAGGCTTCTAGGAAGGATGTTGTTTGGAAAGCTCCTCCTATTGGTTGGGTGAAAGTCAATTTTGACGGAGTTGTGAAAGATAATTTAGGACCTGCTGGTTGTGGGGGAGTGTTGCATGTCTCTAATGGTATTTTTTTTCTGTAGTGGTGCTCCCTTTGGGAACCCAAAAAAACCACTTTGCAGAAGCATCATCTACCTACCATGGTCTAAAACTAGCTCAGTCTAAAGGATTTATGAAGGTTTGGCTTGAGGGTGACTCTTTAAATGTCATTAATTTCCTTAAAAAAGATTAACCCCCCTTGTTGGTCTATTAAACCTATTATTATTGATGCTTTGGCTATATTGAATACCTTTGAGTGGTGTTTCATCTCTCACATTATCGTGAGGGTAATGGTCTAGCGAACAAAATTGCAAATTTTGGGGTTCTTGATCCTAGAGTGTGGGATAGGATTGACCCCCTTCCCATTGATATTCAAACTATTTTCAACCATGATATGCAATATATTTAGGGAGGGGGTTCCCTTCATGATTATATTAAGTCACATGTTGATTCTCATGTGAAATTTCATGTTGCAATGTGATTTTTTTTAGGAGAGCTTGTTTCATTTTAATGATGTTGTTGATGTCTAAAAATATTTGCATTTAAGGATAATGATGATTCTCAATCTTTTCGGTACTTCTACATGAATTCTAGATGTCTATAGAGCCTTCTTCTCGAGGCTTCTTCTCTTTTGTATTATTTGCAAATACCTGAAGTTGTGGCTCTTCTCTGCATTCGAAATGGGTGGCGAAAGGAATCGAATTGAACCTATTTCTTGACACTACCAAAAGTAACAAGATGATATGGGGTCTTTTGGATGAGGTTGGTATCACTCCTTACATTGAAATGATTCATGGATTTTATCTGGTGGTTTCCTAGGCCTTCGTTCATGGATGGAAAAATAGAGTGCTAAGGGTGTTTGGCTCGGAATTCAGTATTATTGAGGAGTTGATTGGAAGCATTACTAGTATAGCTATTGAGGGGAGGAAGGTGTATAGGGATAAAAAGGATTCTAATGTTTCCATGGCATCTTTCTTTAAGAGGAATGAAAGGGAGCATCTACAGAAGGCTAAATGTGGTGGCTTTGCTCATAGTTCCATAAAGCCCATTTGGGGTGATTTGGTTGTGGAAACTATGAGGTACATTACTCTGGATGGTCATTTTCTATTCTTGTTGGTTATTATTTTGTGTTGTTAAACCATTTTAGACATTAGAAGAGGGTGTATTTCCCCTATTATCTAGTAACCTCCTTAGAAAATGGTATTAAATACTTTAAGAGGAACCCTAAGAACCCCATTCTTCATGAGGATTTAATTTTACTCATTATGGATTATGCTAAGTCCTTATCCATTTCGAATGAACCCAAGAAAATAACTAATTTTTTTTCTAAATAGTCAAAGTCTGGTTATGATACGGGGTCTGATATGGGTTCTACCTCTGAGGATTCTAAAGATGGGCCAGATGCCTCTAGAGGTCCTCTTGGATCCTCCTGAGGATTTTGATCCAAATCTTAAAAAGAAGGTTAAAAATTCTCATCAACCCTCTAGGTTGAAAGGGTATCTTACTAGTAGTGACCTGAGGATGAGATTCCTGAAGTCTTTTCTTAAACTCAGAAGGTTAAGAAAGGAAAATTCCTAGCCCTTGTTATTAAGAAGTTGAAGGTGAAGGGTGAGGGCCTTTCCTCTAGTAAGAAGAAGATGGTTGAGGTTGATGAAGTGGGTGAGGAGGTTGAGTCCCCTGTTGGTGGTAATAGTCTGAAGAAGGCAAAGGGTAAGGTGCAATCTAATAGTAGGAAATTTAGGCCTCAAGAGGATGATGTTAGTGAAGATCTTGATGAGAGTCCCAATGATGTGCTTCAATGGTCTACTGATAAAGGTCTTAAGGAGGATAAGGAGTTGGGTATTCTTGATGTTGTTGAGGTGGAGAAGTCTAAACAAAAAATTAAAGTTCCTAATGGTGGTTATAAACGTAAAGAATTTTTGCAAGAAGTGTAGGACACTTAGGATGCTCCTGAGGATAATTTGGTTGATGATAGGGATATTTTCAATTGCAACTTGGAAGATTTTTTGAATGTGTTGGGCATGGTGAAGGACAATTCAATCATTTTCTTCAAAATTTTCAAATGGTTGTTTAATGAGCTGAACCTTACCAATGTTAAGGTTCAATCTTTGGTTAATAATGTTGGGGTAAATACTAACCCTCAGGGGTCTTCTATTTAGGACTAGGTAAACCAACTATTTGAGATTTTGAAGACAGTTACTAATGAGATGCTAAAATTGAAGAGGGATTTTGAGTTTAGAATCTCGATCTTGGAAGATAAAATGTCAAGATCCTATGAGAACCTAGAAACTGTGGTTAAATTGAGTAAGTCAACCCTCCATAATAATACTAAGGGTTTCCAATTTCTCAATGAAAGGCTAGGTTGTGGAAAGGGGACTCTTCAGGTGTGATGAAAGATGTTGTTGTTGGTTTGGTGGATCTCCCCAAAGACTCAAAGAGGGGAGAAAGTGATAAGGGCCCATGTACCCATACGCGCAACAAGACTAAGAAAAATTTGGGGGTTTCTGAGAAGGAGGTTGTTGAGGTAATGGAAATGCATGAGAAAATCATAGCTAGTGATCTTGAAGCAGTTGACATTCTAAAAAATATGTAATTGCTTACTGGTTTTGTCCTATTTTTTCGCTGGTTGTTCGCTTGTTTTTTTTTTTCTGATGGGTGGTTGCTTTGTATTTTTTTATTATCTTTAAAGACAATGGTCTTTTTTATACAGGATTTTAGGGCCCCTTCAAAACCTACTTTTCTTATAATAAAAAACATAGATAAAATAAAATAATTCTTAAGTAAAAAATTTAATTAATTTATTTATATATAAATTTAAATTTATCTACTTATCTATTTATATTCATATGTGTATATTATTTTAGATAGGTATTAAAATTTAATATTTATATATAACAGCAAAATAATAAAATTTATAGTAAATATTTTTTCTATTAAAATACTTATATACTTAAGATATGCAAATAAATATATAAATATTTTGTTCTCATTTAATATAGTTCAAATAAAAATGAAGTAAATATTAGAGATAAAATCAAATAGTTCTCCATAGAAATTAAAATTTATATGTCAATGTGTGTATATAGTAAATAAAATTGTTTAAAAGTGAAATAAAATCTCTTAACTAGATAAAATCAATTAGTAAATAAGATAATATTACATCTTTTTTCATCTATTTAGATAAAATAAAATAAGTTCTTCATAAAAAAAAAAATTAAAAATATATATATATATATGTCTGTGTGTATGTAGTAAATAAATAAGTTTCAAAGTGAAATAAAATATATCTTGACTGAATAGTATAGCATTATATCTTTTTTCATCTATTCACTTAATTATTTATGTCTATGTAATTTTAGTAGTTTAAATAGATATTAAAATATAATATTCATATACAAAAATAAAATAGCTCTTTAAATGTAATTTTTGGATACAAAGAGAGGGATCTATTGGGGCTCTTGCCTAGTAAATATCAAAAAATTGATAAATAAAATTTCACAAAGGACCATTATAAATTAAAAACCAATAAATGAACAAAAGAAAAAATATATCTATGAAATACTTGCAATACTAAGAAGGATGAGAAAAAAACACTTTAGTAGAAAAAATACAAAGTTCCTCAAAAGAATAGAGGCGAAGAGAAAATTTAACACTCAAGGAAGTTGAACCAACAAATAGCACATAAATGAAAAATAAAATAAAATAGAGAATTATAGTCAAGTAAGGCCCAAACCACTAACTCTTCTAAAACCATCACGAGAAGATTTCAAAACCCTTAAAATCATATTATAGCCTTGAGCCATAATAACCACCTATGTATGAGTTGAGATACAAGCACCACTAAAGTTAGTTAGAGTCAACATATATCATATTAATAACCCTCTAATGATTTCTATAGTGAAAAGCATCTTTAACTAAAGGAGTGTAATATCATTCACTAGACCTTTAAAGTCCCATTTGTATATGGCATAAGAAAGGTTTTGATAATCATATAAAGATCGTTGTAGAATGAGGTTAAATTTAAGTTATCATCCCACAAACCCCAAAATTCCTCCTAGAGGGCCTTAACATTAAATTCATCAAAATGGTTGATGGATCCAAGAAAGCATCCAAGACAATAGCCTAAAAACTCTCCTTGTTCCTTTTCCTTCTCCAAAAATTGGCTAGCCACAAGAAAACCAAATCCCAATGTCACCAATAAATCCATACCAATGGGGTGTAGTACCAACTTGACAAGCCATGACCATAATCCCCTTGAGGTCACTACATAATTTAACTTAGTTTCAAAGTCTACAAGAGCTAATGACCTCAGTTGAAGTTTCCCCTTTTCATCAAAACCGACTTGACCCTAAACAAATTTCACCATCTCCAATAATGAATAAGAGGGAAACCTAATAATAAGGAAAATGATGATCTGATACCTTCCCTTATAGACAAGGGTTCTTAACAAGTTAGGGATAATTACTTGTATCCATAAAACATACACTCAAGCATCATTTATACTTAACTAAAATGCAAATACCAATATGCAACCAACCATTCAATTAATTCCCAACATACCAAAACCACAACTCACCATGAAAATAAGGAGGAAAGGTACATGTTAACACACACAACATTGCATGGACTAAATTTAAATCATAAATAAAAATTCCTTCAATTCCTCACCATACTAGGGAAATTTCAAGGTGGCACATCAAAATAATAAAATGAAAAGGAAAAAGTGCATTCCTACAAGTGGGGTGATTGGAAACCACACAACATCAAGGTGGATTTTCATCTAATATGATCCATCCTAATGAAGGGTAGTAATAATTAAAATTTCTACGAAGAGCAAAGAAGGGTCCTTGAGTGATGTCCTCATTGGTAAGTGCATCAACCATCCTATAACTTCCTAAAACAATGAACAAAAGGACACATTGGTGATGTGATGGTAGTGCTCTAAGGCTTCCTCAAACAACCTACTAAGATTTTTATTTGGGAAATCTTAATTCTTAAGAACAATCATAACTTTTGTAATTCACCTTCAATAGTTAACTCATTAAACTTTTTTAAACCTAAATTTAAACTTGCCACCATAGCTAGGTATTCTACTTCAATATTTTTTTATGGTTAAATTGAAGAAAATACATATGTTGTTGGAGTATAGGACCACTAAGAGGGGGGTGAATCAGTGGTCTAATGAGGAATCAAATTTCAATACTTAACTCACTTGTATTATGCAAAGAAACCCATTGAAAACACTTCAAACATTATAGGTATTGAATATTGAGGAAGTCACAATGATATGCAAATCAAAATATAATACTTGAGCAAAGATGACCAATCAAGCACAATATGGAAAACCACCAAGAGGAGACATAACACAATTTTTATGAGTGGAAAACCCTAAAGGGTGAAAAACCACTCTAAAAATAAGTTTCATTAAGCCTCAATAGTTACATACTATGCCTCACTGGCAAAGCCTCACTGGCCAAAAACCTCACTGGTTACAAATTGTATGCCTCACTGGCTACTCAATCTGCCTCATTGGCAAAGCTTCATTGGCTACTCAATCTACCTCACTAGCTACTCAATCTGCCTCACTAGCAACCCAATATGCCTCACTGGCCAAAATACATCACTTCAGGAAAAATTAGCAAAACTCAGAGGGTTACTCTGTTTCCATAACTCAGAGGGTTACTCTGTTTCCATACAAATCTCTGCACCAGCAAAACTCCATCTCCCCTTATTCACACGTCTTGACTATAATCTTCTGATGAACCAAGAATAACTTTTATACAAGTATATCTTCAATTAAGATCCAGAAAATTGTAGTATACTGTCTAATTAAGCTTCAAGCATCAATGAACTCTATTAGATCACATTCTTGTGCAAGACTAGACTCATTTATTTGAATACAACAATACAATAGCATCATCCATCACTGTTATTCAAATCTCCCTAATTGTATACTATCTCAGCAAAAGCATGCTTTCAGAACCCTCAAAACCCTCTCATAAAGCACACACTTCACAAATAATACACTTCATGAATGTAACCTGCCTTGAAGTAAATAAATGACAGAAAGAAAGATATTCGCATAATCATGTTCTCAGTAACAACTCACATAAAGCTCAATCCTTTGGCAATCATCAATTACCTTGTGCAGATCATTTTGTGCTAAGAAAACATAACCTCTGGATGCAAAAAAAAGAATAAATACATCATATACCTCTTGATGTTTTGTCATTCAAGTTTCCTTCTTTTTTTGTTAAACCTTCACGAAGATATCATTTTCAACACTTTAACAAAGACTTGTGATAATATTCAGATCATGTCCACCTTTCTTCGTATATCACCACACAAAAACAGGATACCACTGCTTTCGGTAACCTTCTCCAAGTATAGACCATCATTATTATACACAATGTACTGGTATAAAACGTTTCAACTCCTTCGTTGTTCTTAGACAGTTGTCAAAACTGTAACTGAAAACCAAAAATAATAACTGTTCAACTGCAAAAAGGAACCCTTGATCTTTGCAACCTATCATTTGGTCAATTGAATAATGACCATCCATTTTCCTTTGGTCGATATGCTATATGTCTTTTATAAAAAAGAAAACTCGGTATTAGAGGTCTTAAACCCTTAAATAAACATTTAAGTGCCTTTCTACAGTTCATAGCAGGTCAACTCACAAATATAACATAAAAATAGCACTTCGTTGAAGACCTTCAAAAAGGCATAAACCCTAGGTCTTTTAGGGTTCTAAACTTCATAAGAACATCAAGTGAAATCTTAACAACAATCTCTCAGCATACAACAACCCATACCTCTGATTGATATATGAAAAATGACAACTTGAAAGATGGCAACATGAATTAAATGATAAGTGAGCAAAGAGCTTAAACACCATGAAGTGAACATTTGGACGCATCAAGATAGATGAATGACCAAGTAGGTTTGAAAAACATGAAATCTTTGAATGCATTAAGTATCCACAAGACCTTTTCAAATCCATGGTGGATACCAATCCTTCTCTCAAGTTTTGTAGATTAGAGTGATAGATAACCATTGTGCTAGAGTCATTCATCTCAAGACTATACACAAGTGAGAGGTAGATCTTCCAAAGAATCTTCTCAATCTCTCATTGTCCTGAAACAACTTTGTGAACCATGAACACCACGACATCCTTCACTTTTAATCAAGAAGCAACACAAACACTAAAATCTTTAACATCAATGACAAACACTTCCATTGCCAATAAACTCCCCCTTTGGCATTGATGTCAACATACAAAACTCTGCATCCTTTTGCTCCATCATCAAGCAATCACAACAAATTCAAAGCATTATTTGTTCCCCCCCTTTGACAGCAATGACAAAGGAGTGTGATTGTACACTTTGGCATAAGATAATCTGTTATCCAATAATTGCATCTATTTTGTAATAATTGTATCTATTTTGCAATAATTGCATCTATTTTGCAACAAATGTACTTGTTGAGATCATGTACTCTACTCTAAGATCAAATGTCACTCCTATGTGATCACAAAGGAGATCATAATGACAACCAACATATAAACTACTGATGTTTGAATTAATGAGAACCACCTTACTGCAAATGAGCGAATAAGATCATACTCCCCCTGTAGAATAGATATATCGCCAATGAAAACCAGGAACAGTCATACAATCTAAATGGTCACATCCAAATGACTGAATGAGCTTATACTAATCACAAGACTATCATGACACTAGCAAGATTTTCTCAAGTTAATTGACAGCATATCACTGTCATTGCAGTAATACTGCCACCATATCCCCCTCAACAAGATATTGAAGAATACTGTCAAACTAGCACAGCACTGTCATTGACTGAAATCCATTTCCATTGTAAAAGATGTTTAAAGGTTTTCAATATACTGTCACCATAGCACTGTCAATGCAAGATTTCTTCAAGACAAAAATATTACTGTCAAATACTGAAGATATCACTTTCACATTATCATGGGATCTGAAAACACATGAGGCACTATCCACACTAACACTACTACCCTCTTCAATGTGGTTTGAACACTATCTTTGTTCACCTTATTTGACTGTGCTTTTGAAGTTGTATCTTTATATATATAACTATCCCATCATACTTTTTCCCTTTTATTCCTTAACTGATCATTAATTCTTGACTGTTGGCTACCCTCTATCACACAGTCATTTATTCATATGATTGTCCATATCTTTCATGGTATCCTTGCTATGGTTGTATTAGCATTTGATACCTTGATACTGAGAGTGTCATTTGGTCATTTCTCTTTTGTTCATTGTATTTGATGTTGCACTATCAACAATAAATTATCATTTAAACACTTTTACTATTGGTATAACTAATACCTGTTACTACCACCTATGACTATCCTCAACCTTAAACTTCCATTATGATCCATGCAAAATGCACTTTTCATAGGTAGGACTGCCTTATTGATTTTGACTGTGTTAGCCTATTAACCTTGGGACTATCGCATATGCCTCATAGTCATGCTTTATACACATTGTCATTTTCTATATATCTTGACATATCTTTCAACTCTCCTCTACTTGTTCAAACTCTATCTTTTCACCATTTAACCTCCAATATGTCCTCCTCTGGATTGTCACTTTGTGATGCATGAGCATCCATGGAAATTGGTAATCTTGTATCAACAAAAAAAGCTACAGGGGATGGTGTACCAGGTTGAGGAAGGCACAAACTAATTATGGAAAATAACTCATTGATAGAGTGGTGGAGAATCTAGAAAAATTAGAAAACAATGAAAGAGTTTGAAAGTGAATTTTTGAGGGCAGAGTGAAGGAGGTCGTAGCTTTCTCTAGAGGAGAGTTTTGGTGTGTTTATTGCAGGTTTGGACTGATTCATAATAGTCCTTGAACGTTTTCAAACGACAAAGATGAAGATTCAGAAGTTACAGGTGGTGTTTTAGTGTTGGGAGATGAATTTTGCTTGCAAAAGGTCATATAACTTAGCATATTGATGTTTTTAAATGTTTTACCTTGCATATTTGATGCTTGTAAGAAGCTTAGTTGTATATCAGTTCATTTATGACTAAAAAACTTTTGTAATCGGATATTATTAATGGAGAAAATCAATGTTTTTCCTGTGCACATAATTTTTTGAGTTTAATTTAGCAATTTCTCTATTTTTTTTGAGTTTGTGTGAAGAATTAGAGAGGGATTTGTGAGTTTAAATTCCTCTCTTCATCACTTTTTATGGACACAATTTTCCTAGAATGTTCCTTGATTTTTCCAACCAACCTCTGATCTGAACCTGATCTTTGATGCACAAGCATGATACTGCCACTTGCCATTTGAGCATCTTTGACATCAATATTATGTTGCTACTAGAAATACACAACTGATCATTCATTGAGCAATCAACTAAGAATACTCACTATATCCCAACTGTATAAGCATAAATACACTTTGCTACAAGAATCTCTCAAGGAAAACTCCATATGAATATAAAGGTTATTCACACTGCAACTGATTCACAAAGCAAAGCACTGCCATTATGAACCTTTAATAGCACTGTGACCACTATCAATATATGTAAGATAGTCCAGTGTAACTGGACCACTGTCAAGAAGATCAGAAAGAAAAGAAAATGATATCACCATTGTCAATCAAGGAAAGACCTTTGTCAATACAAAGAAACTGTGTCTTCATCCATCACTAAAACTGTCATCAAAGTCACTGGATCAACAAGACATCAAAGTCACTGTGGTTCAACTGTCTTTCAACTGATCAAAGCAATTAGCATCCAAAGCATGAAATCACATACTATCCATAGAGAAAATAATCTCACTTCACTGTAGAGACAAGATGCAAGGAGACTATACAACCAACATGCCACTTCATTGACTATCTAACATTCAAGCAAGAGACCCATTTCAATGGAGCACAAAACATGATCACTATCACAAGAGTGACATTGTTACAAACAAACTACTAAGTGATAACCCACCATCTCAAGCAAAGTTATCAATCAATCATTGATTACCAAGGTCTCAAGCAAAAAAAACTTATCAACCAACATATGAAGCATTGACAAGATGGATCTGTCTAAGAATAGAACTATTCTTAAGAACTATTGGTTATCAAGAAGACATTGTGATTCACTATATCCACTCCTCTGCTCAACTACAAAACACTGCTCATCCATGAGTGCATCACACTGGTATTGCACTAGATCTTGCAACTTTCATAGACCTATTCATTGAGAAAACCCATTACCACACCATTTCTAACAACTGTTAGTACATACCAACTACAAGTAAAGACTTTTATATCTGAGGGCAATATAGTATAACTATATAAGCATTGAAGATGCCATTGTGTACTATAGAGGCATTGTATGATTGAAATCCAACAAATTCAAGATAAAAACAGATATACACTGTGCTTGAGCAAGAAACCATAAAGAAACTATCAAGGAACATTGTCTATTACCACACATAACTGATCAACAAGACTTGAACAAAGACAACCAAACTGAAACAACCAAAAAAGGGATGTTAGAGAAAAAACAGTGTCTCCAAACACTATGTCACACTTGTAATGATTGTCCCTTGCATAGTGACAATTTAGCATCATGATACTTCTTAAGACTATCTCTATGACTGAAATCATTGAAAATATGAAAGATTGTGAATATCAATCATGACATGTGAAAACTTTTGGTTGCCTTATAGTATTTATTGTATTATTATTTTTAAAAATAAAGTAGCTCTTCAAGTAAAATATTTTAAATATTATATTCATATAGATATAAATAAGTAATATATGATAATATGTAAACAAGGATTGTGATGCACATATAAGGATTGTAATGTTATATATAATCACATCACTCTTTTAATGTGATGCGCATTATAATTTTCATAAAAATTATATATGGTTGTTTAGTGTGACAAGCATTACATATTTCACTAAACATAAAATCTATCATGAACTTTGTATTAGTGTCATCCCTATGATGTATTTGGATAAATAAACTATACTTTGATTATTTATAAAGAAAATTGTTTGTTTAATAAAATATAGAAGTGAAAGAATATTTTGTAAATATCGTTCTATTATTTTCTTAAGAAAATGTGTGTTTTAGTAAAAATAAGTTTAAATGTTGAATTTGTTGGATTAAATGGAGTATATTACCTAATTGGTTCCTATCTAGGTCCTATTCACACTTAGTTAAGTTTACTTAGGGAAATTTTAGATCATTTATTTTTTTATCTCATGTCATATTATTGTGACACTTGTCATAAACCTATGTTATCTTATCTTTCTTCTTGCCTACATAAGAAAGGTTCCTCTTTTACATTATGTATTTCATTGTATTTATTTTGTATCTTGTATTCATTGTATAATCTAGCATTCATTTCTTGATACTATCTTTTGGAAGTATTTTTTGATTTTTTAGGTGATGCCAGTTGGTGTGGCTCTTACATGACATCAAAGCTTTAGATTTGTAAGTCCATTCTTAATTTGAGATTATTTTTAGCAAGAGATTTTTTATGCATTTTGATACAAATTCAACATCAATAGTGGATAAAAAAGGCCTAAAAACCTTTAAAGATCCATATAAAAATCAATAGGGTTTGGAGTCAAAAAAATTAGCCATTTTTGGGCCAGTCTACAAAAAAAGTCATTAGAATTTCCATACAATATATACAAATTTGTATAGCCTATACTTGTTAAAAAAATGGACAAGTGGTATTTCAAAATAAAATGTGTGGATTATATGAATATTATGTCACCATACATTAATTAGTGTCATTTGGATAAAAACTACATTGGTATGTGTCATTCTTGGCTTGCACAAGTATGGTTTGATAGTTTTTGACTTATAAAATTATTTTTGGTGCATGGTTCCACGAGATGGAATCTATTTGTCCCCCTTAACCGAGAGGTATTATTTCTAGTAGGGGGGGATTTATTGATCTACAACCTATGAGCTACCCAATCACCACAATAATTGGGCTTCAACTATGCCATTAACATGCCACTATGATCTACCACCCAAACATGGCCTTTGCACTACCCAACACTGATCAAATATACATCAAATGCACCACTAGAGGGCCACCTTGATTGACTATCTAGGCTAGTGGTGTTGCCCATCCTCGACTAGAATAATGCACATGCCCCCCATTTGATTTGTGTAAGGGAGGTTCTTTTTGAGAGGCATAAATTTTCACCAACAATTAATTTTTTACTTTCTTATAAGTGCCTAAAATCTATTTCTAAGTACTTTTAGGGGTAGAGGTATTTTTTCTATATTTTATAGCAAGTGCTTACTATTTTAGTTTGAATCCTAAATTTTCTAGAATTTTTTAGCAAGTCATATCTTGTGCCTATAATATCTAATTTTGGAGTTCTTATAGGTATTGGAAAGGTATCTTCAAGTGCTACATATCCATCCATGTATTTTTCCCATATTCTATGGGTTAGATATCATAATTTTATTTTGAAGTGATTTTGAATACTTTCAAACAATTCTTAGAGAATTATTGAAATTGGCGATTGATTTTTTCTTGGGGAGATTCAATTTCAATATTAATTTATATTTTGGGGCTTCTAATCTCTATTGATGGTTTCATGTATATGTAAATCAAAGATCTATATTAGCTCATTATATTTTTTCATATCATCTTTTTGTAATCATATTGTAATGGGGAAATTATAAGCAATAGAGAGATGATATCTTTTAGCACTTGTGTTGGCTTCATATTTTTCCACTTTTATATAGTTTTTCCTTCAACTAGGTACTTTTTATATAAAATTTATGTATAATTCTAAAAATTATCATGCCATGGGATTGACTTGTCTACAAGTTAATGATAACACTTGGAGTGTTGTTGCACACATTGAGTTTCCTTGTGCTCTTTAGACCAAAGTTTTGGAGATACATGGATATCTTGATATTCATCCATTCCAAATTGATTTTGTTTTAGATTATCTTGTACCTCTTAGTAACTCAAGTAATATAGCATATGACTATGATATAAATAAGGAGTTTACTTCTTTAGAAAACCTTGCAAGTTTATATGATGATGATGATGATGATGATGATTCTTATAATTCTTCTTCTCCTCTTATAGAGGAACTTTTTTATCCTTCACCTTCATTGATTTCTAGTATAGAATTATTGACTAAGACCCCCTAATTTTTGCTTCTTGAAAATTCAACATTGTTTCATCTTCTATTAATTTAATTGAACAAGTTTTGGCAATCGAAAATACATATGTGGTATCAAAGATTTAGATCTATAACCCCCTTTTCAATTTTGGAGTATTTTCAATAATATGCTTCTAGGGTGAAAGTTCAAATTTGTGTCACGCACTTATAAAAGAAATGACCAACACTGATCTAAATTTTTAACTTGAATCAATGGAAAGTGATATAGATACATTTTAAAATATTAAATTATGTAAACTAATGAAATATAAAGAATTTCAAGTATTTTATTTTTTAAAATTTCTTATAAAAAATTTAAGTTATTTGACTTTTTTTGATAAAATTGACACTATAATTAAGTTATCGATATAATGTTTAAAAATGATGTTAAGTGGGACATCACTCTTTATATAGTATTTTTGTCCTTCAATTTTTTTGTATATTTATATCTCTAAAATTTAATGTATGATTTTTTTTTTGTTTTGATAAATATGTTTTTTACCTAAATATTAAAATTAAAATTTGGTTAAAATATTTTTTTGATAGGGTGTCATGTTTTATCTTAACTGTTTATATAAAATAGAAAAAAAATATTGACATGGAATCTCTTCTCTAGTGTATCATATTTATAAAAAATATGTAATGTCCCTTTTTAGAAATTATATCAAATTTTATAAATAAAGATTATTTCCCTTATTTGCAACAAACAATAAAATCGGGTACGAGATAGTCTTCACCGAAATGAGAAAAACCAACACAAGAAGGTATGCAACTGAAGTGTGATAATATATGAATAGAAATACCATGAAATTACATTTGATCTATTGTCATAAATAGAAGCTAACAACAAACTACATCTGCAACAAAAATACATAGAAAAACCTTATGAATGCAAGACAAAAAATACACCCAACTGATGCCAAACTCAACACAACTCAACAAACCAGACTTTACAAATCTGAGCAGCAATATTACACCAATATTTGTTGTTGATACAAGGATATTTCTTAACCTACACCAATAACAAACTAAAACATCCAAACACACTTCTACACTAAACAACTCTTGCAATATTCACAAATAAAGTTCTAAATTGTGACTTTGTAGCACACTGTCAGACTTTGTATGAATCTACCCCTAGATACCATCAAAAAAACTTCCTTCAAACCTCAGACTCCTTGGTTTATCAGCCTTGGAGCTCTCCCTTCCTTGGTTTCTCAGCCTCAGAAGGAAAGTCACAACTTGTGAAGAAAACATGCATAGCACGAAACCATGATGTACAAGAAACTGTATTTTACATGTGTTGCCTTTTTCAGGAAACATCTTGGGTGCCCAAATCCAATGCCCAAAAAGAGGAATCTTTCATGTGAAGTAACCCCCACAATCAGTTACCCCATGCAAACTACCATGTGTCGATTGAAGTCTTGCAACTTAATTTTCTAAAAATTCTCTAAATTAACTCCTCTCAATTTCCAACACCTCATTTGAACCCATGATAATAAAATTAAAAGGAATATTAATTTTTTCCCAAATATGATTTATAAATTTATCCTGAAAATCCAATTTACCCGATTTATCTACAAGTCCTGACTAGCTATTTTGAAAATCAAGTTTACTAAAAATGGTAATTACTATTTTTAGAAAAAGGGACATTGCAAGTCCCCCGTCCAAAAAATTGTTTACCCTCAATCAATTATAAATGTAATGATCCAAAAACCTTATGCCAAATTGCATATTAAGCCATAATCATGTACGTGTGAAGAGTTTTATTCTTTGCCAAAGAAGATTGTGCCAAAATGAGAACTTGGATTCCCTTGTTCCATTGTTATGAATCCAACAACAACATCTATGAAATATGAGCTCTTGTATGTGTAGGTAATTGATGCATTCATTCTCATACCCTAACTAAAACATGTCTTCCCAAAAAGATTTAATAAACTTGTCAAATGCACTACTATGAGATGAGACAAACTTGTAACTCCTGAAAATTCTCCAAATGATACAAGTCTAATTTTTTTTGCATGTAGAACTGATACAAGATATAGTTACTCTCCATTACAAAAAATATGAAATTGGTAAATAGATTCTTCTCTTACCTTCATAGTACTAAACTATTCAGTACAAGAATGTGTAGCAAAAATACCATACTTCATCGGGCATGAGCCCATGGTGTATTGGATGAGCAGTGGAATTGGTATTGTGGCCACCAAAGTTCAACTCTTCGGACTTGACTCGTAGCAGTGTTGCTACCATTGGCGACTGGTTGTGTAGGTTTCTCACCTTATACCAGGCACTAGTGTCTAGGGCCCACTCCCTCGCTGGGTTGGTGTGCTCGTAGGTCTTGTGCCCCTACTGGGCTACCATGCTCATGGGAGTGGTGGTTGTTGTGCATCCATTCTGGGATGGGGCCCCTGTTTGTGGCCTCACTGGTTCATAGCTCCAGTCAAAAGCATTTACTGATCAAAAATAAAATCCCATACTTTACCTCAACTTGATAGATATTACTTTCACATTCATGGATTGATTTAAGAAAGCCATAGTATAGTAGAGGAGTGAAAAATAGCATCATACAACAACAACATACATAGAAAAATTATCCCAAGTCCTAATTTGTAGGCAATAACCCATTTGAATAGAAGTTGTTCTTCCTAAGACTATCTGCAAACAAAAACTTATCACCCCATTTCTATGACTCATCACTCTGAATATTTTTTTAAGGAATACCATAAATTTTTAGGTACACATAAGCAAGCAACATGTTATAATCCCCAATACATATAAATCTCATCAAATACTCACATAAACACCAATTCACCCAATATTTCCAACATTGTTCTACTCCAAACTAAAAAACTAAAGCCACAAGTTTTGAAGGTGATAAAAATTGGAAAAATAACAATAAGGAGTGATCTATAATAGCATAACATTGATCCACAATGGCATCATATTCCCCAATACACAAGACCCAGAAATCTTCATACAACTTCATTGGATACCTACAGACAACACACACATATTGCACCACAAGAACAACTTCCCTGTATCTTCTCCAAATAAGTGTTATGATGAATGGATTAGTGCTCTCTAATATTGTAGACCTTATAACATCATCATGCAAGGATACTTCCTCCAAACACATCAATCTATAGTTGTTCATAACTGAATTTACTAAAATCAACAACATGCATTTGATGTAACAACTACAAAAGTGACAAACCTAAGTGTTAGTCATCAATATGTCTAATGTTGAATTAGTGGGCAGCCATGTGGGGTTTGAAAATATCTTCACCAACATCTTCACACCTCTAAAATTCTTCAAAATCAGCAACCCATAAAATATTTTCTTCAAAAAGCTAAGTGGTTTTAAGAAGAATTTGAAACCATTTCTTGAATCTTTGCTCTCCATGCTTTCAATTTTCATGCATATCCTCCTTTGCAATATAACCATAACAACTCCATTTCCTATAACATCACATCCCATACATAAAGATGGACCTTCACAAACTTAACCAAAGCTTCTTTTGTTCTTCCCACCAATGTTGTAGCTTTTTTCTTTGTTTGGATTGAAAGCATTTCATATGAACCATTGAGATGCATGATATTGAAATCATTAGCATTTCCCTTGAGTTTCTTCCACTATTATACTTTCTTGTTTGAATGCCCCTTACTTAAGACATCTTGTAACTACCCATAAACACATAGTGTAGCATATGTCAACTTAACACTCTCAAATTGAATGAAGCCCAACATTTGTAATAAGGAAGCCCAAATATCATCCCCTAAAACATCATATCCTTGCACAAATGGATCTAAAATGAAAATTACATGACATAATTTGCTTACCTTTTCGATCCCTTCCAAAGATTCTTTTGTTGCATCCTCTTGAAAGCCCTGAACATCAGTGTCTTGGTCAAAGTATGTCACATCATTCTCCCACATAGATTCCTAATTCAAATTATTTTCCAGCTCTATGACATGTTTGAATCCTCTAACCAAGGGTGATCCTAGGAATATGTTACTGAACATTATGCTATGCTTATTTGGAAACACTTGAATATCAAAATGATGACTATGATTCTTACCATAAAATGAGATAGTATGCATATCCTCCATCACCAAACATCTTGTTATCAATGAAACCTATCCCTTGCAAGAAGTCTTCATATATGTGTCTACTTCCATGGTTCCTTTAGATGCACCTCCATAGGCCATGTCTTTCCCTTCACATGTAATCTTTATTTTTCTAAAATGATGATTTTGTAAAAATAAACTCATGGAATACAACCATCACACACACATAACTGTTTGAGTACTCAAGAAGTAGAATGCATTACATACCCCATGTTTTGGTATTGAAATTTTTAATCTCCTTCGTGGTTGTATAAAATTTAAATTGTATTCTCCATCATACTTCTACTACACTACTCTGATACAATCAAAACTAGATAAATCTTGCACTACATTTTTAGCAAACACCAAGAGCAGTTTCCTAAAACTTTCCTCATTCATGCGAACTTTTTGCAAATTATAATGCATGCCAAAGTTAAAACCTTCTCCATAACTATTACCAACAATACCATGGTTTTCCCAATCCTCATAAACTTTTCCTTTACCCATTTGATGAAAATATGTAGCATCTAGTTGAGGATCCAAATTAAAAAGCTTACTATGTTTATGCTCATCACCAAGGCTTCTATTCCTTTGATCAAAACCAAGGCTTCTATAAATTTGCTCAAAATCAACACTAAGCAAAAATAAATCAGATTTTTTTCAAGATCATCACCACACCTTCCAACCTTAGCTTCCTCAATATTATCCTTCATGCATGTCTCCTAAGATAAATCTGAAACAACATTGGAATGAAAGGAAAATTCATCCCAAAATATACCCTCATCATGGTTAGTTGCAAGCACGCCTGGATCCTAATTAAAAGAGGTTTGATTGTTGCAATTAAGGTGTGAGTATTCATTTTGCTTCTCATGTATGATTACCTATTTAAGATAGTCATGCTTCATCTTCCTAGGACTGAGATCTTCATCAACATGTCTCTCCATAGGATTGGTTTGAAAACCAACCTTTAAGCCACTTGAAATCTCATCAAAGAAATGATATGAGTGATCATTAAAAAATAATTTTGAGATATCATCACCTTTGCATCTTTCATGTCCATCTTCTTAAAGCACTTCAAAGATCCCATCATCAATATCTAGTCCACAAGAGACATCAACATAGATATTAATCTTTGAATCTTCATGCACCACCTTATCCTCCATTTTTTCTTCTTGCAAATTTGATTTTTCTTTATGTCGCATCATCACCATCTCTTCCATATCTTTAATTTGTGGCTCGAGTGTTTCTATCACTGTCTCTAGTTCAAATCTATCAATCATCCTTCAGCAAAAATCATCAAAATAATCTACTTAAATGTGGGCTTGGGTATTCATACCTTGGTACCACTAATCGAGCAGCTCCTTCAACATGCAAGATTGCAAACTGAATGGAAACTTGCTCCTCCATGAAACTAAGAAAGTGGCAGTATTGCATCTCAAATAACCATGCTCTGACTGAGATCTTGTTTGTCCCATCAAAATTAGGAGTTGAATATTTTATGTCTTTTCTCCTGAGATCTCTTCTACCCAAATTTGAATGTTGTTTATGACCTTTGATGGCCATCATGTTCTACATTTGAGTGATATAATCATTGTATGGGATTGAATTTCTAAATCCTTCATCTTTATTGGCATAAGTTTCTCTGATGTTGCCAATTATTTTGCCAAATTTTCCATAGGATCAACAAAATCAATCATTTTAAACCCTTCTTTTCTTTTTTCAAAGATTGATCAAACCCACAAGCTGGAAAAATCATGGTTCTGATACCACTATAATTTCCCTTTTTGGAAATTATATCAAATTTTACAAATAAATATTTTTCCCTTAAGAATGTAATTTGCAACAAACAGTGAAATCAGGTATGAGATAAACTTCACCAAAATGAGAAAAACCAACACAAGAAGGTATGCAACTGAAGTGTGATGATATATGAATAGAAATACCATGAAATTACATCTAATTTACTATCATAAACAACAACTAGCTGAAAAATACAGTTGCAGCAAAAATAAATAGAAAAATCCTATAAATGTAAGCCAAAAATGCACCCAACTGATACCAAACTCAACACTACTCAACAAACCAAACTTTGCAAATCTGGGCAGCAATATTACACAAAGACATGTTGGTGATATAAGGATATTTTTTGCAACCTATAACAATAATAAACTGAAACATCCAAACACACTTCTACAATAAACAACTACTATAATATTCATAAATAAACCTCTAAACTGTAACTTTGTAGCACACTATCAGACTATGTATGAATCTTCCCCTAGAGACCATTAGAACCA
The DNA here is from genome assembly GCA_007258455.2 of Sequoia sempervirens. Taxonomy (NCBI): domain Eukaryota; kingdom Viridiplantae; phylum Streptophyta; class Pinopsida; order Cupressales; family Cupressaceae; genus Sequoia; species Sequoia sempervirens. Next base: position 227,548,294 of record VDFB02373365.1, read on the forward strand.
CTACCTTCAAGCCTTAGACTCCTCATTTTATCAGCCTTGGAGCTCTCCCTTCCTTGGTTTCTCAGCCTCAGAATAAATGCCACAACTTGTAAAGAAAACATGCATAGCATGAAACCAAAATGCAAGAAATTGTATTTTATATGTGTTTCCTTTTTTAGGAAACATCTTGGGTGCCCAATGTAATATCCCTCTTAAAACAATTTTCCAAATCTGCAACAAATTATTTTAATCAAATCCAAAAAGAGAGAAATCAGATATATTGTAACTTTCACCAAATCTTTCAAATTTGCTAATAAATGTTGTGCAACTAGAATAGGAATTCCTTGCCACAAAAATAAGTTGATATTTTCACTATGTTTCTATTATTTAAATCATCAAACAAAAATAGTAACCAGCTGCAAATTTACATCATTGGTAAAACAACCCAGAAGCCAAAACACTGAAAAATCAACAACTCTACACAAAAAGTATTCAACATCTCATTAAAATTTTGCAACAGAAAATATACATTAAAGTATTGTAATAATCAGTATCTAATGCTGCTAGCAACAACAACACAACAAAACCTCAAACTACACACTCCAAAACAACTATCTCAACAATCTATTTAATGAAATGCACAACAAAAAGATAATCTTCAACACAAATACAATTTTTGAGTGAATTTGTGCCTGTAGACTCTCAAAGACACTATATTTGAGTCCATATCTCCCTGGTTTACTAGCCTTAGAGATTCTTTCTTCATTGTTTTATCAACCTCTGAAGGAAATCAAAAACCTGTGAGAGAAAACAGTGCATAAAATGAATCCAAAAAAGCAAGATATTGCATTTTATGTGTTTCCTTCTTGATGAAGCTTCTTGGGCCCCAAAAGTCCATGCCAAGAATGGAAGGAATCTTACAGTTCAAAATTTGAAACCACTTTTCCATAAATGAACCTTCACTTCCTCCACCCAAATAGAAATTGCCATTTAATCCAACTTTTGATTTGATTTCAAGAAGGTTAATAACTACCAATTTTGAGCTTCTCCAAGTCCCACACCCTTTTTAGATCCAAATATTTAAATTTCCATTTAATAATTTTTCATTAAAATCTGATTTAATTTTTCACCATAAAGTACATTATTTTCCCGATTTGTCTGCAAGACTTGACTTAATATATTAGGATAATCAGCCTTACTAAAAATACAAATTACTATTTTTAGAAAAAAAGAATATTATTAGAAAAGGGGGACATGACAAGTCCTCCCTTCCCAAAATTTATTTTCCTCAAGAAACTGTAAACATATATCTCCAAGATCATGTAGCCAAGTTGATCAATCATACCAAACTGCATACCAAGACTTGATCCTGTATTTGCATGAAGTTGCTTCTTCCTCTTAAGAATCCTCAAGAATCCCTAAAAAACGTTAATGTGTTGTGTGATATCATGACACCAATATTTAATATAAAGCCTCATACCCCATATTACCTATGTACTTGTAGCATGCTTAGCATCTTCTTCAATTAACAATCTCTCCCTTTCAATCTTTCTCCAAAATTATGTATGTGCATGATCACCAAGAAGGATAAACCAAAATTCCTTGTAGCCTTTGATATAGATTTGGTTTATGCAACACAAAAAACTATTAGAATAGAAGAATAATCCTCCAAAATAATTAATACATTTTGTAGTAATGAAAAAAATAACCTTTTTCCTTACTTGATTTGAGAACAATTGCCATTGAATTAACCTAATTTTTCCTAGGTTTAATGTTGTAATATGTTGTAACACATTCACATTGATCTTGGCCCCCCTTTTAATAAAATGTACCTAATTTGTACCCTCTTTTAAGTGTTGTAAAGTGTTGTAACACACTTTCACACTTATCTAGGGTCCTCTTAATTAATTGTGGTTAATTGGAGTTAATTAGCCCCTTTAATTCAAATTTAAGCCTTATTGGTGACACCTCCCGAAGATCTATCCCGAAACCCATAATTCAAATTACATAACATTTAATTGGGAAAATTTGAGCACCTAGAAATTGGTGTTAGGACCCATTTTCCCTAGGTGGCGAATGGGTCCTCCCTCTATAGGACCCCCCTTTATTTGCATATTTTACATGGGTTTTTGATGTTCTTGCATTTCACGAAGGCAAGGTCCTAGAAAATAGTGCCAGGGCGAATGGATCCTCCCTTAGTGAGGAACCCCATTTTGAATTTCATTCTAGCGATATTTTAATAATGTTTATTTCCAGATCTGGTGTCGGCTTGAATTATTTGAATTTCAGGGTTAATCTCTTAATTTAGTATAAATAAGGGCTTAATTCACATTGTTTCTCCTAGCACTTTTATGAGACATCCTAAGAACTTCAAGAGAGAATTATAGATAATTTCAAGAGCATTTTTAAAGGCATTTCAAGGTAGATCATCAAGGTTTTATTGCAGTAATTCAAGATCATATCATCATGATCACAAGGGTTTAGTGCATTCTTACATGTTGTTGAGCTAAGATAGTGGATGTAGCATTGAAGATCTACTTGCAAGAATTGTTCACGTCTTATTCAAGGATCAAGATCTACATTCTTCATGGCCACTACATGTTAGATTGCAGATTTATCTTCCAAGGCAACTTCCAAGGTATCAACATTGCATCATTTCATGTTTCATGCTTCAATTTCCTTATTTCATCATTTGGTTTAATTACCTACAAGGGGTTTGAATTAGGAAAACCCCTATTCACTAACAATCAACAAGTTTTTCTTCCCTTGAATGTTTATTTGTAGATTTACAAGTTGAAGATCAAGTGAAGATGAAGATTGAAGCAAAATAGTCAAAGTTGTCAAGTTGCAAGATTGACCTTCATATTGCAAGAACAAAAAATTGAAGCTACAAAATTTGTTACAAGTTTTTGAGAGCTAACAATTGGGAATCTAAGAGTGCAAACATCAAGGAAAATAACCCATATCTTAGTTTCAAAAACCCTAATAGGGACCCATTTTCCACTAAAGGCGATTGAGTCCTTTGTGCCCTAAAAACAAGCTTCTTGTAACAAGGTACACACCATTTTATTCTCTAAAAACTCCCATCATAGTTGCTATAACAGTTAGGGTTAGTTTCTTATTGTTATTTGCATCTTTTGGCCCTCATATTTGAATGTTTCATATGAAAATTAGTTGGTTCATCACCTTGATCCATTCACCTTGGTGGTAAACCCTGTTGGAAATAGGATGCCATTTAATTGCAAATCCTAAACATTAATTATTTCATGTATCTCCTAAGTTCTTGGAATGTGTTCAACAACACTAAGATTAGGATGAGATTAATATTTGGATGAAATAAATCATGAAATTGACATTTGTAGTTATTCCTAAATAATAGGGACATATGGGTGCACACATGGTAAGGTGACACTCACCTTGAGTTCAATTAACTGTTTGGAGTAAGAGAACACTTCTGAATGCATGTAATGATCCTAGGATTTAGGATTTGATGTTTGTATGCATGAAGTTCAGTTCAGTTTAGTTCAAATCAGTTCAATTCAGTTCAGTTCAAATCAATTGAGTTCAATTGAGTTCAGTTTAGTTCAGAATCAGTTTAGTTTAGTTTAGTTTAGTTCAGTTCAGTTCAGTTTAGTTTAGTTTAGTTATGGTTCAGTTATCTTCAATTGCATGCATGTTGTTTATTTTGAGTTGCATGTAGTTAACTTCAGTTAACTTGGAATGCATGGTTAATAAATTGAGTTGTATGACAGATAACAAGGACTACCTCCAGTTAACAGGGGATGACCATTCTTACATGAATGGTGTTGATTAAATGTTTCAGTTCACAAGAAATCACTTGGGACCAACTTGGGCACCCAAGATGCTTTCTTGGATTTATCTCTTTTGCATGTTGAGTTATTTCTAAAGGATTAGTTAAGTAGGATTACTTATGGGCGCCAACTTTGAGGAAGATCTTTGGAATTATCAACAGAATGAAGGTTGAGTTGTGACTTCAGTTTGGGACGCCCAAATGGATGAAGCACATGTTTTAGGATTGTTCTCCATAGCATAACTCTACTTGCAAGAGATAGGCGTACCTTTTAGGGACAAGGCTTGAGCATTGTAATTGTAACTCATGTTGAGTTTACAAAGCTGATTAAAGTTTATTTATCTCAAGCAAGTTGAAGAGAGTTGGTTATCAGTTTTATTGCAGGTTGTGAAGAAGATTGGTGAAGACAGAAGAAGCATTCTCAAGCAAGAATTGGAGCTATTGTAATTCAGAGATTGAATAATAGAATAATTCTTGGTGGAGCTTTTTCCCGAAAGGGTTTCTCCATGGTACATCTTGTGTAATCTTTCTAATATCATGTCTAGTTCTTCTATCAACTTTTGTCTACATTCTACAACAGTAAAATGGATTAATCAAGATAATCACCCACAAAGAATATATGTAACAAAGGAAAAGCTTATTTAGATCAGCAATATTAAAGTTTTACAGAGTATTAAGCTAAAAAACACCTCATTTTTCAACATTTGGTATCGAGCTGAGGTTGGGTAGAGTATTGGGACACCTTTCTCTTAAAAGATTGGAGGTTTTTTAGCTTAGTGGGAGCTTTTATTATTTTTGTTATTTGCTGATTTTGGAATTAAGTTTTGTTACAATGAATTCAAGGTTAGATATTGAAAGGTTCAATGGTTCTAACTATGAAATTTGGAAATTAAAAATGGAAGATCTTCTTGAAGAAAGAGATCAGTGGTTAGTGGTTAATAATGAGACAAAGACACCTACAACTATTTCAAATGAAGATTGGGCTAAGTTAGATAAGAAGGAAAGAGGAACAATTAGGTTATGTCTTGTTGATGTTGTTCTTTTAAATATTTTAGTGGAAACCAATGCATATAAATTATGGAAAAGAATAGGGGATATTTATCAAACTAAGAGTCTCACCAATAAGTTGTATCTGAAAAGGCAGTTGTATTCATTGAAAATGAAAGATGGTGAATCTATTGCACAATATTTAAATGCTTTCAATTTAATTCTCAGTCAGTTAGCATCTGTAGATGTAAAGCTAGAGGATGAGGATAAGTGCATTTTATTACTTTGTTCTTTACCAGATTCTTGGGAAAATCTAATTGTTGCAATTAGTGGTAATGGTGCAAATCCAAAGATGGACAACATCATTCCTACTCTCCTATCAGAGGAGATGAGGAGGAAGTCTAAGGAGGAAATCCAAGATTCCTTGTTTGTAAAAGGTAGGCCTAAGAAAAAGGAGCCTAAGGGAAACAAGGAAGGGAAGGGTAAGTTAGAAGGACGAAGTAAGGTAAAGTGTTGGAACTGTGGGAAACTGAGACATGTGAAGAAGGATTGTAAGAACAAGAAAGAAAGTTTTGATTCTTCTACAAAGGAGTCCTTGGATGATAGTAATAATGCATTGGTTATTTCAGCTAATATTGTTTGTGGTAACTCTTTGCTTCATGTTTCATAGTAATCTTCATAGAGAGGATGGTAGTCATGATGCCATGTGTGACTCAGTACCACGGTTCAGTGGGAGTTGTTGGTAGTGACATGGATGCATCATTGGTAAGGTTATCTCCATGTGATTAGAGATATGGTTTCTTGGTTTAGAGTATATTTTTTATTGATGTCATGGTTTACTCTTGATATGCATTTAGAGTTTGGCATATTACATGGTTCTCTTGAGACTAGGATGTATAAGTATGTTATGATGCATGTGATCTCCTAAGAGGAGATGGTTAGATCATGGATGTCATGTTTATGTTCAAGGTTGGAGCTTTGGCATTGATCTTGTGTAGTTCTCTTAAGTATTGGGTGCATTAATCATTTGCTTGATTAATTCATGAAAGTGTCATGTTGCCTTTGGAGTTTGGCATGGATTGGTTGGTTACAAGTCCTCATGGATACTTGGAGAAATAGGTGAGGCTGGAATTTTCTTATGGTAAGAGACATTTGTTGGAATGGTTACTTGTCAGAAAAGTTTTTCAATAGAAAAGACCGAGGAGCCTACACCTTGGTTGAATGTGAATTCAACACACTCGGTGGTTTAGCATGCCTCCAAAGAGGCGGTTTGGGTATAGAGACTTGGGAAAGGTATTGGTTTGGTTGATAATGGGAAGGTATTAATTGAGAAAGTTGACACTTTAATTAATGTTACAAATTATCTTATGAAACAATATAGATAAGTTCTCTTCGTTTTAATCATTTGCTTGGAAGCTTCATGATTATGCAAGTTGCATTTGAAGTTAGCATGGTTTGATTAGTTGGTGCAAGAAGGCCATTGGCCTTGAGTCTTGTACTTGTTTTATTATTCCTTGTTTAGAATAATTGCAATATATAATGTCAAGTGGGAGAATGTTGGAAATAGGATGCCATTTAATTGCAAATCCTAAACATTAATTATTTCATGTATCTCCTAAGTTCTTGGAATGTGTTCAACAACACTAAGATTAGGATGAGATGAATATTTGGATGAAATAAATCATGAAATTGACATTTGTAGTTATTCCTAAATATAGGGACATGTGGGTGCACACATGGTAAGGTGACACTCACCTTAAGTTCAGTTAACTGTTCGGAGTAAGAGATAACACTTATGAATGCATGTAATGATCCTAGGATTTAGGATTTGATGTTTGCATGCATGAAGTTCAGTTCAGTTTAGTTCAGATGAGTTCAGTTTAGTTTAGTTTAGTTCAGCTCAGTTCAAAATCAGTTTAGTTTAGTTCAATTCAATTCAGTTCAGTTCAGTTATGGTTTAGTTATCTTCAGTTGCATGCATGTTGGTTATTTTGAGTTGCATGTAGTTAGCTTCAGTTAACTTGGAATGCATGGAAAATAACTTGAGTTGTATGACAGATAACAGGGACTACCTCTAGTTAACAGGGGATGACCATTCTTGCATGAATGGTGTTGAGTAAATGTTTTAGTTAACAAGAAATCACTTGGAGCCAACTTGAGTACCCAAGATGATTTTTCGGATTTACCTCTTTTGCATGTTGAGATATTTCTAAAGGCTCAGTTAAGTAGGATTACTTATGGGCGCCAACTTTGAGGAAGAGATTTTGAATTATCAACAGAATGAAGGTTGAGTTGTGACTTCAGTTTGGGACGCCCAAATGGATGAAGCACATGTTTTAGGATTGTTCTTCACAACATAACTCTACTTGCAAGAGATAGGCGTACCTTTTAGGGATAGGGCATGAGCATTGTAATTGTAACTCATGTTGAGTTTACAAAGTTGATTAAAGTTTATTTATCTCAAGCAAGTTGAAGAGAGTTGGTTATCAGTTTTATTGCAGGTTGTGAAGAAGATTGGTGAAGACAGAAGAAGCATTCTCAAGCAAGAATTGGAGCTATTATAATTCAAAGATTGAATAATAGAATAATTCTTGGTGGATTTTTTTCCCGAAAGGGTTTCTCCATAGTACATCTTGTGTAATCTTTCTAATATCATGTCTAGTTCTTCTATCAACTTTTTTCTACATTCTACAACAGTAAAATGGATTAATCAAGATAATCACCCACAAATAATATATGTAACAAAGGAAAAGCTTATTTAGATCAAAAATGTTAAAGTTTTACAAAGTATTAACCTAAGAAAACACCTCATTTTTCAAAAAACCCTCTATATTTTCTTATGTTTCACATTTTAAAACAATTACCCTTTCTATCTTGGAGTTGTTGGGATACTGCTTGTAGGAAACAACACTATTTGTTCCAAACTTTTCCTCAGCTTGATGGATGTTGTATGCAACTTCAGAATCTGATATATAGAAGCAATAGTATAGTTGAGGAATAGATATTAACATCATGCAATATCAATTCATACTCCTCTCAAATCTAAATTTTTACCCTACAAATTGTTCTGGGTCTTTAGCTAGCGATGCACTGTCATTAGGAAATTTGCACCTGGCACTTTTGAAACAAATGATGATGGTACAAGTTAGATTTTGACACTCAATGAAGCTATTACAACTAGTAATGCATCCTTCACAGCAGAATATACATAAGTTGGAAATAATTAATTCTTTTACCTCCCTAGTACTGAAATATGCATTGTAGGAATGCACAAAAAAGGCCCATATTTTACCTCAACTTGAGAGATGTTACCTTCAGCTTCATGTGTTGATCTATAATAGAAAGAATTCAATAGAGAAGCAAAAAATAGCATCATGCAACAACAAATACACATTCTAGAAACATTTGCTTCTTTCACCCTTGGGGAATATAGATCCACACTACTAAAAAGAACATTGATTACCTCAAGCTTTACCTTAACTTGAAGGATATTAATGTTAGAAATGAAAGCAACACTACTTCAATGGAAATCTGATTTAAGATAAATTTCTGCAATCTTTTAAGTGTGTATTAACAATGGAGATTGGAACATAAAATATAAACCCACATTATAGAAATATACCAGAAGCAGAATGAAGCACACAACACAATATTTAACATGGAGAAAACCCTTTCGGGTAAAAAACTCCACCAAGAAAAGAGGCCAAGTTGTATTATCTTCACAAAAGGAGATTACAAATACATTCACTTCCTCTATCTCTTTCAACCTTCACTCCGACAGTTCTAGCCTGGGTACCTATAAAACTATTATGCAGCAACAAATACATGCAAAATACTTATAGAAAATGTCTCCAACAAGGCCTAGGCATCCACTTTCTCTCTCCCACATGCAAGCATCAAAGTGGCATCAACATGCAATGTACAAGTGTCAAAAAGACCCTTCCAAAGTTGGGCGCCCATATCCATGCATAGCAACTTACAACATCTTATGACACCTCATAACCGTCACAGATACCTTCAACATGCATGCAACCCAAGATGGGTGTCTGGGGCTAAATAGAGAAAATATGCAACAACCATATCTGTCATATGTGTTATAGTGTCATAGAATCTTATGGAATTTTGCAACTATCATAGATTCTTTGCATGCACCCACCAAACATTATGATGTGTGTCATACATGCCAAAAATAACCAATTCTCCAAGAGGAATCGCCTAACCTCTTTTACCATAAGTTTTTACATTTACCAACAGTAAAAGTCACTCTGTAATTACTGCCAGTAACTCTAAAAACTTACCATAGATAGTAAATAATTTTTACCACTACTGGTGAAACTTTTACAACTCCTTATGGGTAATTACTAATAACAAATAATAAAAGGAATAAATACAATGTTGGGATTTACAAGGTTAATGGCACCTTATCCCAACATTCTCCCACTTGACATTATACATTGTAAATCAACCCATAGGAAATCAAATGAAAATAATCAGGCACTAGAAATGAGGCCCATGACCTTTCTACATCACACAAACTTCTCTGTGCTCACAAGTTTGGTCAATGAATCTGCAACATTCTTTAGAGTGTTTATGTTCTTCAACTCAATCTTTCCATTTGTAACCAACTCTTGAAAAAAGTGATACTATACATCGACATGCTTAGTCCAAGCATGATACATAGGATTCTTGTCCAAACAAATAGCACTCTGGCTATCACAACCAATTTGAATGATCCTGCAATCAAATCCAATACCTTTACACAATCTCCTCAACCAAATTGCCTCCTTAGAGACATGAGTAGCAGCCATATACTATGCTTTAGTGGTAGATAAAGCAATTGTGGGCTGCCTCTTACTCATCCAACTCACTGGACCTCCAAACAAAGTAAATACATAACCAACAGTGAACCCTCAACTATCCAAGTCACCTACCCAATCTACATCAACAAAACCCTGTATGTCCAAAGATTTATCAGCACTATCAATACCAGAATAAACCAAACAATGATCAAGAGTACCTATAAGATATTTAAACACCATCTTTGCATAATTCCAATACTGTCTACCAGGGTTAGACATAAATCCACTCAAAACTCCCATTGCTTGTGCAATATCTAGTCTAGTGCAAATCATTGCATACATAAAACTCCCTACAACACTAGCATATGACACATTTGACATATCCTCAAGATCATCATTAGTCTTTGGACACACATCTAATGAAAGATTAGTACCAATTAGTAAAGGAAATCTAACTTGATTACAACCTTGCATACTAAACCTCTGCAAAATAGTATTCACAATATTACTTTGTGATAACCAAATCTTTTTATTACCTCTATCCCTTATGATCTTCGTTCCTAGAATATACCTGGAAGCTCTAAGATCCTTCATATCAAATGCACCTAAAAGTTGGGCTTTAAGGTCACTGATCATATCCTTAGTATTGTTGAAAAATAACATGTCATCAACATACAAAACAATAATCAGCATAGAATCACCAAGACGGTGAATGTAAACACAGTGATCCTCCTCACTTCTAACAAAACCCAATTTCAAAACAAAAGAATCAAACTTTTGGTACCACATTCTGGGGGGCTGTTTTAAACCATAAAGAGACCTATTCAACCTGCAAACCCAACATTCTTTTCCTTTTACCTCAAAACATGTAGGTTGTTGTATATATATTTCTTCTTCAAGATATCCATGCAAGAATGCAGTCTTAACATCTATTTGTTCAATCTCCCAATCATAAGTTGCAGCAATGGATAAAAGAAATCTCATAGAAGTCAATTTAGCAACAAGAGAGAATATCTCACCAAAATCAACTCCCTCTCTCTAGGAGTAGCCCTTGGCTACCAGTCTAGCCTTGTACTTCTCCAATGAACTGTCTGCTCTAAACTTCTTCTTGAAGACCCACTTACATTCTATGGCCTTTCTTCCTTTGGGAAAATGAACAAGATCCCAGGTGTTATTAGATTCTAAATCCATCATCTCCTCCTGCATGGCTAACTTCCAAGACTCGCTATCATCTACAAAAATAGCTTCCCTATAGGACCTAGGTTCATCATTAGTACTCAATAAAGCATATGCACAATGGAAATCTGGTGGGCTATATCTGTCAGCAGTATTTTGTTGTCTTGTGGATCTCCTCAAGGGTGGAGTAAGAGACTCAACTAGTTGTTATGCATGATCATCTGTACCAACTTCTTTTGTAACAACAGATTCAACTTCATCAGAACTACTTGAATCTTCTTCTTCTTCACCCCCAATCCATCATTTGTTCTTCCTGAGGTGCATCTCAATGCTCTAACTCAAAGTGCACTCTCTTTCCCTTTTATTCTTTTTCTTTTAGATGTTTTGGTTCAGAAATAGCTCTAAGTTCCCTGAAAATAACATCTCTAGAAAAGATAATCTTGCGGGTTAGTGGATTCCAAATCTTATAAGCTTTAACATTTTCACCATTTCCAATGAATGTACACTTTTCTGCTTTTGGATCCAACTTATATCGCTTTTCCTTGCGCACATGAACAAAAGCCTCAAAGCCAAAAACCCTTAAATGTGAAACTAAAGGTTTCTTACCTGTCCACACTTCATAAGGAGTCAAATCAAGAGCTTTATAAGGAGATCTATTTATCAAGTAGCAAGTAGTACACACAGCCTCAGCCCAAAAGCATTTATCCAACTTTGAATCACTCAGCATACTTCTGGCTCTTTCCATAATCGTTCGGTTCATCCTTTCTACAACACCATTTTTTTGTGGTGTATACAGAGTTGTCTTTTGTCTAATTATACATGCATGTTTGCAAAACTCATCAAATTCCTTAGAACAATATTCCCTCCATTATCATATCTTAGTATTTTAATATTTAAACATGATTAGTTCTCTACTAAGACTTCGAATTCCTTAAACTTAGTGAAAACTTCATATTTATGTTTCATAAAATAAATCCATGTAAATCTAGATACATCATCAATGAAGGCAACAAAATAATGAGATTTTCTGATAGATTCAATATCCATGGGCCCAAACACATCCATATGAATAATTTCTAACTTCTCTTTTGTTGTATTGGTTCCTAAAGGAGAAGATTTTCTATTTCGTTTACCAAACACACAATGTTCATAGAAATCAAAGTCCTCATCAAAATAGGAGAAACCGTCCAACAAATTTTTATTCTTAATAGTTTTTAATACATTATTGCTTGTATGGCCCAATCTACAGTGCCACAACATACATGCATTTTCAGCACTAGCCTTAGATACATAAGAGGCATTACAAATTGTTGTGGCTTCAAGCTTAAACAGGTTTCCCAATCTCTTCCCCATCGCTACCACCAAGTTTCCTCTCACTAATCTACAGCCATGCTTGTCAAAAGTTACATGCATTCCCAAATCATTCAGCTTTGAAATAGAAATCATATTTCTAGCTTATCCAGGAACATGATAAACTTCAAGGAGGGTTTTAATACTCCCATCACTGAAACACAACAATACCTTGCCTTTCCCAACAATTAGATATGAAGATTTATCTCCAAGGTATATATTACCTCCATTATATTTTTCATATGTGGAGAACCATTCTTTATGTGGGGTCATATGAACGAGCATCCTGAGTCAACCAACCAGTGATCATTAGAAACAACATTACAAGCAAAAATTAAAACATCTTCACCTACATTCGAGGACTTATCAAAAGAATTCTCCCTCTTGGGGTTTTTGCACTCCTTTACATTTCCCCTTTTATCGTAGTTCCAACATTAACTCTTTTCTTCTTTCCAGTAGTCTTAGAACGGCCCTTGGACTTGTCCTCAGCCCCTTTTTGATCTCCTTTCATTCCCCTTTCCTTAGACCTTCCCTTGACACTGAGAGCATCACCTGAGCTATCCATACTCTTCTTCCTCAGTTCCTGTGCCAGTAAAACTACAACAAGGGCATCCACCTTCAGATTTGTGAGGTTAGCAATGATAGCAAGAATAACATTCTCCCATGACTTAGGTAAAGAACACATAAGCAAGATACATTTATCTTCCTCATCTACTTCAATATCTACTAAAGCAAGCTAACTCATCAAAAAGTTAAAAGAATTTAAATGCTCTGCAAGCGACTCACCCTCTTTTATTTTAAATAAAGTTTATTTACCATACTCTTGGCTTGGTAGATCTCGCCCAAACAATTCCACAATTTATGCGCAGTCTCTTCTTTTGCAAGATTCAACAAGACGGGGTCAAACAGATACAACTAGATTGTACCCCATGCCTTTTTATCCAATCTATCCCACTCATCTTGAGAGATATCATTGGGTTTCTTCTCCCTTTTAACAACCAACCATTGGTTTCTTTCTTTAGCTTCCACAACTCATACTCCATGCCATTGAACTTTTCAATGTCCAAGCAAGAGGTTGATGCAATGGTGGATGCAACCATAATTTCAACACAAGATCTGTAAAACAAATACAACCAAATCTCCCACTACAGCTACAGCTTCCACACTACCACCCAAGATTCAAAGCTGGCCAAGCTCTGATACTAAATGTTAGAAATGAAAGCAACACTACTTCAATGGAAATCTGATTTAAGATAAATTTCTGCAATATTTTAAGTGTGTATTATCAATGGAGATTGTAACATAAAATATAAACCCACAATACAGAAATATACCAAAAGCATAATGAAGCACACAACATAGTATTTAACGTGGAGAAAACCCTTTTGAGTAAAAAAATCCACCAAGAAAAGAGGCCAAGTTGTATTATCTTCACAAAAGGAGATTAAAACTACATTCACTTCCTCTGTCTTTCAACCTTCACTCCGACAGAACCTTGGTACTTGTAAAACTGTTATGCAGCAAGAAATACATGGAAAATACTTATAGAAAATATCTCCAACAAGGCCTAGGCATCCACTTTCTCTCTCCCACATGCAAGCATCAAAGTGGCATCAACATGCAACGTACAAGTGTTAAAAATACCCTTCCAAAGTTGGGCGCCCATATCCATGCATGGCAACTTACAATATCTTATGATACGTCGTAACCATCATAGATACCTTCAACATGCATGCAACCCAAGATGGTTGTGTGGGGATAAATAGAGAAAATATACAACAACCATATCTGTCATATGCGTCATAGTGTCATAGAATCTTATGACAACTTGCAGTTGTCATGGATTCCTTACATGCACCCACCAAACATTATGATGTGTGTCATGCATGCCAAAAATAATTGATTCTCCAAGAGGAAATGCCTAACCTCTTTTACCATAATTTTTTACATTTATCAACAGTAAAATTCACTCCGTAATTACCATCTGTAACTTTGAAACTTATCATGGACAGTAAATAATTTTTACCTCTGCCAGTGAAACTTGCACAACTCCTTATGGGTAATTACTAATAACAAATAATAAAAGGAATAAATACAATGTTGGGATTTACAAGGTTAATGGAACCTTATCCCAACAATTAATTGCAGCTCCATGGAATGATTTTGGACAACAAGAGTATTGTAGAGGACCAACCATTAACATAATACAACAACAATATTCATACAAGAACACACTGAGTACCAAATCTATAAGCAATAAGACATTTTGGCGGAAGACAGTGTACTCTCTGTGTATAACTATTAGCACATTTTTATCACCCAACATAATTTCAAAAATGATTATAACATAATATATCATGTTTGGAAATCTCCAATATTAATGAGTGATAAGGATATACCATGAAGTAATCATTCTAAAGAATTTATCCTCGACCATATTACCAATTACCCATTTTTGTGGCTCATTATTCCAATCATAATAAATCAAGAGAATCTTCAATCCAAAGCAATCCATCTTCATCTCATATTTTTCATATACCCAATGTTGATTGTACTTCCTGAGAATATAAATGACAAGAAACATTTTTCCATACCTATAGAAATTCCCTTCTGAAACTTTGAACTTCATGCTTTCATTTCTCATATGTTCCCATCTTTGCATTGATGGGGTCCATTTATCCTATCCTAAAACACCATACTCCTTCACAAAATTATGTGAGAAATCTAAAATGGAAAATGTAAAGCATGTGTTTCTTACCTTCACAAACCCTTTCAATGCTTCTTGTGTGGCAACCTCCTGTATGTGTTGAGTACTCATGACTTGGCCCAAGTATGTAATCTTAATCTCCCATGTAGATACTAAATTTTGAATTGCTTCATTACCATAGTCAAATAGAAAGTGACATCCTTTGACTCCTGTAATTTGACTCTTAGGCTGATTTTGTTCAATTTACTTATTCTCATATTTGTTCAATTTGGTTCTTCCTCCATAAGTTGATGGTTTACAACCCATTGTAAGCTCTAATACATACTAAATTTATTTTTCATAGATTGAAAATCCATTTCCTAGATCTTTCAACTTATTATTCTCACTCTGAATAGAATCCAACCTTTGCAAAAATGGAGCCCAATCACATTCTCCTGTGACACCATATTCTTTCACAAATAAATGTAATAAATCTGAAATAAGAATTCCCAAACATGAGTTGGTTACCTCTAAAGGCTTCTCAAATATCTTCACCTATTTTTCTTTCAAAAATATAGCCATTGCAACCTTTGGGACTAAGATATAGAATTTTTTGCATGACTTTTGTTCACCCAAAAAATTGTCCAATCTTCTTAACTTTATAATACTAGAGGCTTGCAACCTTACATCCTTCATGTCTTGCTTGTAGCTACATATTCAAAATTTCATAGTATACTTAGTCACAAAATAATGAACATTGAGAAGATTCATCTTTCTCTTACCATGATCTAGCATCAAACATCCCAAGTTGACTATTTCCATTTGGCCATCACCCACAATATGGTCTTCAAAAGTGGTACTTAAACCCCATGAGTGATCTATGTACCATAAACATTGTCTCATTGTAAAATGGTTAAAATTCTCAACCAATCCCATGTGATTCCATATGCTAGGAGAATTTGAAACATGAAACCAAGAGCCCACATCCTCTAAGCTATAAATTGTGCCTCTTACTTTATCACTTAATTTTGCATGCCTTTGTTGATGACAATTTTTTTTGTATTTGCATGGAAAGAGGAAAAAAATCTAAAATTTAAAAATCTTTTTCATACCTTTGGCTACCAACTAAGAGTTCATCCTCCTCTTTGGAATCGATTTCCATGGATATATCACCATGCTTCCACTGTGCTACTTTGAGGCTGAAAACATGTCTATCTACCTTTGCATTTAGAGTCTTTGAATGCACTATTGAAAGTGCATGTCTCCTTATTTGGAGATCCTCACATCTGACTTCAACCTTCATGTTTGTTATGTACAAATCACTTGGATCCCACAATATTATTTTTGAGATATTTAATAATTGAGTAGAATGATTTCATTTCCACCTTATATCTCTTATTGTTGATTTGCATTTCCTTGAAAGATATACTACATTGCTATAATGCTCAAAATGAAATTTATCAATAGGAAAGAATTCATCTACAACATCCTTTAGGAATTCATGCACATCAATATGGCTTCTTGGTAGATTATCCTTAGACAACTCTGGATCCCATTTCCAACATACATCTTCAAAATTTAAAGTTGATTCCTCATTGTTTTCCTTACTACAAATTTTCTCATCATCTTTATCTTCATTAATGTTAGATTGAGCTAAATTATTTTCAGAAATTGGATTAAAATTTTCAACCAAGATATTTTTATCTTCAACTTGGTGGATGCAATCTTTAGTTTCTTCTTGATTTTTGGTATTTGCAGCCTTTTCCATATTAACTCCTTCCTTTGCATTATTTTCCTTAGAATTTTCCAAGTCTTCTCCCTTAGAAATCTTTCATGGCTCTAATTCTAGCTTACTGATCTCTTGCTCTAGTTCTTCCCCTCTCTAGCCCATATGAAGAACTCATAAAATGATTCTTTAGTCCCGAAATGTTCAGAAAAAATATAGAACTCCTCAAAGAATTTGATGATCATCTTATCTCGAGGCATATTTCTTCCTTTGACTTCTAAATACTTTAAAAATTTAAGAGACTTATTTTCATCTTCTGTTAGACATATGTACTCTTTATACCATTTGGAAACCTCTTTTGCATTGTCTGATAGTAAGAATCTCCCACTCTTGAACATTGATTTGAAAAAACCCATGATTCACATCAATCATCCAATAACTTAATTTACCCTACAATTTGGCAAGATCACAACTCTGATACCACTGTAATATCCCTCTTAAAACAATTTTCCAAATCTATAGTAAATTATTTTACTCAAATCCAAAAAGAGAGAAATTAGGTAAATTGTAACTTTCACCAAATCTTTGAAATTTGCTAATAAATTTTGTGCAACTAGAATAGGAATTCCTTGCCACAAAAATAATTTTATATTTTCATTATATTGTTGTTATTTACAACAAAGAGAAATAATAACCAACTACAAATTTACATCATTGGTAACACAACCCAAAAGCCAAAACATTGAAAAATCAACAACTCCACAAACAAATTATCTAGCATCTCATTAAAAGTTTGCAACAGAAAAAATACAATAAATTATTGTAATAATCAGTATCTAATGCTGCTAGCAACAACAACACAACAAAACCTTAAACTAGACACTCCAAAACAACTATCTTAGCAATCTATTTGATGAAATACACACCAAAATGATAATCTTCAACAAAAATACAACTTTTGAGTGAAGTTACGCCTGTAGACTCTTAGAGCCACTATCTTTGAGTCCAAATCTCCTTGGTTTACTAGTCTCAGATATTCTTTCTTCATTGATTTACCAACCTCTGAAGAAAATCAAAAACCTATGAGAGAAAACAATGCATAGAATTAATCCAGAAAAGCAAGAAATTGCATTTTATGTGTTTCCTTCTTCATAAAGCTTCTTGGGTGCCAAAAATCCATGCCAAGAATGGAAGGAATATTATAATTCAAAACTTGAAACCATTTTCCCATAAATGAACCTCCACTTCCTCCACCCAAATAGAAATTGCCATTTAATCCTATAGACACGTAAAATTGACATCATGCATATTTAATTAAATCATATTCGCCCATTAATTAAATAAATTTAGTTTATTTGATTGATCTCCTAAAGTCTCTTCATTTAATTAAATCAAATGTATTTAATTAAATGGATAGTGCATCAATTTCCTCCCTTTTGATTTAAATAAATCCAAGCATCTAAGTCAAAATTCAAAATCACCTAACATCATCTTAATTAATCAAATCCATGATTAATGCTAATCCTAATCCTCTTTTCTCTAGATTTTGCAACTTGTGCTCATAAATCAATTTAATTGATTTATTAATTCATCATTTTCCATCAACATGGCATAAAAAGAGAATATTCTTCTAAATTTGAATCTCCCCCCAAATTGACATGTACATCCAACAAAGCATTTAAGAGCTCTTACATGTCTCTTACATATCTCTTGCACAAGTCAAACTTAGCATTTAACTCATCTTGTCATCAAATTCAAATTTCAAATCTCCCCCTCTTTGGCACATTGACCAAAATGTGCTAATTCCTCAACCTCTCACATGTTGACAAGTGGTGCTTTATCATTGGCTTATCTTTTGTCCCAGATCCTCTATATCTTTCAATCCTCCATCATCCTTTCTTGTAAATAGAGAGTTTCTCTATTGTATTAATCCTCCACAATCTTAGTATCTTTCTACACAACTTGATACACATTATCTTACATCTTCATATCTTGAGCTTATCAAAAATGGGTTGGGAAAGGCTATTTTCCACATCAAAATAGCACTAATCCCCCTATGAGATGATAGCTTGATCCATTTTGGATAAGTTTACATGTTTATGCTTTCTTTGTATACTTTTTATCATGTTTCCTTGTCTTAATGTGATTAAGAATTTCATAGGGAGCTTGATTATTGTTGTGCTAACTTGAATAATATTTGTTGTGTTGCTTATGTTATCATGAGGCAAAATTCTTGCTCACAATATGGCGCTAGAAGGAGGGCGGACTTTCCTTACACATTTATCATTTTCCTTTATTGCACATTTTTCATATCAAGTCAAGTGTAAATCTCACTGCTGAGCTTCTTATACGTGGATGTTTTGTTTAAGTCTTAGCATCTATTCTTTTGGGATACACATTTGCTTTATACTTTCATATCTACTTCATTGCTACTATGGGAATTGCTTTATATGAGGCTGAAAGTAGGAATTGCTTTATTGTTTTATACTAACAATTTTCGAAGGAGCTAATACCTCAAGATTTTCTCATCATAAGAATTAAGATAAATGCATAATAAGATATATATATATATATATATTTATTTATTTATTTATTTTTTACGAGGATCATGTGTGATTTATTATGACTAAGTTTCTTGTGAAAATATAACCAAATCAAATATTTGAATCTGCTCACAGTCAAAATACTAGCTAAAACTGAGCTACGGATATAATACTTCTCAAATGAAGTTAGATATGATACATATCTAGTAGAATGTTTTTGCAGCTTCACGTCCCTTGTGCCTGTCCTAAATATCAAATTCTCTCTTGCTAATCTGGCACTTTCCCACCTGGGTCGCTTCAACAAAGGATGAGCAAATGATGGTGATTAACTGATTGCCCAGAATGGTGCAACCAGCAAAAATCTCGTGAAGCGAAATGGATCCTAGCTATGATTCAATTCATGTACATAGTTTGCAGCTTTAGTTATGATAAGAAATCATTCCAGTAGTCATAGCGCCCTTGTCTCCACTAGCATCTATGGATTCATGCCCTTTTTCATTCACATTGCCAAATGTTTAATATCTATTTTGCCTTCTTGATAAGCTCAATATAATTTCAAGCATTTAATTTTTAATGTGGCTTTTTCTAGTAACCATATTATTTTTTTACAAGAGACATATTGAAGGGATAGGTCTTACAAGAAAAAAATCATGGGGATTAAAATTTTTAATGTTGCTTGAAGGTTTCTTACACCTTTTCAACAAATCTTTCTTGTTGCGCAAGCCATGAGACCACGTCATTGAGGCATTTTGTCTAAGGTTCAGTGTATATCTATTTGCTTCTCAGTGTGGTGAAATATCTATTCTTTCATTAGAAATCTCTGTGAAATCTCTATGAAACCCTATTATGATGGACATTACCTAAATCTAAGAATGTCTATTGTGTTAATGATCAAATATTTCCCATATCCCCATCACAATGGCCAGACATCGAAGTGGATAGTTGCTCATCTCATCATCATCTCATCGATTCGTGTTGAGATCTTATTTTCTTCTTATCCATCTTCTGTATTTTATTTCCCTCTCCTTCTTTGGAATATTTGTATTTGGATCCACTGATGCCTTGGTATTTTGGTTGAAATAGAAGCAGTTGTAGAGGACGCGGCTGAGTTGTTGAAGACAGATTTCATGTTCAAGCTCTTTGGATGAAGAATCCCTGTGATTTTCGCCTAAGAGGGACCTCATTTTACAGAAGCTCTGACTCTACCAACATCTCCAAGGGGGTTGTTTCAAGGCGCGCACAGTCTGTTGCTTTGTGAAAATATTTGTTGTTGTGTGCACAAACTTCCAGCTTGGCTGCTCTGCTTTCTTGGCATGGCATCTCTTGGGAGGGATGAAGAGAGCAGTATCTAGGGAAACCCATTTGGAAGAAAAGTCTCTAGAGCCAACAATAGTGAGGGAGAAGAGAGGGTGTCTTCAATATGCCACATTTACCTACTGTGGACTCAACCATGATAACACTCATTAAACACAATCACTAAACCATTCTCCAGTTAGAAAAGGTAAACTCATGATGAGTGGTTTGATATGCATTTAGATGATTTGATATGCAGTAAATACTTCAAACATATTAACATTTATTAAACTGAGATGATGTGATACGCCATAGTCATGCAATCTTCAAAGTTGTGGCTACATAGGGAGCACCTATACATATCTTCCAAAGCTTTTCAAACTATAACATTTGACAAAATTTATGCATGTTTTTCACTTTTCATGGAGGTCCATACCCCGTTTCATGTTGGGTGCAGGTAGTAAGGACGCTGGTAAAGGTTGTGAGATTTGGTTTTACGCCTGTTGATTGGATTGTACATATCCTATACTTATTGTGTTCCATGTGATAATATTTCTTTCAGGAATTTGTTGGAAAGTCTTTTGAAAGCCTTAAAATTCATGAAGGACTAGGGGAATATGTACGGCTCTACACCTTTCAGTGGCATTACTTTGAAAGCGGCTCTACACCTGCCAGTAGCATTACTTTTAAAGCGGCGTTGGGGCACGGTTTTTTCTTTCTTTTTCCTACTAATATCATTTGCTTGAGAAAATTTCTAAGGTATTTTCAACAGATCCATTAGTTTATGCATGTCATTGCATTACTTGGGAACACGTATCTTAGAGGATTTCTTTCAAAAAATTGGTGTGCCTTGTCTACATTGCCGCATTTACATACAGGATACTAGAGGTTTTTTTTTTACATGCCCTTCACTCAATTTGAAGAATTCAAATATTCTCTGTGTTATTCCAAAGAAATAAAAATGTGTATATCCCTATTCTAGACCTACACATTTATCTCACAGGCATGCTTTGATTGTGTAAACCTACGTATGTTTCTTGTGGTATACGCTTCCCTCCTACCAATTGCATTAGCTTGGAATTTAGTTTCACACCTACCAATAATTTATATGAATTTGGATTGGCCGTGGAATTTTTTTGGTTTTGTGTTGGTTTCTTGAATGGCAATAGGTACTGATAAGAACCCACCGGCAATTTCAAATCCTGCATAGCCTCTCTGTCAACTTCTTACAGAAGCGACTAGTCATGGGACATAGGATCCACATTGGATTCATTTATGATGTGACTTGCGCTCACACTACACTGATTTGTCTTCAACTACAGAAAATATATGGGCATTTTAGTCTAGTCTAGTGTGGTTAGCCGTGCCAATAGCTGTGATATGATTTGGGTTGTAGTTCTTTAATTCAATAAACATTTTCTAACGAAACTTTATTTTCTGACAGCTGCTCACCAAATTGAATAAGTGAAAGATACACGTGAAGTTGTGAATGGAACACACTTATTTTGGAAAGCACATTTATTGGAATGCATTTATATCAGAAAATTTACTTATTGGAATTGGCAACTATTGAATTTGTTTGAATTTTGAATGCCTCTATTAAATTTCCTTGTTTTTGAGAATTGAATCAATGCACCTACCTACCTACTTTAGGGACTATGGCCCATTTTTTTGTTGCATTTCATACTGACACTGCAAGTTTCTTCAAAGATGACAATCGATAATTGATCAAACAAAAAAATTGACTTTCGAGCCTTCCCTATTTTCTGAAAGGAACCCACATGGAAAGAGAAATTTTGAAAGGCTATGATAGTTGTTTTTTGTTGGTCATGATCATTTTTTTGGTTTTCCTTTTAATTTATCAGTTCCCATTGAATCTATTTAAGTACATATATTAAACTTCCTTCTTTTCACTGCAGATTTATTACTAACTCTATCACGTGCAAAATAGTGTGACTGGCAAGTTGCAGCTTGTCAAATTGGAGAAGTGAAAGACTGGGATCCTACATTCTATGGCATAGATAAACATGACAACAAGGGAACATTCTTTGTGATTTGAAGTCTGTATTGTGCGAACATCGATGGGAAGAAGAAGCTAAAGTTATTTTATTACGAAGACTAGATGAGCAAAGACCATTGAAAGAGGGATTTCGTTTGCACATGAAACTTGCAACATTAAAACATTGGAAGCAATCTTTGAAGACTTTTGGAGTTGAAGAAAATTAAGCACTTAACTTGAACTTAACAAAAGCATTTTTAAATACTTAGGGATTTCATTTTGGCTTTTATTTTCTATTTTAGGCCAACTAGATCAATTTGGGTTTAAAGTCAATCATTGATTTGATTTCTTCAAAGTTGGCTAAAATTGAACATACAAACATACTGGACACTGCTTTTTGGGGCTAAAATTGACCAAACAAACTTCACATTTGATTTTTGGTGCTTAAAATGAACTCATCATTACTTTGAGGCTAAAACGAACAAGTGCTTGATTTGTGTGATCTTATCTTTGGTACATTTTGAGTGCGTATCCTCTCCCCTTGCACTTCGTGTGATCTGGGATGCAAGAGAAACACTCAAAATGCATTTTATTGCTTTGAGTCACCTTTAAGAGAGGGCTTACTATGAGACACACCTCACAACAGGAAACTCATAGGCAAGTTCTTGCAAGCACATTTACCGGCGGGCTATATCAAAGGGTGTGAAACTGTGAGAAATTAGCACCAATTTGTGCCAACAACAGACTGCACCTAATCCCATGCCTTAAGTGGAACGGGAACGGTTGAAGAGCCTTAAGTGGCCAAGCGGTTGAGTGTTGGTTTTGGTGTTCACGGTTTGTTGTCATTAAGAACCTTGTTTGTAGTAACCAACTAGTCCATCCAACGAGTTTATCAAAGTGGTGCATTGGAACTTAGATTCCAAGAAGTTACTTGCCATGTCCGATCTTGGTTAAAATATAGGGGTTAAGACTTCATTCTTAACATACCTTTATATTTTTTCCTTGGTTGCATGCAAAATCATCTCTTCTACTACGAAGGGCATGAGGTAATCCCACCAAGAAAAATGTACCAATTGAACTAGGATGTTATATTGCTTGTGAGTCAGTTTGAAAACACAGTGCTTGGATCCAAAAGATCGAAACCAACATTCAATGAATCATCAGAATTTCAAATCCTTTGGGAGGAACAAATACCTTTGAAAATTCCACGTGCTACTGTTTGTCCCTAGGGTTTCTTATCCCTAGAAGGCTTCTAAACATTGAGACCTATATCTCGATTTGTTCATTCCAAAGTCAACAATAGGAAACTATGCTCTTGAAACCTTGATTTTTGCATAAGGGACCTTGTGAAATGAGAAGGAATTGAGACATAGACATTCAGTTTAAAAACTAAACAAGAAGTGTGTTTGTGGTAAAATCAATTCATTAACCAAGATTAACTCAAATTGAATCCCACACATGTGCTTGGTATCTTTTGGTCATATGGTTTTCATGCAAACATTGGTCTTTTGGTTTGAACTACTCTTAGAGAAAAATGTGTTCTTCAATATCTTGGTCTAGTAAACAAGGTCTCTCTAAGTCTCTTAGGATAAAAATCAAAACTTTCATCCATCCCCCTAACATCAAAATCAAAATCACCTCACAAACAATTCTTGGAAATCTTGAAAAAATCCCTCATGCTAAACTTTGGGCAAAATCATTTGAACCAAATCAAAATAATTTCATTTGATTGGATGTGTGTAGATGAATCCTTCTCCACATATTTAGTCAAATTATCGATCCTTGTGAACAAGTCTATCCCTTGATAACATCCAACATCTTGGGATTAGGAATTCATAAATCCAAAATCAAAATCCTATCAAAAAATCATCTTGTTTGGTTAGTTGTGTCTAGATGAATCCTTCTTTACACATTTAGTCAAATTGGCATCTTGTGGACAAATTGACTCTAGGACAACATCCAACCTCTTAGATTCTATGAGTTCACTATCCAAATCAAAACAAATCAATCCCAAATCAAATCAAACATCAATCCAAGTCCTAAAGTTTAGTATCCTCTTCAAGGTTTCCTAAGAGTTCCCAATCATTCACCAATCATCCATATTTCATATCTCATCACCATCCTTTTGATCCTTAAAATCTTAGACTTTCTTTTTTGTGCCTAGAGTTTTGATCAATCCAAAGAATTAGAGATTCAACTCCCACATTCTTGAAAATCGATCCTTATTTTATGGTCCAAACTAGACCTCAACACAAAAAAAACATGGAATATAAACTTTCTCCATACATCATGAGTGGTCTAAACCAACCAAACTCTCAAATCCTCACAATTCCAATTGATTATCAAAACTTACATTTATACAATCCATACATGGGATCATTATCTCCCCCAAACCTCAATGGTACAACAAATGTGAGTATGCCTAGTCAAAAGATTGGAACACCTTTCCTGATGGTAGATTTAAATCCAAGTCCAAAACTACAAATCTATCAACCAAACACCTAATGCATGAGCCTTCAAACAAACAACATCATCCCGTCAAATCCCTACATGCCAAATTTGAATGTACCAAGTACAACTTTACCAAACATGAATATTTTGAATCCAAACTTGGTAAAATTTGGGATGGATATGTCTGCAAATCATACGAATGTTGTTCAAAGTTTGAACAAGATGTTGACAACTCCATGTATTGATCTAAGTCAAGGTAACACCATGCAAAATCAGAGTTACCTAAATCAAGGCAATATGGTTCCCAATGTTCAATTTCAACCTGTCATACCAAATTTGAGCATCACATCAAATCAAAACATTGTCCAAAGTCAATTTTTCCATGATCCCATACAAACACCACAAGTACACATTCCAAATCTGCTTGAACAAAAGAATCAACTATATCAAGGGAGTCAAAATCAAAATCAAGATCAAATTTTACAAGATCAAATTTCTTCACTTGCCAAAATAATTGACTCATTCCACCAAGACACATCTTCACTCCAAAATCAATACACTCTTCCATTGGTTGAACCATGTCATCAAAGCATTGAGTTGTGTCCACAACCACATCAAAAACAATATCTCCAATGTCAAGAATTTGGATATCAAAATCGACCACGTCAACAAATCCAACCCCCACATCTCGAAGATAAATCACCATATCTCAAAGATCAATCACCACATCTCCAAAATCAATCGCTACAAGGTCAATTTATAGTAAAAACCTCACAAGGTAAAAAGCAAAAGTACACACCACTTGGGAGACCAATCAAATTAGTCCTGTAACAATTGGTACAAGAAAATCTCATCAAGCTCCCCATTTATGGGAACTATCAAGAACACCTAGTTAAACCACCAGGGTATAATGAGGAGCACCATTGTGATTTTCACAAAACAAAGGGACACACAACATCAAGTTGAATTTGACTCAAAAATCTCATCCAAGACTTCATTGATCGAAAGATAATCACTATTGGGGATAACGATGAAAATTCAACCACTAGTGATAGCATTCACAATCTCTCCGCCGCAATTGTTGAAAACAATGATCAAAATCTATCTATTGATAAAGATGTTCCTACCTCATCCAAAGATCAAATCAACATATATCAAGAGTCACTTTTCAATCATGATCAAAATCCACCAACAATGTTCAACAATGATCCAATTCAAGAAATATCAACATCACTTGACCCTATGGTTGAAGACATTCACAATCTCTCTACCATGATTGTTGAAAATAATGTTCAAGATCTCTCCATTAATGAGCACATTGAAGATGTTTCTACCCCATCCGATGATCAACTCACCATACATCAAGAGCCACTTTTTAGTGATCTATTCCAAGGAGTGTTAGATTTATGTGATCCTATTGACATAATCCATGATCCATTGACCAATGATCATGTTGAAAATGTCTCTACATCACCTAATGAGTTAGAGAAAATATCTCAAGAATCTATTCCAAATCATGATCATCGTCTTTCACCAAGGTCTAGCAATGGTCTTTTCCAAGACATTTTGACGCCCTTTGACCTCATGGTTACATATACTAAAGGAACCTTGAACTCGACACTTGATCCAAGTCCACTCAAAGATCAAGAGGATATTAAGCCACTTCCCATGCCTAATGAAGATATCCAAGAACCATTTGTAAGCAATCCATCCTTTGAAACTAGCCTGTGTCAAGAACTTGATCCAAAGCATGATGAAAGCAACTTTGAAATCATTCAAGATCAAGAATTTGTATCTCCAAGATACTATAATGATCTAATGGACACTCTCCTATCTATACAAGATTATCATATCCACATAGCACATACTCCTCCATCTACCCATGAGATTCTTTCTATGGATGGACACGTAGATGATCTTCATTTAGAACATGATCCCTTTATTCCTGATATTGTTACACAAAAAGAGCAGGTTATTGATACTTACAATCAAACAAAGTTGTCAACAGCAGTATCAGATATATCCCAAATTTAGACTGAGGACATCATGTATGAAGATATCCAACATTATCCACTCAAGGAAACAGGTTAGACAGAACAGGATATTTTAAAGTCAACAAAGCATCAAATTCCAATAACATCATCTACAGTGGTCATTTATCAAAGCATGCTTACTGAACAAGACATCTCAAGATAAGCAGAATCAAGGAACAAAGGTGCCACTACCACCATACTGGGGTCAACTATGTCTCAGGCAAACGTTAACATAGGGAGCATGAAGAGTCCTTATGGTGAAACCAATGTCAATACTACAACCAACCACGTCATGAATCTTCATCCACCCATCACCCCATCCACAAATTGGGACCAACATCAAAAGAAAGATTTGAATCAAAGCACAAAGAATGTTATCAAAGAAAAAGAAGCTAAGAAGCATATCGGACAAATCAAATACAAATGGATACCAAAGAATACAAAGAAATATTATCCCTATCAAACTCCATTAGTCAAAGAAACTATGGGGAAAAATAAAAAAGGGAAAAGTATCCATCAAAGATGTCCACAAAAACAAAAGAAGACTTCTCAAGCGACGTAGAAAGTGTATCAAGCAGTTGGTCCTAATTCCACGCACAAGTTTTCGTATCCACCCATCATTGCTCATCTTCCCAATTTTGGAGAGTCAAAGGTTCCAAACTGTCAACCAATCCATTTGTTATCCCTAAACACACTCCATCCATGCCTCCATGCATGATATCCAATTCTCACATTGACCATGTATTGGAAACAACCCTTCATCATAAGGATTCAGAAGACACTTTATCGCAATGTGCGCATAGAGACAAAGTTAACTCCGGTGTCAACAAAGCAGATTAGAAATCCCAAAAGTTACATTCAAGTGTACGTATCTTAGCAAAGCAACTTCTTCAAGTAGGCTATCAATGGCACATCATGACAGAAGCATCTACATCAACACCACAAAGTGATTCAGCATGAGCTTAAAATCTTTCAGAAAAAACAAAAAAATCCAAAAAAAAATAGAAAAAGGATTGAAAACAATAAAGAAAAAAATCATCCTCTAGTGAAAACCACTACGGTGGTGCTTTGGACAGGTACCATGATGAAAACCTGGAAAATGGGTGTCATGTGTAGAATTGAGCATTTGTATGTGCTAGTTTAGGTGAAAGCATCTCATCCCATCCATAATAAATCCATTCATCCATAAACCATTTATCCAATCCATTTTCATCCATCTGCATCCATAGTCCAAGTTATCTTGATCTTGAAAAACTTTGGTGCACGCTTTACACTTGCTTATGGTAAACATCTTGACATGGGTCATTTTCATTGATCCTATCTTAGCCAACATTATCTAAGCTATGGAGCACTATCCAAATGAGCATTCTTTATTTGAACACCTTATCTTATCGCAAGATAATCCTTGGCATCCTTTGCATGCTTACCATATTCATTCATCCACACACCTATCCAAGCATTCATCTATGCCATTCCAAACATTGCTAGACACTAGTGGTAGATATTTACATCTTGCTTCGGGAATAAATCTTGATCTATATCCTCCAACTTATGAGATGATCCAAACATTGGCAAAACATGAAATAAAATTGGTCAAGCATTTGAGAGCAAAAAATCCAAATCACTAGCCCATGGCATATTTTGACAAAAAGATGTTCCTTATCAAGCAATTCTTTCATCATGTAGACACGTAAAATATACTGATTGATATCGTGCATTCGATCCTGACTTACTAACATCGTTTTTTCCTAAATCATCCCTCGGTCTAACAGTTTAATCAAATTCCCCTATTTGATTAAATTCATCAATATTCGTCTCTTAATTAAATAAATCATTTTGTCTAATTAAGTCATTTTCTCTTGTTAATTAAATCAATCCACCTGATCTAATTATCCCTATTTAATTAAATAATTAATTTATTTGATTAAATCTCTAAAGTCTGTTCATTAAATTAAATAAATTAAAACCTTATTTGATTTAATCTAACACCATCCCTTTTAATTAAATAAATCAAAATCTTTATTTAATTAGCCTCTTATCATATTCCCCTCTTATCTGATTTAATTAAATCCATAAATCTAAGTCAAATAAGTCACATTATCAAAACTCCCTAATTAAATTGATTAACCCTTGATTAATTTAATCTAATCTCATGTCACATCCTCTAGATAATGCAAGTTGCACATGAAAATAAATTTAATTCATTTATTAAATCCCTATTTTCCTCACATGGCATATTTTGGAATATTCTTTCAATTTGAATTCAAAAATTCCAATTCAACATGTACATCCAACAAGGCATTTAAAATCTCTTACATATCATTTTCCTTGAGCCAAGGGGCATTTAACTCATCTTCCATCCCCCCTAAACATGTCATCTCATCAAATTCAAATTTCAAACTTGCACATGGATCAAAATGTGCCCATCCTTCATCCATTCATAGCTTGACAAGTGGCATCATGCCATTGGATGAATGTTAGTCCCACATTGCTCAAATATGGACATTCATCCATCTTGGCATTCTATAAATAAAGAGCTCATATCCTCATTTGATCATCCACAAATTGAGTAAACTTACTATATTCAAATTCATAGCAATTTTCATCCATCTCATTGAATCATAGCTAAGTTTTTGCAGATTTTAGCTTGGAGCATTCATCAATCTTCATCAAAGTGGATCAAATCTCTTCATCAAATCAACATTGCATCATTGGAGTTGGGAAAGGGCCAATTTTCACATCAAATTGGCACCAATTCCCTCAAGAGATTAGTATTTTATATTGCATTAGAATAGGATTTGATTTGTTTCGAGTTTCTTGGTGTTCTTCATCTCATTTCCTTTCTCTCTTGCAATTTAAATGAATTTCTTGAGGAATCATGTTTCTAACTATGCATTTGATCTAATTTATTAATTGTCTCTTGTGTTTTTGCAGGTTGGGAATCATGGTTCACACATCAAACATCAATCCAATCAATCAATATCAATTGCATCTAACGCGTACTTCAACGTCACATCAAATCATTCAAAAAAAATTTGTTCCAAAATCAAGCTTCAAAATCCTGATCATCATCTTGGGATATCCTTCCCAATCTTTGTGTTGCTTAACACTATCCTTGCATTGTTGTGTATCCTTGACAATGTTATCATCATCGATCCTAATCAATCAAATCCTTGCATTGTTGTGTATCCTCAACAATGTTATCATCATCAAACCTACATCATCTTGGGATATCCATCCTAATCCTTGTGTTGCTTAACACTATCCTTGCATTGTTGTGTATCCTCAACAGTGTTATCATCATCAATCCATCGATTTGATCAATCAACCTTAGCTTGGTTTTCAACAAAATCCCAAAACAAAGCACTAATATCGTCACACATGTCCATATCCAAATCGTCAAAATCATGCGAAAAATCCAAAAACATCCAAAATCATATCAAAATCCAAAAACACTCAAAAATTCATAAAAACATCAAAAACATGATATCTGAACTACGTCGTCTCTAAGCTTAAATGTAGGCAAGGCTAATCTTTGATCAGCCCCCGAGACACAAAAATCCAAAAACATTCAAAAACCAAGAAAATCCAAAAACATAAAAAAAACACAAAATCCAAAAATATTCATAAAATCTCATAAAACCCCAAAACATTTGAAAAATCTCAAAAATAACAAAAACAGCCTCAAAATATTTCAAAAACATCCAAATATTTAAAAAAATCCATCTATCCCATTTTAATTTCACCCGCAATAATCTCATCCATAATAAACGATCGTCATCCTCAACCTTTGGTGAAACAATCAGAAACAGGTCTAGCAAGTCAAAAGTGAAAACTCAAAACGTCAAGTCTCAGGTCTAAGTCAGTACGTAAACAAGTTGGTCAACTCTTTGTGTCAATAGCCTATCATCCAATCAGTCCCATATCAATCATCTGATAACATCATGTCCTAGGATGTATCCTTCCTACAATGGGCATTATTTATTAGAAAGAACACTTTGGATAAACGAAATGACATGTCGCCATCCACTAACATGTCCTAGGATGTATCCTTCCTGCAATGGGCATTATCTTTTGGCAATAGTTTTAGTTCTTATCCTTAAAAACACATTTCCTTTTGGTTAGCGGTATTGAAGAACATTAGCTTGTTTGTTTACTTTATCTTTGTCTTTTGACTTATCTCTTTGCACTCATTCCAATAACCTCTTGATGATGTCCAAACAAATGGATTTAGAGAGATAGGAATGGGGCAACCATCATTATCTTTTTTCTGTTGTGCTTGTTGGATGTTCTTGTAATATAACTTGGTGAATACTTGCTTTGTTAGATATGTATGGAGGGTGTTTTGGGCAGCTTGTTGACTATTGCATTGATAGGTTATACCTTTCTATGTTTTGGTCCAAGATGTTTGAAACTTCTAAAGTGCATCCTAGCAAGGTTTTCATATGTCAGGTGTGAACAAGAATACTCCTATCTATTTTTTGAGTCAAAGTCCATCACACTAAGTACAACGCCATCCTAGTTATTTATACCTTGATGCATTGTGCTTATGCATGTTATCAAACATAAGGTAAGTGGCCCTTTTAAAGTCCCAATTCCTAATAATCAAATCATCCATCTCTCATCATCATCGACTTGTGTCTTTTTGGAATCTCTTACTTTCTTCTATCTCCTTTCCGCGCTAACATCATGCCAGGATAGTTAATCATCATTGCCAATGCATCCATCTTGCATCCACAAACCATCAACATAATGCATATCACATCATATCATATAAGAAACACCAATCATCTCACATGCATGTTCATCATCGTAATATAGATTTTTTAGTCTAAGCATCTCATAAAACCATACATTTGCATAAAACATCCATTGCATAATCATATACGCATCATCACATCATATCATCATTTAAGTTGTTTAGGATAATATAGATTGGTTATTCTAAGCATCTTAAAACAATCTCATTTGCATCATCATCATAACCATCCATACGTCCATCTTGATCTCTTTATTGCAAGATCGACCCTCAAATCGAATCTTTTCGCTCGATCTCTCGAGGGGGCAATGTACCAGTGTACTTATTTCCGCTGGGGCATCTGAAAAAATTAGAAATTTTTTGAATTTTGATTGCAGTAAGTTTATTCTTTGAACCAACGCAACAAGTACATTGCTTCAAAGATGGGCAAAATGTAGACACGTAAAATTGACATCATGCATATTTAATTAAATCATATTCGCCCATCAATTAAATAAATTTAGTTTATTTGATTGATCTCCTAAAGTCTCTTCATTTAATTAAATCAAATGTATTTAATTAAATGGATAGTGCATCAATTTCCTCCCTTTTGATTTAAATAAATCCAAGCATCTAAGTCAAAATTCAAAATCACCTAACATCATCTTAATTAATCAAATCCATGATTAATGCTAATCCTAATCCTCTTTTCTCTAGATTTTACAACTTGTGCTCATAAATCAATTTAATTGATTTATTAATTCATCATTTTCCATCAACATGGCATAAAAAGAGAATATTCTTCCAAATTTGAATCTCCCCCCAAATTGACATGTACATCCAACAAAGCATTTAAGAGCTCTTACATGTCTCTTACATATCTCTTGCACAAGTCAAACTTAGCATTTAATTCATCTTGTCATCAAATTCAAATTTCAAATCTCCCCCTCTTTGGCACATTGACCAAAATGTGCTAATTCCTCAACCTCTCACATGTTGACAAGTGGCGCTTTATCATTGGCTTATCTTTTGTCCCACATCCTCTGTATCTTTCAATCCTCCATCATCCTTTCTTGTAAATAGAGAGTTTCTCTATTGTATTAATCCTCCACAATCTTAGTATCTTTCTACACAACTTGATACACATTATCTTGCATCTTCATATCTTGAGCTTATCAAAAATGGGTTGGGAAAGGGCTATTTTCCATATCAAAATAGCACTAATCCCCCTATGAGATGATAGCTTGATCCATTTTGGATAAGTTTACATGCTTATGCTTTCTTTGTATACTTTTTATCATGTTTCCTTGTCTTAATGTGATTAAGAATTTCATAGGGAGCTTGATTATTGTTGTGCTAACTTGAATAATTATCTGTTGTGTTGCTTATGTTAGCATGAGGCAAAAAATTTGCTCAAAAATCCAACTTTTGATTTGATTTCAAGAAGGTTAATAACTGCCAATTTTGAGCTTCTCCAAGTACCACACACTTTTTGGCTCCAAATATTTAAATTTTCATTTAATAATTTATCATTAAAGTTTAATTTAATTATTTCACCATAAAGTACATTATTTTCTTGATTTGTCTATAGGACTTGACTTACTATATTAGGATAATCAGCCTTACTAAAAGTAGAAACTATAATTTTTAGAAAAATGGGACATGACACCCAAATCTCGCTCCAAAAAAGAGTAATCTTGCATGTGAAGTATGTAACTCTTGCTATCAGTTCCCCATGCAAACTACCATGTGTCGATTGAAGTCTTGCAACTTAATTTGCAAAAAATGCTCTAAATTAACTCCTAATTTCCAACACCCCAATTTAGACCAATAATAGAATTAAAATAAATATTAATTTGTTCCCAAAATATGATTTTATAAATTTATCTTGAAAATCCAATTTACCTAATTTATTTCCAGGTCCTGACTGGCTATTTTGAAAATCGGGTTTACTAAAAATAGTAATTGTTATTTTTAGAAAAAGGGACATTAAAATATAATAATAAAATTTAGTTATTTTCGTAACAATACAATCAACCTATTCTTGGTGTTGATGATCTAATTTTAGTAAAAATAAAAAATAAATTACAAATAATAATTAAAATATTATTGCGAAGGATAAAATAGAATATAAAAAATATCATGGAGTTTATTGGTTAAATTTGGGGTTGAGCTAATGCAAGGATAAATATTTCCCCTTGAGAAGAAGTAGGTTGGACTGGGTGAGGTTGATGGGGCAAGATAATCGTTAGCTTAAAATGAAAAAAAATGAAGATCTCTATCTTGGCCTCCTGATCACTTTTCTTTTGTACTTCAACTAGTAGAAATATACAATCTTCTATAATTTCATCCTATATGCAACCTTGTGTAAATGAAATCATAAAAAATGGAAATATTAAAGAGGATACTACCTCAATAACCCCCTACTAGGTATTCCAACAAAATCCACAAGCATATAATATATAAAAAATGAGTAATCACATCTAGACTACAAAAATAATGGTGGTAACATGAAAAGTAAAAACCAGGGAGGATACAAATGGTGTTAGGAATATGGTGTTGTACAACTTGCACAAGAAACATTTTTTTAATTACGTGTGAAATAAATATTTATTTTTGGTGCATCTTAAGGAGGTGTGTTTAGCCACATTAAATATTTAAATGGGTCCATTTGTAAAGTTGTGTGTAATATTGGTTAGATATTCTATGTCTAGGTTTCACATAGGAAAAATATTTAATATTAGGAACATTAGTACCAAAAATTAAATGTGGGATCAATGGTTTTGTGTGCTCATGGTTATTTTATGTGATCTTGATTGTATAAAGCAAATCAAACATTTATTACTTGAGGTTGGATAGTTGGCTAATGTGTTATTTGTCTTGGCTATCATTTTATTGAGCTCTCTTCTAAAAAGTGCATATATGAAGCATGGAATGGGATGTGTGATTACATGTTTGGGCATATGGATGATGTA
The DNA here is from genome assembly GCA_007258455.2 of Sequoia sempervirens. Lineage (NCBI taxonomy): Eukaryota > Viridiplantae > Streptophyta > Pinopsida > Cupressales > Cupressaceae > Sequoia > Sequoia sempervirens. The sequence continues at coordinate 227,582,840 of VDFB02373365.1, forward strand.
TTGGAGGAGCTTGGAATTTCAAAGTTATTCATGGAGACTTTGTATAGTGTATTGTAATATTTTTATTACTAAATGATGCATTGAGTGAGGATGCTTTTGGAGGTTGGGTTTTCTCTCTTGAGGCTTTTCCTAGGGTATATTGTGTGTTATCTTGTTGTATGTCTTGGTATTTGCATATGGTTATTAAATATTGTGTTCATACTTTTCTCTAATGAGGTTATGTAGGAAATGGTTTGACCAACGTATATTATTTTTCTAAAAATTGGTATCAAAGCCAAGGTTGGGGTTGAGGGATATGAGATATCCTTGATTTGGTATAGCCCTTGTAAGAGTATATTTGATACAAAGTTAAATTCATGAAAATGATGGAGATATTTCAAAAATTTCAAGGTATGGATATGTTGTGCAAGTTGATATTTGCATATTTGGGGTTTTGGGGTTTACATGATTTTAGTGATTTCTTGTAGATCTAGGGGGTATGGAAATGGTATAGAAAAAGGATTTTCTTGGCTATTTGCTATGAGGTTTTTGTGGGGTAAGTTTCATAAATTATCCATTGGGATAAAATGGACCTTACCTTTAGATCCAAGTGGTTTGAGAAATGAAGATTGACATAAAATTTGGCCAATTTTGGCTATTATAACTAAAAGAATAAAAAAATTGGCCCCTCCCCTATTCAATCATATGACCATAAAGTCTCCAAATTTATTCAAAGGAAAACAAATTAAAAATAAAAACTATATATAATCACGTTTAAAACTTAAATTAATTTTTTTCAAAATTAATTAGGGGGTGGGGGTTTGCAAACACCCATACCCCCTATGCAATGATTGTGCCAACTAGTGACAATTTCATATGGGGATTGATAACCCTATCACTAACTATTGATCCTTGTTTGGTAGTTTCTAAGATATTTGGGGCTTAACCTATAGCCCCTAGCCAATGCTTAACCCCCAACAGATAGCTAATTTTTAAAAAATGAACATTTTTCAAAATGATTTCAAATTTTCCACTCAAATTCTACCCACAAGCCACCAACCCTACACAATTTGGTAATCGCTCACTAACTTCAATTGTACTATTAGTTATATGTCCCACCATATAGCACCTCATAATCCCGAAGGAATAATTCTTTTGAGGAGCATATTTTTTTCCCACAATATAATTTTTTTAACTTTTGATTGTCATCAAAAAGCTCTTTGAAAGCACTCCATAGTGGTATAGGTTTGGTTGCTATAATTTTTTTTATCAAATCTTGATGCCATGAAGTTAGGCATTGCTCTACAATGGTTAAGTCATAAATTTTACATAGAAAATTATATTTTTATTTAAAATAGGTTATGGAGGGAATTTGTAGAGTACTACATAGTGGATTAGGTGGGTTTTATCTTGGATGAGAAAAGAGAGGATTATACTCATTTTGTCACTTATAGGATCTTGAGATTTGGAGTGTAATTGCGTCTGCATACAAATAAATTGAAGGTAAAAACTTGAGGGAGTGCATACTTTTATGAGATATATATGATGGTACAAATAATTATTATATTTTTTCTCCCTAATATAGGTTTACAACTATTTATAGAGTTTCAAAATTAATGGAGATAGGTATGTTGAATGCACAAGACAACAGAGAGGGTGGGGTGAATCAATTTTCCCTTAAACCTTCAAAACCCTCACAAACATTCAGATCCACATTAATCCAATTAACCCTTAATCTATTAAAATGATTTATCATGAAATCAGATAACAGAAACAGAATCAAGACAACACCATACACAATGAAACATCGGGTTTACATGGAAAACACAAGAAAGGAAAAACCATGGTGAGGATTAACTCACAATATAAAGTAATATCAACACTGCTTACAAAGGGCTCATTGTCAAATGGTTCATTTCCCAAAACAAAGAAAGGCCCACTGAAAGAATAGAAAAGAAGATAGAAAAGAGTGTTACAATGAGAAAACCATCTCAATGCAACATAAAAATCCACCACGATATCACCAACACTTTCACAGTCTTATTGAATAATTGTAGAAACCTTTTGCTCACTACATCTAGTAATCTAGCACATGAAATCTTGCACTACACTTCACAAATTCGCACTCTACAACTATGCAATTCACATCACGCTCATTAGACTCATCTATCTCATCATCCCTCAACAACTCAACTCATATTTATACCATCTTCAACCTTGAAAACATTCTCCAAGGTCGGCTATGCACCTCAACTATGCAAATTCAAATTAGGTCGGCACCAAAAAAATTCTTGTGGTGGAAAGGAATGAAGGAAGACCACAACACACCTTAGCTATGACCTAAATCCACTCATACACACCACACTAGACTTCCATAAACACCAAAGCAACTTTGCAATTAGTGTAAACACCCAAGGTCGACTAAACTTGTGTTAACACCATTAACACTTAAGTACACACTTCCTCAAATCTAAAGATGACTTGCAAACCACACGCCATGCTTGAAAATGATCAAGAATATTCCACAAATACTCTAAAATCCAATAAATTCATTCACAACAACTTTCACCTGAAGAATGTACACACCCAATACACTCAAATACTTATGGCATACACTGCAAAATAAGAAACTAACTTTTGAAGCACCAAACCTCAAACAATTTCAACTGAAGAAATACATGAAATTTATAAGCACACTTCCATATCTATAAGACCTAAAACCACTCTGCAAAGAAATGTGAAGCAAAAACATTTCTCCCAAACACCTCTGCAATACATAGTTCACGCATAGGTGAACACACCTTCCTTTGCATAATGATCCATCACACCAAACTCTAAATACAACACCTTTGAACACCTATGATCAACATATCCAAACCATACAAGCATATCTTTGACATAGAAGAAATGTGGAGCCAAACCAGAATGCTACTCTACAACACAAAACATCATTGCAACACATTGTTTCCTCTTTTTATTCATTTTTTCTCAAAGGCACTTGGAAACCAAGCACCAAAAATACATCTTCAACACTTACTCATCACTACCAAGTCAACTACAACCTAAAAACTCAACCATACATCCATAGAAATAAGCTTATCAAAGCAACACTAGAGGTTGACACCAATAGCTTACTAATGACAACATAATGCAACTAATCAAAGCATCACCAGAGACAACAACAACTCAATACTAACTGCTCAAAATCTTGCAACAATCTCTTTCTCATACAATTGACACCAATGACAACACAAGCTTGTTGACATCAATGACAACACCAACTACACATACTTGCAAAAATCTCTTGATCATACAGTTGACACCAATGACAACACAAGCTTGTTGATATCAATGACAACACCAACTGCACATACTTGCAACAATCTCCCCCTTTTTCATTGATGGAAACAAATGATGTAAAAAACCATCAACAACAAACACACTACTTTTCTTTGCTTCATACCAACTCATTATTTATTTTATCCCCCTTACACAACTAACTCATTACTTTCTCTCTCCCTTTGATAACTAAAACTTTTATTTTTCACATGACTCTCTCCCCTGAACATTTTTCACATTGCTCTCTTTGCCCCTTTGACATCAATAGCAAAGGAAAAAATATTTGCATCATTCATTCTCCTCCTTTGATATTAATCATATTGTTTACCATTACTTTGAGACTCCCTTTCCTTTACTACTCTGCATACTCCCCCTTAGGAGCACACACCAAACTGCGTCAATTAGCAACCACTATATAATGAAAACTTTCACTTATCCTAACTGCAACAACCAATAATGCCACTACCTACTCCCCCTGAGATGTAGCCACTAACATTAGTCAAGACCAAGTAATGAATCTTGAGATCTACTGGACGGATACATCTCCTTATGCATCTAGTTCAAAGAAGGAGGGGCAATAACCCCCAACTTCTCCTGGAGATACTCAAAAGTATCTTTACGAAGAGCCTTAGTGAATATGTAAGCAACTTGCTCCTTTGTAGGCACATATTCAAGTTGTTGGCCCCACAATTTTTGTTGCACCAAAAGATCGACCTGTTAATGCCTGATACAACTGCCAGAGTTAACAGATCCATGGGAGGCGGCTAGTCCATGTCATGAATCCCGAGGGGAGCGCTGACCATCTGCCAACAAATTCCCCCTCAGCGTTACCCGAAGGGATTCAAACCCAACACCTTTGGCTCTGATACCAATTGTTGGCCCCACAATTGTCATTGTACCAAAAGATCGACCTGTCACTTCCCAATACAACTACCATAGTTAACAGATCCATGGGAGGTGGCTAGTCCATGTCACAAATCCCAAGGGGAGTGTTGACTATCTACCAACACAAGTTTCACTTCATTCTCTACAACCTTTTCTCTGAAAAAGTGATATCGTATTGAGATATTCTTTGTCCTTGAATGCATTATCGGATTATTTGATATATTGATAGCACTTGTATTATCACATAAGATAGAAATTGTTTCATCACATACCACTCTGATATCCTTTAATATTTGCCTCATCCATAAAGCTTGTATGCAGCAAGATACAGTTGCAATATATTTTGCCTCTATAGTAGATAAAGACAATGAATCTTATTTCTTTCTTATCCATGACACCAATCTTCATCCAAGAAAGAATGCACCACCACTTGTACTTTTCCTATCATCTACACAACTAGCCCAATCTACATCTATGTAAGCACTCAAAGTAAAGTTGGTATCCTTTGGATACCACAAGCCATGATTTGGAATGCCCTTCAAGTATCTGAATATCCTCTTTACAGCTGCAACATGTGACTCTCTAGGATCTTCTTGAAATCTAGCCACAAGAAAAACTACATGCATGATATCTTGTCTAGTACCAATTAGATATAGCAGTCCTCCAATCATTGATCTATACTTATTCTAATCAGCCTTAGGAGATTCATCATTCTTGTTCAGCTTACAACTAGTAACCATAGGGGTACATACCAGTTTAGAATCTTCCATTCAAAACTTCTTCAACATTTCCTTGACATACTTTGATTGTGAAATGAAAATACCTTTATCTTTCTGATTGATCTGTAGACCAAGGAATAAATTCATCTCCCCAAACATTGACATTTCAAATTCTTTTTGCATCTCTTCTGCAAATTTCTTACACATAGCTTCATTTCCTCAAAAAATTATGTCATCAACATACACAACCACAATCAAGATTTGATCTTTTTTAACTTTGAAGTAAAGATTGTTATCTACGATACCTTTATTGAATCATTGATGTAACAAGTACCTGTCTAACCTTGCATACCAAGTTCTAGGAGTTTGCTTCAACCCATATAATGTCTTCTTCAATCTATAAACCATATCGAGTTTATCTGATAATTGAAGTCCTTTTGGTTGTTTTATGCATACTTCTTCTTCTAATTAACCATTCAAGAAAGCAGAATTCACATCCATTTGATATAATTTGAAATCTTTATGTGCTACAAAAGCCAAAAAAATCATGATAGCTTCCATTCTTTCCACCAGAGCAAATGTTTCCTCAAAGTCTATTCCTTATACTTGTGAGTATCCTTTACACACAAGCCTTGCCTTGTTTCTTACCACTTCTCCACTCTCATTCAGTTTTTTCTTGAATACTCACTTAATTCCAATCACATTTTTGTTTGTTGGTCTTGGGACAAGTCCCCAAGTCTGATTTTTCTCAATCTGCATTATTTCTTCTTCCATAGCCTTGATCTAATACTCATCCTTGCATGCTTCAATCATTGTTTTATGTTTAACTTCAGAAAGTAAGAATAGATTTACCTATTCTTCAATAGATTTCCTTATTGTCAGTATACCTTTGCTCTTATCACCAATGATCTATTCTTTAGAAGGATTATTCTGCACATACTTAGGAGTTTTAGGAATATTTTTTGGAGCTTCTTCCTTTTCAATCTACACTTCTTTTTCTTTAGCTTTTTCTCCTTCTTTGCAAGAAGACTCATCTGATCCATATCCATCTATCACCACTAAATTATTTTGTAGGTATTCATTAACCTTGACACTTGCACTCTCAATAATATTTATTAGCCTATTGTTGTAGCACTAATAAGCTTTGATTTTAGTAGAATATCCAAGGAAGATACCTTCATCAGACCTTGCATCAAACTTTCCTAAGTTTTCTTCATCTCTTTTGATATAGCATTTGCTTCCAAACACTCCAAAGTATTTAGCAGTAGGAATCCTTCTAAACCATATGTCATAAGGATTCTTTGTGTTGTTTGCTCTTGCTTGCACTCTATTAATTATATAAACAAAAGTATGAATTACTTCTCTCTAATATAATTCTCATAGATTTGCTTCTTTCATCATTGTCCTTGTAGCTTCTTGAATAGTTCTATTCTTTCTTTCAACCACTCCATTCTACTGAGGAGTTCTAGGGGAAGATAAATTCCTCTTTATTCCATGATTCTCATAAAAGGTATTGAATTCATTGGAGGTGAAATCTCCACCTCTGTCAAACCTCAAACATTTTATTTTCATATCCATTTCATTTTCAACCATAACTTTGAATGCTTTAAACTTATCTAGAGCTTGTGATTTTTCTTTGAGAAAACAAACCCATGTCATTCAATAATAATCATCAATCAATAACATGAAATATTTGTCACCTTGAAGACTTCTTACTTTGGTACGACCATAAAGATTTGTATGCACCAATTCCAATAGCTTGGTAGAATATTGTTCTTTGACTTTGAAACTTCTTGCTTTCTTTCCAACTTGACATTCCTTACAAACAACATTGATAGGCTTTGTAATCTTTGGCAGATCTCTCACAGCTTAAACTGAACTTATTCTCAGTAGGCTATCAAAATTGATGTGACACATTCTTCTATCATAGCTAACTCTCATTGATTTGAGTCATGAAACAATAACCATCAATACCTTTGAGCTGATATACATTTCCATCTATCCTTCCAACAATAATCATAGTTTCAAAGTCTTTTCTGATCTCACAACCATCATCCTAAAACATAATATTGTATCCTTTGCTACACATTTGTCCAACACTCAAGAGGTTATGTCTTAAACCCTGAACATAAATAATGACATTAGTATTATGCTTCCCATCAAAACTAATTGAACCTTTTCCACATATCTTAGCAGATGTATCATCACCAAACTTAACAAGTCATCCTTCATATTTTTCAAGTTTAACAAAATTACTCTTATCACCGGTCATATGATTAGAACATCCACTGCTAATGATCTAGTAGTTCTTCTCTCGTCTAGCATGAAAATTAGATACCAATGTGCCTTCAGTATTAATACTTTCTTCTAAAGCACTTTCCTTCACAAATCTTAAAGTTAGCAGAATTAGTTTCATCTTTTAAAGTCATGAACAAGCATTCACCATCCTCATCATCTCCATAATCAAATTCATCATCAAATATACTTGCATCTTCTCTAACATAATAACTTTTCTTAATCATCTTACCTTTTTTCTCCCTATTCTTGTCATTCAAAGCTCTATTTGGACATCTTGAACCATAATGACTTTTCTTTCCACAACTGAAACATTTGAAAGGAAACTTACCTATGTACTCTCTAGTACCCTTTTTTATTCTTCTCACAAATTTAGCTTCTACATCATCAAGATCCTCTTGATCTGATTCCATGGTCTTCTCTAATTTACCAACCTTAAAAGTAGTCTCAACTTTTGCACTACTTGTACCAAATTCTCTCATTTGAAAAGCAGTTAAAAAACCATACAACTGATCTTTGGTATATTGAATCAAATTTTTTAATTCCTCAATAGCAGAAACTTTATGACTATAAGCTTTAGGAAGAGTTCTGAGTGCATTCTTTACCACTTATTTTTCTTTCATTTCTCCACCAAGACCTCTGACAATGTTGACAACTTCATCCACCTTCTGCAAGTAGCTTGTGATGTTTTCATCTTCATACATTCGTAGGGTCTCAAATATGATCTTCAAATTCTACATCTTAGCTTTCTTGACCTTATCATATCCTTCAACTCATTAATCCCTAATATCAACATAAGACTACTTTGATAATTTTGCATTAAGTGGCATATATGTCATAAATTTTTGTTTAGTGATGAAGATTTGCTAATTGGAAAATAGTTAAAACTAGGCCCTTAGTTTATTATGAATATGATAAACTATAAGGAATGTATTAAATTGTCACATTTAACCAATATTTAGTTTAGCATTGGTTAAATCACCTAACCATGTGATTTTATTGAACTATTAAAGTTAATCATTTTAAGACATCTAAACTTCATTCAACAATGACATCTAAATATTATAATTTGATTAGACAAGAATTTATAGTGCGTACTTGAAAATTTCTAAAATGTATATATGTGAGTGCATTTAATCAACATAATGAACATAATGTACATGAGTGCATTTAATCAACTATATTAAAGTCCACATGAAATGCTAGATATATCTAGAGCTAGTCAAGAATAAAACATGTACTAAAATGTATCTACAAAAATATTAAAGTCAACATATAAATAAATACAAATGATCATATAGAACTCATGAAATATACTAAAATATGTCTAGAAGTGGACATGAAATAACATGTGAAATGTATGTCAAGTGGCACATATATAAATAGAATATACATATACACATGTGTATACATGTACATATATAGTCCATAAAATAAAAATAGCCTAGCTATCAAGACGATCGGTAAAATCAAGACTCTTCTTCGTTCCACATGGACTAGATGGACTTGTATCATGTTGTAGAAGAGTTCAAGAAACTTGAAATTAGATAAAGTTAAAGAAATTTTGATTTAATTTAACATAGCTAATAAAATCATGAAATTATATTTTTAAATCTAAACTCTAGAAAGTATGCATAGATTACCATCTAATCATGTGAATATACTGGCACATTTTGTTCAACAGGTGGTATAAATGTCAGTTGAGGACCAAATGAATGAGCTACTAATTTCTAGATATTCAAATAAATCAAATAATAGGTTAGAATTTATTAGTGATAAAAATGATTTTAATCATATATATATATATAAGACCTAAAAATTGTATAGGAAATTGAGTAAAGCCTAGGACCTCAAACGAAATGGCCTCATGAAAATGACCCTAATCAAGAGCCTTGCTAGCAACTATCAGGATGCTGCTATCATCTTGCATATATACATATATGTGAAACACATATATTTAAATTTAAATATAAATTTGATTTAATTTGAATTTTAAATTTTAAAATAATAGTAGTACATCTAGTGATTTTTTAAGTACATGTAAATTTCAAACTTAAATAACTTTTGAAAACATGCACCAAAGATGGTCCATGCAGAACAACTGATGATGGCTCAAGAATGATTGCTACACCTTTTGGTTGGTCAGTCATGGATATCGCATGACCTCCCCACATAGATACAATATATTTCACACGTGTGTATAATTGAATTAAATTCTATGGACATAAATTAAAATACATAAATAAGAAATTAAAGGAAGCAACTTTAAATTAAACTAGATCTATACATATTCAATTTTCTAGGGTTAATATATATTGGTATACCTAACTATAAGGTGTGCCCACTTGTACAACTATCGATGTAAAACAAACACAATCATATCGAGATGGCCTCCTATGGTCATGCATCTACACCAAACACTTCAAATTAATATTATATATATAATTTAATGTTATTAAACATGAATTTTGATACTTGTAAATATTGCACATTTCAAACAAATAAAAATGTGACTTGATGTGCATACTTGTGTAAGATGACCATTGAAACACAGTAAATCCAAAAATGATTTCACCTCTAATGTAGGTGCATCTGAAGTGGATGCATGAGTAGGCCCATAGCATGGATGACTACAACTCTGACAAAAATGCGGTTGTGGCACATGCGAGCTGCTAGGACAATCTCTTCCATGCTCTCTATCACTAACTTCAACTACCATGTGGGTAGCCTGATCAATGAGATTTCTTGAGAGAAAACTCAATTATCCTAATGTCGACATCACTACCTAGTGCTGAAATGGTGTCGAAATACTAGGAGATTGAGGAGCAACAATAGGTGGAATCAGGCTAAGGATCAACACATGTTCCTACTCTATGTTGGGGCATGCCACCCCCAACTCCCTGAAATGGCCTTATATCCAAATAATTGGGTTTTTTACCCATCTCAAACTCAACCCATAATTTTCTCAAAAAATAAAGGGGCACCTCACAATTAGCATGTGGTGGATGATCAAAGACCATCCACCATCAGTATCAAAAATGTATAGCTATTTGCAGATGCCTACACCATCTAATTGAAAAAAAAAATTATTAGGAGGAATTGGTAGGCTAGTACATGGGGGTCAATGAAATATGGGGCAATGGTTTGTTTGGTAATGTGAATATATAGGATATTTCTATATGATAGTCCATCTAAATAAAATTGTCTCCTAGTCCTCTCTCCATCAGTGAAAACTATCTAAATTTGCATCAATAGATTGAATAGAATCAACAACAGTTTGCATCAAAGATGTAAAACATGCTAGATGGGGGAGCATATTAGGCTCATTTTTTATCAAATTAATCTTTTCTTGAATGATTTTTATGTTTGCATTGATGTTTCTTGTAATTGAGCCTCATCGAATGCAAGGGGTGTTAGGATGTGGAGAGGGTGGAGGTGTGGGGTTTTGAGGTGGGGGGCTATGATGTGGAGAGGGTGGAGGTGAGGGGTTTTGGGATTGCTCATTATAAAAGACCCTCTATAGAAAAATCATCAAATAATGTTAATTGCTCCATGTTAAGGGCCACTGCATGGATCAAACAATTTCAAATATCAAAAGGGAAAGAAGTTATAAAAATAAATACGGTGCAATAAAGCCATTTACATTCTCTTTACATACAATCAGACCTATAAAGAGATTATCAAACTGCACAAAACATTAGATTTATATTCTCATTCTCATTACATACAATCAAACTTGTCAAGAGATTACCAAAGTGCATAAAACATTAATTGTAGAGAATTTCATATTGTTTTGGTGTTTTTTTCAAGTATTTTGTTTTTTCCTTCTGTTATCTCCTGAAATTGCACCCTATTGAACCAGATGTTCGACACCTCAGTGTAACATGGGAAGACCTCTAAAGCTGTGGGTTACTTGTATACTGAGGTCAACATTCGAAGAAGGCCGGCTTCCTATTGGTATCACCTATTCTACTAACTTGTTAGGAAAAGGGGAAGAAGTAGTACTTAAAATGAAACTTAACCTTATGGTGATGCACCAAATTTACTAAGAAGACATATAATACAGTATAAATTATTTTTTAATTAATGACAAAATCTTTGTCAGACATAACTCAATCACATATGTTTTCTGCATAAACATTTCATGAAAAGGCTCATTTAACTATACTTCTAGAAGGAAGAAAGACTTCACAACTATAGAATACTATATTTTAAACACATCTCACAACCTGCAAAAATACATATTGCTCTGCAGAATGGTGCTAAGATAAGACAAAACCACAAGAATTAAACAATTTCACAAGCAATTTCATCAATTATATAAATGCACACAATTTAACAGAGAGATTGAGAAGGTAAAGTGCTTATAATCATTAATTTCAAAGGTGAAACACAGATATACATGCATGTCATGAGTTACAAAACGTAATCTCTTTTCTACAAATGACTCCAAAAGTCACAAGACAGAAAATTATCAAGTAAGAACTGACTCAATAATGAGTTACAAAGGTGATTATATCCAACTCCAACTAAGATCCACCAAAAAAGGATCTAGAAACTCCTGAACCCGTAAGCCTTCAAAAATCCTAAAATATAGCATGTCAATCTACTCCAAAAGACTCCAATATGTATGAAAAAGTCAAACTTGACTATGTCAAATATAATGACACATCAAACAAACCCCCAAAATCTCTCATTTGCTCCAAAAAAGCAAAATAAAGGCTCCTATTTCTTTTCCATATGTTGCAAATTGATTCCAACCTCCCCAAATTTTTCTCCAAGATCATAACTTAAACAAATCTTCATCTCTCCTTATGACTTGGTCATAATAACACATGTTTCCTATTTTTTACATTTAAAGGAAAATAATGATTTAAAATAAGTGATTTATAAAGCATCACTTATATTAATCATTTTACATTATAAAACAAATGCCAAAAAGTAAGGACATGTGCCTCAATGTATCGGCATAAACATAAACACAGGCTTGTTAAGTCACAAAAAATGAAAAATGCCTAAGTCTTTGAAAAGAAAAACTTACAATGGCATAGTTTTCATGATATTAAATTAAATTAAATATGACAAAAGTCATATCTTATCGGCATCTTTTAGGTTTTCTCACAAAACCTAAAACAAAAACATATTGCTTTTATCACGTTATGTTGAAGCTTCAAGAAGAAGCTAAGTTCACTGCCATTAGCAAACCCTATCGACCTCTTGTTGTTGCTCTATACATCATTGTGAAGTTTTGATTTTGTCTTCGAATTTGGAGAATCTTTGTACATTTTGAAAGCTTTTGCAAACTTTCAGATCTTCAGAGGCCGTGGTCTTTGACATTTCTTCTCAGCAATAAAAAGGATAAGCTATTCCACCATTTGTCACATTATTTTTGAGAATACAAAAGCTCAAAACTAAACTTTTAGCATAAAATGAGAAGTTTTTTGTATCCATTATCTCTCATGAATATCAAAGGTATACTATATGTGATAGGTTGTGGGCTTTTTGTTTTGTTATTAGCACTTTGTATCATTATTAGCCATGGTTGCACGTTCAATTTGTAGAAAATTTGGCATCTGTTTTTCCTATTCTAATATTTATGAAGAAATGGTGCTTTGCTTTATAATGGCCATCCCTTTTCCTTATAGGCTCCATCTAGAATTTTGTCGACCTCCACTATTGAGCTAAGGGTTTTGCATTTCTGTAAAATTGTCAAAAGCTTGATCTTTAGACTTTTATAACCATCGAGGGTTTGTATAAAACTCCTCATTTCTAAGCCTTTAAACACCCTAGCTATCTGGGTATTTGAGTTTCTTGTATTTAAAAAAAAATCCTTCCATGACCATGGCCTGATTATTTGTTTAAGGGCCTTTGAACAAGGTAAACTCTGCTTTGCTTTATATGCCATTGAAAGCTAATTGTTTCTCTTGAAAAGTGCTTAACCCATCAAGGGTTTGTATCTACACCTCTCAAAGTTCGGTCTTGCTTAAAATGGTTGCCGAAAAATTCCACAGGTCGCAACTTCATTTGATATTCTCCTGTAGCTTCATATTTATTATGACCTCTTATCACTTTTGTTGATGTGTTTGAGGGTTTTCTTTGTGCTTGATTTTCCTTTATTAAGATTCATAAAATTTTGAAGAAATGACATGTTGATACCCTGGAAAACACCAATGAGGTGTTTCAATGAATCCATGTCTGTAGGTTCTTTGTCTCCATCATAAGTGACTATCACATTTGTTGAAGAGGTCACTGCCATTTGTTTTCGGCTGAAAACTATATGGCTCATTTCTTCAACTCACTACATAAGCTCAAATAGTTAAAGGAGCACCATAACTTGTTTATATGATTTTCCTCGTGAAAATGTTGATCTTGGATCTCACTGTCTTGTACAATAGGTATCTCATATTACTATTTCATCATTCCATATTTTAAGACACCTTCCTTAACATGTTGCCATACTAGATCACTATTTGGTCCTATAGGGAATCAATTACCTGTTTGCTCATTTGACTTTCAGATTTGACATTCCAATGCTTTGGAGCAATAGATTTATCTTTATTTCATGGTTGTTAATATTGTGCCTTAGCTTCTCTTTTTAAAACAAAACCATGAGTGCACTTTGTTTTGCTCTTAAGGTACAATACTTTGTGGTTCCTTAAAGGCTTGTTGCTCTCTTTATTCTGAATTTGCACAATAGATAGTATTGTTGTTTCTGATGATATTTCATAAAATGATATTCTCTGAAGTTTTTTCATTTTTTTCACATCTTGAAATCACATCATGTAATCATTGCATATTAACAAGGCAACTTGCATTTTGTAGCAGTTTCTTTCATAATTCACATGCCTTATTTATGTTGTCATAAAATCTTCATAGGTTTTCTCCTTCTTGACATATTTAAAGATTCTTTAAAATGCCATGATCTGCTTAATGACCACCATTATGAACTCTTGACAGAGTTAACTTAGATTGCAACTATGATTTCATGACTTGAACACCACAAAATTCACTTCATGTTGTTGTTTTATAACAGTACTTTTGAATGATTATGCTGACTTTATGAGTCCTCCACTATTTTAATGAGCAAAGGCTTATCATTAATAATAAAGATGTTATCATTCCATCATGGTTGATAAACACCATTGTTTAGTTTCATGACACTGCAAAATCTTTTGCATTATGATTATGAAGTAATCATCATTGATATCAACTTTTGCAATGTAATTCCATATGCACTTAGAACATTCATAAAAGAAATTCCATATGCAATTAAAATAATGCAATCATTGCTATGAGTTGAGCTCAACCCTTGTGGGAGAATCATTTTGAATTAAAACATGATTGTACTTGTATCTGCACATGAAGCAAACATATAAAGAAAGTGAAATGCATGTCTTTTGTGTGTATGTTGACCAGATGGTTTTCTGGGAGACTTGCAATGCACATGTTTATTGAATGCAGATCAGGACTAACTATACATGTATGGGTAAATGAAAATGTATAGTGTGTAACTTGTCATTGCTTAGAGCGTTGCTCTAACACACTTTCTGATTAATTGAAGGAAACAGGAACCTTAAGGAGCTAGGAATAGACCAGGACAATTGAACGACAGCCAGCCAAGAAGACTTGACAAATAACCAGTCATTCACAGGCAATGACTGGTTACCCTCCCTACATGCTATTTTTTATATTCATTTACTTATTCATGTACAGGTTAATTTTTATTTGTATTGAATAAGCTAGTAACAGTTAAACTCATGGCTTGTGTGAGTTAAATGAATATTTCTCTCAATAAAATAACTTTTCTCAGAAAAGATGTGCAAAATCTTTCTATGTTTCATACATTTATAAAAATGTAATGATTTTAAATTCTTGCAATCTTTTAAGGTTATTTCATTTGTATAATTGAATGCAACATAGGGAGGTTCAAAACGTACCATTTGCATAGAATTTTAGAGGATTCTACTTGATTGAACCTATAGGTGAAAATCTGGTAACACCTTCATTATATTTTAACACATTTATAGAAAATGGGAATTGTTAATGTATTCAATCTTTACTTGTGTAAAGCTTTCACAAAAATAAATGTTAAGAACTCCTTTATAGATACTAAAATGTTTCATTCAAATAAATGTCTTATTTATCCATGTGGTTACTCCTTTACACATACATGTTTAGAAAATAAATATTGCTAATAAATTAAATGTTCATATCTAGAAGAAGTATATGCTTCAATTCTTCTTGATCTTGTGACGAGGAATATACACTAACTATAAAAATAAATAAGACATCATAAAGAAGATATATATAGTGTATATATGAATATAATGATATATGTATATGTATATGTATATGTATATGTATACATAGATATACATATGCATACATATGCATATACATATACATACAAATATATATACAATATATATTTGTATGTATATGTATATATGCATATGTATATCTATGTATACATATACATATTATATACATATACATATGCATATATATACATACACATACACATACACATACACATACACATACACATACATACATATATATAGGTTATTTGGATTCATGCTAATTTCAACAAACATCCTAGATTTTGTTTGAAAAACCAATGTTTTCATTTATCTGAGAGAAGATCCATGTTTTTAATATGGCCTTTCTCCATTTTTTCATAAGGAATATTTAACTCTACACGAGAAAATCCATATTTTAAATTTAAAATATAGTAGATGATGTTTGTAGAAAATTAAAATAAGCGAAACAAGGATTAGAAAAAAAATATTTTGGCTTTTGATAAAGTTTTTTTGCTTTGTTTTGAACCAATATGAATTAAGAGTTGGAATTTGGAAGTTCGTTCAAAGTCTTTTCTCTTTTCTTTTTTATTTGTATGTTCTTAGGATGTCATCGTGTGGTCTTCAATATTATGCTCTTGTCCTTCAACTATGAAAGTGCCTTGTATAATCACACTTATCCTTTACAACCTTGTAATTTATACTTGTGATTAAAATTTGTCATCTAGATTGAGTGGTATCATAGGCATCCATAGAAGCATCATGTACCAAAAAAGAATGTTGTAAAAAATACAAATGTTGCTTTTGAATGCACTTTCTAATAGAAGCAACAATTCAATTACTATGTGTATAGATAGTGGAATTTGAACAAATTTTTAATTGAATTCACTTTCTAGATGTTCCATATTTTATTTTTTCCTCTTGGAAGGGTAGATGAATGTAGATATTACTTGTCATCAAAGTGGGGAGGGTTGGTTCTCAAGTAATTCCACCATTTCTTTATTCATTACATGTATACAAAGGTGTAAGGTAATATTTCAAGTTGGTAAGACACAAAGTAGATGAAAAAGGATGTTTGCTGAAATTAGCATGACTCCAAATAACCTATATAACATTTTAATAATTGTGATATCTAGATTGCATACCATTCAATCCATTTTTTGTATTCAATCAAGGAAAAAACATTGTAGTTGTGCAACTATCTATAGTAACCTTTTTATCACTATCAAATGACTTAACAATTTTGTACTTATATCACCGACTAATTAAATTGTTGAATCTAGAATATCTAGCCACCTAAACAAAAATAGACATTTTTTTGTTTCATATATATGATTGAAAAATAATATATTTATAAATAGCTTAATTATTGCATGCTTTTGTAGGACACTATTATTTGATATATTTTTGTTTAAGCATTATAGTTGCAAGAGAGAGAAAAATTAGGAGAAAAAACGAAAGGTTGGGGACCCATTTACCATGGGTGTGAAATTTCAAGTGGTTGACTCAGATGATGATGAGAATTTAGCCAACCCGCCTAATGATAACACAACTTGTAATCTTGTTGATAATTGTGTACAAACTATGGATGTTGTCAAATCTTGTCAACATCATAGACAAAAGATAAAGTGCAATAAGATCAAGTGGGCACAAGAAGATATGGATAATGCCAACAAAGATGGTGAAGACTATGGCTTCTTAATAAGAGAAACATATAAAAATTAGGGAATCCCTACCAGCAATCTAATATATTGGCTGTCAAGATTGATAACAACAAAAATAAAAGGACCACCAACAACCCTTTCTATTGAAGAAGAGATGAAAGTAGTTGAGTGATGCAAAGAATTAGGTCAACTTGGCCATGGTTTGGAGGTTATTCAACTAAAGTCACATGTGGTCCACATTTGTCAAAATTTCCCAAATCCATTCAAGAATGGTTTAACAAGCAGATCATGGTGGATAACTTTCACAAACGTCATCCAAGATTGCCAATAAGGACTCTGAAGCATATAGATAGGGATAGAGAAATAATGTTAGAGTCAAGAATTGTGGCACATTTTTATGACAACTTGAAAAAATTATACAATGCTAATAAGTATAGATCAACCAAGATTTGGAATTGTGATGAAACAGGTGTTCAAGTAGGTAGAAATTTTGAGATGTGAGTGATTACAAAGTTGGGCAATAGAAGTGTGCCACATATTCAATCTAAAAATAGAGAATGGATTATAATATTGCCATGTATTAATGTAGTAGGTCACAATATACTAGGGTTTTATATCTTCAAGGTGAAAATACAACTCAATAATTATATTATTAATTGTGAACCAAGAGCCTATATGGTTGAACAACCACATGCTTGGATGACAAAATAATTATTCTTGAATTGGTCACATTATTTTTCTAGATTAGTTCCAAGTGGGGCTTCACCCACAAACAAACACCTCCTTATCTTTGATGGACATGGAAGCCATGTAGCTTTAACCATGATCCAAGATTCCCTTTGAATGTCAGTGTCTTTTCTCTATTCAAGACATATTTTAAAATTGAGAGATCAAAGTGGATGGAAAAACATCTACACATAGAAATAAGAACTTAACTGGTAGAACTTGCAAGCAAAGCTTTCAAGCTTGTCCTTGTGTTTGAAAACATTGTAGCATGGTTTTGAAGGATTGGAATTTGGCCATTGGATAGAGTACTTTCTAATGACATGAAACCAAGTGAAGCATTTAATGTAGAAGAAGATACTAAGATTGCAAGCATCTTAAGGTTGGCTAGTTATGAAGATGTTGAAGTGGAACATTGTTTGGCACATATAGAAACAAAACAATCAACAACAATATATGACCTAGATGAAGACACAATTTCATAGACTCATACCAACCAAACACAATATGAAAATGAATTCCAGGATAACATAAGCACCAAATTGAGTTAAAGCAGGAGTAGAAAACTTAGGAGTGCAAATTAATTTTCAAAGTGAAGAAACATCATTAACCATGCTTTCTCCACCTCCACTACCAAGGGATGAGGTGATTCATTAGTATGCATTTACAATAAAATGAGGAACTAAAAATTTAGAACCTAATGAAGTTGAAGATGACAAAGGTGGATATAATGAAGGTTTATTGAAGACATCTAAATTTTTTGAAACAACAAATGAAGAGGTGTTATGTAGTCAAGGCTCTTTAAGTAAAATTTTAAATCTACCCATTGAAAGGGTTAGAAAGAGTTCCCTTCCATCTAATGATAATTCACTTAGATTGGGCAAGAAATATCAAGTTCTTATTGCAAAGGATTACATAATTTTGCATGAGCAACAAGAAGCGAGGAAAGATGAAAGCAAGGAAGAAAAAATAGACTGAAGCAAAGAAACTTCATCAAATTGAACAATGAAAAAAGAAATTGAAAGACAATTATTGAGACAGAGGGAGGAGGAAAGGCTACAACAACAAAAGGAGAGAGAGCTGAAAAAGAAACAAAGGAAGATGGTCAATAATAACGCATGTTGCAACTAGTATTAGGTAGAGTAGTACTCCATCAACCCCCTTGCCTGAACATCATCAAACTCTATAAGAGATGTATAATACTTTAATCTTTACCTATGTCGCTCTTACTAACTTCCAAGTTATTTGTGATAATAATCCAACACTAGATGTAAGCAAAGGAGGGAAAAAAGGTACTCCATCAACCCCCTTACTTGAACATCATCAAACTCTTAGAGATAAGTTTAGCATTTTAAACCCTACCTATGTTGCCCTTACAACTTCCATGTTACTACTAGCCATAGCCCCTCTCACTCCCCTATAAAAAAAAGTCTAATTTTCTAGGATTTTAGATGAAAATATGTTTGGTCATCTTACTCCTATTACACCCGATGTTGCTTCAGCTACTCCAAAAAAACTTCAACATATAGTCCTATGGAGGAGGAGCCAAAACCGTTCCCTAGATTTATGGTGAACTAGTCAATTCTACATTACAAGCTTTGTAATTTTGCACACCATACCTATTTATCACTACTCAATTTGCATAATATATCTTTGATTTAGTAGACCATCTATATTCTACAATGGTTACAATTTTGTAGACCATGTAACAATTTTGCAAACCATGCCTATTTTGCATGTCTACAGGTTGGTCATTTTGTAATGTTTTGTAATTGTATATATCAATGTATGTGCTAGAATGAATAGAAAAAATAATGATATTATTAAATTAAGTCATCTCTATGTTCAATGCTTTCTTCTTACAAGTCAAAAAGTGGGAATTGAGTAAAATTAAGTTTTAGTTTTGAATGTTCACATGCTATCTTAAGTCTATAATGTTTAAAATGACAATGTGTAGAATCAACTATTCTAATTACCCTTTGCACATTATTACATAAACATTGTAGAGTAAAGATACCATGTGTGGTTATGGTCTTTACATGGTATGTTAATGTTTATTTTAATGTTCGCATGTTATGTTAAGTCTATAATATTTATATAATAGTATGTTGACCCAAATATTTTGATTACCCTATGCACATTGTTATATAAACATTGGAGATTGAAGATACCATGTGCAAGTTTTCAACTTCCTTAACAACTATAGGAAGTGAAGAAAGAAATCTAGCTAGAATCATTGAAGTGCTATCATGTGGTTGTAGACGGCTGCATAAGGGTGTAACCTATGTTGATAAGAATTTTGGCAATAGACTGCTTGGTTACATTGTTTCTTAATAGAATATAACCATAATTGGAGAATGAGTAATATAAAAAAGATGTAAATTCTATCTTCAACACATTGCAAGACCATACCATATAAGAATCCACTACTCAAACTTAATCAACATGATTTCTCATGGTAAACTCTAAGTCATAAGAACAATCTTTTTTTATCATATTATATTATGTTTCCAATCTCCACACTTCAAGATAATTGTGTTTCCAACATTAAATTTTTTGGACTATAAATCCATGACACTAGAAGCCTTGTATAAGAAAGGGAGTACTATTGTACAATTTTATATGTAAATATCAATTACTTGAAGACATTCACAAAAGAAATGAGATCTAAATAATGTATTTTGGGTCAAGTTTGAACATTGTATGAGTAGTAAATGGAATCGTTGTAAATCCCTTCCTATAGAGTGTCATGGAATGTCATAAATATTCAACATAGTTATAAAATCTTGAGAAAACAAAGTGTTCTAGATTATGGACTTGTTGTAGCACAAAACACTAAAAAAAAATCACGTATACACTCAAAATTGGTCTGGAAAATATTAATTAAATATTGATTATTCAATTAATGAAATCTTTATTCTTCTACTATTTAAATAAATTACGAATTTATTTACATAGTTCCTATTTTCTTAATTCCTTCATTCTAATTCACCCTCTTCATGATTTAATTAAAATAAACAAATCTAAATAATTTGTTTTATTTTAATTGATTCCCTCTCATCAAATTTGAATTTTTAAATTCTAATTTGTCATATTTCTACATATTTATCTAACTACCTTCCACCTCACCCTCCAACTCACCATGTGTCACATGAAAATAATTATTCTTATTTTCATAAATTGGATATTTACTCTCAACAATTTAACAACCTTCAAGACACATGGCTTCATCCTCCAATTGATTCCTTCTTACACTTGGCAAGATGGTTTTACTAAAGGGAACCATTGCCTTTTTTCTCCATCCTTCTCATTCTTCATTGTCGATTTCTCCAAATAAAATCTCAATCGTTCATGGCTGCCAACTCACCCAATGCCTTGGAAAAATTTATAAATTGAGGCCCATTTACACCTTTTTAAACAAGGAGAATTTGCATAATATTACTCTGCAGGAATTCATCCATGTTTTGAGAGCTTAGTATACATTTTAGTTAGCATTTAGAGTAGTTTGTCAATTTGCTTTGAATCATGGCTCCTTTAGATATTTCCTAGTTTAATTCAACATGTAGAGCCATTTCCATTTCATTAGATCATTAGTTTAGTTATGCATTGTTTTACTTTCACATCATCTTGTGTGCAGCTGTCCATTTCACCATATCATTTTATCATTCCACCCAACAATCATTTAATCATGTGCATGTGGACTTAGATTCTGCATTATAAATAGATAGGCTACTCGTTTCTTAGATGACATCTCAGTGATTTGTGTAGGAATAATATCTAAGGACATAAATTACCAAGATGTTTGAGATTAGAGGAAGATGAGAAGTTTTTAAAGGATTTTGTTGTTGGATTATGTTTGATTTAGATAGATTCTTTACTGTAATACTTCTCATCTAAGTGTGTTTATTTTGATATAATTCACACATATTTTCTAACACAGATAAATTGGCACCCACCATGGGGCCTAGCCCCTGTTATTTTGATGTTTTCTAGAAAATTTTGTTTTATAGGCTCAGACGAGTAGTTTCCTAGTGCAACTGCATAATTCTCTAGCATTTACAAAAGATTCTCTAGCACTTACACCGACTGTTCTAGCGCTTCAAGGGATTTATCTAGCACTTCCAAGCCATTATGTGGTGCTTCAAGGAGTTTTTGTGGTGCTTTCACTCTTTTTTGTGGCACTTTGGTCAATTTATGTGGTGCTTTCAATCAATTCTATGGCGCTTCTGCTTCCTGTTATGGTGCTTTCAATTATCTCTGTAATTTTTCCTGAGAATGAAAACTAATGTCAGTTTTTATGCTTTGCAGGTTACATAAAATGTTGTCAAAGACCTTGTTGAAACTCCAGAACGCTTGTCAAAGAAAATCCATGATAAACTACTGATGAATTTGATGCAAGGGCTGGATTTTATGTCTTTCCTTTTTGCTTAAATTAGGAACATAGATTAATTAATTAGGGAAAGAACACCATGTTTGTTGCTTGTTTGGAATGGTAGGCATATGTTCTCCCCTTAACTGGGTGACCAAAAAGCCAGACCCATTCCTATTTCATTTATTTGTGGTGTGTTTTGAATGGTAGGCATATGCTCTCCCCTTAATTGGGTGACCAAAAATCCAGACTTGTTCTTTGTTAATCTGTGAGTGTGAGTAGGGTATACGGCGAGGGTTCTCTCATTTATGCGGAATAAAGAGATCGAACTGCGGGTATACTCTCTCGCTTTTGTTTATCCTAGAGGGTCTGCCTTGGGGAAAAAGTACTCACCCAAGGGAACGACTCAACCGATAACACTCTAAAGCCAAGAGTATTTCCAACCAAGATATAAATGTGGCTATTGGAACAAAAGCCAATATCACGCTGTTGGCTCCGACGAGAAGGGAAAAAATGGTCTCTCACCTCAATGGGTCAACCCCTATGAACGGAAAGTCCTTACTAGAACCCTTGTTATAGAATTGGCCAAATCCTTTATCTATTCTCTTGGTACAACAACGATCGTTGTGAAGGCATCCACATTCTCACAATCTTTAGTAGAGATGATCAGTCTGCCATGGGAGTTTCATGGAGGCTAGAAGCTTGGTTGACCTGAGAAGAGAGTGCAATGTAAGGGGGAGCTCATGTGGCCAAGCTTCTAAATTCATCTGCTAAAGATAAGTGAGGTTGGGGTAAAACCCGTGTGCATGGAATTCAAGAGAATATAGTCCATCACAGCCCTAGGAAATGTACATTGTGCTTGATTGTGCTTGTCAAAGTGTTTTAAAAAAAAAACTTAAACAAAACCTTACACACTGGAAAACTACAGAAACTGTGATTCAGAATACATCATCTAGAACAAACTATCATTTGACCAAAAACTAGAGAAATTAAACAAACTAGAAATAAATTGTTGCATCCCTTAGTTTAGCACTTTCACTACTTTCTATGGCACTTTCACCAATTTTTCCAACGCATTCACCCTCTGTTACAGTGCTTCCACAGTATTTACCAACGCATTTGAGCTATTCTATGGCGCATTCACCTCATTCTATTGTGCATCCCAACCATTCTATGGTGCCTTCACCCTATTCTGTTGCACATCCCAGCCATTTTGTGGTGCATCTGAGTCATTTTGTGGCGCTTCTTCCTTTTAGCACTTTTGCCCTCTGTAATGGTGCCTCCACCAAAATCTAGAAACATAAAGCTGAACATAATTCCCATCCATTATTTTGGAACCAGAATTCAAACATCTTTCCAGGCCAAAGTCATTTTCAGCCTTTGACAAGAGTCTAAACATGGTTTTTATCCAATGACTTCATGAAAGATTAAAATTTGAAAACCAAAACCCATACCTCTTAGTCCAAAGGATCTTCAAAAATTTCTTGCAACACTTTACGACTTTATGGACAGATTGCTCTTCAATTTTTACAGAAAAGCTTCCAAAAAAAACCCCGGTTTGTATTCATTTTATTATTGCCAAAATCCAAAACTATTCCAAAGATTCAAACATCTTGTCTAGAGAGGAACTTTCTCACCATTTCACAATTGAAACCAAAATTTCAAAATCCCCTCAAGTTTGGAATTACCCCTTAGAGTCCAAAGCTTTGTTAAAATTGACTTATCCAAGTGAAACATTTTATCTAAACTTTGATCAAACATCTAAAAGTGCACATCATCATCAACACCCCAAATTTGATCATCAATTTGAGTTTCCCTATCAAGGTATTTATCCTTCATCATTGAAACAATACACTTTGTATCAAATTTCATCACCTTGGTTACATCAATAGAATTCATCATTCTATTTGACCTAGGTATTTCCTTAGCACTCTCAAACAACGATCAAAATTTAGCAAACCTTAGTCACTTGTATGCCCATTTTAACAAGGTCCCAAAAATAATAACTTAAGGATAAAGAAATCGAACCTCCAAATACTATGGCTGAAATAGAAGAAAATCCTTTTCATAAAATTTCCCAAAATGAAACAAAGGAGATAACAAAAGAAGAAATTGAACAAGCGAATCAAGACCCCAAATTCCATAAATTGCTAGAAAGGATCTTCAAAAAATATGGGGAGAAATATCTTTTGATGTTAGCCAACCAAGGGGTTAAGTTACCAAATGACTTTGATGTTAGTAGATTGAAAAGCATCCCAAAGAAAACTAAAACTGAGATGCCTACTGCAGATCAAATGGCTACCTTGACAAACCAGATGCAAAATATTCAACAACTCCAAAATATGCAAGGAGGGACTCCAAAACAATACCTATTGCGAGATATTTTTCCATATCCCTTTGATAGAAGGTTAAACATGATACCATCTCCCGTGAATTGTGACTTACCAAAATACGACAAATACAATGGGAAATCTGATCCAATAGATCATGTGCGAGAGTTCTGAACCATGAGTCTCAAATTCACTCATGAGGACACATACCTAATGAGACTCCTTCCTCATAGTCTAGGGGGCCATTGCATGGAATGGTTCTCGAAGTTACAACCAGGCATAAAATCCTTCGAAGAATTGGTCAACAAATTCATTACACAATATTCCTACAACATCGCACATGAGATAACCATGAAGGATCTTTGTAATACCAAATAGAAACAAGGAGAATATTTTCTTGTATTCCTCCAAAGGTGGAGAAGGTTATTTTCTCGTTACGCTCATCCCATACCCAAACAAGAAAAGATGGAAATTTTATCAATAATCTTAACAATGAAATGAGCTATAGATTGCAACTACAATGTCCTCTTAGCTTTGAGAAGATGGTAGAAAATGGTGTCGAAATCAAAGAAGCCTTAGTCAAAAGAGGGGTATTGAAAATTCACAATGAAGGACCAAACAATGCTAGTTCATCTAACCATCATAACAATGAAAAACCCAAATTTTGGACAATGAACAAAAATGCCAACGATGGTACCGCCGAAACACATAATGTCAAACCCATCTTTAACTTGTCAAGAACCACAACCAAGGTGGATCAAAATATCAATCAAGGCAATAATCAGAATATCTCCTCATCCAATAATCAAAGCGGTCACAATCAAGGTAACACCCCATCAAAACTTCAACCATATCAAACACAATCAAACCGCAGAAAATTTACCCCTTTGGGTCAATCACACGAATCTGCATTGAGGGACCTTCTTGAGAATAACCTCATAACACTACCTAACACTCGAGGTTTTGAACCTAAAGTAAAATTGTCATGGTGGAATGATTCCTATTATTGTGAATTTCATTGATGCAAAGGTCACCAAACAAATAGCTGCATGCAATTGAAACATAAAATACAAGACTTGATAGATGCCAAAATCATACGAATAGAGGGACTCCAAACAAATGCAGATCACGGAGCATTCAAAAATACCTTACCGAACTATGAAAAAGGGGAATCCTCTACAATGAATAACAAGGAAAAGAACATAAACTATGTCCATGATATTGTCATAAATCATATCTTAGCAGCAGAAAATCAAATGAATACCATTGAAACCAATGATCATCAAAACATTACTGCGAACGATACTCTGATCTATGACACTCCAATAGAACAAGAACAAGACATTGTTATCCTTGAAAATAAAATCAATGAAACCAAATCATACATGAATGAAAATGATACTCAAATCAATGTCATCAAAATCAATGGGAAACAAGACAATGTACCAGTGAATACGACAACAAGAGCACAGGCCAAATATGTCTTAAAAGGAAGTTCATCTAAAACACCCGTGGCATTGTCCAATCAATACAACATAGTGGACCAATTACAAAAGATCCCTACACAGATATCAATATTGGAACTACTCAAGATTTCACCTACCCACAAAGAGATTTTGGAAAAAGCCCTAGTGGACACAACAGTGCCAATGAATCTGGAAGTTTGTAAATTTGAAGCCATGGTGGGACATTTAACCTCACCACATTGCTTATCCTTTTCCAAAAATGATGACGCATCCATTTCTCATCCCCACAATGTTGCTCTTCATATCGAAGTCCTAATCCATAAACACCGTGTCAAATGCATCCTAATAGATGGAGGAGCTGGCCTGAATATATGTACTTTAAAGCTTGTCTGTGCCTTGGGATTTTATGAGAATGCAATTGATTCAAGGAAAAAGATTACAATAAAAGCATATGATGATGAGGAAAGAGCTTCACAGGGGTTAATCATCGTACCTATTCAAGTGGGACCAATCTAGAAAGATGTGATCTGCCAAGTCTTAGACAAGGATCTGACCTATAACATACTATTGGGTCAACCATGGATTCATGAGATGCAAGCAGTCCCTTCAACATACCACCAGTGTCTAAATTTTCCTTGTGGTGGTCAGGAAATTACCATTTTGGTCGATTCAAATAGTCCTCAATATTGCAATACACTAAAATTTGTCCAAGATATATTTGTGCCTCATAATAGAGAAGCCTCCACTCCCATTACTTCCAATGAGCAGAGCCATTCAAGTTCCTCATCCAAATCGTTGGTCATTTCCACAAATCATGAAATTCAATCCAATTCCATGTCTAAACAGTCTGAGAAGAAAGAAGAAGCTACTCCATCTACCTCCTCAAATCCTGAAGCCCGGTTTAATTCCTTGTCAAGACAGTTTGATGAAAAAGTCCAAGTCAAAGACAAAGAAGTTGGTGAATACTTCTTTAAAAAGTCCCTATGCCTTTCACACTTTTCTTCTCTGAAAATCTATGGACAACCCTCCACATCAACACAGCAGACCCCACAACCAGTTACCAAATTTGATGGATGATTCATAAAATAAAGCACCAAGTTTGATGAAGCAGAAGACAATGATGTTCTAAACTGGCTTTATAAAGATGAAGAATAATTGCAAGCAGCAACTGCAACTGTACAAACAACACAATATGGAAAAGGTTTCACTATCTTGGAAAAGATGGGATATGAAGGGAAAGGTCTCGTGGGTAAAAGAAAAGAAGGAATTTTAGAGCTAGTTCAACCCATTTTAATTAATCCAAAAGATAAGACTGGTTTGGGTTAAAAGGAGGACACAAAAGAAAAGGTAGTTGAAAGAATCCTACAATTACAAGCTAGTGAAGAGCATGAGACTGATTCCAAAGAATATGAGTGGGATTCACTATCAGAAGAGTCTTGTCATGACAAGGATATTGATGTAGTACATGAATATGCACCCCTACTCGAAGAGGGACAAGGGTCAGGTTCTAGACCGTTTGAATTTGGATCTCAACACCTCGATGATTCTAGTGAAGACGATTCAACTCGAAGTAAAATAGATAATTTAGAGGAAAGTTACCTTGTAGACCTTGATTTTTCTATTAGACTAATTGAAGACACCACTATTCGAACCCTTACCATTTCTAATCTTAACCCATCTGGTGACTGCTTACCCTTAGTACATCTTGAGCTTATAGATTGGGACCTAACCGAACCATTTGACATCCCTACGTTTTCAAACGATGACGCCATCGTCAATTTCCTCTATACCAATAATCTCAAAACAGATAGGCTTCCACCCAAGGGAGTATCAAATCTTCTAGCTGGAAAATGAATGATACATGAAATAGATCTGATATTAAAAACCATTCACTGGCAGTGTCAGATTTGGAAAAAGTAAAAACAAAGAGTGCATCCAATGGAAAAACCTCTCTAACGCATCAAAGGATGGAAGATTTGATGCTTTTTCATAACATTTTCAAGAAATATCAAAAATATTGATTGAACCCATACAGTCTGTCAACATCGGCAATGAAGAGATAGTGAAGAATATCCATCTAGCAGCATCCTTGATAGATTAGGAAAAACCAAGCTTTCTCAAATTTTTCATAGAGAAACAACTCAACTTTGCTTGGTAATATGTTGATATTGCAGGAATTGATCTAGAACTCATCATGCATCATCTATCATTACCTTCAGGAGTGAAACCAGTCAAACAGAAGTTGAGAAAAATGCACCCCCATATTGCCTTGTTGGTAAAGGCAGAGTTGAAAAAATTGTTAGATGCAGGATTCATCAGACCCATCAACTATGCTGAGTGGATCTCCAACATAGTACTAGTTTCAAAGCTTGACAACAACATTCACATATGCACAAATTTCTGGGATCTTAACAAAGCTTGTCCTAAGGATGATTTTCCTCTACCCAATATTGATATCATAGTAGACTTGACAACAAGACATGGCATGCTATCATTGATGGATGGATTTTTTGGGTATAACCAAATCAAAATAGCCCCAGAAGATCAAGATAAAATGGCCTTTACTTGTCCATGGGGAACCTTTTGTTGGAATGTTATGTCGTTTGGCTTGAAAAATGTAGGAGCTACCTACCAACGTGCCATGACAACAATTTTTCATGATATGATGCATACTCTCATGGAAGACTATGTGGATTATTTATTAGCCAAATCATATACCAGGGAAGGACATTTGGAGATCCTAGATAAAATTTTCACTAGACTAGAGAAATTCTATGTACGGTTAAATCCCAAGAAATGTGTGTTTGGAGTGACATCAGCAAAACTCTTGGGTTACATAGTATCAGAAAAAGGGATTGAGGCAGATTCGGCCAAAGTCAAAGCTATTATGGAAATGCCACCACCAAAGAACATTAGTCAACTCCATTCTCTACAAGGGAGGTTTCAATCAATTCATAGATTCATTTCATGGCTGGTAGACAAGACCCATCCCTTCACTCATTTGTTGCATAAAAATGTTTCCTTCCGATGGGATGAGCAATGTGAAGGAGCCTTCAACCATTTGAAACAATATTTAATGAATCCACCTGTGCTTGTACCACCAACAGAAGGGAAGCCGCTACTGTTATATATTGCCACAATAGAGACATCATTAGGAGCCTTATTAGCACAAGAAGATTCAACAGGTAAAGAACGAGAAATCTATTATATCAGCAGGACGCTAAATGGCTATGAGATCAATTATACCTCCATTGAAAAGGCTTGTCTAGTAGTAATATTTGCTACCCAATAGCTACGCAATTACATGTTGACTCACACCATCAAGTTGATAGCTAAAATTGATCTTCTCAAATATCTCAGCAAAGCGAACCTAATAGGGAGATTGGCTAAATGGGTCATGATACTTAGTGAATTTGATATCCAATATGTAGATAGGAAGGCAATAAAGGGACAAGTGATTGCTAACCAGTTAGCAGAGGCACCATTACCAGATAATCATCCTTTACACATTGAATTTCCAGATGTTGATGTTCTTACCTTGGTTGCAAGACAGTGGACATTGTACTTTGATGGATCACATACCCAACACGGATCGGAAGCCAAAATTCTATTTGTCACTCCACAAGGACATACCATACCAAAATCATACAAACTAATGTTCCCTTGTACCAACATGGTGGAGTATGAAGCATTAATCATTGGAATCAAAACAACGATAGAATGGAAGGTCCTAGAATTACAAGTGTATGGAGATTCTCAGTTAGTCATTAATCAAGTCAATGATGATTATCAAACAAGGGATGACAAATTGATGCCTTCCAAGAGAATACTAGATGATTTCAAGAAATATTTTGTGGATATCAAATTTGAACAAATTTCAAGAGTGGACAATAAAGTCGTCGATGCCATGGCTACTATTGCTTCCTTGTTACAAATTCTAGAGAAAAGAAGTCATTACAAGTTCTTGGTGGAACAACTGTTCTCCCCTGCCTATGATGATACCAAATCCCATGTCATATGTCACCTATCTGATGCCAATACCTCAATCTACAGTGAAATTTATACTTACCCGAAAGATAACACTCTTCCACCTAACTTGTCACGAAACCAAAAATGCAATCTCATTCACCAAGCCACCCAACATACACTTATAGTGGATGTACCATACCGACAAGATCTTGACGAAACTCTCTTACGATGTCTGGAATGTGATGAGTCTGAAATAGCTTTACGAGAAGTCCATTAGGGTGTCTGCGGAACACATTCAAGTGGCCTAACCTTAGCCAAGAAACTTCTTCGTTTAGGGTATTATTGGCCAAATATGGAAAAGAAGTCTTTTTAGTTTTTGAAGAAATGTCAGAAATTTCAGATTCATGGCAATCTCATCCACGCACCAGTGTAAGAACTCCAACCTTTTGCATCCACATGGCCATTCTATCAGTGGGGACTAGATCTTGTTGGTAAAATTCATCCATCTTCATCAAATAGACACAAGTTTATCATCACAGCTACAAAGTACTTCACAAAGTGGATTGAGGTTGCTCCTTTAACCAACATCACAGGAAAGCAGATTTCATCATTTATCCTCAATTACATCATTTGTCGCTTTGGCATTCCCCAATCCATAGTCACTGACAATGGAAGACCATTCAAAAATAAAGACATGCAAGAATTGTGTGAGAATTTCAATAACCAACATCGCTTCTCTACACCATATTATCCCTAGGGGAATGGTCAAATAGAGGCTTCCAACAAGACTATTCTAAATTTTTTGAAGAAAAATGTCAATGATGCTGGATGTGATTAACACATCCAATTAAACCCTGCTTTGTGGGCATACCACACCAGTATTCGCACACCGAAAAGAGCTACACCATATGATTTGGTATATGGGTTGGAGGCCATTGTACCTATTGAAGTTGAAATACCATCGCTTCGGGTTTCCTTGAAAGGTATCATCCTTGATGAAGACTACTAGGTTTTAAGACTACAAGAACTAGAACTGTTAGATGAGCGGCACCAACATGCAGTGAATCACTTGAAAGCCTACCGACAACATATTTCCAGAAGTTACAACCACAAGGTCAAACCTAGAACTTTCCAAGTTGGTGACTTAGTGTTGAAGGAAAACCCACGCAATCAACAAGATAGAGAGAAGAAAGGAAAATATGAACCAAATTGGTTGGGTCCTTTTGTCATTGTAGCAGTTTATGGTTCAGGAGCATATCAACTGTCCACACCAAAAGGGGATCAGTTTGAGGAACCCGTGAACAATCTTCATCTCAAGAAATTATATGCATAGTTTAGCCGCTACATCTATAAAAGTCCTAAAAAAAGTCCAAAAACATCAAAAAGTGTCCTGAAAAATCCAAAAACATTGGAAAAAGTCCTGAAAAAATGGTCACCCTGGTGAAAACCTGGAAAACAGGCATCTTGGTGACAACAACCAAAAAATGAAAAAAATGAAAAAAAAAACAAAAAAATTGAAAAATTGAAAAGATCAAATAAATCATAAAATCTGAAAAAGTGCAATAAAAGCAAGTGGTGAAAACTTGGCAACAGGCGCTATTTGTGACAGGCTGACTTCTTCCTCTATGGGAATGTGTGTTGATCACTAGCTTGGTACCATTATCTTACACATCCTTCATTCGAGCTGCATATGCATACCATGTTACATCAGTCACGTCTCACCTTGGCTTCTTGAACATTGTACATATCCATAATATAGTGGTTTGTTCACACTAGGGGAAAAATCCTGACCTCGCTAGGGGCAACAAATCTTGAGCTTAAACCAACAGACAAACAACAGGGAGACAAACACAATGAAAAACATAGATCATAGTGAAATCAAACATGGAACATCAATCACCATTGGAAACGCATCAAACATCCTTGTCACATCAGAAAATCCAAAAATAGGTCAAAAATTAGAAAATCCATAAAAAGGTCAAAAATCTAAAAAAAGAGTCAAAAACAGAGTCACCTTGTTGAATTGTGTTGTCGCAGTTCGTTGTAATTAAGTGTTTGTTCATATCCTAGTCTTGTAAATCGGTCAAACTACGTGGTCTCTGCATGTATAACGTAGGAAAGACTTATCTTTGATCAACCCCCGAGACCCCTAGGATAGGTCTTTAGGTTAGGTCCTTGGTCAAAATCTCAGAAAACACCTAAAAAATAAATAAAAAATCCCAAAAACAGCAGAAAATTGTGGCTATAAGGATGATGCTATTTTGAATCATGGTTTTACCACCTCCACACAAATGTTCAATTTTTTTGCATTATGATTGATGTTATCATTTCTCAGGAGCAATTCAAGGATGTCAGAGAACTAGAAAAGCTATGATCAAGAATGATATTTTCTTTGTCTACTGCATGTGAGTTAATCATTATTACTATGAGAATCGTTGCAGGACGTGCTCTACAAAGTATCATTAATGATATTCCAGATTCACATAGGAAAATGGTTAACTCTTGTTTGTTTACGCAAGGGATGCTCAGGTCATCATGGTCTAATTATACTTGGATGCTTGTGTTAACTTGCACTATCAAACATCATGGAAGTAGTACTCAGGTCATCATGGTTCAATTATACCATTGATGTTTGTACTCACTTTCAAAAAATTTAAAGGCTCAATGATGATAATAAGCATGATAAATCACTGGGATGTCACTATGGCATTGTTAGGATTGCATATCTAGGTTGCATTCATATTTGGTTGTTATAATGGAATTTATAGATTTTTCCAGGGCTGATGTTATTTCTATCATTAACAGATTAAGTACATTTGACATTACCAAAAACATCATTTAGAGGCATAAGCATTAGGACATTAATCATAGCATTATCATATCATCTAGGCATTTATTTAGGTCATCAATCATATATTTGCATTATGAAAATCCAAGAAAAAAAAAATCATTGATCATATCATTTTCATCCATATACATTTAGTCATACATCCTAGGCATCAACATATGATAACTTCATAACCACCACATACAAGTTACGAATTTACCAATCCTCGCGACCACTGTCACC
Source organism: Sequoia sempervirens (assembly GCA_007258455.2). Taxonomy (NCBI): domain Eukaryota; kingdom Viridiplantae; phylum Streptophyta; class Pinopsida; order Cupressales; family Cupressaceae; genus Sequoia; species Sequoia sempervirens. Next base: position 227,615,948 of record VDFB02373365.1, read on the forward strand.
CAGTCGAAGAAAACACAAACTTCATAACCACCGCATACAAGTTACCAAGTTACCAAATCCTGTGACAAGTCGATACCACTGCCGCTCAGTCATAGAAAACACAAACTTCATAACCACTGCATACAAGTTACCAAGTTACCAAATCCCGCAACAAGCTGATACCACTATTGCCCAGTCAGAGAAAACACAAACTTCATAACTCCCACCACTAGTTACGAGTTTACCAATCCCCGCAACCACTGTCACCCAGTCGGGAAGTTACGAATCTTCCAAACCCCACGACAAGGTTACAAACTTAGGAACTCCAACAATCGACCAACAACAAAGACTTGAATAGAGATACAAGCCAGCAAGTTGAGGCACAACTTCTAACAGTACAGCGGTACAAGCAGGATCCATCACTTACAGAGGTCTAAGCAACAAAACTAGGGTTTCACCAGTGAGTTTGAGACACACATTCTCAACAATCTGAATGTCAAGAAATACAACATTAAAGGGTGATATCATCAAAAGTTAGTGTATACATCATGGCATAACATCAAATGACTGAAACTATGTAGCACTGCCTCCCGACGTTGCTGGCCTCACTGAACCTATACCCCCTGTTGTACCTAAGGTCCCTACACCTGGATCTCTCCTATCCCTTGATAATGGCTGTGTCACACCAATGCTCACTGTCTAAGGCTATGATCTACTCGTCCAAGATCTATTGAAGCTCTCTCGCCGCTCGAGAGGGACCAACTCATGATATCAATCTCTGTAAAACTAAGCCTCCTGAGAAGTGCAACGTATCTCTCAAAAATAATCAACAGATCTTGTGGCCATAGTAGCTTGTTATAACCTCTCTATAATGGCCTCTGCCTGCTCAACCCATCATCTTAGTGCATCCCTCTTAGTGGTCAATGTTGCAACCTGTCCCTATACCTATCCCTGACCCTGTACATGTGCTAGCTATTGTCGGGCAGCATCCCTCTCAACAGTCAATATCTGAATCTGTCCCTAGGCCTGTAGGAGTTGTGTCTACACCTAAGTCAACAACTATGTCTGTGTCTGTAACTGCCCTTGTAACTATGTCAGATGCCCCTAAACAGTCTAAACCTGTGTGTGCAAAGCAGTGATCTCTGACTACTGTTGCTGAGGGGGCAAGTGTATATGTACCTACTACTATGATGCTACAACCAAGGATCACCTCCTACGAGGCACTCTAGTGTCGAAATTAGGATGACCACCACCTCCTCCATCTCCTCCACCATCGTCATCAACTCCATCATCCCCTTCACCATCATCATCACCCTCATCTCCACCCTCTCCCTCCCCCTCACCATCTCCATCACCTCTACCTCGTCCCCATCTAGGTAGTCTATCCTCATCATCGTCAAAGGCTAGCATGGGCTCATCAGGACTCGAAAGCCTAGGGAATAGATGTTGACCAAAATATACTATGTACTCCTCACTCATGTATCCCTTGACAATCTTTGGATGATAGTTCCATATCACTTACTGTAAGTGCAGATACTCGTCACATGCGGCATCATAGGACAATGTTGGTCCCCACTCAGTAGTATCCTATTGTCTGGGAGAATATAGGGCTGATCCCTGTGGCATCCCATGAACTCTGCCATACTGCCTCAACACTCTCAGTAACAGGAATCTCTCGATAATATATCAAGTCCGTCCAATCAGGTATCTAGCCGTCATGAAGTAGGGGACCTCTAAGTGATCCTTTGCCCACTGCGCACAATCCACATATGGTCACCAGGTAACTGCATCCAAGTCATCGAGCACTTGTCTCCAATACTCCAGTTTGCCCAGCTTATGCTAGACAACTGCACCTGCATAACCATAGATGTAAGGCCTCCCAAATGGTTGAAATCTATCTGTCTCTGGCTGTGTCACTGCAATATGCTCCCAGGCCTAGAACTGAAGCAATGTAACCCCGACAGATAAGCTAGCTCCTCCCAGATATACCACCTGGTGTAGATCATGATATAGGTGCACAAGCAAACAGGATCCCCAAGCAAATTGAGTCCCAAACTGGATCATCTACTCCAAAGTACGACCCCAACCGACGGAAAATCCCTTTGCCCTCTTGTCGGGACATAAGAAACCACCGACAAATCCCACAAGAAAGGAAGGCAAAGGTACATCACTTGAAAATATCTCTAGCCACGACATCCAGCATCCAACAATCTAATCATCATGAAAAAGCCGACATAGAGCATTTGTACCTCCTTGCTCAGTTGAATCATAGGTCACGATGTCACCAACTATAGGAATCCACAAAATCTTGTACATGTCCTCTGGTGTAATGGTCATCTCTCTGGTAGGCAAATGGAAAGTGTTATGGTCGCTATACCACCTCTCCGCCAATGCCATCAACAATCCCCGATTAATCCTAACCTGGGGCATATCAATCAATGAAGACAAACCACATCTCTCAACAATATCTCTCTCAGCATGAGATAGTTGTGGAATCATCTCCCATGTCAGCGGGAATCACTCTCGAGACTAAAGATTATCTAAATCTGTCTCCTATCATTTTCAAACATTGCAAATCAGCATATCAATCAAATAAAATCATCAAATCAATCAATCAACCTATCAATCCTATTGAGATTTTCATCAAATCTCGTCAACATTTTGTTTTGATTCTTGCCTATCATGAGGTCAAAACAACATCATCATTAGTGTATCTCGCTTATCATGAGGTCACTAAATCATCTGGTCTATCATCCATACCTAATCATTAGCTGACATAATCAAACATCACAAAATTCAAGGAGAAAATATCAAAAAAATCTTCAATCTGCCCTAAAAGCACCAATACAAATCTTCAAGATGCCAAATGGGGCACAGGTGCCATTCTATATCGCGAAAGCGCCATTTTAGGCCAAAGCGTTGAAATATTCCCCCAATGTGCCAAATAATCAGACCGATGCACCATTTCATGAAAGCACTGGAGAAATCCTCGAAAGCGCCACAGAATCTGGCGAAAGCGCCATTTCACCCAAAGCGCCAGAGAATCTCTCTGAGACGCCAAAAATTTTGGTGAAAGCACTAAAAACTACCCTAAGCGCCACAAAAAAATTTTGGAAGCGCCAAAATGTTTTAACATTTAAAATACAAATTGAAAAATGTGAAAAAAATGCATTTTCAAATCACAAATGCAGGTTTCAAAATTCTTACCGGAGGTCCGTATCCCACTGGCCGATTATGTCATCGTACCCGCTCGAATCAATGTGTCTGCAGAGAGATCACCATCTTGCTCAGAAGCTCCAAAATACTCTCTCACTTCATACAATTTTCAAATTACAATTTGCACAAATGAATTCCTTTTCACTTTTTACCTCTTAATAAAGGTAATTAAAATGAGTGATTTTGGTGGGCATTGTTTTAATTTCTTTTGAGGGGCAATTAATTGGGCAGCTTAAAATATTTCATATCGGGAGATAAATCGCTAAAATATTATCAAATCAAGATTTTATCATCATCATCATCACAAATCAATTGAAATTTTCAAGAATCATCAAAAAATCCTTTATCATCACAAATTTCTCGATGTATCTCCCGAGGGGGCATACAGTTGTAATTTCCTGAAAATCACTGTCTGGGGCATTGTTAAAAATTTTAGCAGCACTAATTAATTTTTCTTTGAAGTAATGCGTAAACACATCACTTCAAAGAGGGGAAAAATGTATAGACTCAAAATTGGTCTGGAAAATATTAATTAAATATTTATTATTTAATTAATGAAATCTTTATTCTTCTACTATTTAAATAAATTGCGAATTTATTTACATAGTTCCTATTTTCTTAATTCCTCTATTCTAATTCATCCTCTTCATGATTTAATTAAAATAAACAAATCTAAATAATTTGTTTTATTTTAATTGATTCCCTCTCATCAAATTTGAATTTTTAAATTCTAATTTGTCACATTTCTACATATTTCTCTAACTACCTTCCACCCCACCCTCCAACTCACCATGTGTCACATGAAAATAATTATTCTTATTTTATTAAATTGGATATTTACTCTCAACAATTTAACAACCTTCAAGACACATGGCTTCATCCTCCAATTGATTCCTTCTTACACTTGGCAAGATGGTTTTACTAAAGGGAACCATTGCCTTGTTTTCCCCATCCTTCTCATTCTTCACCGTCGATTTCTCCAGATCAAATCTCAATCGTTCATGGCTACCAACTCACCCAATGCCTTGGAAAATTCTATAAATTGAGGCCCATTTACACCTTTTTAAACAAGGAGCATTTGCATAATATTACTCTGCAGGAATTCATCCATGTTTTGAGAGCTTAGTATACATTTTAGTTAGCATTTAGAGTAGTTTGTCAATTTGCTTTGAATCATGGCTCCTTTAGATATTTCCTAGTTTAATTCAACATGTAGAGCCATTTCCATTTCATTAGATCATTAGTTTAGTTCTGCATTGTTTTACTTTCACATCATCTTGTGTGCAGCTGTCCATTTCACCATATCATTTTATCATTCCACCCAACAATCATTTAATCATGTGCATGTGGACTTAGATTCTGCATTATAAATAGATAGGCTACTTGTTTCTTAGATGACATCTCAGTGATTTGTGTAGGAATAATATCTAAGGACATAAATTACCAAGATGTTTGAGATTAGAGGAAGATGAGAAGTTTTTAAAGGATTTTGTTGTTGGATTATGTTTGATTTAGATAGATTCTTTACTGTAATACTTCCCATCTAAGTGTGTTTATTTTGATATAATTCACGCATATTTTCTAACACACAAATACAAGTTAATATTTTGATGCTTTAGTAGCAACAATTACTAGGAAAGATTAATATGACAATCATAACACATGTCCTACTTATAATTAGAAAGATTAATCTTGAATAATGCATTTTAAAACATTGTACTCATTATTTGTTTCCTCATTTTAACCCCATACTACAACATAGAAAAACATTTTGTTTCTTTACTTTCTACTTTCCATAAGAGACAAGATAAATGGAAATTTTTTCTCTTGAGCAATGTTTGGTTTTGCAAAAGATAGGTAAAGGCAAGAAACTAATTCTTGTTGAAGATGGCGTAACTGAAATGAATACTATTGAGGTGGTCTTCCATTTGCAATAATTGTGCACTAGCATTCACCCAGGTGTTCATATTTCTGAAAATGGTGTTCTAAGCACTCTGAAAAATAGATCCAAGTAATGTGACAATGTAATCAATTGATTTCATTTCTAGTTGAGAAGTTATCTTAAGACTATGTTTATTGGTGATTCCTCCATTGGATAGTTTTGGAAACCAACACATTTGTTCTCATGTTTGTGGAAACCTTGGGGTAATTCAAAGTGTTACAAGGAGGTTGTTGTGCAGTTTTTTGCACACACACCCCGCCGGAAGCAAGGACCCTCTTTCTATTCAGTTTTGGTGTTTTGGCCTTTTCTTTTGAGGTTTTGTCTTGTTTAGGCATGTGCTTGAAATGTTTATTTTGAATGCCTAGGTGTTTCCCCCAGTTTATTCATTGAAAATCTTGAGTTCTGGGTGAATTTTTGGCTTTTGCTTGGATTCAGGATTTTCCACCCTGGTCGGATTTTCCCGGATCTTGCTTGGACTCCAACTGGACCCTTGTTTTTCAGGGATTTTCAGTATTCGCAGATTTCCACGTGGGCTAGATTTTTTCGGATTCCGCCTTGTCGTCGGCTTCCTGAAATTCCTTTTCTGACTGTCCTATCAATTGTGTTGTTGGCTTCGTGTGTGCTTTGAGGGGTGTATCTAACTTGGTTTTTGGGTCTCTTAGATTATTTCATGCTGGGGTTGTTCAGTATTGCGTCATTTGTCATCTCCTAGCTGAGTTCTAAGCTTGCATGTGTGCTAATGGTGGGTGAATAGGGTTTTCGACTGGGGGCAATCTCATTTCAAGTTATGTTGTCTTAAAATGGGCCTAAAATGCGAGAAAATCTAGGAAAGGTCCATCCCTGACTTATCCTGAGTTAAATGGTTGAAATTTTGCATTGGTTCAGTGTCTGGAGGAAATCAGGACTATTTATCCCTTTTGAATTTTAGTCGTTGTAACCCTTCGAGGTCAGTGAGATGTCATGTAGATCTTTTTGTGTCACACCGAAGCCCTTCATGGGTTTGCATTTGGTCGCCCGGACACCGCAATTCTCACATCGAAAGTCTTTCTGTCGGCAAGACAAACCCCATCGCCGAGAGCTCATAGCGAGCTCCTTTTGTCTTGTCAATCTTCTGTTCTATCGCTAAGACCTCCCCCTTTTGGCGAAACCCTTCGCTGAACATCCTGCTCTTGTCGAGTGACCTTCTATCGGGGAGACATTCATGCTTCGCTGAGACCTTCCAGCGAGCTCATTACTCTTGCCAAAGCCTTCGCTTTCAGTGAGACTCCTAACATTCGCCAGGACTTCATAGCAAAACCTTCCTCTTGGCAAGCCCAGATCTTCTGTCAGGTGACTTCATAACATCGACAAGAGGTTATGCCGATGGAACTCTTCATCGATGAAACATAACGTAGTCACTAAAACCTCTAGCCGAACTCAAGCACTTCACTGAAAGCCCTCCTAAGTCCATCCGTTCATTGTGACTGTATCTTTCTCACACCGAAGGTCTCTCATGTTCTATTGCTAGTCGGCGAGACCAAAAGAAGTCACTGAGACCTTACCCCAACTACCCGCTGGTCACATCGAGATGTTCCCCATCATCGTTTGGCAAGACTCGATAAGTTCGCTGAGACATCATATAGATAAACTTTAGTCTGGATGAAGTTATTACTTAAACTTTGGTGGTCAGAGAAGACAAGGGCGATTCACTGTGACTTTATATCGAAGAAAGTCTCTCATCAACATGACTTTCACATTCGCTTTCGGCGAGATGTGCCCCACTCGGCGTGACTTCATCCCGAATGAAATTTTCTTTGCCGAAGTACTTACCTTCGCACCATTTGGTTTGGAATTGTGCCTTAACCGCAGAATTTCTCCGAAATCCTCCATCCCTCTGGTTTCCCGAAAATCCTCTTTGGCCCATTCTTCGTAGAAGTTTGTCCCTCGTGGATTTCCCCAAAATTTGATGAAACATAAAGGAACATGAAATAATTGGATTCGTTTATAATTTGTGATGCATTTAATGATTATTTCATGTCATATTTGGATCTCTCGTGTGATTTATTAATGAAAAATGATCAGATTTGATAGTTAAGTAGGTGTTTCCTGGTTATTCCGTTGGAATCCAATCTGTCAGGAATTTCTTGAAATTCCTCTCTGGCTCAGTTTTCGTGGATGGCCCTGAAACCCAAAATTTGTGGGATCATTTCATATGAGATTTAATGGCACTTTGGTTGTAGGAGATGCATTCTAACAATGTATTGTTGGATTAACATTGGTTTCCTATGGTTTTTATTGTGGTTTTCTTGACGAATGCAGGCTGAATCTAGCAAAGCAATAGCTAGTTCCTCATTGTCTGATGCAGAAGATTAAGCTGGACATTAAGAGTAGGATCCCTGAGAACAAAGTCACTGCGGATTAGGCAGAGGGTGTTGAAGAAGATTTACAAATAGAGAAGACACATTAAAAACACCCTGAGCGGTGTCTACAATGGCGGCATTGCTTTTCGAGATAATGACAGGAAGAAGGAAGATCGCACCCAAGTTTTTGAATTTGGAGTAGTTGAGAGAATGGTGGTAGGACGTTCATGCACCAAGTAATGATGATTTTGTGTTCGAGCACCAGCTAGATGATACAGCCACCTACCTTGCAGTCATTGATAAGCATTTGGTGTATAAAGTGGATTGGGATAAGTCAGTCAAACACTCAAGGGACGAGATTGTGTCCACCGAAAGACGACTTAGAGTTTTTCCCCTACCACCTGTGACAGACTTGGATGCAGTGTTGTTGAAAGTACATGAAGAGCCAGATCAGAATGGAGATAATAGGGAAGGGAGCTAATGATAGGCTGCGGCACGATTTGTGCCTCCCTACTACCTTCCCGCGTGTTGGTCCGAACTGTGCTGCAGATCTCGAGCCGACTTGGACGGGATGTGCATTTAGTGCTTATTTGACTGACCGTGGGTTTCTCTTGACCAAGTTGTTGTGCCATTAATGCTGCAGAACCCTTGCTTGGCTAACATTTTTTGTGGAATTCTATATATTGGGTGTGTCGCCTTAGTTGAAAAGGGGATATAGTTATAACGGTTAGAAATAGTTAGATGGTTTGAGAGAAAAATAGTTAGAAGTAGAGGTAGTTAGTAGCAAGTAGGTATTCTCAAGCAAATGTTGTAAAAGAAATCTGGAATTGTTGCTACAGTGGAAAATTTGAATACAAGAAATGACATTGTGATTTTGTGCCATACTTGTCTTCTTTTGTTCTGCATGGTTCTTTTTATTCTATCTTTAAAATTGCTTTGAGAAGGTTCATGTTTATATTAGTTTTGGGTTCGATAATGTTTGTGATTTAATACTTGAATGTTGCAGCAATCCTTGAGTCCATACTTTTCGCAACCAACTGATTGTTAGTTGCCTTGCAAAGTTAGCCTGGACTTCATATTCCATGTGCCTAGTTTGATTGTGAAGATTTGTTCATTTCAACTACAAAAGGGTTGTTGAATGAATGTTCATGATTTGAAAATCTTAACACCTCAGAAGATTGCACTGTTTTCTATGAGATTGTAGATTTATCTTAGTCAAGTAGAGATCAGTTTTGAGGGATTGGTCCATTTCGAGTGTTGGTTACTTTCATTGTTAATCTTAGGTTTAGTATTAAGTTTAAAACTCTCTTCGAAACCCTTATCCTTTTTCTATTTCTTTGATTATTGGGTTAAATCTAGGAGTGTAGCATCCATCAGATTGTTAGATCTGATAAAATTGATTCAACATTTTGCTTGTAGTAAGGTCCCATTGTGATTACCAGCATTTTCACATTTATCACTGAGTTTTTTATGCATTGTCAAGACCTGACATTAGAGACCTTGGGGTTATCTCTTGAGGCTTGCTGATAGAGATTTACCTTTCAAGAGAGGATATTACATTATGTCTGAGTTGTTACTATGTAGAAAATATGATCAATAGGAACTGGGGCTAGAAGGAGGGCCCGAATAAGCAAGTTGGATCAATTTTTGAACGCCATCTCTCTTGAGAGATTCTGAAGAAGGACTAGATCTGCTCTAGGAGAGGAAGAATTTCAAGAATTACCAGACCCTACTAGGTCAAGAAGGACCAACAGAAGAAGGGAATCATCATCATCCCACCTCCCACATCTCCATCATCCCCATCTTCATCGAGTTCATCTGAGTCTGAGGCCATTCCCAGTCCACAACCTCAGCCAGTCATAAATCAGCCATTACCACCCCCCACCTGCACCAATGGCTTTCTTAGCACCCAACCCATCTCCATTGGGTTTCGCCAATTGCAATCCGATGCTAAAAACCCTGAACGCTTCTGTTCAAAATTCCATGCCAATGATCCAAATAGGACTGCAGAGGAGCATATTAGGATTTTTAAGACTACCCTTAAGGATAGGGGAATTAATCATGAGGATGTTGCATGCATACTTTTCCCATATTCCCTTGGAGATGAGGAATTTTGTTGGTATAACCATCTTCCTGCTGGGTCTATCACTACTTGGCTTCAGCTGGAGACTACATTTTACAAAAATCTCGGATCCCAATCAGTGCAAATGAGTTACTTTTGCAGTTTACTGGAATCAAGAGGGAGGTAAATGAACTGATAGTCGCCTTTAATAATAGATTCCATAGGGCTTATGCTAGGCTGCAAATCCCTTATGTTGTAGATGATGCCTCTGCCAGGGAGGTTTATTATGAAGCTTTGGATAGTTTAACATCTACTTTCATCAAATAGAAAGAAAACCCTCCTGGTAGCTTATTTGAAGCTTATGATGTGGTTGTTAAGGTGAGTACAGATTTGAGACAACACTTGTCTGTACCCTTGGCTAACCAAATACCTGCGATGAGTTCAGTCCCTCAATCACCCTTGGTTTCACACCCAGGTCATCCCCTGAGTCAGGCTGCATTCATGCCAAATTACCATCCAAATATGAACCAGCCTGCATTTTGTCATCAACAAGCTAATATACCGGGTCACTTACAGAACCTTGAGATATTTAATCAACCCTTGAACCACGGGTCATAGGATGTTTATATGCAAAATTCAGCTAGTATTATTCCTCCATCAAACAGTGCAGACAAGGAGAGGTTGGATGCACTCATAGAGCTAGTTGAGAGGATGAACACTGAAGTCACTTACCTAAGGCACCAGAATAATCAATCCCTTGCAACCTAAAGGGGGATTCAGTCCAATTATGATCAAAGAAACATGGATATGATGCAGATTCAAGGACAGAACTTTGATGGAGAACAATATCTTGATAGAGGTCATAGAGGGCAGCCACCACTTCAGAATAATGGAGAAGCCTTAACTTCTTCGGATCAGCCAAACAATCAGGAGAAACCTAGTGCAGTTTATCTGGCAAAATAGCTCTTTCAGGATGGTGTAGGCTTCATAATACTAATCAACGTTATGAGTTAGACTGTCAAGAATTCCAGGCTGCTGTGTCCATTTTCCAGCCGAAGGTTCAACATGTCAGCGGTGGTTTGAGTGGGCTGGAGATAGTGCCATCTAATCCTTATGACATATCAGTCATGGTAGTGAATCATGTCCCATTTCCAAGAAGTGAAGAGAATAAACCAGAAGAAGAACAAGATAAAGGTGTTGAAACAAGGCATGTATACAGTGAAGAATCTACAGTTCAATCCTTTGGAGATAATGAGGAGAATGATAATGGCCCACCAGATGAAGAAGAATATGCAACTGAAGAAGTTAAGGCATTCCATCATGTGTCTACTCAGTATTTCCTAAATAGAAGACAACCTGATGCTAATAAAGGAGAAAGCATTGAAAATGGAAGGGATGAATTGATAGATAGCTCTAAGGGAAACTGTTCTACCATGACTACAGAGCAAATAGGAGAGTATGTGGTCAAAGAACTCAAGAATGTCAAAGTAAGTCTCTCTGCTCATGAGTTGTTGAAGGATCCTACCATTAGGGGTGTAGTACTAGGGTCTCTTGAAAAGGATATGCTTACTGAACAAAAGGGTACTTCAGGCCATATTGATGCAAATACTTTTAAGGAGGTATTCCTGTCTGAGACAAGCTTGGGAAACTATATACTGACAGTTGACCCTCAAGGATGGGAGACTAAGGAAATCTTCATGTTACACGATATGCCTATCCATAAATCTGGCAGTGCTGAAGCATTGGTAGAATCAACAGAGGAGGTACAAGAGCAAGTATGGTTGTCGGATCATACAGAGGATATACATCAAATTTTAGGGAGTAGGCTTACTCCAGTGAAAGAATTTCAACCTACTGACGAATGTCCTGTAAGGTGTGAAGAAGAACTTAATGAAAGAGTTGATATTCTGAGCAATCACAATCCAAAACCAGAACAAATGTCAATAGGAGGGGAATTTAGTAAAGATGTACTTAAAGATCAGTCTGTGAGGCCTCCTGACAAACATCATGATGACGAAGTTACTACTCATGATGAGGCTTTTACATTTTCAACATTGTTCCCTCATGAAGAAGAAGGGATATTGCATCATCAGTGGAGACATCCTGATGACATAGATATCAACCTTTTACAAGCACAAGATGAATACCACATTTAGTCTACCACAATATAAAATCAGGTTGTTTCTTTCTTTACTAAAAATTCTGAGTCTTATCAATTTGATTATGGGAATTTAGGAAAGGAAGCTTGCATATGGATTAATCATGGTCCTAATGAGTCACCTTAGTTATTGATTATCCCTGACTATGAGGTTGAGTTTGAATGCTATATTTTTGGGGTTTATTTTGCTAAATATAAAGATGAATTTTCATTCTTCAGGACTATTACCATCACCTTGTTGCTTATTCATGCCCTGAGGAGTCAGGTAGGGGTGGGTCTCGGCTCACCTTGTCTGATGATGAATGGTTGTGAGTCTCTTGTACATAGTTAGTATAGATTGCTTTAGTTTTAGGGTTTTCCTTTCTGCTTTGTTTTTGGTTGCTTTTGGTTTGTTTTGGTTTGTTTTGTTTTGCTCTGCTCTTGTTGTGGGGGTTTCTCTGTTTTTGCTTGGGTGTGTTGCACCTGTATGGAAAATTTGCCTTCTCTAGAATTGTTCTAAGTATTTCTTTGGGTGAACTTTAGTCTTGCATCTTGAAAGGATGGTTGAAATCTTTACTGATTGCCAACAGTTTTAATGTCATATCTATAGAAGATTAAGTCATGGGCTTTGATTTGAATTTGAAGTACTCTGAAAATCTTATATCCATCATATATCTTAAGAACCCTGATGTCACTATACGAATCCTTGTGAAGTCTTGTCAAGTGAAAAATCATATTTCTGCTTCAACGCCACTGTGGTTCTCAGCCCTGAGTGTGAACTTCATTGTTCACAGGTTGAAATGAAAGTGACATATAAAGAATATCAAAAGAAAAAAAAAATGATGAAATATTGAACATGGCAGTAGAGCTATGTTCAGGAGAGTCACAACGATAACCTTGTCGGGGCTATGGACGCCTGACTGGCAGCGAGGCTCTATCCAGGTTGCTTTTAAAGTTAGAATCTTTACGTAGCCTGACTTGACTGAACTTGGTTTTTATAGTAACTAAAGGAGGGAAATGAACTCATGTGCACACACTTGGATTTTCAGTTTATCGAAGGTTTGATCTATCCTTTGGTTCTGATTCTTTAGATCTTACATTCTGACTTGTTTGTTTGATGGTGAGATTGAAACCAGAGATTCTGGGTTCTCGATTCCTGTTCATCATCAAATGCTTTGGAGCATTTTCCCAGCAGAATTCGCCATTTGTTGTGCAATTTTTCGCACACACGCCCCACCAGAAGCAGGGACCCTCTTTCTGTTCAGTTTTGGTGTTTTGGCCTTTTCTTTTGAGGTTTTGTCTTGTTTAGGCACGTGCTTAAAATGTTTATTTTGAATGCCTAGGTGTTTCCCCTAGGTTATTAATTGAAAATCTTGAGTTCTGGGTGAATTTTGGGCTTTTGCTTGGATTCAAGATTTTTCGCCCTAGTCGGATTATCTTGGATCCTGCTTGGACTCCGGCTGGACCCTTATTTTTCGAGGATTTTTAGTATTCGCGAATTTCCGCATGGGCTAGATTTTCCCGGATTATGCCCTGTCGTCGGCTTCCCAAAATTCCTTTTCTAACTGTCCTGTCAATTGTGTTGTTGGCTTCGTGCGTGCTTTGAGGGGTGTATCTAACTTGGTTTCTGGGTCTCTTGGATTATTTCATGCTGGGGTTGTTCAGTATTGCGTCATTTGTCATCTCTTAGTTGAGTTTTGAGCTTGCTTGTGCACTAATGGCTGGTGAATAGGGTTTTTGACTGGGGGCAATCTCATTTCAAGTTATGTCATCTTAGAACGGGCCTAAAATGCAAGAGAAAATCTAGGAAAGGTCCATCCCTGACTTGTCTTGAGTTAAATGGTTGAAATTCTGTGTTGGTTCAGTGTCTGGAGGAAATCAGGACTATCTATCCTTTCTAAATTTTAGTCATTGTAACCCTTCGAGGTCGGTGAGATGTCATGTAGATCTTTCTATGTCACGCCGAAGCCCTTCGTGGGTTTGCATTTGGTCGCCCAGACATCGCAATTCTCACGCCAAAAGTCTTTCTATCGGCAAGACAAACCCCGTCGCCGAGAGCTCATAGCGAGCTCCTTTCATCTTGTTGATCTTCTGTTCTGTTGCTGAGACCTCCCCCTTTCGGCGAGACCCTTTGCCGAACATCTTGCTCTTGTCGAGTGACCTTCTATCGAGGAGACATTCATGCTTTGCTGAGACCTTCCAGCGAGCTCATTACTCTTGCCGAAGCCTTCACTTTCGGCGAGACTCCTAACATTCGCCAGGACTTCATAGCGAAACCTTCCTCTTGGAGAGCCTAGATCTTCTGTCAGGTGACTTCATAACGTCGGCAAGAGGTTATGCTGATGGAACTCTTCATTGGCAAAACATAACGTAGTCACTGGGACCTCTAGCCGAACTCAAGCGCTTCACCGAAAGCCCTCCTAAGTCCATCCGTTCGTTGTGACTGTATCTTTCTCACACCGAAGGTCTCTCATGTTCTATCACTAGTTGGCGAGACCAAAAGAAGTCACTGAGACCTTACCTTGACTACCCACTGGTCACATCAAGATGTTCCCCATCGCCGTTTGGCAAGACTCGGTAAGTTCGCTGAGACATCATATAAATAAACTTTAGTCTGGCCGAAGTTATTACTTAAACTTTGGTGGTCAGAGAAGACAAGGGTGATTCGCTGTGACTTTATACCGAAGAAAGTCTCTCATCGACATGACTCACATTTGTTTTTGGCGAGATGTGCCCCACTCGGCGTGACTTCATCCTGAATGAAATTTGCTTTGCCGAAGTACTTGCCTCCGCACCATTTGGTTCAGAATTGTGCCTTAACCGCGGATTTCATCGAGTCCAAATTTCTCCAAAATTTTCCATCCCTCTGGTTTCCCGAAAATCCTCTTTGGCCCGTTCTTCACGGAAGTCCGTCCCTCACGGATTTCCCCGAAATTTGATGAAACATAAAGGAACATGAAATAATTGGATTCGTTTATAATTTGTGATGCATTTAATGATTATTTCATGTCATATTTGGATCTCTCATGTGATTTATTGATGAAAAATGATCAGATTTGATAGTTAAGTAGGTGTTTCCTGGTTATTCCGTTGGAATCCAATCAGTCAGAAATTTCCCGAAATTCCTCTCTGGCTCAGATTCCGCGGATGGCCTCGAAACCCAAAATTTGTGGGATCATTTCATATGAGATTTAATGGCACTTTGGTTGCAGGAGATGCATTCTAACGATGTATTGTTGGATTAACATTGGTTTCCTATGGTTTTTATTGTGGTTTTCTTGATGAATGCAGGCTGAATCTAGCAAAGAAACAGTTGGTTCCTCATTGTCTGATGTAGAAGATTAAGCTGGACGTTAAGAGCAGGATCCCTGAGAACAAAGTCACTGCGGATTAGGCAGAGGGTGTTGAAGAAGATTTACAAACAGAGAAGACACATTAATAACACCCTGAGCGGTGTCTACAATGGCGGCGTTGCTTTTTGAGATAATGACAGGAAGAAGGAAGATCGCACCCAAGTTTTTGAATCTGGAGTAGTTGAGAGAATGGTGGCAGGATGTTCATGCACCAAGTAATGATGATTTTGTGTTCGAGCACCAGCTAGATGATACGGCCACCTACCTTGCAGTCATTGATAAGTATTTGGCGTATAAAATGGATTAGGATAAGTCGGTCAAACACTCAAGGGATGAGATTGCGTCCACCGAAAAATGACTTAGGGTTTTGCCCCTGCCACCTGTGACAGACTTGGATGCAGTGTTGTTGAAAGTACATGAAGAGCCAGATCAGAATGGAGATAATAGGGAAGGGAGCTAATGATAGGCTGCGGCATGATTTGTGCCTCCCTACTACCTTCTTGCGTGTTGGTCTGAACTGTGCTGCGGATCTCGGGCTGACTTGGACGGGACGTGCATTTAGTGCTTATTTGACTGACCGTGGGTTTCTCTTGACCGAGTTGTTGTGCCATTAATGCTGCAAAACCCTTGCTTGGCTGATGTTTTATGGGGAATTCTATATATTGGGCGTGTTGCCTCAGTTGAAAAGGGTATATA
Source organism: Sequoia sempervirens (assembly GCA_007258455.2). Taxonomy (NCBI): domain Eukaryota; kingdom Viridiplantae; phylum Streptophyta; class Pinopsida; order Cupressales; family Cupressaceae; genus Sequoia; species Sequoia sempervirens. The sequence goes on from VDFB02373365.1 coordinate 227,631,672, forward strand.
GTTAGAACGGTTAGAAATAGTTAGATGGTTAGAGAGCAAAATAGTTAGAAGTAGAGGTAGTTAGTAGCAAGTAGGTATTCTCAAGCAAATGTTGTAAAAGAAATCTGGAATTGTTGCTACAGTGGACAATTTGAATACAAGAAATGACATTGTGATTTGGTGCCATACTTGTCTTCTTTTGTTTTGCATGGTTCTTTTTATTCTATCTTTAAAATTGCTTTGAGAAGGTTCATGTTTAGATTAGTTTTGGGTTGATAATGTTTGTGATTTAATACTTGAATGTTGTAGCAATCCTTGAGTCCATACTTTTCGCAACCAACTGATTGTTAGTTGCTTTGCAAAGTTATCCTGGACTTCATATTATGTGTGCCTAGTTCGATTGTGAAGATTTGTTCATTTCAATTGCAAAAGGGTTGTTAAATGAATGTTCATGATTTGAAAATCTTAACACCTTAGAAGATTGCATTATTTTCTGTGAGATTGTAGATTTATCTTGGTCAAGTAGAGATCAGTTTTGAGGGATTGGTCCATTTCGAGTGTTAGTTACTTTCATTGTTAATCTTAGGTTTAGTATTAAGTTTAGAAATCTCTTTGAAACCCTTATCCTTTTTCTATTTCTTTGATTATTGGGTTAAATCTAGGAGTGTAGCATCCATTATATTGTTATATCTGATAAAATTGATTCAACATTTTGTTTGTAGTAAGGTCCCATTGTGATTACCAGCATTTTCACATTTATCACTGAGTTGTTTATGCATTGTCAAGACCTGACATTAGAGACCTTGGGGTTATCTCTTGAGGCTTGCTGATAGAGATTTACCTTTCAAGCAAGATAGGATATTACATTCTGTCTGAGTTATTGTTGTGCAAAAAACACGATCAACAAAGGTCAGTAAATAGGGGGTTAAATGTTGAAAACAAACAAAAAATAAATTATGGCAAAACTATAGGTTTCAAATAGGAGGTGGTTTCATACAAATTGGACATAATATGCAACTGAAGCGTTTTGACTACTTAATTCAACTTTCCACAATTTGGACTTTATTTTGGCACTAGGGAGAGACACACGAAGGATTTATTAAGAATGTTGGAAACTCATTTTCCAAGGGTTAGCTCTAAATTTTACCTTCATTATGCTCAAAATTTAACTGATACAAAGAAGAAAACATGGGTTTCCATGGTGCAATAACCATTTGCAAGTGTTAGTAGCTTGTTGAACTTGATGTAAGAGTTCCAATTCATCCATTGGACATCGTAAACACTTGTTATTGATTAGATATATGTGGCATGAGAACCTGGAGCTCACTCTTCAAGAGTTTTCTTCATTTTGTAGGGTTTGTACAAGTTTATCTATATGCTTGGCCTATTTCCATGGATTTTTTGTACTTGTGTGAATGAGTTATCTTGTTTCCATGTTTTATTTTCATTATCAATCATTCAAATTTGAACTTACAAGCATTCTAAAGCAAGAATTCATTTGTTAGAACTTAGAAGGTTTTGTGTAGAGTTGACAATATAGTATTCACAACTAGTGATTATTAGGAGAGTGTTTCTAACATTTAACAAACCAAGAGGTATTATAGCAAGGTTTTGGTATACTTGCAAGAACTATAAATAAGGATATTGGTTGATTATGCCTAGTACAATGTCAAGTGGAAGTGGTAATTTAGTTCCTTTTGAGCTTGATATTGGTACAACAAAGCAAAATAGGACATTAAGATCAATGCCAAGAGATATGGATAGAGATGTTGAACACCTGGAGTACTGAGAGGGGGAGTGAATCAATATTCCATTAAACCATTTAATCATAATCCATCCAATTAAGAAAACATATCTAACTGCAATAATGAATGAAATCATGAACAAATCACATGACACATAAACACCAAATTTTTTATGTGGAAAACCCAAAAAGGGAAAAACCACGGTGAGGATTAGCTCACAATATATTATAACCAGTTATAAGATATTATAGAGGCTCACTACCAGGACACATTGTCCAATAAGGATCACAACCAAAAATAGATACAAAATAGAAATGGCTATGTAACCAAAATGTGAACTGATACAAAGTGCACCTTCCTTGTGTTGAATTTAGTTCTTTTGAAGCTCTGAATACAAAATAATGCTCTACTTTATAGTCACTCAACATTCACAACAATTCTGCTCTTATTTAGATCACACATGTAACAAATCATAACATCTCACATCACTTCGCATATCATGTCATCTCATATCATCCTTCAACTAAAAAATATCTCACATATATACCCAATACATCCACATACATCAATTAGGTCAACCTGATTAGATGTAGCCCTATTTTATTTCAAAATTAGCTTGTCAACTCCATACTTGATTCAAAAATTTCTTCATGCTCAAACCAAATGTGCAAAACTCAATTTAGGTCAGCATGGACCTAAAATAGATCTCATTAACATCCACAATACATATTTAATCTTCACAACACATATCAAGTATTAGGTTGGCTAGGAATTAGACCTAATCACAAAATAAGCCAACTAATCAACCATCAATGATCCATCTGATTAAATAAGCACACGCCATAAAAAATATATAGTGTATTAACACTTGTAAACAATCTACCAAAATTGTAAAGCCTAATTCCAATTATCGAAGGAACACAAACTAGATTACACATACTCATTTGTATTATATAAAGCCAAAACTATATGTCAAACTTTTGTTACTTGTAACTTTCAACCTGTTCATCCAAACCTATAGAAATTTTGATCATAGATGCACAAAGTACTCATGAATAACATATTGTAACCTCATAAGCTGATCTTATTACATGACCAATTCCAGATCAAAATACTAGATTAAGATGCATACATTTTGTTCACTAGATTAGACAAACTGCCAATAATTAATGTTGTCATCAATGACAACACATTAAAAGGGTTCCTTCTTCATTATTTCAAAAATATCCCCCTTTTTCATTGATGGAAACATGTGCCAAAAAGGAATCTCCAAAACTCAAAACATACACCATCATCATTTGTCTTCAAAAACTTCAAACTTGCATGATCTCCCCCTTTCAAACATACATCATCTTAGTTATCAAACTTCTCCAATCATCTTCAAACTTCTCCTAAAAACATCTCTTATCACTTGACTTCTCACTTCTCATTTTTCCCAACTTCTCCAGCACCAAAACTTCTCCCCCTTTGACATCAAGGACAAAGGGTGTGCTAGTAACACACATGTAATCTCTAAAACTTGATGTATATGTACAAAAAAGAAATTGAAATGTACTAACTCCCCATTAGGGAATTATCCCAAAGATTTGATTCGACCATATGTACAATGGAAAACTAAAAGCAATTGAAACAATGAAAGAATATTATATGAAAAATGTTCAACCGGAGGAGGAGACACCTTCTAGCTCCTTAAAAATTGCTTGCCATGCAGATTTTCGGTCATTCCAAAAAAAATTAGGTATAGCAAGTGATTTACACATTGATTCCAGCTCTATAATGTTCTCCTCTCCCTCTTCCAAAGTACTTGGATTTGAATTTATCTTTGCAAGCCTTTTTGCATTAACAAGGGCACTTGACACCGGTATGTGCTTGGTTTTCACCAATTCCCCAAGCTGTCCAAATCTCATTATGATGTCTTCTTTCTACTATTGTAGAGTGAAAAACTTGTTTTGTAGATTAGAAATGGTAGTCCAAGAAATGTAATCTTTGTCTTGTGCGGGGTCATAAGCTCTGGAGGCATTAAATATATGTGACTCAATAGAGACCATTAAGTCTTTAATGCCTTGAGTGACATATGACCACCTCATGCAATACAAAAACAAGGTTTTAGCCTCATCTTCACACTCTTGCACTTCTTTCAGACATTATTTCACCTTGCTATGTACATATGCACATTTGTCCTCCCTACAGCTCAATTATTCTCTTTTATGCAAATCTTGACTCAGCTTCTTTTCTATCTACTCCTTCAGACTAGAAGCATAATCCTCAAGTGAGTCAACTAAAAACTTGAGATTTTCTATAGGGGTTAAAGAGTTATCAATTGTGCATCGAGAGTAGCATCTTGTAGAGACTTGATTGCATCATTAATCAGTTATGTTCCCTTTTGATGAGTCTCTATAATCTACTTTCTTTTGGAGGCATGGAAGATGTCTCAAAGCTCCAACTTCTAAATAGGTGAGATCTTTTCAAGATCCACACTGCCTTGGCACATTGGGAGCTATAACAACTAGGCAGGAATAACCATTTAAAATATTATTTATTTTGTCAAAAGACCCTTAAGTGTATTTTCGGAGGATTCTCCAGATGGCTTTAGTGGCTCTATGGTCTTTTGAGGCCCTTCTTCATTCCTTTCAACCTCAGTCTCTTCTTTATTCTCCTCTTTCTCTTCTTCCTCTTCTTTTCCTGATGTATTTTATTTTTGTTTATCTTTGTCTTCATCCTCCTTCTCCTCATCATCTTTCTTATTGTTCTCTTCCCTTTCTCCTTGTCCTTCTTCTCCATTTTGATTATTTTCTTTTTAGTATCTTTATTTTGTTTGTTAGCATCATTATCATCATTCTTTTGTTTTTCCTTTTCTTGTACTTGTCTTGTATTCTAATTTGTATCATTACCACTGGTGGTAGTGTCTATGTCTTCTGAAGGAGTCAATATCTCTAGAGAAGCATTTGTTTCATCTACCGGTGGTGGTGAGGAAACCACATTCTTTGTATCAACAATTGATGAAGTTTCGTTTGTAGTATGAACATTCACTTCTTCTAAAACAGGTAACTTTGTAATCAAAGGAACATTTTCCTTTGCAACAATAACTTTTTATTTATCATGCTCCTTTCCTTGAGCTATTATGGATGATGAAGTAGTAATTATCCCAATTTTTTCTGCTATATCCCTAACAATATTTACTATATCTTGTTTCAACTTGTCTGCTCGGTCCTTTTCTCTACCCATAAGTATGTTGACCCTTTGTTTCACTCTGAATTCTTTCGTATATAATTCAATTAATGTGGCCTTGTCATTCTTAGATAAAGAGGATCTCATTTCCTCTAAAGCATTAGATTTCATCTTGTCATCAACCCCAATTTTTTCACGCCTCCTTTCTACCAAGGCATCCCACACAACACTAGGAACCTTCTTCCTAATGTTATTCATATGTACATCTAAAATGATAATGTATTGAATGATGGTTTCAATAATTGTTTTATGGTCTTCTTCATCCACTTCATCATACAACTTTATAGTTCCTTCTTATAAATCATCATGCTCTAACATGTTACTAACCAAAACATCTAATTTTATTGGTTTACAAGCTCTTACCAGAGGAGTTTTTATTTTCTTCTTCTTTTGCTTTGGAGTGCCTTCCTCTAAATTATTTTCCTTCTTCACAGGCTTTCTTATGGATGTGCATTGTGAAAGCCTCTTTTTCTTTTTCTAACTCCTCTTCCTCAAAAGTGTCCACAATATCAACCTTAGGCTTCTTTGCTCCAATGCTCACTTCCTGTGAAGCATCTTCACTGCTTGTAGTGGCAATACTCCTGTTCTTGGTAAGTTGTTCTTCATGCTCAATTCCAAGCTCAATTTCTTCTTCCACAACCGCACTCAAGTTTTTCTCTCTAAATGATTTTTTCTTCTTCCTCCTTCTAGAGGTAGCAGGGGATGCTACTAGAGGTACATTATTTCTCTTAGTAGTCTGGGTGTTGGGTCTAGAGGGTGCATTCACTTCTTCTATTATCGGAGCACTAGGTTCCACCTTGTTTCCTTTTACAATAGTTGTGGCAAAGGATTTGGGAAATGCAGAGGTAAGGGTGGAAGCTATTCTTCCTAATCTCCTTAGTCTGAAGGACTCACCAACTATTCTGGCTTATTTTTCTATAGCCTCCTTGATTTCTTCTTTTGTGTATCCTTCACTCCTAGCCCATTTTTCCACAATTTTTCTTGCTTTCCTTTTTATTTTTGGTTTCTTTAGTTCTAGGTGAATTTATGAAGATTTCTCTTCATAGGTTCCATGTCTTGGAAAAAAGGGGTCCTTAAGACTCTTTAACAACAAATCAACATGTCCCTCAACATCTTTCTCAGTAACTTCATATCCGAGAGGCTCAATCCATATTGTTCTTGGTGCAATAGCTTCGATTATCCATTCATCAGTAGAAATAAGAAAAGTGATTTTCTTTGCATACTTCTCCACCAAGTTTCGGTGAATCCTTTCTCTATCATGCATTTCTTTTGAAATACTGCAAAGAATGTAGTCAATGCATCATCCTAAGCTTTGTAGTTGCCTATGTTTTGCATATAATAAAAAAAATTGATGTCCCATTGGTCTGCTTATATCCCATGTCTTTCCTACTAGGTAGCTCTCTCAAAAATTAAAACAACAAACACATAATTAGGGTTCCAAATTTGAATGCATACTTCTCTCTGGTTTGCTTTAGGTTTTCAAGGAGTTGATTTTGGAGCAACTCACATAGATCATAATATTCCCCATTTACAACCATATCATGAGTAACATAGATAAAAGTTGTAGAAACTGAGTTATCCCTATTTGTGAAATAAATTTTGTGACCTATCATCATTGCAACATACTTTACAGCAGGGTTTCTGATGGGTTTTGTTGTCAGGGCTCTTCTATCAAAGGTTACACCAGTTAATTCCATAACCACTTCACTCTTCACAAATTTTAGTACCGATACAGGTCCAATATTACACAATCCAATCACAACCTTAATCACCTCTTTAGAAATCAATTCGGGCATGTTGTTCCACATGAACTTATCATGTATTCTACTCAATGCCAACCTCACATACTTCACATCTACCTTGCAATTGTAGTTGGGGAACCAATTCCAAACATCAAGCTTCTTTCTCACTAGGTTAACATATTCAAGTTTTATCAAGAAGTCATCTCCATTCAACTCATTAAACCATAGATCTCTCATTTTTTGGTGATTATATTCATCCAAATTGACATGTATGTATGCCCTAGTGTCCTTTATGGGTAAAACTCTATAAATAATCTTTGAGAAAGCACTGTTGGGGTCGTTATCAAAGATTTTCATTGGATATTTTTTGAACTTGGGTCTAGGTCTCTCGGTGATGTTAACAGTTGGTGTAGCCATTATAGCCTCAACTCAAACTCAAATGCTTATGAAATCACTTCTATTTCAAACCCACAAAGCACAAATAGTCATAAATACCTTATATGCTCACAATAGGATCTAGGGTTTGTACAAATTACTTTGAATCACCTTCAACACTCTTTCAATTCATTACTCTTTCACCAAATGCATAAAATTGATTAAAATTGACTTAGAAACTCTATGATTTTCCAATTTTCCCTAATTTCACATTAACTGATTCAATTTCCAAAAAGCTAGTAAACACTTCACTGATACACTTTAAACCCTAAATGCTTCACATTTCTTTAGATTTTCATATTTTCTATTGGTTTCTTTTCCAAAAGCTTAATTTTGTCATTTTACACCATATATCTCCATGTCACTCCTTGATGCCTCATATTTCCAGGGGGTTGTTAGATTTTTTTGTTATTGCTCCCCCTAAGCCCATGCCTAGGTTTAGTTTCCAAGAGAATTATATGCACTAGAGGGAGGTACAAATACATTTGATTCATCTTTGTTCTTAGGTTCCTCTTTCTTTCTCCAAATCTTCTTCATTTCCTTCTTTACTTCAGTAGGATCAATTTTCTTCATAGGTTCATTCCTCTTTCCCATCTATTAGCCTGCCTTCCATTCTTGCTTCTGCAAACTCTTGAAATGTGTCTAGGTTTGTTGCAATTGTAGCATACAAATTTTTTCTGACTAAATTGACCTCCATTCAATCTTGATCTATATTGGTTAGCTTTATGTCCAAATATATTTCATGTATAACAATAACCATTGAAGGATCAAACCATTCTACCATTATTATATCTATTCATCATTTGATTTCTGCATTCAACAACTCTATGTCTAAACTTTTTGCATCCAAAACATTGTTCAAAGAATGATCCACCATTCTGATTCATTATACTTCTACATTCTATAGCCTTATGTCTAAATTTATTGCATGAAAAACAAATACCATTGAAAGATGGGTACCTTTAAGCATTTGGTTGTTTGATAGGGGGTCTTCTAGCATTGCTTCTTTGATTTCTAATCTTCTTGCCATTGCCTTGAGTCTACTTTTGATTGTCAACCTTGTTAGGGGTCTAATTGGTCATTGAGCTTTCTCCTTCTTCAAGTCCCAAACCACCTTTATCTTTAGATGGTTTTTGTCATGCAATTAGTTCATTAAGCATTGTAGAACTTGTTTTGAATTTGTCCTTGTGAGCTCTTGCTTTCTTCAGATTTGATCTCAGATTTACCACTTCTTGTTCAAGTCTTGTGCATTCATCAGTCTTACTTTGTACCATTGCATCCAGACAATCCTCAATTCTTTTCTTTTCTTCCAATTGCACTTTCAGTCTGGTGATGTCTTCATTTGCTTGCTTCAATTGTTCATTGACTTCTCTATGTCTTTCTTTGAAATTCTTGATTTGTTCTCTCAATTTTTGACACATTCATTTGCTTCCTCTAGGTTTTCAGAACCTTCAACTCTATAAAGGAGTAGTTTTAAGGTCAATGTCATCTGGCCTTCCAGAGGAATAGGATACAGCCATGTAACCTGATCTTCCTCAAGGTGTTAGGATTCTTATCTGATAGCAATTGTTGAACACTCAAAATACTGAGAGGGGGTTGAATCTACTTCCGGGCACATTCACATGACAGAGGCCAAGGATTTCACAATATATTATAAATGAAGATATTACATAGGCTCACTGCCAGGACACAAATAAGGCTCACAACTATAAATAGATGAAATGGCATACAACCAAAATGTGTGCAAAGTGTAACCAAGCTCTAAATACAAAATATTGCTTTGCTTTATAGTAGCTCTTATTCAAATCACACACATAGCATCACTTCACAGTCATCTCATATCAAAATAAGACCCTATTTTAGAAAATTACGCTAAAAAACAATAGGTCAGCATTAAAATAGGTATTAGGTCAACCAAGAATAAAAGGACCTGATCTCCATAGGAATCCAACCCTTTCAAATTTGTTGTGTTGACAAAACATATGCCATTCACAAAAGTATTGCACAAATATGATGTCCATTATCAAAATACTAGATCCATTATTCGATCAAGAGGAGCCATTATAGGCCTGCACAACCCAAAACACAATGAAAAAAAAGGAAGAAAGCTACATAATAGAATATGAAAAAACACTTCATTTGTTTATCTCAATCGTTACCTACAAGACACATCCCCTTACCATGACCACACACACGGTGTATCATCCAATGGTTGACACGAAGGGAGGTGGAGGTAGCCAGGAGCGGTGGAGAATGAACTAACATGGGGCGGCATGGAAAATGACAAGAGTATTATGGTGAAAAATGATCAACTATTAGGAATATTAGTATTAGGATTAGATTTTTTTTATTTAGTCATTGATAAATTATTATTAATTTATAGATGTAAATTTATATATTAAATTCATGGTTTAGAGTACACTAAAATCTAGAAAATTCTATGAATCTTATACTAGAAATTGCAATTGTTACATAGAATAACCACATAGATTTTTAAGCAACTATTAAAAAATATCATAGAGAAATTTAAACAACATGTTCAACCATTGGTGGAAGTGCGATTGAAGATCAGGGGTGGTAATTCACTCCCATCTCCTAGTGAGCAAAATTGGGTACCTAATACTAAAATTTTACATGATCTCACACGTTATGAAAATCTACTTCTGCAGTCGTTTACAGGGAGTTGATTAGCCCATAAAGAAAAGCGGATTCCCATGGAAGCTGGGTAAGGTCACCCAGTTGTAACAGGGGAAGCATAATCACAATCATAGCGTTAACCATGGGTGATTTGGTACTTCCAAAATACAAGCCCATTACACATGTCGTCTTCGACATGGATGGTCTCCTGCTCGGTAACCATAATGCATTTGGGTTTTCATTTTGCCTTTTTCTTAAATAAACTATACACTGATTTAACTTGATAGTATTCGATTTAATTCTATGTCGTCTCTTTTATGTAATTATCAACGGCTCAGTTAGCAATGACGATATATAGTTAATCGCTAGGCTGCATTGGCTAATGAATACAAGCCCTTATTTTGTACGTTGCAGAACTTTCAGTTTTTCCGCAATTTAATTGAAACAGATGTTGGGTAGTGAGGTACTTCTAGGGTTCTGAGTCATTTAGCCTTCCTTCACATTTATTTTTTCAGGATGATATAAGATAGCAGCATTTTTTTTATAATTATTTTTACCAAGAATACTTTTTAAGAATTCGTAACTGAGTTTTACTTTACAAAAATGGTTTGCGGAGGATAATTTAGGAGTTGGATTTTAGGTTGAAATTAACTGTTTGTCTTGCCTCAATGGATGCTTGAGAATTAAACTTTGTACCTAAAATTGTAATCTAGGTGGAGTTTGGATCCTATAGACAGTGTCAAATTTTATATTCAGAAACCAGGATGAGAGTTCTGTAAGCATTTTGGGATAACAGCAAAATTGTGTTTCCTGTATCAGAGGTAATCCTGATACGGAAGCCCCGCAAACCCTCTTGTTGCAGACACCAAGATTAGGCAATTGGATTTTTCTGTTTGAAGGACTATGATGATTCGTCCCATTATTAGGCATAATCCATGGATCCCTGTACCGCCTGGTCTCATGTTGCCAGTCATATCACCTGTAATATCCCCAATTCAATTTTTTTATAAATTTCTGATTTTTTTGGTATGTTCCAATTTCATGCCCTCCTTTTTGGGGTTTTCCTGTTTACACAAATTGAAATATTATGGATACAGTACAGTGCAGATAAACAACAATATGGACCAGATATTTTTTGAAAAGTACACAGATGAAGCACAAGGCACAGTTATAGAAGAAGATCAATAAAACAACGAACATTAAATATGACCTAAGCATATCTTACATACAACTTTTCAAATGCAAACCTTTTACTATAAATGTAGTGTTAGGAAAGGTGTTTCAAACTCTTAAGAACAAAAAATTTGCAATTTTAGGGTTCTAAAGGCTGATTTTGGTCCCGGAAAAATATTTAAACAAGCGTTATCTAGAGCAAGCTAGTTACAGTGACATGGATCTCTTCTAGATCGTTAATTTAAAAAAAGAGGGCCCAACATTTTCTTGGATCAAAAGTGATGACCTTTGGAAGTTGGGTCTTCCACAACAGAAATGTAAGAGTATCTATGACACATAAGAGGCTTGTAAGAGGGAGTTATACTTGTTGACCAACTTATGATGCATGTTATGACATGTCATAAGACATCTTTTAATGGAGATAATGGAGCTAAAATGAAGTGCTCATGCTGGTGAGTGGATTATGATGAGCTTATGACAGGTGCAACAAATATGCCATTTTAACCTATGGACTCGTCTTAGGATTGGGGTGTTTGATTTTGACTAGGGATTCAGGTGCCACTTTTTTTGTTCGTTTTAAATCATGGTTTCCTAATTTTTTTATATTAAATATAAGGAGAACAGTACATAGCAGACCAGATTTGAAACATCACAGCATCAGATCAGATCATCCAAGAAGCCCTGCAACCACAAAAAAAACAACCTAACCTGGACCACAGAAGATAAAAACTATGAACATCAGGGCCAGGTTCAACTCAAAATTACATCATAGCCCGAGATCAAAATATACACAAATACATTAACAAAGGTACCATCATATGAAACAAACCCATATACAAGGAACCATGACAAAAGGAGCACCATCGGCCAGAAGTTAACCATGCTGAGCAGAGCTATAACCATCACTAAGAGCCACCAAAGCCTGGGCTCCATTGATCTTTTCAACTGAATAATCAGGAACATTGTTCTTCTGCTGCTCCATCAGTACAATAACCACTTCTTTACCTTTATACTGACTGGGATTGGTTTTTTGCTCTTCTTTAAGTTCATCTCTGAATGCCTGTAAGGCCTTCAAAAAAACCTCAGCACCAGGGTGTCCTTCCTGCCACATATGACCATATCTGGCATCCATGATATCAATAGAAGTTTCCCTGTTCTCCAAGTATTTCTAAAACTTATCCTTTGACAGCTCCACAGTAATAAACACCTGCATAGCAACATTATAGAATATGAGTTCCTTGTAGGACTCGGTAAGCAATCTTCTTCTACCTTGAAATCGGTCCTCATTACGGGATTTCCAAATTGCCCACAAAATCTCAGTAGAAAGGATATGCCAGAATAAAGCACCAGTTTTACTTAACTTGCAATTTTGGAGAAAAAGCATATTCACAGAATTTAAACCTCCATTACAGCCCCAGATATTATGAGAAAAGCAAAACATATTCCAGATTTCTTTGGCAGAGATGCAATCAAAGAAGATATGAGACAAAGTTTCAGGTTTCCTGCATAGAGAACACATCTCAAGATCATCTGTGCTAGTTTTATAAGGGAGCTTCTGCAAAATCAGAAGCCATCTGAAGCAGGCCTTTTTGGCCTCAAGTTCCTTCTGCCAATTCTTCAAAAAGATTCTTTGCCAATGATCCTTGCTCAAGTTAATTTGCCAAACTTTATTTATATGTTCAGTAATATCAACCTGATCAGTAAGCATAGAATAAATATCTTTAACTTTAACATTCATTATTTTGTTGCCATTTTGCCACACAAAATCTTTATAATGGAGGGGTTCATTTATGACTTTAATCGGGAACTTGAGATGGCCACAAGCCTCTCTCAACACCGTGTATGTTCTCCAATTACTTTGAGGGATGTTAAACTCAGTGCTAAGGGTATTCCAATCCTTCAAATTACCATTAATTAAGATATCCTTAAAGCAAAGGATTCCTTTAAGCGCCCAGCCTTTAGCAGAGCATCCCTGAATAAGGGCCAAGGGCTTCCCTTTACGTTTCAGGTTCCACCAAATAGACCTGTTGGCAAAGATTGCCCTATTATCACCTTGGTGAATTGGCAGTTGGATAAAGGCTTCTTAACAATTTCCCAAGCCTCCAAAAGGTTTTAAAAACATTGGACCCTGCAGATGACATAGGCACCTCGCAGCTAAGAATATCACTGAAGGGGAGAAGTTTCCAGAATTTAGCATGCTTAGGCACAGCATTAGCAATATTGTATCTCACTAGCACCTTCCATGGTTCCTCCCCATCCAAAGCCCCAACCACCCATTTAGAAGCCAAAGCAATACCTTGGATCCTCAGATCCTTAAGCCCCAGCCCACCTCTCACTTTGGAGATAGTACACCATTCCCATTTGACAGAATGCTTCTTCTTCTCCCCCTTACCATCAGACCACAAAAATTCCCTAATTCTCTTCTGAATAGCATTGATTTGATAAGAGCAAAAAAACCAAACATAGGCAAAATAAATGCTATAAGAAGACAAAATTTTCTGATAGATCTGGAACCTCCGAGCAAAGGAGAGGTAATGCTTATTCCATTTGGTTACTTTATTCTCAATCTTATCTCTAATCCAGCACCACATATCTTTCAAGTTGGGCTCGATAGCAAATGGGATACCAAGGTATCTCACAAGTTTATGAGGACCACCCCATTGGATACCATATCTGCACACCCAATCAGGGGGCTTATCCTTCCACCCAAGAAGGTAAGATTTTTAAGGGGCAATTTTTGCCCCTGAAGCAGAACAAAAAATCTCAAGCTTCTTCATAAGAATCGCAAAGTTATCCTCATCTAGTTGTACAAGAATAGAAGTATCATCAGCAAACTGAAGGTTGATAAGCTCATTGGAATCCGACAACCTGATACCTCTTACCCCAGGGGACAATGATCTATCCCTCAAAATATAATGAAGAGCATCAGAGGCAATGACAAATAGAGCTGGTGCCTGATTGACCTCCCAAGAACAATTTCCTGTTAAAGAACACCATTAACATATACTTGAGTAGAAGCATCTTGGAACAGAGTCTTGACCATAGAACAAAACACACTTGGAAAACCAAATGCCTCAAGGAACATAAGGACAAAGTCCCATTCAATTCTGTCATAGGCTTTCTCAAAGTCTAGCAGGAGCATTGCAGCATCCTGCCCTGAGTTCCTGGCCCAATGCATGGCCTCCCAACTTGTTACTAGATTCTCCAAGATGTACCTCCCCTTAATGAAGCCAGTTTGAGTTGAATTAATGATGGTGGGAAGAATACCAGCCAGCCTCTCAGCCATAACTTTTGCCAAAATTTTGTAGGAAACATTCAGGAGAGTAATGGGTCTCCAATTCTTAACAAGGGTTCTGTCTCCCTCTTTAGGAATCAACTTAATAATTCCTCTGTTAATGTTTTTTCCAAGGGAACCCCTCTCAAAGGCATCCTTATAGACCATGTAAAGATCATCACAAGCCCAATCAATGAAGGATTTGTAAAATTCTGCAGATAGACCATCAGGCCTTGGAGATTTATCATTTTTGAGGCAGAGAATAGATCTTCTTATCTCCTCCTTAGAAATTTCTCTGTTCAATTCAAGGGCTGCCTCATTACCAACCCGACTAGGCAATATCCCCTTGATATAGTCCCTAGCTCGAAAGCAAGATTCATTACCCCTTTCAGAAGTGAAAAGATTCTAATAGAAGAGGAAAAACTGCCCTCTTATTTTATCCTGCTTCAGAAGGATATTACCATTTGCATTAATCCGATCAATTAATTCTCTGGCCTGCTTCTTTAAATATCTGAAGAAAATTTTTGTACCCTTGTCACCATTTTCCAGCCAATTCATCTTGGCTCTAATTTTCAGACCCTTGACTTTGTTAGTTTGAAACCTCCTGAGATTGTCTCTGGGCACAGTGAGTTTATCCACCAGGGAGCTATCATTAGGGCAACTTTGCATTTCAGATTCTGCCTTATAAAGACTGTCCTGCAGACAAGTCTCCTTTCTCCTTCTATCCTTTGCCTTTTTCCTTCCAATGGTCTGGAAAAGAACCTTCCAGCCTTGCACATTCAAGTCCCATCTCTCAATGGGAGGTAGGGACCTATGTAACCACATATTAATGGCTCTGAGAGAGTTTATGGCACATTTACAGTCTTCATCCTCAAGAAGGCTGGAGTTAAGAGAAAACCCATTTCGGGGACCAACACTAGAGGCAACACCATTTTTAAACACAAATTTTGCTCTTATTGGGTGATGGTTAGAGAGTGAGAATGCAGTAACCTCCACCTTGCAACAATCCTTAAGGAGGGCAGCAGAGAAGAAGGCTTTATTTATATAAAATCTATCCAGCCTACAAAGCACCCTCCTCCCATTTTTTTGGTAATTGGACCAAGTGAACCATATGTCCTTACATTCCTTTTTCTGGCCTTCAATGGGATCCTCAAGACTTAGCTTAGACTTAAGTCTTGACCAATGAAATTTCTCATAGTCTTTCCAAACATGACCAACGCCACCATATTTGTCCTCCTCTCTTTCCACAAAATTAAAGTCACCCCCCAGAATCCAAGGGATATCTTGGAGATTGAACAACCACTTCCAAAGCAAAACCCTATCTCTGTAGTCATTAGGAGCATAGATCGAGCAGATACCAAAGCAGTCTTCCTTCTTTTTTACAATAACCCAAACTGCCCTGTTACAGGGAGAGACACCAGACTGAACCACATACTGGCTCCATTTGTTAGCCATCATAATGACAGCCCCACCCTTCCCCTGTTCATGCTTGGTCACAAACTGAGAGGCATCCTTCCAAATTATCTTTAGGCTGGTTTCTAAGGCAAATCCAACAGATTTGACTTCTTGGAGAAGTAAGAAATCCATTTCTTTTTTCTGGGCAACCAACCTTTTGACAAGGTGTTTTCTATCAGGGGACTCAAGGCCCCTTATATTCCAAGAAAGACAATTAAGTTCCATCCTTAAGCACATTGGATGAAGGGCCTTATCAATCCTAAAATTATCAAAGCACTTAGGCAGTTTATTCTCTGCCTCACAATTCTCTTAGCATTAGGTGGAAGGATCACCCCACTAAGCTTCTTTCTTTTGTCTTTTAAAAGGGGATTGCCATCTTTATCATCCTGCAACTTTGTGCCATCCAAGCCCTTCTTCTTCCTATACCTTCTGGTTTTTTTAACAAGCACCTCAATGGGCACACCCTCCCCATCAGTGGTTTCCCTAGTAGAGAGAATCCCTAGGTCATCTGCATAGTCCATGCTTGATTGAGAGGCAAACCCATCCAAACTGACCAATCCATCAAGGGGGTTAATAGATACAACTGCCAATTTTGACTGAAACTCAGTCTCTTTATCAAATTCAGAGTGTTATACTCAAGATTTGGTCTTGAGTCAATCCCGTCCCCCTTAGGGTGGAAAGATACCTCCAAGTTGGCTTCCTTGTTAGGGTATAAAGGTGCAGAAAAAGCAGCATCTTTAGTGGAGTAGACCCCACCAATATCAGAGCACAAAACCCCTTCACTCTTATGATCTTTTATTATTTGTGATTCCTTTGTTAAGCCAACAAGTTTTAAATCTCTGAAAAATTTATCATTAAAAGAATAAAGCTCATTCACAGTAATAGATTCATTACCCTCGGGTTTCTTTATTTGTCTTAATTTCTGAAGGGCCAATTGTTGTGCATTAAGCTTACCATTGAGAGAAACCTTATTCGAATCATTTTGGTAAAGAGATGGAAGACAATTTTTGCCAAAAAACAGGTCCCCCACCTCATCCCCATTTTTATTCATGGCAATGTTCAACTCCTGATAGAATGAGTTCAAATTTTCTGCATTACTGCTTTCAACCTCATTTACAGAGGTGGCCAAATTTTTCTGGTGTTCAACTCTTGGGGGAGGACAACCTTCCTTTGCTTCCCCCGAAAGGTTAAAATCCCCACCAAGTTCTGGCAGAGCATGCTTATTGCTCTTATTGCCTCCATAGTCGTGCTTTTTATTAACCTTGTTTTTAATCACCGGACAATTCCTTCTAATATGCCCTTCTCTATGACAGAGATAACAAGCATTAAGGCCTCCTAGGGTTTCCACAACACAATTAATGGTGCCGGATTTCAATTTGATTTCCAGGATCTGCGGAAGATCCAATCCCGGGTTTATGGAGACCAAAACCCTCGCATCCGAATGGGGAAGAGGCGATTTGGTCTCGTCCGTTCTTAACACCTTGCCATAAGGCTCAAGCAAAAGAGGAACAAATTTCCAGAGCTGAGGTGGAACATTTTTTAAAACCAACCATCGGGGACTGGACAAGGCCAAAACCTCCTCATTCAGAGCCTCTGGACGCCATGCTAGGGCTCGAAAAGTAACCTTCCCAACAGTCCAAAATTTCCTTATTAACAATTTCCTGTTGAAATTTAGGGTTGTTAAAGAAAAAAACAAATAATCCTTTTTGCACCATTCTACAATAATAAAAATGCAGCCCTAACTTCTTTTCCCACACATTTTTGAACCATTCTTCCATATATTTCCTAGCCGGTACCTTATCAGGGTCGATAGCCGCAAAAAAGATAGTAGTCTTAGAAAGCCTCACATCTTCCTCATAAATAGCTTTATCCAATTCTTCATTGAGAACCAGGACAGATTTCAAAGGAGGAGACAAGGATTGCTTACCTTGCCCCTCCTCTCCATCACCCGCCAGCGGAGTAGACCAGTCAGCAACGAACTTTGCACCCTGTGGAAGGCACTCCCGCTTGCCTGCAACAATATCTCTAGATGACTTAACAGACCCGTCGGAAGCCGAGCCATTTAAGGAATCTACTGGGGGAGCCGTATCCCCATTCATTATGATCATAAACCCCCAATGCAATCACCCACATGCCTCGGCACGAATGAAAGGAAAATCGATGGGAGGAGCCCATAACCCACACCAGACCGGATCAGGAGAAAATACCGCTCCCACACTGCACAGTACAAGGCAAAGTCCGGAAAGTATTGATTTAGAATTGTGGAGGAGGGCCGAGCCTCCTCCGCGGGTGCCCGAGGACACCCACAAAGTAGGAAACCGACCAAGTTGTAGAGCCCTTTTCTTTTCAACTCGTTCAATATATATTTATTTTAAGAAAGGAAGGTTAAATTTTTAAGGTTTTAATCGAAAGCTCATGGTTTCCTAATTATGATTTGATGGTTTCATTTATTGCTTCTTCTATTTATTGGGTGCTTGAGATGGAGGTTTTTTGTTGATTTTAGTTTGTAGATTTGTTTCAGGGGCCAATGCATCAAATAGCATTGAGGATCATGGAGAGCCTTGTAGGCAACAATGTAGGTCTGCAATGAGGGAGGTACCTAAAAGATAATCTCCGGCATTGGAGGGGTGACTCCCTATCTATTCTAAGTTAAGTCTAAAGCTGTTGTGTTGGGGGAGGTGAAAAAGGATAGAGATTTCAAAAAGAAAATAAAGCACAAGAAAAGGCTCATGCTAGATAGATCTTGTCTTTCCTACCACAATTGAGCTTAACAACTTATGATGCACTAATCAACGAAGAGAACATACATACAATAGGCAATGATAAACAAAGACAAGTCAACAGTCACATAGGATAATGCATGTGTTCTATCAATTTCATTGATTATTACAAGTTACATGTATATACTTTCTGAAATGTACATAAAGTGCCCCTTGTAGTTAGAAAAGAGAGGCTAGAACCAAACAAGCACGTCAAGCGCCTAATTCTTGTAGAATTCATTGACACATCAGGCTTTATAGTTCACTGTTCAGCTATATGTAGTTACATCATGTTCTAAATGGGCATGCAGGTTGGTCTTTATAGATTATATGACCTAGCCCACAATGCTTTGCCCCTCAAATTACATCTGAAATTTGAATTTTAGAGAGGGAAGACATTTTTGTAATTTTAGTGCTTTAATTACTCTTATTGGTGGTTGGCATGGTTGTGGGTTCCTTGGTAACCAGCTCACGAAGTTTGTTGCCCAGTACTGCACTATAACAATGATGGTAAGTGAATCTTTCTGTCTTGACATTGTACAATGGCTTGCCATGAATGATTGGCTTTTTTCATTGGGAAATTTGAATTTTGGATGTGATTGAGCCTGCCTCTGCTACTCTAATGCTCCAAAACTTCGTAAGATGACATGGGGAAGTCATGGTGCGAAAACTATACTGTTAGGATGCAAGGAGGAGTTGTAGAGGTTGTATATCTTGTGAGTTGTCAAATGAATCTATTGCTAGCAGATTGGATGGTCCATGCTAACTCTAGAGAAGCTAGCCTTTGATTTTTTTTGGGAATCCCTTGGATCATGCCACCTAGCATTGATTAAGTCACAACTTAACTTAAACTGATGAAAGAAGTGGGGCTCATCAATACTTATAGAAAGTACTTCTATCTTTATAAAATAGTCTATACTTATAGTACCTGTAATATCCATAGTTGCCAGGAGACTGGTATTGGTACTGGTACGGGAGACTGGTACCGGTACGACTTTTGTTTTGAAAATAGGAGACGGGGGTACTTGGAGACGCCATTTTTTTTAATATAAATAAAAAAATAAATAAAAAATAAATAATTTATAGAAAATCTGAAAATATGATGACATTGAACTTTCAAAACAATAATTTAATCACTCTTAGACGCGTCAAATACATTATGCTTTAATTTTTTAAAGTTTCAAATGTTTGAACTTTAAAGTTTTTATAGGTATTTTAGCAGGAGACGTCGTTTTCTGTAGCAAGAGACGGCAGGGTACTCAGGAAACTTCGGCGGAAGTCTCCAAAGATGGTACCAGTCTCTGAGACGCGTCTCAAAGCGGGGGGGGATGTGTCTCCTGGCAACTATGGTAATATCCTTGCTGCTTGCAGGTAGCACAATAAAGAACAATCTAGATTGTACAGTTAAAATGGACTTGCGTAGTATACTTCTTTCAGCAATTAATGATCTTAGATTTCACTTGCATTTCAATAATTCTAGATAAACAATCAGAAATATCTCTGCACACTCAGTAGTTACAATAGTCTTCAACTTGTTGATTCTAGGTCACTGAGCAACTAAATAGGATTGTAGAATGCCCCATCACCCAGTTAATACCTTGTGATCAGATCTAGGTGAAATCCTTGGTATAAACTCAATCCTTGTGTGTTGGTAGTCTGGTGGTTGCATGCCTAATGGATTGGTGGACTATAGTACAGTTGTAGATTGACGTCTATCTGCTGTGTGTAACATGCCATGTTTTGTGTGATGGTGAAATCTAGGGCATGTGATGCTGATATGTTTCCAAGGTAGTTGCAATCCTTAGGTGGTGAGGTGGATTTTATCCTGCAAAGTCGCCTTGGCTCTAATACAGGGACTGTCCTCAGAATCTGCCCTTATCCACCCAAAATACCCGTTGCCAGCTGCTGATGAGACCTAGAAGGCAACACAACCCAATGGCTAGTGTGATAGCAGTCTTCTACCCTGGTGAACTGCTGGAACTAGTGGTTCCAATTACTTATAGATCAGCAACTGATATGGTAGGATTTTTCCTTGATTGGCACTCTAATAGGTCTGTAGGATAGCCACAACTTGCTTGGATCTAATAATTCAATTTTGCTTGCGGATTTCCTTAGTGTTTGACCTGAAATATTCAACCGGGTCTAGGTTAGTTCTTGCACAACCCTTGGTTTAGGGTTGCTTAGCAAGAAGAATTTTCATCCTACCTATGCTTGCGCCTCAAAGGGGTTTCGTTCTCTTTGGCTAGATCACTTAGAAATTTCAGTTTCAATAATCAAAATCACATACCTCCCAAAAGCTTCATGATTTGATCTTATACCTGAATGAGAGATAGGTCCCATAGCTCAAAACTAGGCGCCACATTTTTAAATTTGATATTTTACTTTATTTTATTTCATTTTATATTTATATTATATAATTTAAGGCAGTGTTTAAAAACACTATTATTTTTGTTAAAGATAATGAGGCAAGACTAAGGGACGGAAAATGGAGACATGATAGTCCTCCTCCAATTTTCTTGCTCTCAAACAACTTCAAATTTGGATGCTCAAAGATCTCCACTCCTTCCCATGTAGCAACTTCTAATGGAAGATTCTTTTATTTCACCAAGTACTTTGGAACGATCTTGTTTCTTAGCTTTCTCTCTCTCATGTCAATGATAGCCCTGGGCTCTAAAATCAATTCCCCTTCATCATCAAGTGGTGGCGGCTCTAGGGAAGGTGTAACTTGTTGTCCAAGAGCCCTTTTAAGGCATGACATGAAAAACTTTGTGAATTTTGTTGTTTTCCAGCAGCTCTGGCTTATATGCAACCTAACCTATTCTCTTTATGATCTTATAGGGTCCATAATATTGTGGCTTAACCTTTTCTAGACCACTTCCCTTGAGAGAAGATTGGTTATAAGGTTGTAACCTCAAAAATACCATGTCTCCTACCTCAAAAACTCTCTAATTGGAGGCAATCAGCATACATCTTTTGCTGGTTTTGGGTCTGCTGTAAGTTCTCTTTGAGTGCATTCACAATATCTAGACTTTGTTGTACCAAATCTTTAGCTTCAAGAACTCTACTACCTGAAATAATCAAATCCATGAATGAAATGGCATCATAACCATAGAGTTCATACCTTTAGACATGTGATTAGTAGAATTGTAGCAAAACTCTTCAAGGCGGAGTCATTTAATCCATGTTGTTTGCTATCCTATAACATAGTTCCTTAAATACATTTTTATCCATTTGTTCACAATCTTTGTTTGCCTATCTATTTGAGGGTGATAACTAGTACTTGGCGTCAATTTTGTATCTGTCTATCAAAAGAATTCTTGCCAAAACAAACTAATGAATTTTCTACCCCTATCACTAACAATATTCCTTGGCAGACCATGTGGTCTAAATATCTCTCTAAAAAACAAATCAGCCACATGTAGAGCCTTGCACTTTGAAGATATAGCATAAAAATGAGCATACTTAGTGAGCCTATCCAAAACCTGATGTAGGAGCATCCCAAGTTTCAAGCAATCTTGCATCAACCAAAAATATTTGCATTCATGTTTTCTTGCATTTCAGTAGTTAACTGTCAGGACCCAGTCTTAGTATTTCATACCGCATTGTACCGCATTGTAACATCAGAGCTCGCGGAGCAGGATATATGATCTTCATTGCAACATCTACATCATATCCAAAATTCAAGTGTTTTGGAGATATCGGTATGAAGATATCGCTAACAAAATATTAGCTGTAATTGGACAGAGAGCATTCACCGACCAGTCTTGGCTTTTCAAGTGTGTGAACCTATCCTGTGACTTGTGGAGCTCAGGAAACCATTTCATAAGGATGCACATCCATTGAGGAACCTTCATTCCGATCCGCATCATGTTTAACCAAGGATCAAAGGAGAATCATATGTTTTGGCTAACCTTCACACGTTTCATCAACTTCGGGGTTTTGGAACCTCTTGAGGTTGATGCGGACCTTTTCCAGAGTAGGGAATTGATATATATAAGCATTGTTAGTTAAGGATAGTAATAAAAGTGATAGAGTGATAGATAGAAGATAAGGGCTTTGACCCGCATTGTATTTTTGGGCTTAGCGCCATATCATTTTGTAATCTGTAAGCCGTAAGGCAAGGCATGTTGCCTGTGAATAATTGATCATTATCTATATATCCATGTGGGATTGTTATTCCAATTCTGTAAGTTTCCGTTGTGTTTACTCTTGCTGCAAGGTTGGACAGTCCTATTCCTGGACCCTCCATCCTTGACTGCACCAGAACCACAAAGATGCAATCCTAACTTGCACTTTGAGAAGGCCCGTGATGAAATCCATGGAGATGGCCTCCCATTTTTGGTTTGGAATGGGTTAAGGCTACAATAAACCAGCAAGAAAGATATGGTCTACTTTGTTTTGTTGACAAGCCAAACGCTCCTGAACATGCCTCAAAACATCACCCTTGAGTCCTTTCCATTAAAAACTCTTTTTTACTTGCTTATATGTCTTGTAGTACCCCAAATGACTAGCTAGTGGTGTGTCATGACATGCCCTCAAGATTTTCTCCTTCATCTTTAATTTTGGAACAAGATACATTCGGTCCTTATAAAGAACGAGCTCGTCAACTACCTTGTACTTGTCATCTTGTAGCTTGCCATCCAAAATATCACTAGCAAATGTGTTCTTGGCATATTCAACTATTATAGAAACCTTCCAAACAACAGATATATTAATTATAAAACACAAATAAGACTTCCTAGATAGTGCATCTGCCACCATTACCACATTATTCTTTCCTCTAACATTCTGAATGCCAAAATCATAGGCTTGTAGCTTACTTATCTACTTTTATTGTTTATTATTCAAATCTTTTTGATTGAAAAAGAACTTCAAACTATTATGATTTGTTTTCACCACAAACTTCCTACAAACCAAATATTGCTTGAACTTGGCTAGTGCATGCATGATGGCTAGCATCTACTTGTCATAGATAGAGAAACTCCTCTCTGACTCCTTGAACTTCCTACTCTCAAATGTTGTGGGGTGTTTGTTTTGCATCAAAGCTATTCCATTTACCTTCTTCTAAAGTATCACACTCTAAAACAAAAAGAAGTGAAAAATCTGAAATAGCCAAAATAGGACATGAACTCATTACCTCCTTGAGCTTGTCAAAATCTCTTTGTATTGTAACACTCCAAGAGAAGCTCCCCTTCTTTGTCAAACCTATCAATGGGGCTGCAAGCTGTGAAAACCTTTTGACCAACCTTCTATAATAGCTGCAAAGTCCCACAAATCCTCATAAGTGTGATAAATTCTTAGGTTGAGGCCAATCCCTCATTGCCTTGATATTCTCCTCATCCATGCTAAACCCTTGGGCTTTAATCTTATGCCCTAGATACAATATCTTGGTCAAACCAAACTCACATTTTGATGCTCTAGCAAAGAATGATTGCTGCTCTAGTATATCAAACACCTCATCTATGTGCCTCAAATGATTCTCCCATGTCTTGCTATAAATCAAGATGTCATCAAAGAAAACTAGTACACATTTCCTTAATCGTAAAATAAATACCTGGGTCATGCATGATTGAAATGTGGTAGATGCGTTAGTGACCATAGCAGCAAAAATCGTTTGGGGAAAGAATCGACAAACCAAAAGCTCAAGATTTTTTGAAAAAATTGGGAAAAATTGGATTTGAAAAAAAGGTAAAAAATTGTAGAAAAAGAAACAAAAGCTACTTTTTTCTGAAACTTAAGGTCATTTCCATAGCATAGAGATATAGAGAGCAAATAAAATAGATATTTTAACCTATGAATTGTAGAAAATAGATCTTTTTGTTTATATTCATATCACTGATTACATTGCATCAATGCATTGCACAAAATATACTTCATAGTGCATAATAAGTAGATGTTGACATATGACAAAATGTCAATTAGAAAAATCAAATGTAGCCAAAGTATAAAGTTAGAAAAATCAAATGTAGCCAATGACAACTACGCTAGAGGGTAGCAGATCATAATGATGAAGCTCCTAGGTCAGAGCCTCACCTAATTTGTTCAACCATGTGACTATCCACGCGAGTCTCTAGGACTATCCGCGTGAGTCTCTAGCATCTCGAAATCCTCAGGCTCAAGAAAGTCCTCATTAGTAGCAATCCAATTAGACTCTGGATCAATCTCATCAAGGTCAATTGGCTTGTCATCCTCAATAGTACCTGTTTTTGTCCATGTAGAAATTAGTCTTGGCCTTACAAGTGAAAAAGATAATGAATACAATTTCAACTAACTGCAAGTATATTGAAAGTCTAACCTTGAGCTTTCTTTAGCTTCAAGCGGAGGTTGTGGTGAACAAACACCAAGTTGTTCATCCGTTGTGTTAGCCGGTTGCGTTTCTTGGAGTGTATGTGTTATAAAACACTCCAAGTACGCTCACATGGGGATGAATTGCATGGCTGGCTCAAAATGCGTCTCTCCATCCATCTAGGGTTTTTGGTTTCATGACCAAAATAATCCCACCATTGTGCTGCAAAAACACATTACATGGAGATGATATCATGTAAGAATATCTTAAAATAATCTCAACACTTAATAATCATGTCCACAAAATAGAGAGATTGTCATAGGTTTATAGAGTCTACTTGGTAGAAAGGTCTTTTTGCCTTCCATGGCAGCCTTAGATGAGAGAAAACCCCTTGCTTGCTTGTGCATTGCTAACTCTCCCATAGCTGCTTGTAATTTTTCTGTGGTAGAAAACATTTTTAACATGCATATGAACAAGCCATGTGAAACCTCACGATCGTCATGTCTAAATGAAGAGTTATAGAACAAACTTGGATTAAGATAGTATCCTGCAACATGGAGGGGAGAATTCATCTGTCAATCCCATCTTCTATCAATTATGTCCCATAATGGCATATACTTGTCCCTATTATTGTCCATCCTACCCCTCTTTACCTCCTTGGCCCTATCCATGGCCTCCCCATCCACTAGTTTCAAGACTTTTACTAGAGGCTCTGAAAATTCTACAACTTGTTCAGCTGCATCCCAAAAACTAGTAGAGTACATGTACTCTGCCACTGCTATGCCATATGCTAGATTTGCGAAGCCAGACTCCATCCACTCATTTGAAACAAACATTCGTTTCAAGTTCATTTTTTGTTGGCAAAGAGTCTATAGTGCAAGGAAGTGTGTTGCAAATCTTGTCACCCCTGGTCAAACTAGCTCCTTGCCCTCTGTGAAAGCACTCATCATGCACAAAACCCTTGTGTGATTATAAATGAATTTCGTAACATTGCAGGCCTTTTGCGATACCTCCTTAACCCATTCAAGTTTTCCATTGTCCTCAAGGGTTAGATCAAGGCAATGTGTTGCACATAGGGCAAAAAATATAGAGGGGTATTTGTCTATCAAGAGTCTCTCAACAGCTACACAAGCTGCAATATTGTCTGTAATAAATTGAACCACATTTTGTGGCCCTACTTCTTTGACCACTCAATCAAACATCTTGAACAATGCAGCTGCAGATTTAATTTTATCTGATGCATCCTCAGATTTCAAAAATATAGTGCCAATTTCACAAGAGACGAGGAAGTTGATGAGGGTTTGATTCCTTCTGTCTGTCCATCCATATAACATTATTGTGTAACCAATCTTTGCCCACTCTAGTTTATGCTCGTTAAGAACATCATTAACATCCTGTACCGCATCATTGAGCATACCAACCCTCAATGTCTCGTAAGATGGGTCTTTAAACCCAGGACCCGCAGCTGCAATAGCATCCACCATACCTTGCCAATATGGTGATCTAGCAACATGAAATGGCAAGCTAGAGTAGTACCAAAAGTTTTCAATCATCTTCTTTGTTTGTTCATGGACATTCTTCCTCCATCTTGTACTCTCCACCTGTGTTTGGATCACGTGCTGTAGAAGAAGTTGTTGACCTTGATTCCCTCAAAAACTCATTTGCACCATCTTCCTGACCTTGATTCCCTCTAGTATTTGCAGAATTAGAACCTATTTCAACCCCGGTTCTTGCCTTTTTTGCCTTGTTCTCAGGAATTGCATGAAGAACCTGTCTTGCCTGATATGTGACATCTGCAGGGCATGCTTGACAAGGAGTGCTGTTATTTCCTTGCTCCTTTGCCAAGTGCTATTTGAAGCGATAAATGCCCCCAGTGATATCCACCAGTTGCTTTTAACCTTCGTTGTACCCGAAACTAAAGTGCAATGTGTCCATGCAAAGTCTTTTTGATGTGGCATTATGATCAAATCTTCAAAAATGTTTTAATTCAGTCTTATTTGATTATTTTCTCATTGTATTTGAGAGCTATTCTCAATATAACATGTGGAATATTTTTTCTCAAATTGGTCGATAATTGAGCACTAATCTTTAAGTAATTAGGGAAACTCTAGTAGAACTTTAACTACATTAGCATTTAGGGAAATGAAATATTTAGAGGAATACTAGGCTTTGTTAGAATCTATGTACAGGACTGAAAATCAGTGAAATTTAAGCTTACTGACTTTTAGAATGCTTGCAGGGAAATGACTGCAAACTTGCAAAGTAAAGTGATTTAAATTTTAAACCGTAATAAAAATGGTTTGAAATCCTTGACCATGGTTGTCAGAGTTTGCTAATACTGTATAATTTGGCCAGTAAAATCATATATGTTATGCAATTTGAAATATTGGATGCTCATGGTGACTCCGTGCTAGCTTTTGGTCCTAGGAAACTGTTGTAGAACAGGACCAGCTTGAATTTGCGAAGTTCAGGTGGACATGGCCTTTGGATGGCAGTATTCGTGCATGAACTTTAACTTCACACCTATTGTACACTCTCCAACTCAACCATATAGTTCAAACTTCAAAGTTCAAACATAGCAGCAAGTATTTCTAAGTCACAACATATGATAGCTGCTATTTCAGTGGTGTAACATTTCTTTGGCCTATTTCAAACCTATTTTACACTCTCCAACTCAACCACATAGTTCAAAACGAATGTCACTGTTTATAAAGATTAACTTTGATATTCACAGTGATGGCACTAAAATGACCCTGCAGTATGTAATGCTGCTTGCACTGGTTGTACCATAAATATGCCATAAAAAATGAGCAAATGATGATGATCCAACTTTTGTAAAAGAGCTGTAGTATTCCAATCTAGTTATTAGGTGCTTCATTTCTCAGCTTGAATAGTTTGCTCATTGTAAAGGAAGATTTTGGTGTCTCTTTGCAACAAAACATTATGAGTTGAAGAGTCATGATTATTTGTAGTGCAATTGTTGTGTCATGGCAATGCACCGATTTTTGTCAACATTGTTTTAAGTTCAAATGAATTGCAGGTCCGAAGATGCTCTAATATGTTTTATAGGTTCAAGAAATTGAAGCTATTAATTAGTTCAGGCCTATTGGTTGCAAGTAAACAAACAATCCAGTCAGGTTTGTTTGCTGCTTGTGGAGCAAAGAAATCTAAAGGGGATTTAAAATCTACTCCTTGTTGGGGAAGTTTGATACTGCAATTTTGACAATGTCACTTCAAGTTGCGGGACAGCTTAAGAGAGCCCAAATATAACAAAATGGTACAGCAGAGTCTATGGGATCAGAAAATTGGGAATCCTATAACAAAAAATATTCAGAAAGCATACATGTTGCAGATCAACAATGAATAGAACAACCCTCAGAAAGAATTACAATCAGTTCATAAACAATGAATAGAAAATAGTATGCAAACTGATTTGAGAGCCACAAATCAATGCAAGCAAACATACATGAGGCATGTGGTTCAACTTCAGATAATTCTGTACCATTTTAAGGGTTTTCCGAGATGACTTGAAAGAGTTCTTACAGTAAAGAATGACATATAAATATTCAATATCTGATTTGAGGCTCATTTGCATAAGCATTCATAACAAATCTATTGCCTAGAAAATTGTGTGCTATATATCGGTGAAACTTTGTGAAAATGATCAATTAAGTTGAGATTGGATAATTAAGTGTTTTTGACATTCTTTCAATTAAAAAAAATGCCCTTAGAGAAACATAATATACCACAACTTAGGTTGCTGTAAGATCTACCATCAAGCAATGCAAAAGTGATAAACCACTGGCATGTAGAACAACAACTGGAAAAGAATACCTGTTCGCGAATGGCAATAGTCATAAAACCTGGTGGCAATCGTCAAACTTGTGAATGGCGGCAGTCATGAAACTCGTGAATGGTTGCAGTCATCAAACCCTTGAAACCAAGTCTTGCTTGTCCTTGGTTGCAAACAAAAACCCTTATTTGCTTGTAAAGTGCCTGTAACGAATCATGACCTGTATTAATAGCACGAAACACGTTTTTTAGTGTGGGAATTATGTGGCGATTTTTGTGTTATTTTTTGCCGATTTAATGGTGATTTTCAACGATTTTTTCCGGGTCAAACCTCCAGAAAAATTCGTGAAAAATTCGGGGGTATTGGCGATTTTTTTAAAAATCGCAATTTTGGTGATTTTTTGGGGATTTCTGCTTCTATGCGTTAGTCAATCCAAATGGCATGACCAAGAACTCATAGAGCCCATAAAGACACCTAAAAGTTATTTTGTGCACATCCTCTTCTTGGACCCTTATTTGATGATACCCTAATTGTAGATCCATTCTTGGAGATGTACACCACATCGTGAAACTCATCTATCAACTCATCAATCCTGGGAATGGGGTAGCGGTTCTTGATTGTCTTCTTGTTGAAGACTCTATGATAATCAATGCACATCCTCATAGTACCATCCTTTTTCTTGACCAACACCATGGAAGAATCAAATGGGCTAGATCTAGGTTGCATGTGTTCCATATCCAACGACTCCTTAATTGTCTTCTCAATCTCCTCCTTGTGCCTCCTAGGATGACAATAAGTTGTAATGATGACTGGTCTTGCTCCTTCCTCCAACTCAATCACATGCTAAAAACCTCTATTTGATTGCGATCTAGAAGGAATATCGTTGAACACCTTGCTATGCTTATCCAAGGTGGATTGGATGTAAACATGATAAAATCTCTCATCCTTGGCTAAACCTATATCTATAATCAAACATTCAGCTGCCCAAGCCACTTGGTCTGTACGAAAAACCCTCGCCATCCTTTTTGTTGAAACAATCTTGGGAGCCCCATTGGATACCTCAAAGAATCACCTCCTTTGCTTCAGATTTGAACCTCAACTCCATAGTTTGATAGTTTTGTGTAAACTCACTAGGTGAATGCAACCATTGCACACCCAAAATAAAATCTGTCTCAACAATGCCAACCGCATAGAAATAATCTCACTCTATGCCTCCCTAGGGTAATCTCAAGATGTTGAATCTTTTTGTTGCATGGAATAGTCTAAACCCATCAACGATTATAACATTGAATCCCTCTAAAGCATCTATCTTCAATCCCATCCTAGTTACCAAACCCTAATCAATGAAGTTGTGGGTATCCTCACTATCAATCAAGACTATCACTCTATGTCCATGTAAGACTCCTCTAGCTTGGAAAGGATGATACTTAGGTGCTCCTGAAAGAGTGGCAAGTGTACCTTCTGAAGATTCTCCTACTCCTTGATCCTCATGCTCAACCTCATCCAAAACAACCTTAGGTTCAAACTATTCTGCCTCAAAATCCTCATCGGAAACTACCTCTATGTAGTGTACTTGTCCCTTTCCCAAGCACTTGTGACATGGCTCCCATGGCTGTCTACAAGTGAATCACATTTTTTCCCTTTGAAGCTTAGTTTTAGACACTTCCACCTTACTAGTTTTTGGAGGTAATGCCTTGGGTTGTGAAAAGTCCTCGTGGAAAGGCCTCTTATGCTGTCTTAATGGTGCACTCTTGGGGTAGAACTTTTTCTTGGTTGTGGAATCCACCAAATTCAATGCCCTTCGGGTAGCATCCTACAAAGATGTTGGCTTAGAAGCTTTTACCAAATCTCAAAGTGACCCCGATAATCCCTCGATAAACAAAAAACATGAGTCTCCTCTCTATAACATTTGGCACCATGACTAAATCCCATTGAAATTTTGCTACATAATCTTCTATTGAATCATGCTTCCTCAAATGTGTCAATTGTCTAAAATGCATCTCCACATCCCTCCTATTAAACTTGTCCATGAGTTTCTTTGTAAAATCAACATATGTCATAATGTGATGATGCCCTTGTGTGATCAACCCGTCATGCCACCACTCATGTGCTATACCTTTCAAATGAAGAGTAGCAAACTTGATTGCTTCATCTTCTATCATAGGGTTGAGTGAGAGATATGTATCTAGTTTTTGAACCCGAGTTTGTGCAATGACCTTTTCAGAACTATCAAATGTTGGGAGCATCAACATACTCACCCTTTGTTGTAGATCTCAATTGAATTGTTGTGTAGGTTGTCTTTTATCTCCCCTTGGCCCATTCCTTAATCTAGCATCTAACTTCTAATATCCAGATCAAGTCTCATGTACTCCTCTATATAGGTATCAAAGTCATTTGTAGCTGGTTTTGGCTTCTCCTCTTCTTGTGTTGACTCCGCTCTAGGTAAAAATGTAGGTTGCAAGGGTTTGGGTGTTGATCCAATTGGAGTCCTGTTGATGCGTGTTTTATGACAACAAACATTCTAGAATAAAGTGTCAAAGACGCTATATCCCCTCTTCAAAAACTACCTCGTATGCTAAGACTACAAGAAAGATCATACGGCAATTCCAATGTTTCAGTTAAGTGTGGATAAGCTTTGTGGTTGATGTGATTTGCTGGGGGCACAATAGGGATTTACTTTTGTAAGTTACTCAGAAAAGCAAAGACGCGAATGCAGTATCATTTTGGAATTTTCTGACTTTAGATAAAAAAGGTGAAAAAGGGTTTAGAAATCCTATGCTATTCCTACGAAATCAAGAGACGGCAAGGATTGAGTGAAACCAAATAAACAATACTTTGTTTCGCCACGCTAAATGACAACTACACAAAGCAAGTGCAATCTTCTGGGATTTGTGCTTAAAATTTCTTCACCACGAACAATACCATCAATAGAACAACATTATTCGAAGTAAACGTTTGAAGCATCCATGATAAAGCTCAGTCTAACTTTACGCATTGAATGAAAAGCATCCACTCAAAGAAAGTATGAGCTAAGTTTCGCTAACCCTTGTTATCAATCGATCATTCTCTTAACATACATTTAAATGAAATTCTAATTCAGATCTACTATATGAGGAAGAGAAATATGTAACCATGCAACGATTTGACAATGAAAGGATTCAAAGCACCTCATGCATTATGAACTTTATTATCAAGATAGTCTTTTGCAACAATCTCATAAAACTCTCTCTCTTATTCTCTACAATCTCTTCTAATCTCTAATGAATTCTCTAATCTCTAATTCTCTATTGATTCCTCTATATATCTCCTTATATAATGAGAGAGAGGGGAGGGGGGTTTATATAGAATTCCTAGATTACAATGAATGGCCAAGATCAAAATGAGATTAACGGCCCAGATTAAACATAACCAAACCCTAATTAGGGTTTCCCAAACATCAATCAGTTAATTGGAGAGAACTTCAGGCACTGGGAGTTGCATCCTTATCCACTTGCAAAGCATTACGTTCGGTGAACCTGGACATGATCAGGTTGACTTCCTCCATGGCAATGTCCGGCAGCGCATTGACGTTGTATTCCAGCAAGTCCAAACTTTCAGCACATTCTGCAAAGGTGATCGTCCATTTTGATTCATGCAGCAAGAAAGCATCTCTGACGGTCATGAAGCTGAATGCCTTGGTAAAATTTTCCTTCATGATTGGCCCAGAGGTGGTGGAGAAAATTCGTTGAACTTGTTCTTTTAAATTTTCTAGCTGCAAGTGTTTCTTTTGAACAATATCTCGGTCAAGCATATTTGGAGCCATTCGATAAATCTTACTCCAAATCTCCTTTGCCTGCTCTTCAATTTTGGTGCCATCTTGCTTTACCCTTTCCAGGACTTCTCGTGAAATCAGTGCGTAGTACCAGCCGCTGAAATCATATGCAGCTCCAGCTTCAATAATCCTGTCATCAATCAACCTC
>VDFB02373365.1:227664236-227785578 GCA_007258455.2 Sequoia sempervirens
TCCATTCTCCCTACATTCATATGCTCCTTGATCCGGTTTTAGAGCCTCATGATCAGATTTGCTAATTTTTTGACATCAAAATCAAATGCAGTTTGTTCTAATTTTACACCTACATTTTCAGAATTGTTTCAAGGAGGTCAATTTTGAACCACAATATCTCGTGAATAATTTTGATCAAAGAAAATCCCTCTTGCACACATGCTTAGCGTACCTAAATGATCTAATGTTTCTAGTGGTGGCTTCCCAGGATTTGATTTGATATTTTTTCAAAATGGTGACTTGATGAGTTTAAATTGGTTTTGAACAAGTGCCGTTGCAGAAAAGTCTGACTAAGCAACTTTGACAATAAATATCTTGCACCTCATGATCTCTTTTGCTAATTTGTTTGTTGCACTGCAATCTCAGACCAAATTTTTTCATGCTTATGAATTTTCATAGCTCTAGGAGGTCATTTGACTAGTTTTCTAGGGTGATTCCAAAGCCTATCTGGCCAGTTTTAACTACATTGCAAATATGCTAGAGAGTAGATTTTAATGACAACCCAGTTCATTATTTTCACTTCAGAAGCATTTAGAAGTTGTCTTAGGTAAATTCAAGGAAAAAAATTATTTGAAAATGATTTTTTTTTAGTCTGACCCACATGGAGACCCGACATGCTCTACACAGTTGTGAAATTAAAAAGTTGTCAATGAAGATTTAAACAATGAATGTGAAGAGGAAAATGTATTTGAAGCTAGCATTGAACATAATGATTTAAATAAGGTTTTGAATGTAAATGTAGATGAGGAGGACTAGGTTTCTAAAATAGTGGAAGATGATGACAGTGTTTTCAGTTGCAGAACTATTATCTCTAGTCTATCTTTTCATACCAAGGGAAAAAAATGCATTTTCATTTTCATATTAAAGGAACTTTGTTAAGAGGATAAATTTCTCAAATTTATGGTGCCTATCACATAAATTTGAATTAAAGTTAACAAAGAATATTTGATTTATGAGCTCCTAAAGGTTCGAGTTCAGTTTTATCCCATGCATGTTGAACTCCAACTCAACTTGGAATCAATTGGGAAGTCAATAGTTGAAGATACAATTGTTGTAAATCAAAGAGACTATGAGATCAATAATTGAAACATTGAAAATGATTCTATATCCTAGGACATGGAAAATGGAAGCTTGATGCAAATGCAGTTTCTTGGAACAATCTATCTCAGAGATCCCTAAAATGAGAAGGATAAAGAAAAGATAGATCGCTATATGTTAAACTCATCAAAAATAAATGTAAAATATTCCACACCAATGGAAATGTTGGAGGAATTATAGATTCTAGAAGTGAAAGATAGGATGACTTAGAGCATGAAGTAGTTGTCGATAGAAATGCTACTGTGACTTCCTCAATTGTGGAGAAACAATAGAACACCTCATTGCTATGTGAAAGGGAATCATCCTCAACCAAGAAAGAGTTTGAGACAGCTAAAAATGAATTCAACCCGATGATTGGTTTGAAGCAAAGGAAATAAAAGGATGCAACATATGCTACATAAGGTGAACCAGATGTGAGGATTTCTTATGTTGCTAAAACATTAGGAAATTCGATTCGTTTTGCAATGTCTTCAAGTGAAAGTAGGGATCAAAGTGCACAAGTTGCATTGTGAACTATTGGAGTAGAAAATAGAGAGGGCTGAGGATTATATTGTGAAAATTTGATGCAGCCACAACACAAGGAGATAATTTATGAGTATAGAAGAAATAAATCAAAATTAGTGAAGGAAATTCTTTATTGGAACAATAGTAGGGAATGCCTTGCTGAGATGACGTTGAAGCAAAGATATGGACATCCATCAAAGCACAAAAAAAGAAAAGAAACTAGTCCGCTACCATACCAGATGAAGGAGGAAGGGCGCGACTAGCAATTGCAGTCAAAATGTATCAAAATTGTTGGAGGAATTTCTCTTTGGTGCAACACCCTACTACCATGGCGCGTACCCAAGTTGTAAGCAAATTAAGTTTGAATGTATGCACTCAAGGTGGATAAAAAGATATCGAATGCTTTATATTCGCTGTGGTGACATGGAAATTTCATTGTGACAAGCTTGATGGCAAGAGAAACATGAAGGCCGTATAAAGTGAAACTGGTGGAATGTTTCCTTGAGGACATTTCACTTTGAAACCGGGATTCATTTTGCAGTTTTCACCATAGAAGGAGGGATTCAAAGAAAAAAATGGTAGGCTTCTACATAGCTCGAATGCACTGAGGATGGTTTTAAAGAATGATCCAGCGCATCTTGAGGGGGCAGAGAAAATCCATCGAAGGAAAAGGAGTCACGATGGCTTTGGAGAAGCCCTTGATGGAGGAGAATTAGATATTACAAGGAAAATGTTTTGCTGCAGGGGTGCCATTATTTTTGCTTGTGGCTAGTATAGCAAAGGAAATTATTATACAAGAAATACCTTTGTTTAGTTATTGGTATCATGCTATGCTGAATTCCTACATTTAGCTTCGAAGAGAAGAGGTAGAGTTTCAAAAAACTGTAAGTGTTTGATGGATTGCCACCATGGCCAAAGATTACGAAGAACAAAGGAATTAGGGAAAATAGGGAAGAAAGAAAATATCGACAAAAGACAAAAAGAGATGTCAATGTATCCAAATCCAGACCGTCGCTCATTGTCTCATAGGAAAAAGATGCATGTTGTTTAAAAACCGCGGGGTTTGTGAGATTTCGTTGCATGGCATGTGGGCCCGTGGGAGTTTTAAAGAGGCTAGGTTCAAAAGATTTTAATAGCCCGATGGTAAAGTATTTTAAGGGCTTTAATTTCACTATTTAAATGGCCATTGTCTTAAATGTGAATTGAGTGGTAAAATATTTTTCAATGTTGTTGGGAAGACATAAAATAGGTGCGGGTAAATTTTTTGCCTAAAGCATTTTTTAAAAGAATGTCTTTAATATTAAAGGGAAAATATTTCAAACATGTGACGCAAGCGTCGAGTTCCTGCCGAGAGGTAAAAAGCATCTAGCTATGAGTTAGAAAAAGTAATTAGATAGAAGTTAGGAATATAAATGTACTAAATTTAGCTAGGAAAGTTTGAAATAATTTGCAATGGTGCATTAATGCGTGGAATGTTTATAGATATACCAATGACTACATTTATTTTTACATCCTTTATGATCTTATTCAGGAAGCGAAAATGTATTATTAATTTGTTTGAATTATTAATTGCAAATAATCTCAAACATTTGTAACAATGTTTGAGCCATCTATGTATACATGCATGCATGTATACATGTATCCATGTGCACATAATGCACAGGAGAGTGGAAAGCATCCTCTGCATACAAACGGAAAATTTGAATGTGAAACACTAAAATCAATTAGAAATAGAAATTTATAAACAAAACATTCTAAATGCGTCAAAGCACAATGGAACTCAACTTGCATTTGCAGTATTAAATGAAAGAAAATAGGAAAAATAAACTACTTATGAAACATTTATGCATGCATGGATGTGTACATGTGTCCATGTAATCTGGTATGGAAAGAAGAATCTATAAATGCTTGTGTGCATAAAGTTAGAAATGTTAGAAACAATTTGCATTTGAAACAGAGACAAATAACATTTATGGTTGAAACAAAATAATAATACATAATCGTTTTCCGAACAAGTGTATAAAGGATATCTAATGATGCATTTGAATGCATTGATACATGTAAAGATTTGTTAAATGTGATGACATGTATACATGTATCCATGTGCATATAATGCAAAGGAGTGTGAAAAGCATCCTCCGCATCTGAACGAAAAATTTGAATGGAAAACACTAAAATCGATTAGAAATACAAATTTATAATTAAAGTATTCTAAATGCGTCAAAGCACAATGAAAGTCAACTTTCATTTGCAGTATTAAATAAAAGAAAACAGGAAAAATAAACTACTTATGACCAATGCATATATCGAAGGAATGCATAAATATATGGATCCATGTAAACATTTATGCATGCATGGATGTGTAGATGTGTCCCTGTAATTTGGTATGGAAACAAGAATCTATAAATGCCTGTGTGCATAACGTTAGAAATGCTAGAAACAATTTGCATTTGAAACATAGACAAATAAAATTTATGATTGAAACAAAATAATAATACATAATTGTTTTTTGAACAAGTGTATAAAGGATATCTAATGATGCATTTGAATGCATGGATACATGTAAAGATTTGTTAAATCTGATCACATGTATACATGTATCCATGTGCACATAATGCAAAGGAGTGTGAAAAGCATCCCCCGCATCTGATCAAAAAATTTGAATGGAAAGCACTAAAACCGATTAGAAATACAAATTTATAATCAATGCATAATAAATGCATCAAAGCACATTGAAACTCAACTTGCATTTGCAGTATTAAATGAAAGAAAATAGGAAAAATAAACTACTTATCACCAATGCATATATCGAAGGAATGCATAAATATATGGAACCATGAAAACATTTATGCATGCATGGATGTGTACATGTGTCCATGTAATTTGGTATGTAAACAAGAATCTATATATGCCTGCGTGCATAAAGTTAGAAATGTTAGAAAATTTGCATTTGAAACATATACAAATAACATTTATG
Source organism: Sequoia sempervirens (assembly GCA_007258455.2). NCBI lineage: Eukaryota > Viridiplantae > Streptophyta > Pinopsida > Cupressales > Cupressaceae > Sequoia > Sequoia sempervirens. Next base: position 227,668,855 of record VDFB02373365.1, read on the forward strand.
ATTGAAACAAAATAATAATACCAAATTGTTTTTTGAACAAGTGTATAAAGGAATCTAATGATGCATTTGAATGCATGGATACATGTAAACATTTGTTAAATCTGATCATACATTTTAGCCTTCAAGAAATTGTCATACGCCCTTTTAGGAATCTGTAATAAACAGGATTTAGAAAAGACATTTTGGAAAGAACTCTTGAATACAACTTTATGTTATTATCGGTCTCATTGATCAGAACTTTGATATTTTCCATTTTTGTCCAGATACAGGAATTTGCTGTGATGATCAGAATGCTATCGATACTATAGATGATAAAGATGAGGCAAAATAAGAAACATATGGCACAAGAAAGAGAGGGAATTGAGAGAATGATGAGATGCAAGTAAGGTATATGAATGGCTTATGAAAAGTATTTGATATGGGAAGCAAGGATATGCGAGACTGGATATGAGAATGAATGGAATGTAAATGGTATGAACTTATGATTTTTGAGTTGTACGCTTAAAATAAAATGCAAGATATAAAAATTTTAATGAGTGAGCTAGATTGAAAGAAAAAAGGAATGGAACACATTGGTGTGATGGAAGGCAAGCATATAAATGGATTTTGAAATGTATTTGATTTGAGAAGAAAGGATGTGCAATGGTGGAAATGGAAATGAATGGAATTGATAGGGTATGAAGTGATCATTTGTTCCATCAAAGGGTGTAAGAATGTCTAGTTTGTTATTGGTTATGCTTTTTAAAATCATCATAGGGCTGGGTGTCTCAATACAAACATAGAAGAAAGACTCATGTCCCATTTCTCACTCTCCTTCGTACTAAAAAAGGTGCCGAGATCCTTAAGCTTCCTTGAAATGCGACAAGAGAAGAATAGATATAAAAATATAATGATATTTAAGGATACAAGAGTCAAAATAGAAGACAAAACAGAAGTTGTTATGCATATACTATGAAAACAATAAATATGGAAGATCACGAAACCAAAAATATGCAAATGTTGATGCATTAGAGAACAATAAATGAATGGAGAGAGAAATACATAGAGCTATTCACAGATATATGCATGGATGCATCGACATATACATGTACACACATAAAAGAGAGCTGCATGGACAGATGGAGAAATGAATACATGGATAAGTGGATGCATACATATTTGCATATAGATACATATGCATATGTTGCATGGAAGGATGCATTCATATACACAAGCAAATATGGATGAAGGCATATATGCATAAATGCATGTATGGACAATATGCATGAATGTATTTCAACATATAACTTTTTTGTTTTGTATAGTCTGAATTTTGAGAGCTATTTTTTATATTGGAAAATTAGCATTTATCTGTTTTTCTATTCATCAGAATAGCTTTATAAATCATTATTGTTTTAGAAAATCAGTGAAATGCGAACACATAGATTGATTAAATAAATTTAAGCAAAGGCATAGTTTATAAAACTGGCGGGTAGAGGAACGTAATCCATGAATGCAAATTAAATGCATTGAAATATTAGGAAAATGTGAACACATAGAGTGGTGAAAACAATTGAAGCAAATGCATTAAATGGCATCTGGCAGGTCGGGAAGGCATTGGAATGGCTTGGTGGGCATGGGTGGCCAGCATACTCTGGCCATTTAATATAGATTTAAGCCACTTGCAATGCATCACAGTTGCTTTGTGGATGTTGTATTCTGTTCTAGATGCTTGTGTTGTAAGGAAGAGTACTACTGTATATGCATGCACAAATACATATGTGCATGTTGCACATGCACACATGTATAGATGGATGCATAGACACATGTATGCAAACACAGATAGATATGTTATACAGAGAGGTGTGCAGATACATCTATGTGTAGAAATATGCATAAATGCATTTGCAGATGGGAAGAGCCAAAGACACATACATGGGTGCATGAATCCAGACATGCATATATACATGTATCCATGGAAGATATCGATAGATGCATATATACATGGATGTGTGCATGCAATTGATAGGTGCATATATGCATAAACCGATGCAAACGTGTAGCCATAGATACATCCATACATATATAGGCAGATGCATGGAGAGATAGTGACATAAATGCATAAATCAATATATGCATGTCTGCATCTATGGATACATAGATACATAATGACATGAAGAAAAAGACAAATGGATATATGCATGGACGGAACCATATAAAATTGATATATGTTTAGCATATTCTAATCAATGAGTATTTAGTCTGGACACCTTGATATTGACATGCTAATTAGCCTTTAAATACATAACAATTAAAAGAAAGAAATAATGATTATTATCCTTGTGCACATTTCACCTATTAATCAAAGCCAATTAACAAAGTAGGAATGGAAAACCATGTGCATGCTAATATGTTAGAGAGCATTTATTTGTGCATAAGTGTATAGGGATGCCATGAGTTGTGATTTCTACTTGCATGTAGTTGGATTAACCAATTAATAGTAAGTGGTAGACAATGTAATGAAATAAATTTAGGCAAATGGAAATAGAATGACCCCATCGGGTAGGAAATTGAATATTTATGTGGCTTTTAGATGATAGCAGGTTTGGAGCCATGAATGAGACTTGTTAGATGCTAATGTCACAATGATGATAGCGTGTCAGCTAACAGGTCCACTTGACATTTGACTCATGTCAATCTAGTCAGTTCCATATTTCTCATTTATCCTTGTTTCATCTAATATCTAATTAATTAGGAAGCTGCCAACTAGTGTTTAAATACACAGGAATAAAAAGAAATAAATAAATACAATTATCCTTTTGTACATATTAGTTGTTAAAGAAAGCGAATTAACAAAGTAGCAGTAGAAAACCATGTGCATGTTAATATGTTGGACAACATGTATGTGCGCATCACTGTATAATTATCTTCAAAGCCCTCAGTGTTTGATTGCGTAACCTCAATATTTTGTTCATATCTTTCTTTGTTCTGTATGGTGCAAATGTTGTTGTGATAGATGGTATACATGTAGGTATGCGTAGAATCCATATATCCATACATACATGTATTCATGCATACTATTGACAGATGCATATATGCATATACCAATGTATACATGTATCAATAGATACAACCATACATATACTGGTAGGTGCATGTATACATAGTCACATATATGCATGAATCAATATATGGATGGTTGCATCTGAGGATACATAGATACACAATGACTTGTAGTAAAAGAGACATGGATGTATGCATGGATGGAACCATATGAGATTGAAATGTTTTTGGCAAATTTTAATCAATGAGTATTCAGTCAAGACACATTCATATTGGCATGTTAACTTTGTCATTTTCTTCTAGCTTGTAGCTCTCATTCACGTTTGTATCATTTCATATCTAATTAATTAGTTAGCTACTAACCAGTCTATAAATACATAAGAATTAAAGGAAAGAAATAATTATAATTATCCTTGTGCAGACTTCACTTATTAATCAAAGCCAATTAACAAAGTAGCAGTGGAAAACCATGTGCATGTTAATATGTTAGACAACATGTATTTGTACACAAGTACATAAGGATGCCATGAGCTGTGATTTCTACTTGCATGCAGTTGGATTAAACAGTTAATAATAAGTGCTAGAAAATGGAATGAAATAATGTTAGGCAAATGGAAATAGAATGACCCGATGGAATTGGAAAATGAAAATTTATGTGGCTTTTACATGATAGCAGGTTGATAGCCATGAGAGTTCTTGGAAGCTAAAATGTCACAGTATATGTAGCGTATCAGCTAATAGGTCTAGCTGAGATTTCATTCATGTCAATTTAGTCAATGCCATTTTTCTCATTTATCCTTGTTTCATCTGATATCTAATTAATTAGGACTTATGCATTCGCCCAGAATGCTTTTAACCGGCAGCATTGACCAATCACATTTCGGCATTTAACATATTACTTATTTTTTTGTATAGTTTGAATTTGGAGAGCTATTTTTTATATTGAAAAATTAGCATTTATCTATTTTTCTATTCGTCCGAGTAACTTTATAAATTATTTTCGTTTTAAAATTGGGTAAACAAAGGAATGAGGCTATGGATTGATTAAATAAATTTAAGTTGCAGACAGGTTAGAAATCATAAGAGTACGTAATCCGCGAATGATTAAATGCAACATCGAGTGCCGCAGAAATGACGATAAATAAAGTTAAGCAAAGGTATAGCTTATATTAAATCCATAGCCAGACGTATCGTAATGTAATGAATGCAAAATTAACGTTAAATGGCATCTCGCTGAAGGGTGTTGGTATGGTTGTTCAACCAGCTTCCGCCAATGCACAAAAGCTTCAAAAATCTCAGTTAACATGTAAAGGGCTGATAAATATTGATCTGCCAACTGGATGGGGTCATTTTACTTCAATTATGTAGCACTTATTCTTAGTTGTTTAATCCAATCACATGCTACCAAAATTTAGAACAGTTAGCATCCATACACATCTATGCATAGATATATGCTTTCTAACATATTGATATGCATATGGTTTTCCACTGGCACAATCCTTGAACATTCTTTAGGTGCAAGTGCTAGTTTATTAATTGACGTTGATTGATGGATAAAATGTATGTACATAGACACATACCTGCACACATGCATCAATGCACATATGCATACATAGATGAATGGATGTACACATATATACATGTATACATACATACATGATTACATGCATACATATATATATGCATTCATGCATCCATGGATGCATATATCCATGTATTAATAGATCCCTTAAAATATGCATATATTCAAACGACCCCAGCGAGTTGGGGAATGAATATTTATGTGGCTTTTACATGATAGCAATCTCTTATAAATATGCATATATACATCAAGACACATAGCCATCAATGAATCTATGCATTTTCATTTTCGGCGAGCATTTAAACAGTGATCGAGAAAAGTTTTACCTGTAATGGGCAGTAAACAGATAATGCCACCTTTATGATATGCAAAATGACTTTATGAAATTGAGACTCAAGCATAGAAAAGCACATGTTGTTACACAATCAAGTATAACTCCCACGAGACCATCCACACAAAAAGCATTCAGCAAATGCAGTAATCCGTGGGGTTATAGACAGACATTATGAAACACAGATACGCACACATATACATACAATTACATATATAGATGCATACTTGCATGCATGGATGCATACGAAGACTATTTTTCATGGGATTGTTAAAGAGTGCACTTTCTCTCTATATGCTTCCATATTTTGCATGTGTGCCTATGATCTCTATTACTTTGCCTGTGTTGTTTTTGTGTTCTGTAAGCCCGTGTTCTGAGGAAGAGTTTGTAGTGACCGAGCAGGAGATGTTATAGTTGCAGAGTCCAAACCCAGAAACGAGTTACTTGAGGTGATAATTTATTAATTTTCACAGTTTCTTTCCATTAAAGTGCATTACGAAGCTGTATTTCGTTGTGTACATTTCACCTATTAATCAAATGCAATTAACAAAATAGCAATAGAAAACCATGTGCATGTTAATATGTTGGACAACATGTATTTGTGCTTGGCTATATATTTATCTCCAAAGCCCTCAGTGTTTGATTACATAACCTTGATATTTTCTTCATATTTTTCTTGGTTTGGTATGGTGTGAATGTTGTTGTGATGGATGAAGGTCTGTTTGTGCTATTTAATTGTGGAAGTTGATGTTTGAAAAGTTATTTTTTTATTTGGAAACCGGCATTTATCTGTTTTCTTTTTTGTGTTTCAAAGTCAATGCATTAAATGGCATTGGGATTTATCATGTAATATAGATTTAAGTGACTTGAGATGCATTGTGATTACTTTGAGCGTGTCATTTTTGTTATTCTGTAGATGTGTGTAGTTACAGGAGATGTTGTTGCAGAGTGAAGATCGAGAAACAAGTTACTTGATACATGTATCCATACATACATGGGTGCAGACATCCATCATGGTATCCATATATGCGTAGATACATATGTCTATGAAAAGATGTATCCATAGATACATCAACACATATATGGATAGAAGCCTGTATACATATGCACATAGATGCATCAATACATATATGCGTGGATGCATTTATAGCTACAAGTATACATAGAAACATAGTTGCATGGATAGATAGATACATGCATGGTTGGACACATAAATGCTTAAATGTTTAATTGGTTTGCTTTGTTTCTATGCACTTCTAACTGACTGATTTTCTCAAAGAGAAAATGATTTTAAAAGCTATTCACACGAACATGCATGAAGTGGCATGTAGAGAATATTTTCATAAATCATTTTTGTTTTAAAAAAATTAGGGAAATGCAAAGGCATTGATTGATCAAAGAAAATATATGGTTTTTCTTATTTGTGGAAATAGCTTTAAAAATCATTAGAGTTTTAAAAATTTCAGGAAAATGAAAAGGCATAGGTCCATTTTGCAAAAGCGAAGGCAAAGGTTGATTAAATAATAAAAATGAGAGATTAAAACTCAAAGGTCCAGGCACACAGTGCATAAATGCAAAGTAAATGCATTAAATGGCATTTGGGTGGATGAGAAATTGCTGGAATGGCTTGGGGGACATGTATAGCCAGGCTACTTTGTTCGTTTATTATATACTTAAGTCACTTGCTAGCCATGACTATTACTCTGTGTAGATTGTTTTTCTATTCTACAAGTCTTTGTTCTAGGAGAGTTTACAGTGACTAAGAAGACTTTGTTATAGTTACAGTGTCTAGAACCAAAAATGAGTTACTTGAGGCGTTAATAGTTTTTTCCCTCAGTTTTCTCTTACATTAGAGGTTTAAAGCACACAGTGAAATTGGCAATGTGAGCAAAAGAAATTGTGGTTAATGTCATTTTGCATGTAAACAAGACCATGAAAAAATATTGTCTCATGTCTATGAGTAACGTAGTACATCATTCACTGTACTCATGTGCCATGTCAGCTTTTGAAATTAACTTTCTGGTCTTTTTTTGCAATGCAGGAAGAATAATCATATGTTCACTTGCATAGTGCATAGCAACTTGCTAGGGATATAAATAGTCTATTGAACAAAATTGCCTTAAATGCATAGAGGTGAAAACTAGTAGACATAAAACAAAATCTTATGACTTTATAGGCTATTTGAAACTACAAACAGGTTTTAAAAATTGCATTCTAGCTTTATCTCTATTCTATGGATATTACACAAGAAGTATGTAACTAGTTAACAGAAAAACTTGTTCCATTTTCTAAAGACAAATCACTATTGCAATTAGGAAATGAATTTTTCCTTTATATATGCGTAAGTACTTTTAAATCACGGTTTGTGTTCAAGAATTAGGAATACAAGATGACAAAATGGAAAACAGTAGAACTTTACAAAAAGATTATATTTAGCGAATTCTCAATTGCATTTCAAGCAAAAGCAGAAAACAATTTGAAAATAATTGCATATTGAATGACGGCGGTTACTCTGCAATAATTTAGAATTTTAATATATTGTGCTCGGTAAGTAATTTTTCCTGAAAGGATGACAAAATTGAGAGACAGCAAAGTGTAAAATGTTGTTTTATTTTATCTACAACCACATGGAAATCTTGTCATATTGCAAAATCCTCGATGTATTAAAAAAACAAAGGATATACATAAATCCCTAATGCTGGTGTCATATGCGATTGTTTTAAATAGACTCTGCAAAGCAATCATCCCTAACAAGTAACAATCTGTATCAAACACGAGTAAAGGAGTTGACATATACTATGCTATTCAAAAACAAAACAAAATTCTTATGTAGATTCATTTCGACGAGGAAGAACCTAAGCAAGAACTTTTGTTGCTTATAATGCAAATTGCATTTTATAATTTTAAAATACTTATTGTTATTTGTGTAGCCTATAATAAGCATTGCACCATGTTATAAGCTTTCATTAGAAAATGAAGACCATTTGTTTGTTTTTCTAAAAGAATAGCAATAAAGCTCAAGGAAATGACCAAAATGCAAAGAACTCCCAAAATTACAATTACAATGAATAATGCTCCTAGTGCGATGGATACTATTAGCCAAAACCAATAAAACACTAGCAAGCATTTTTTAGATTCAAGAGACATGCTAAAACAACCATTAACCATACAACCATTTAACACGTGTCTTGTACTCACAAACGTTTCGGCAACAGAACTTAACGCTTCCTTTGCATGAAAGTTTAAAATTATTCCCACGCTAATGATTTCGCAACTCGCCATATAAACATTGCAATATGAATTCTGAAACATTACTACATACCTTTTATAACCCCAAGATACAATTCCCAACTTGCTGGGCATCGCTACCAAAGTTTTCCAAATTACAAAATCAATTGTTGTTTCGGTATGTTTTGTAATGATCTAATAACAGAATTCATCTTTTTGTGGTGCTCATAGCAATAATTATTCTCTCATTTTGTACTTTTAAAGAAGCGTTCTGGGCGTGAACTATTTTATCAATTGGTATTAATACACTATCATGACAACAAGACCTGCAAAATGTATGACACCGAAGCCATCAATGGTATTATCACCAACCTATGTAATGCTACATACCGCTTCAACATATTAACACATGCAAGTTACGGTTTCACCGCCACTTTGTTCCTTCGAATTTGATCATATAAAATCGTGCACAAGGATACTGTAATTTTTTCTTTATTTTAATTATTTATGTATTTTGAAAGACTAATTAATGCCATCTAATTAATATTATCCATTGATGTTGCGGTAAAAGGAGAAAGGAATTGACCATTCACATGAAATGCCTGCCGGACCCACATTAATCGACACACGCCACATATACTGGACTTTGGAGCGCTTCTTTAATCCATCTACATGCAAATAGAAATCACAACCCATGGCATCCATACACACCTATGCACAAATACATGCTATCTAACATATTATCATGCACATGGTTTTCTACTGCTACTTTGTTAATTGGCTTTCATTAACAGGTGAAATGTCCACAAGGATAATTATAATTATTTCTTTCTTTTTATTATTATGTATTTAAAGACTAATTAACAGCTACCTAATTAATTAGATATGAGATGATAGAAGAGTAAATGAGAGCTAGAAACTCGATAAAAATGCCAAAGTTAACATGTGAAAGTCAAGGTGTCCAAATTAAATACTCATTGCATTCCCCAGAAGCACATTTTCCTGAGGAGTTTTGTAAAACAGTTCACTTGCCTTATAAATGCTTCCATAAGGCCTTCATACCTCTCATGATCTTTGACAAAAATTCCAGTGGCCAAGAGCTGTAGCCAGGAACTTCCTATAACTTAAGTCTAGAATTCAGGTTAAGCAAATGGCTTATTAGCCCATGAAACTGGAAGCAACATTGGAAGAGCTTTAGTGGCTTCAACCCATGGAAGATGATTGGCTTGTGCACGTCATTGATGCAATGAAGAGTCTAGAGGAGTGAGTTGTTCCTAGACATGTGCAATGAAAGGAGTGTTCATATGTGCAAGTTCTTCTAATTGTGTTAAGGGTCTTCCGGGTTGATCAAGGATGTTGCTTGAGTTGTTTCTTTCAGTTCGTTTTTGGTGGTGCATATTATGTTTTGTCTGGTTTGTTTTGGGTTTTTGATGTATCTGAGTTCTAAGGACAGAACAAAGTTTTGTATGGGGAGAATTTAACACAATAAATTTAATAGTTTGAATATTGTAATCATGCACCACACATGTATAGGGATAAGATTTCTAGAAGGTGTATTTTGAGCACAAGTGGTTGCATGATGTATTTTAACATCATGAGATAGAATTGTGAGTATGCTTTTCAGTTAGTGCATGAAGTAATTATGGACTATGTAAGTGTAGGTGGTGTTAAGGTAGGTAAGGTTGGTTAGGTAAGATGAGTATTGGTTGCTTCCTTCATCCTTTGTTCCATTATTTGCATGACAATCCACGATAGTTTAGTCAGTGCCGGGGATAAACATTTATATAAACAACACCATTGTTTTGAAATATTACCAATGGATAGAAATAGCAAAAACTCTGCCAATTTCGTTATTCAATGTCTTGTGTGCATAATTGCTTGCGAGTTCATTGTATATGTTTGTCTAGCAGCACATAGGTCTTGGGTCAAGTAGAGGATGGACTCAAGTGTGCTCCAGGTGAGCATGGACTGATATTCCAGTGCATGGTAGTCATAATAAGTGTTTTAGCCTAGGTTGATTGCATGTGGTAAGAAGATGGATAACTAAGAGTTAAAAATTTAACTGTTAAGTACCAAAAAACCAAAGATCACAAAAATCGTAATTATTTATGTATCACTGACATTTACCCTATCTTGGCTCCTTCAAAAGTGTTTTCTTTCAAGTCAATTCATCCCATCTCTGTTGCTTATGAAAGCGAAAGTTATCAGGGAACATTTTCTGGTCAAATCTGCTTGTCTTGCAAAGAACAGATGGCACTAAACATCTTGTGTGTATCTGGACAATCTTTTACCATGAATACTTAAGTTGCATAGCTACAATCTAGGCTATGAAATCTTGTTAAATTTTTTGGGTTTCTTCTTTTTTAGGGGGTAGTAGTTTGGGGTTTGGCTGTACCTCTCTATTGCTGATTTGAGTTCACATCATTATCTCAAATTCAGTATAAAATCTCTAAGTCTGTACCCTAGAAAAGTTGGCATTGAGGATATAGGATTGAATTCCCATCCTCTTGATAGACCCAGTAATAAATTTTTTGATGGGTCGAAAAGGGTATCACTGCTGAGAATGGACCTTTCAACAATAACAAGCTGCAGGAAGCCAATAAGAAAAAAGAGGACAAAACTAAACTTGAAGAAGATGAGGAGGGAGTCCTTCAGGGCTGAAGTGTGGCACACCAAGCAATACTAAGAAGGCAACACCTCCAACGACTAGGAAGCTTGTGTTGCCAAAATTCAAAGCAAGACTACTGCAGTTTGATTCTGATGAACACAACCATCTGTAGCAGCCAGGAAGTGGTTCATCTTGGTAGGTTTCAAGAAATAAAGAAAATTCATGTTGACCTAAAGTCAAATATTACATGCTTTCCAAAGAATCACAAACTTGTAGGAGATGTTTGATATTTTAGCTTCAGAGTAGTCTCATTTTCAACCCTCTTATGAATTTGTTGGACCTTCATCTGAGGTAGTGCACATACTAACTTCTAAGATGTTTAGATATCCTTTGGTTAATCATATGACTACCATTACCGAGATTAACAGTGAGAAAATTTCACATACTGACGATAATGAACTTCTGAGAGAAGATTTCAGTACTAAGTTCTAAGATGTTGAGATTTTCTTTGGTTATACTACTACCAATTCCAAGATAGGAAATCTCACATACTGACAATAATGAAACAAAGAAAATCAGGAGTTCATTGGCCAATATAATCATCTTGAAAGAGATTATTGGAGCCTAATCTTCATTTTATCCAAGAGATGGTAGTCAAAGTGTCAAACTACTAGTGCTATCACATGGAAACAGAAATCTGCAAAAAAACCCGATTAATCGTGTTTTAAAAAAAATCTGCAGGCTGGACAATTTTTTCCGCGATTTTTTGAAAAAATCTTTGACCTTTTGGTCAACAATTTTTTCCCATTTAAAACTCCAAAATCACCAAAAAAATGCATTTAAAACCTACAAAAAATTACGAATAAAATCGTGTTGATTTTCACGTAAAAAAATAAATGATGAGACCATAGCTTGTTGCTTACTATTATGCTTTGATAAATTTTTTCCAAGCATCCATAGATTGTTTGAAAGCACCTGTTTTAGGCTTTTAGCCATAGCAGCAAGGCAGTGAACTGTTTGATAAAATGCTTTGGTAGACATGTATGAAAAATGTCGTAGCATAAACAAGGTAGTGACTTGTTTGAAAAAATGCCTAAAAGAAATGTGGTCTCATGGAATGCCATGCCAAGCTAATGCAATTGGCAATTGCTCCTAGTTATTAGTTATGCAATGTGAAGTAATTGCATAACTGCATAGGTTGAATTTGTAAAAAACTATATTGTAATTGAAATTTTGTCATCTATCAGCATCTAGTTATTAGTTATGCAATGTGAAGTAATGCTTCGAGTTTGAAACATGTGCAATGCAATGAATGTAATCAGCAATACAAATATAAACTACAAAAATCTATTTTCTACAATTCATTAGTTAAACTCTTTATTTTATTTGCTTGCTATATCTCTATGCTATGCAAATGCCTTTCAACTTAAAAAAAAATAGTTTTTATCTCTTCTACAATTTTTTTTTTTTTTTTTTAAATCTGATTTTTTCTCGATTTTTTTCAAAAACTCTTATACTTTTGGGTTGTCGATTTTTTCCCCAAAAGATTTTTGTTGCTATTTTAATTATTATTCACCCAGCATATTGCATTTCCAGCAAGGGTCATAGTTGTAGTTATTAATGTTTCATGTGGTGCCTTGCTTTAAATTGAACTGGACATCAATGAGCAGAGCTCAAAGTTGTTCCCTTTTGGAAAAATTCAATTTCTATATTATTTTCATGACTGCACATTACAAGTTTAGTAATAACCACTTTAAGAAAATGTAGAAACATAACCACCAATAAAATGCAAGTGTCAGCAACATGCCAGTTGACAACAAGGCAATGCAAAGAAAATTCATAGGATCATTAAGAGCTTTGAACATGTTTGGTTGTTTATCTGTCTCTCTATGTTGTCTATCTGTTCATCTTTTTATTTTTTTCCTATCTGTTCATTTGTTTCAGTCTTCTGTCTATCTATGAAGATAACAAAATAGTATGTGTTCATGCAACCAATTAATGGGAAAAGATGTAATTATCATTGGAATACCGAATTCATCACAGACTACAAGTAGCCATTTCCAACAGCATGGAATTGAAAACTAGGGCAAAAGGGGCCCCTAGATTTGAATCAAATACATTCCCCTATCCTTTATGATTTCCTAATAGCGAAAAAGGTCAAAGCACTTGCAGAGTTTGGGTTTACTTCTCTATACTGCATTTGCTTGGTAGTTTCCAAATCCTTTTGAACACATTGTCCTCACATTCTTCCAAACCTCTCATTATGGGACACGTTGTCAGCACATTGGTTTCAAAGCACTCATTATGGGACAACTCTACAGTAATTGAAGATATATAATCTTTACAGGACTTAAATGCACTAAGTAGAATGGACAGAAGGGTTTCTACATAATGCCTATGAAACCACGTTTCTTTGACGACTTTTGTCAAACAGTTCACCTGTCTTTTGTATGCTCCCGTATTTTGGATTTATGCCTACGAGGACAATAACTACGACTTTTAACAAAATTCCTCTATCCTCTATGCTTTGATGACAACGAAAAACCTCAAAGCAACTGCACAGTTTCAATAGAGCAGTTTATCATGTAATGGAGTACTGTGTGTCCATTTTATTTAAAATATATTCTGCTTATAATCAATTATAAGGAAATCTATTTAACCATATAAAAATTAATCTTATAACTAATTATATAAAAGTGGCATATGGGGTGAGAGAAAACTATATCCTTATCTAGATTGTTTGAATTTTCTATAATTTGTAGGCATGCAATTTGATGATAAATAATAATGCTACATACTTATTGATAAAAACTGTCCACTCTCTCTGTGACAAGGGATTAGCTAGGCATTCCGTTCATTAATATTCATGGCTTGAAGGATGGTTTTGCAGAGCAGATGAACATGGGTTCTCCCATTACTCTTTTGTATTGAGTGTCATTCAAGTTTGACAATGGCGGGTTGTGTCTAATCAATGGCATTGCAGACAATTAGGTGACCAACTCACAACTACAACACCAACAATTTACAGGGTCTGTATTTGTGCAGGAGGATGATGATAAGGCGGTGAACAGTTTTGGCATTGTGGATGAGAATTCTATTGAAATGTGTGTTCATCATGCCAAATTGGCAGTATGTAGGGGCCAGAGATAAATCCTCCTTGCTTTGACAATAGGAAAGGAGAGAAGTCCCTTAAAATTGATCGTATATGCCTCTGTTTACTGTCAATTGCTGGATCTGGATGGTGCAAGACCAATTATGGTGGTTCCTTTCACATTACCTAGAATGGGCAGAAACCACATAACCAAACCCACCATGATAACTAGCTAACAAACAAAGCGCCAACACTGCTTAAATCTCCATGATAGAAAGAGGCAAAAAGTTCATACCGTTCCACATACAAGCAACAAGAAGCCCTAATAGAGGAATGCCAAACACAACCATCATCTAGCGGAGCTTGAAAGCAAAAAATGGGGTGATAGCTTAAATAGACACACAAACGAAAAAGATGGAAAAAGATACATGAGACTCACCATACAGAGCAGAGGCGCAACAAGTGATTCTTTATTGCAGTTGTGTTTTCTATGACCTTCGTATACCCTGTTTCAAAAGTACACAATCCATTATCCCCATGATCAAAGCCCAAATCTTTAAACAAGAAACCCTCTAAATGAAAGGTAAAATCATACCTAAATAACATGGCCCATGTTTCTTCCATGAAAAAGCAAGAAAAGATCACATAACAGAAAGACAATGGAATGGAGTCCCTGCGAATCTTGAGGAATGAAAACTAAAAGCAAATGTGGTGGAAATGCATGATTAAATATATGCGCTCAAAATAACCATTGGAATGGATGTGTATGGATTTTTTTAAAAATCAAATGCATTTTGTTCATTTATGGTTGAAGGAAGCGGCCTATTCAGTTGCATTTGGTTCTTGCCACAATACTTTTTGATGCTTTGATATGGAGGTGAGTATAGAATGAATTTAGTTATGTCAAACTTTACAGGACTCACATGCATAAAGTAAAATTGACAAAAGGGTTTCTACATAATTCCTATCAAATGCAGATGAAACCTTCGCATTTGAATGAGAAATTCGAATAGATAATACTTAAACTAGTTTAAAATAAAACCCTACTTGCATTTCTTGTATTAAATAGAAGAAAACAGGAAAAACTTACCTCTTCTGACCTCAAGCAACTTGTTTCTCGCTGTCCAGTGCGCAACTCTGCAACTACAAGATCTCCTGCTCGGCCACACGATAGAGCACTATGAAATACAACTTCATTATGCACTTTAATGGAAAGAAACTATGAAAATTAACAAATTATCACCTCAAGTAACTCATTTCTGGGTCTGGACTCTATAACTATAACATCTCCTGCTCAGTCACTACAAACTCTTCCTCAGAACACGGGCTTACAGAACACAAAAACAACACATGCAAAGTAATAGAGATGCATAGCAAGTGGCTTAACTCTATATTAAATGACCAAAGTACCCTGGCCACGCAAGGCCACCAAGCCATTCTAGTGCCTTCACCTCCAGCCAAATGCCATTTAATGCATTTAATTTGCATTCATGCATTACGTACGTCTACCCACCAGTTTTATTATAAACTATGCCTTTGCTTAACTTTATTTAATCAATCTATGCGCTCGCATTTTCCTGATATTTTAATGCATTTAATCTGCATTCATGGATTACGTACCTCTAGCAGCCAATTTTTAAACTATGCCTTTGCTTAAATTTATTTAATCAATCTATGCGTTCGCATTTTCTCGAATTTTTAAAACGAAAATGATTTATAAAGCTACTCGGACGAATAGAAAAATAGATAAATGCTAATTTTCCAATATAAAAAATAGCTCTCCAAATTCAAACTATACAAAAAAAAAGTAATATGTTAAATGCCGAAATGTGATTGGCTAATGCTGCTGGTTAAAAAGCATTCCAGGTGAATGCATAAGTATTCCTACCTGGCGGCAGGAACTAATAATATATTATTTTAAAATTAAAATTAAACTTACTTCAATTAATACTAAATTGTTTTTTTCCAAATATTTTTATAAATTAATTATTTAGAAAAAAAAGTTGAGAATAATAAATATATTTATATTAATGTTTCAAAATTAAAATAATAATAAATGAAGTATTTAATTTTTGGTTGGATGTAGAATATGATATTATGTATTGTTTTAAGACAATTTATCCATATTACAAAATTTAGATCTTATTAGACTAAAACATTAGAATACATAATATTTATGCTTTTTGTCACATAATCTTACAAATGTGAATCTAAATGAAGCTCATGAGTATGATTTCTATTAATTCTAGATATTTGCTTTTAGCTCACCTCAAAGTCTTTAGTTTGATCTTTGCGTTAAAATAATTTGTGTCCTAGAAATTTGTTCATGTCAAACGTAGATTTCCTCCTTGTATTAAATCTTGATAAGAATGCGAAATTAACAACTTTGGAGAAGATGCAATATGCAATATATCCTTAAATACATGTAGATGATTAATTATAGACTTTGTGATGTGTGTCAACGAGTGTTCATTCCATATATTCACTAAATACTTTAAATGAATTAAGACTAATCTTTTTTATACAACTTGTCAAGTGTGAAATGAATCAAATTTTAAATAAAGGAAAATAAATAAACCTAAACTTAAATTTAATTATTAAAATGAAAATTTCATTTTATAAATGTAAAAATAATGTAATTTTTTTCTACAATTAGTTTGAATGGGTAGTAGAGTTGGCTTGGATAGTGGGTTTACTCCCCATTGGTCTCGGGTTTGACTTTGCTCTCGGGTTTAAGAGGTGAGACTTCTTTTGTCTCAAGTACCCAAGGTAAGGGCTGCTGGGCCCTGAACTAGATCGTGGGGACAACCTGTTGTATCAAAAAAAAAATCTTCTACAATTACTATATATATAAATCCAAAACAATAAATTAAAAATAAATGTAATATAAAATAAATAACCTTAAATTTTACTCTATAACCAATGTTTTACCATAAATTAATGAAAAAAGCATGCCTCTTACTTTTCTAACGGACAATTAAACGGTAACAGGTATTCAGTTTTCGCCAATAGGATATTATAATAATAATAATAATTATAATAATAAAAAATAATTAAAAAAAAAATTAAACAAGGAACCCGGTCGGCTTATCCAAAAATATCGGTCATCAGGCGTCCTGAATTTTTAATTAACCCGACCGTCGTTTGAAAAGAAGTGCACCCACGAAAAGAACAGGCCATTAATAATTTAATCGTTGTTGGGTGTATATTGTTTTTTGTATTTAAATCCAGCCCTCATCGGATTCGAACCTGCGGCTCCTCCACAGAGCTCTAAATCTTCATCGCCAGGCAAATTTGTACAATGCTACCATAGAAAGCAAGGAAGTTTCTTGTCTTTTATTCTGTGTGGAAGTGTGGCTGAATCTTTGCTTCATCCCATGATTCCTAAAAAGCTGCTGTGTATGGCATTGTGAAATGAATATCATCAAGTGAAGTATATAATGGAACCAGAGCCAGGGGATATTGCAATTGTACTTTCCAGGGCGTCCAAGCTTCATTCAAAGCTGAGCACCTGTATTATCGAGAGAGCATCATCGGCACAGGATGAAGAAGAAGATGATTATGAAGACACAGAGACCCTAAGCCTAATAAATATACGAGACGCTCTTGAATCGCTTGAGCAGCAGCTTTCTTCTCTCCAGGTCAGCAATACCCATTTCATTTCCAATTTGTTTTTGCCTTGTTTGACGCTCTACCCTTGATTTTTTTTTTCGTTCTGTCTTTTTGCGGAATTTCTTTTCCTTTTGCAAACTAGTGTAATGCAAATTAATGTAAAGTATCCAATGACGTATAGCATTTTTATAGCCGTTTTGAGATGCCCTTCGAGGATTTGGGTCATACTGTAAAGTGAGGTTAGCGTAAATGTGAGAGAAGAAAATGGAAGAATTAGGCATAACTGGCATGTACAAGCCAAATACCATCACCAATAGATTGACCTGCTGGAAGGACTCTTTGTGTTATTGTTTTGAGGGAAAAAATGACACCATATTTTTCAGCTATAACTGCTGAAAAGAGGGTTCAATAAACAAAGAGGCTAGCTACGCATTGGCCTTGTGGTTACGTATAAAGTACACTGAAACTCAATTGGAGGGTTTGGTCAAGGTTCAAGGTGCACCCAGTTGAAGGTAAATTATTTGTGCAAGAGAAATGGAAAAAATGCTGCACATTCTACCTTTTCTTGCGTTTGTTCCATAATGTGGCCAAGAAATGACTCTCCATTGCTTACGGAAAACCCTCTTAGATAGCAGAGGTGAGACTATGAGGCTCCCTTAATGCCCAAGCCATCAGGATTTCTTGTTTCTGGCTGCTGGTTTGTTTTCCCTTCAGCTTAATTTCTCTGCAACCAATCTTTGAACTCAACCATCCTTAAATGCATGGGTTAGTGCTTCGGCCCTGAAAGTCACTGATATAAAATAAAAAAATCTATAGGCGAGTAGGCCTGGTAAATGCATCCTGAAGATGCTTATATTGACTTTGTAGAAATCTTGCTACTATGGTTAGCATGCTTTTAACGTAACATTATTGTTGCATGAGAATTGTCATTTGGATGAGCCATTATTTGGATCATCAGTCAAAATATATTGTAAGCGTTCATAAATGAATCTGAGTCATACATACATGGGAATAGTGCAGTACTTGCTAGGATCCTATCACACCTCTTCCCGCAAAATGTTGTGAAAGTTAGTTTTCCTCTATTGTATTGTCTTTTACAGAGTTTAACCTCCCTTATCAATAGCAATCAAACTTCTTGCTATTTGGTATGCTGCCCAAGAGTCACAATTGAGACTAGTCTATCATCTTTCTTCCAGTGAACCAAGATGCTGATTGATGGGTTTTTTAAGCAGAGGAATATAGTCAGTAAATCATTTGAGAGGGCACTACGCTTAAAACTTAGCTCGGTAAAACAAATCACGTTGAAGTCAATGCCAAGAAGATATGAAACTATGATCATCACATACTAGTCATGGGATATGTTGACCTAACATACTGCGGACATGCGCATGAACATTTATGTTCTTTCGACAAGCTAGGAATGTTACAACTATTCTTTATGACCATCTATGCTTTTTAGATAGCTTCTGGATACTTTTTGACTGTGTAATTGCTTAATTTTCCTTGTGGGAGTTCTAAAGTGCAATCAACATTGAAATGAAGCATCTATTAGCAACTAGAGAGCATAGAATACACATAACAATGAAAGAAACAACAGCTTAGACTGGAGAAACCCAAAATGTGAGAAATGCCAGAAGAGTGAGGTATCTCCTCCTCAAGCCACTACCCATGAGCTGGTACAATGGTTTACTGCCTTTGGGAGGATTTCATTGACTTCTTTTGCTCCGCCAGCAAGATCCAAACACCATATAAGCCATGCAATTGTTTTCATTCTTCCCTAATCACTTTACTTCTCCTTTAAAATTCATAGGCTGAAGCAACTATAGCCCAACAAAATCAATTTTCTAAGAAACATTAAGTAAAAGACTCACGGATTGTTACATGACCTCTCTTGGAGCTATACACGGAGTAGCAAAGGAACTTCAGAGGGGAGCCCAACAGACTTCTGTCACCGAAATCAAGGAATCTCCAATGCTTTAGCTTCCAAAAATGCTGCAGGCTCTGTATTTAGATCCTATTAGAGATAGTTTCTGCTGTGTCTGAACCTTTCTTTGCCAAGAGCCTTTGCATGTGATGAGTTCAACTGAGTCAAATCTGTTAGACAAATTTGAGTAGGTTTAAATCTGTTAGCCATGCATGTTTTCTGTAGAACATCGGTATTAAGATTGTCTGAATCACTCAATGCACCTCTCTCAGTTCTGACCTGACAATCTGATTTGTCTAACTCACTTCAGTTATATTTCATACTAGAATGAGTCATTAAGAGTATGAAGTACATAGAAGATCTTCATGAGAAGATTAAGTGACAAAGTTAGCTAATTCCACTAACTTAACTGATCCGTCTTTGGATCAGTAACCTTCCCCTTGGCTTAAGCATTTTGTAGAGAGGTGTTTATAGGTGATGTCAAGATGTATGTATGAAACCCCAGCTAACCACAGCTAGGGACAATAGGGACCTGGCATACATTAGAGGTAAGTCTTCTATCATTGACTCTTCAAAGGTCCTAGTATTCAGCTTTTCTTCCTTTGGTAAAGTATTCCTTGTCCTAACCCTCTAAGGATCTTGATGCTGCACAAGTAGAGTAGATCATTTATTTCTACTTTTGGAAATGTCAAAGGGAAACTTATAAGATAATTCCATAGAGTTTTGGAATGGGGTGACAGGTTTCAGGGACATTGGGACCAAAGACCTAAATTTGGGGATGAGAGAGGGATGGTGGCACACATAATATATAATAATAAATATTTTAATATAATTAAGTATAAATAATAATGTGTAATATGTAATGTGTAGTTTTGTATATTATTAATAATAAATAATTTAATATTTATATATTAATTTTTTTGATTCATAAAACATTTTATATATTAATATTTATAATTTTTAATATTTTTTAGATTGGGGTTCTTATTGGGGCCCTAGCCCTTGGATTGTGAGCGTTCCGCATCCCATACAATTCATTTTGTAGGGGTACCACATTAACTAATGCTCTGTTGGTGGGGGATACTGCTATAGTACATTCAAACTCCTCCTATGGTGTTCTTATCACTCGAATGCCTCTTCGCCTTGTTGCATTCTTTCTCCTCTTGTATGGCATCTATGTCATCTTCCCCATCCTCCACTCCTTTAACTTGAACTCTTTCTCCTTCGATCTCTTCCTACAAGGCAACTACTTCATATTCCTCCTTGCTTTCCTCTACCTATGAGCCTACTACGCACTATCATTGGGGGGAATTGAACATTGGTCTCCAACATGAGAACCAAGTGGTCTTGCTAATTGACCACAATCCCTTTGACATTTAATAATATTTTTTAAATAGCTATAATATATTAAATATATTGATATTTATTTATTATATAACATGTATAATATAATAATATATAAATCAACATTCACTAAGTTGCACAAATTTCCAAATGTGAAAGGTGTAGATTGAATCTAGAGAGCTTGGAGTGCATTTCATAGAGCTTAAAGTGCATGCATACCATTGTTCAATAGCTTGGATAAGAACTTTATGAATTTTAGGCAATTCTAGATATGCCGAAAGGAATCACCATTAATATAGACTTGAAAGTGCCAAATAAGAGAAAGCATAAACATAGACATGATAGATTGTCTTGTATAAAATTGGTCAAAGTCTTTACAATCATGAAACACTAATCACTGCACTTCCACACATTTTTCCGTCCAAAAATACACTTAAAGAGGTCGCCAGTTGTGGTTTTTGAATGAATTTAAGAGTTTTTGATTTTTTTTAAACACTAGCAATGTTTAAGGGATGTTAGGGTGTCTCTTAGCCATTCCCAACAGGGGGTACACGTTGGAGATATCCTTTGCTTTTGCATGGCATCCTAGGGATGTCCCTTGCTTGCTGGTGGTAGTGGGGGTATGTTCCCTTGGTGTTTCACCATCCTCGGGACATTTTTATTCTAGAAATGACTTGTTTTCTTGGGGGAGGTGTCCATGTGGAACACTATAAAATATTTTTTTTGGTATCCATGGATCTTTGATTAATTCAATTGGAAAGATCAGCCTAATCCTTGAAGACATTCTACATTCTATTCTACCATCTTGGATGGAATGGAAAATGTGTTACTTTTTATTAGTCCAATCCAAATTACAAGAATTTGTACAATCCCTTCATTGAACCAAGTTATTCATAAGAGAGGCTTGGAACTTGACATGTGTAGAATTTGAAAGATACTTCAACTCTACGAATTGATGATAGAATGAATTGCATTTTTTCCTCTAAACTATACTTGCTACAATTTCATTATATCTTTCATATTGATCTTTTGTGCAACAAGAAAATAAGTAACTATTAGCTTCTAATGAGATCAATGCAAATTCCTATCATTATATTGCCCTATTTGTGGAATTCAATTGGAGATGGCTTGTTTTGATTTCCCTTTACAATTTCTACTTTTGTAGAAATGACCTTAATCAATATTATAAGTAATATTCTCTTTGTATTAACTCATGTTATGGACCAAAATTCTTATTCCCTATCTCTTGCATCTCTCTTGGTCCAATTTTATGTGTGTGACCTTCCTCTTCTTTTCCTTTGTGTTTGAATAAGGTCCCTGAAGTCTCTAAGTCTGAAGGCATGCCCAGTTTTCTAAGTGATTGTTAGTTGTTGGAGTTTTGGAGTTCCTTGTCCAGACATGCTTTCTTGTCAAAGTCCGAACTTTCCTTGGTCCCCATTGGTCTTTTGGACTTCCCCATCCTGGCATGTTTTTCTTCCCAACTATGCTTTACCTTTTGGACTTTCCTTGGTCCATTGGACTTTTGGACTTCCCTTTCCTAACATGTTTTTCCTTCCAACTCCGCATTACCTTTATGCTTGTTGGAGTGTCAAACTTATCCATCCAAGCATACCTCACATCCATTCCCCGCCTTCATTCCCTTCTCTTGTCGGGCCATCAGAGTTGTCCATATCGGCATCCCTTTCTTCAAACCCTGCTCTTTTCCCTTGTCTTGTTAGAGT
Organism: Sequoia sempervirens; assembly: GCA_007258455.2. Classification (NCBI taxonomy): domain Eukaryota; kingdom Viridiplantae; phylum Streptophyta; class Pinopsida; order Cupressales; family Cupressaceae; genus Sequoia; species Sequoia sempervirens. Next base: position 227,691,338 of record VDFB02373365.1, read on the forward strand.
TTTCAATTTGTCCTTACCATCATGCTCTCTTGTTTGAACTTTGATCTCCGACTAGTAGTAAGGGGCATGAAGTACCTCCAACTTGTGAACTTTGACACTCTTGCCATTTTTCTTGTTCACTTCACCTACTTCCTTACACATCTGGTTCACCATTAATGCTCAAATGGATGGTGCATCTTCTAGAAGGTTTTTTGTGGGCATAACAAAATTATTTAATAATGGGGATGTGGATCCACCTATACCTCGGGCACAACAATTGAAAATGTGGCTTTGGTTGCCATTAATGTGGTAGTTAGGGTTTCAAACCCTACGGGATCTCTTGCCATTATTGTGAAGTCCATTTGTAGGTCATAGAAAACATTTCCCCATAGTTCTTGTGTATGTCCAAGGGTACATGGCACGATTTAAAGTGTAGTTTGAAGGAAAATGATGCCCATTAGTTATGGGTGGTTTTCTCGGCATACCAGTCTTGAGATATTGGCATTTAATGTAAGTTTTGACATTCTTCTTGGGGTATTAAGGATTCAGAGTTAGAACAAAAGATTACTATGAATTATTTTGTTTAGAAAGCCTAATTGGAAAATTTCTCTAAGCATTTGTGTTCATGCAGCCAAATTCGAGGATGAAAACCCTTGGATTTGTAGGAGACCAAAGGATGAAAACCCTTTCGGTTTCACAGATAGAGGAAAAAGTCCTTTTGGCCAGAGGAACAATCTCATGTAGAGGTCATATTCAAGCTTTCATGGCAGTGGATCCTAGCAATGTTGAGTTTGCACAACACTTGTAGTTGTCGTGGGTGTAAGCCTTGAACGTTCCATTTGTTACTTCTGCTATAGTAGTGTATTGTAAGGAATATCAAACCCATTTATCATAAGAACTCGAGCTGCATGGGATTTATATTGTTTGTTGTTTGGGTTCAAGTACAATCATTTACTATTGTTGTATTTGCTAGTGTGTGTTGTTTTTCTAATATACTACATACCCATGTAATGTAAGGCCTTGCAATTTATTGCATATGTAACTTGATGTGAAATAGGTTTCAATGAATGCAAATCAATACTTACAACGTGGGTTTTATCAAATATGATCAATGTTTCAATTGCGGTTTCTTTTGTTGTTAACCAAAATTATACTAATAGGGTTAAGGTGTTGCGGGAGTCAAAGAGTAAATTCTGGGGTTGTAAAGTTTGTTAACTATATTGAAACCCTAAAATTATTTGTCGCATTTACAGATATCACGAATATATCTATCTATATGTTTGTTAGCAGTTAGTGATAGGAGTTTCCATAATGCAAAAGGGTGGAACGGAAGAAGCTCATGAGGATAAATTTTGATATGTGTTTTCCAAAAGTGTAGAAGAGATATTCAAGGTAACATACAAACTTATTATCTGTGAATTTTTTAATTTGCTGTTCTTTTTTTGGTTTATTAATTTTGTATAAATCTAAAATTTTAGTTGATTGAGCCTTTGGTCAAGGTTCTACATTTACTTGATGAGAATAAAATGTCAATGGGTTATCTCTACAAGGCTATGGATAAGTCTGACAAGGCCATATTGCATTATTATGATGGAAACAAGAGAAAAAAAATGAAGTCATATAGTGAATTATTGATCACAAATGGACCAACAAATTCTACCAACGAATACATGCCATAGGGCACTACATAAACTCCAAATTTTTCTTATTTGATTCTTGTGAGGTTGATGAGGAGGTTATGGCAGTTGTCACAATATGGATAGAGGATGATGTTTGACATAATCCTTAGAGACCAAGCTCTAGATGAGAGGCTTTTTTCTAGATTTGTATGCATTCGAAGGATGGCAATCCAATAGCCATGCAAAACAAAATTGAGTCCTTTAATCACACTTCTTTGATAACTGCAATTTTAGCTTAATAGCATAAAGTTTTATTGTACTCCAATGCCAAATTTTTAGAGGCTAGCCATTAATGTTTGGTGTTAGCCCTTTAGTGTTTTTGGGTGTGAGTGCAATTGTATTATGTTTGGAAGCATTCACACTAAGAAGAGGAATATGTTGACCCATGAGTGCCTCGGTGACTTTATCTTTGTCCTATACAACCTTTGCTTTTACACCAAAAATGTTTAGGGGAAGGGGTCTCATGATGCCATTGACTTGAATGACATTGGTCCATATAAGAATGGATTGCTGAGGATATTGATGTCATGTCCATTGTCAGAGATGTTGTTGAAATTGTTGGAAAAATGTTGTCATTGATGTCAAAGGTAATGCTGGTCGGCCTCCTTATGTTAGCGCCCTCAATATGGTGGAAAAATGAAATGAAATTATTTCCATGGGCCGACCCCTCTAAATGTGGTGCCCAATTTTGTATGGGTTAAAATAAATAAATAAATAAATTTCTTAATGAGACCGACCCCCTCATTGTGGCGTCCCATCTTGGGGATTTAAATTTAAAAATAAAAAATAAAAAATAATATTTTATAGGGGCTGACCCCTATTGGAGCGCCCAAGATGAAGGTGAAAGGGTGCATATAAAAACAAGGAGTTGCATCAATTTAGAAACGATATGTTGATTTATGAAGTCGCCTCCCTTGGTGAAGATATTTAAAGAGATTGTGGAGTCGATTTGAAAGAAAGCAAATCATTGAATATCATTCGTATAAGGAGCAGATTTAAAGGGCATATAAGTGCAAAATTTTGAAGATATATGAGCAGAATTATAAGAGACATATGCAGATCCATAAGAGCTTTATGGCGGAATTTATGAAGGATCTTTAAAAATTCTGAAGGCAGCTTTTGATGAAGTAGTGAGCAGATTTATGAAGGTGAATTAGGGCAGATCTAAGAAGTTTCAAATAAATTATTATATTGTTCATTTGGAGGTTGGTGCCTTCTAACTAAGGAGATCGAGAGGTTGGTGCCTCTCATTAGAAGAGATTGGTGTCTCTTGTTGAGTTGGTGCTTAGTTGTGGGGATTGGTGTCTCCAGTGGATTGGTGCCTACGAAAGAAGTTTTGTAAAAGAAGTAGGTTGGTTCCTACAAGAAGATCTACATATAAGCAATATTTTGTTGTGGTTTTTTCCTGCAAGGGTTTCCACATAAATCCTGTGTTCATCTTGTGTTCTTAATTGCTAGATCTTGCATGTGTGCTTTTGCTATGGTTAATTAAGTTTTGAAAAGTTAAAGATTGTTGTTATACTGATTCACCCCCTCTTAGTATAATTGAGTGCTCTTCAATTGGGATCAAAGCAGCTTCCTTCGGAGATAGTCTAACCGCTAGAAGAAAGATCTAAAAGAGCACATATGGCCTAGCAAGAAGGATATGGATTCTCATCAAACAGGGCACCTTTGTTTGATGGAACAAACTATGCCTTTTGGAGCATAAGGATGCAAACCTATTTGAATGCTCTAGGGTTTCATATTTGGCAATCGGTGGAAAATGGCTATATAGCCCTTGCGACTCCCCCAACGGATTAGGCAGGAAAGAGGGAAAATGAAAACAATGTAAAAACCAAGAATGCGATTTTGTGTGGATTATTTGAATCAGAGTTCGTAAAAGTTATGCATTGCAAATCCGCTAAGTATATGTGGGATAAGTTGAAGAATAACTATGAAGGAGATGATAAAGTAAAGAAGACAAAGCTTCAAACTCATAGAAGACAATTCGAAATCCTTAAGATGAAAGAAGAAGAAAACATAGCCTCCTATTTGCTTCGTGTTGATGAGATCGTGAACACAATTAGAGGTCTTGGTGAAAAGGTTGAAGAAGCCGCGATTCTCCAAAAGGTATTAACGTCTTTACCTCTAATATTTGGTTTCAAGGTTTTAGTGATTGAAGAAATGAGAGATCTAGACAAATTAACGAAGGATGAGTTGCATGGGATTCTTACTGCCTATGAAATGAGGATTGAAGAGAAACCATCTAAAATTGAGGCAGCCTTCAAAGCATTAAAGGTAGGGAAAGAACAAAGTTATATGAACCACGTGCTAGCTCAAACAATGAAATGAATGAAGAAGAAGCTCACTTCATGAGAAAGCTAAAGAAAATATTCGGGAAGTACCAAGGTAAGTTACCTGTTAAATGTTTTAATTGTGGTAGAAATAGGTCATTTTGCTTCTAAGTGTCCACAAGGCAAGAGTGAAAGCAGTGATGATGAAGAGGATCACTACATGAAGAAGGGAAGAAGATATCAACAAAAGAAGGGTTACAAACAAGGTCAACATGAAAAGGAATTTTGGAAGTCAAGAAGAGTCTCTATTCCAAGAAAGATAATAGCTCATTGAAAGAAAGCGACGAAGAAATTTCAAACAGTGATAGAGAAGAAATACTCTTCATGGCGATGGAAGCAAAGGATGATGAAGACGAAAAAAAGAAGAAAAAGATTTAGAAGAGCAGAGCGAAGACGAAGGAGAAGTGGATCTTGAGAAGGAACTCCATTATGCCTACAGTGAGATCGAGAAGCTTAAGAAAAGAAATTTGAGACAAGGATTACAAATTCAAGAGGACAGTAAAGCCAAAGAAAAATTAACACAAGGTCTTGAAGAATTAGAAAAGATGATTGTAGATCTAAAAGTGCAAGTAGAAGAATCAAAAAGGATTGAAAAGGAGATGAGAAACCAATTGAAGACAAAGGAAGAAAATTGCGAGAAACTGGAATTTGAGATTGTTTTCCTAAGAAAGGAATTGGAGAGGACAATGGCTCAATTAAATAGAAACTTGAAGAACAAGAAGAGTTCAGAAATCTTGGATGACATCATCAAATCTCAAAAGCTTATGTTCGATAGGAGTGGTATTGGCTATGAAGAAGGACAAAGTTCTAAAACAATTCAATCATCGAAGAAATTGAATGAAGAGAAGAAGTATGTTGATGTCCTTATAAATTCCATCAAAGACGAAATCAGCAAAAAGGAGAATTGGAAGCCAAGCTTACCTCCAAAAGCTAAGAATGACATAGTCGGGAAGCCCCTTCCACCAAGGCAAACTCATACGCCCAGGTTCTATCATTCCTTCTTTGGTTATTGCTTTTTGTGCAATCAATTTGGTCATAAGGCAATAGATTGTAGAATGCATGCACAAAATAACTTTAGGCATAAAGCAATGAATTATGGAGTATGGAACAAGAACAAAAGTCACGAGTTCATAAACAAAAATTTCAACTCTTTTGCTTCTCTTGTGAATCAAAACATGATATGTTACAAGTGCAATAATTTTGGGCATACAACAACATTTTGTAGTAGTGGCATTGCAAAACCATCCAAACAAAGTAAGAAGGAAGAAACAACAATCAAGCAAAAAGAGGAGAATTAAAAAATATGGAGAAAGAAGAAGGAATAAGAAAAGAAAGAAAAATCCATGCTGGTTCAAACATCCCTACACGCACGAAATGGAGGAAATCAATGGTATATTGATAGCCGTTGTTCAAAGCATATGATAGGTGATAAGAGTAAATTTCTTACCTTCAAACAAGTGAATGGTGGATTAGTGAAATTTGGAGATACTGCTTCCACAAAGATATTAGGGAAAGGGACACTCAGGTAAAACAAAAACCGAGAATGTGCTATATGTTGAGGGGCTAAGACATAATCTTCGAAGTGTAAGTCAAATGTGTGACCAAGGACACACTTTTACCTTTCATGCAGAAGGATGTGAAATTAGCAAAGTAGGGAAGCAAGTGGTAGAAGCCAAAAGAGCAGCTAACAATCTCTATGATCTTAAGGAGACTAAAGGAGAAAGATGTTGTATGAGTCAAGAAGATTAAAGTTGTTTATGGCATAGGAGAATGGGGCACATAAACTTTGACAATCTTGTCAAGATCAGCCGTAAGGAAGTTGTGAGAGACATGCCAAAGATTTCAAAGCCCTCAAACATCACTTGTAAGCAATGTCAACTTGGGAAACAAACTAGAGCGAGTTTTAAATAGAAGGAACACTCTAAATTGAAACCGTTGGAGCTTATACATACAAATCTTTGTGGTCCAACTAGAATAAAAGGTATGCAAGGAGAGGTATTTCATGTTGTTAATTGATGACTATTTGAGAATGACTTGTGTCACATTTTTAAAAGAAAAATATGAAGCTTTTGACAAGTTTAAGGCATTCAAAGCCTTAGTGGAAAATGAAACAGACTTAAAGATCAAATGTCTTAGATCAAATAGAGGAGGAGAATTCACTTCAAATGAGTTTGAAGACTTTTGTGAAAAGCATGGGATAAGAAGACATTATTCTGTTGCAATAACTCCACAACAAAATGGAGTTGTGGAATGGAAGAATAGAACCATCCAAGAAATGGATAGAGCCATCCTAAATGATTCCAAATTACCGAACACATTTTGGAGAGATGCGGTTCATATGGTAGTGTATGTTTCAAACTGTGGACAAATCAAAGTAAACAATAGAAAAACACCATATGAGTTATGGAAAGAAAGGCCTGCAATAGTAAAGCATTTCAAGGTGTTTGGGAGTACATGTTACATAAGAAGAGATGAAGATTTGGGAAATTTTGATACTAGGGCTGATGAAGCAATATTCCTTGGCTACTCTTCAAGAAGTAAGGCATACAAATGCTATAATAAGAGGTTGCATAAGGTTAGTGAAAGTGCAAATGTGAAAGTAGATGAGGGAAGATACTACGAAGAAAAGACACAAGAAGGTGTTCCTCAAAATGAGGAAATTTGCAAAGAAGAGGAAACAGAGGAAGAAATTGAGAAGGAGATAGTTGAGCAAAGAGATCCAAAGACACCATCAAGAACATCATCCAAAACACTATCCAGATTTGTCCAAAGAAATCATCCAAAAGATTTGATTATTGTAACACTCTACCAGTTCAATAGTTTAAATATGTAAACTAACTACAACTTTCCGCTGAAAATAACTAACTTGTTTTCATGCTAGGGTTTCCTTTGCATTTTGAACAGAAAAGAAAAACAATTTTAAATAAGTACATAATATTCAATTTCTCAACTAACTTTTAAATTTACAGTTTCAGCTGAAAATAAACAACTATCTAATTTCCATTTAACTGAATATACAAATGAACTTTAACTAACTTTTCTTTGCTTTCAAAATACAAGAACATTAATTACAGCTAAACAATTAACATGCTAAGTAAACATTTCCGAAATTTAAAGAGAGAGAAGGGTTTCAAGAAGATACAATTAAGAAGCTGAAATACTTGAGCTTGACTCTGTCATCATGGGAAAAGGAATATCATCAAGGGCTTTACCACCCATCCGAAGACCTACTGGCCTCCCGTGTTTCTTCTATTGAAGAAACCTGACCCTTCACGAGGGTAATCAACAAGGATCACTATTTATCATCATGCGCCTCTGAGCCTGGTGTCATGAACCTATACCGCTGGTCGATCCCTCCTCTGTAGGTACCTCCTAACTAGAAGGATCATTCTGACCAGAAGTATATCTGGTTCATGATAGCCGACCAATGCCTATCTGGCATCATACCTTGGCCAAGGATTTCATTATCATTACTGGCACTTTTGTGCCGTCAACATTCTCACCCTTGCTTGACATGATTTCATTTGTCTAAAAAATTAAATTAAATTACAATAATTGGTTTGAATATCATTTTCTTTTAGTTTCAGGTTATGTCTTAACCATAAAGTTTATACAAATGAAAAGAGATTGAAACAACATTGTGGATTTCAAGACTCATTTATATATATATATGCCCAAGAAGTCTCGATTGAGCAAAGATATGCACATGTTTAGCTTCTAATTCAAGAGGAGAGAATTCGGCTTATCTAGATAGATTAAGATCTTTGGTAATTTCCAATTGGTTTAATTGAACCTAGACACAGATTTTACCCAACGTATGGCCATATAATTTTGACAGGAACGAACTAGATGAATTTCAAAATAAAGACTAGGTTTAGGGTTTAAGATGAAAAGAATGTAAAAGTCTCATCTCAGATAAGTTGAGGACAGAGTGCAGAGGAAAGAGTTTGGTTCAAGCATGAAGCAATTGTATTTAGAATAATTTAGACGACAACTGGTCTAGCAATTAATTTACCTTTTAAGAAGAGACGAGTTTTCGAAGCAGAAGTTTATTAAACTTTTCAATATTGAAAGATCCTTTTAAAGAAAAGAAATACGAATTCTTCCATTCCTACAACTGGTATTAACTCTTTGATATTCATTAATTCATGAGAAAATCCAGAACAATTTTTCAATCGAAGCTAGATTTACAGTTTCAACGCATTTACGTGCCTGATTGAGAAATGCAAATCTTGATGAGACCTTGCGCTGGATTCTCCAAACATTTGTGTAGAAGACTTGAACTCAAGCCACAAATTCCACTATGCCTGATTGTGAAGACCAAGATAGCCGCCACCAAAAATTCGTCTTAGAGGAAGTAGCACTTAGAGAAAAATAGAGGAAGATCCGACAAGAAAATCGTGGTACAAGAGTGATGCTAACAAATGGATGACATGAGACTCAATAATGAATGCAAATGATTCACAAATAAGTTAACAAAGATTGCAATGAAATTGAACCAGAGTTGGAGTGAGAGCAGAAAAACGAATGCATAAGAGAGAGCTCCAAATTCACACGAATGCTCTAAAAATCCTCCGCCCAAGAGTACAAGAGCCACGTGACTGCATGGCTTCCCCATCTTGGCCGTTTCAATCAAAGGCTTGAAAGAGGGTGGCGGGGAAACTACTGCCAGCCAACACCGATGACCCATTCCACAATTAAATTAATTTTTAACTTTAAGCCTTACATATGATTTATTTTTAATTCGATAGCATAAGAATTATAATTTTATTGTTGATTCAATAATTTATAATCATTGCAATTTTTCCCAATTTATATTTCGAGAATTGGTTGATCAACTCCGAGAGTAGATTATTAATAATTAATTAAATTGACTTGTTTAATAATAATTATTTTAAATTACATATAGCCAAGTTATGATCTCGATGCATTGTCTTACACTGACTCAAGGTTTGATGATAAAATCGATCCTTTGTCAACCACATCCTCTCCCTGATGATATCTCCTTTTCCCTTGTGGCGTTGGCAATCCTGCATCCACTGACAAGAATTATGGTTAGATCGTTCTCAAGCGTTGGCAATCCTGCATCCACTGACAAGAATTATGGTTAGATCGTTCTCAACGTTTATATATATATATTTATATATATTCAAATATAATTTCATGAACACATTCAATTTCACATGAATAAGAAAATCACTCGCATATATCAGAAAATCGCTTGCATTTGCAGTTATGACAAATAAAACATTTATTTTATCCTCAATTTCACATTCACATGAAAGTAGTTACTTGCAACTAACATAACAACCATAATTCCATTGTCATAAACATGTTCAAATTAAAGGGGATGTAACAATTATAGTTGACAAAGATGGAGAAAAGATAAGGTGGAGATTGGCTAATACTTCAAATCATGAAAATATGTCTTTTCTTTCCAAGATAGAACCTAAGAACTTCAAAGAAGCAAGTGAAGACAAACATTGGATAGGGGCCATGGAGGAGGAATTGAATCACATAGAAACTTGGGAACTTGTCCCAAGACCTAAAGACAAAAATGTGATTGGCACTAAGTGGGCCTTTAGAAATAAGCTGAATGAAGATGGTCAAGTTGTAAGGAACAAGGCAAGGTTGGTATGCAAAGGATATGCACAAGTAGAAGGTATCGACTTTGAAGAAAATTTTGCTCTTGTTGCTAGATTGGAAGCCATCATAATGTTTTTAGCATTTGCCAGTTTCAAAACTTTCAAGGTCAATTAGATGGATGTTAAGTCTACGTTCCTTAATGGCAATCTAGAGAAGAGGTATGTATTGAACAACCAAAAGGATTCTTGTTGTTAGAAAACAGAGATTATGTGTGTAGATTGAAGAAAGCTCTTCATGGACTAAAACAAGCCCCCAGAGCATAGTATGCAAGACTTGATAAATACCTACAACAAGGATTCAAGAAGGGAATTGCGGCTAGCAATCTTTATATCAAGACTGTGGATAATGATCAATTGATAGTTGTGGTGTATGTGGATGATATAATATTTGGAGGAAGTAGTGACAATGAGAGGCGGGGGGGCGGGCGGGAGTGAATCAGTTGTATGAAATTCAAACATCAAAACCCTCAACAGTAATCAGATCCACATGCGTTCATTAAACCCTTAATCTGTTATAATGTTTAATCATGAAAAGCAGATAACATAATTGAAACAACAACACCATACACAGGAGAACACCAGATTTACGTGGAAAACCCTAGGAGGGAAAGACCACGGTAAGGATTAGCTCACAATATAAGTAATTGGAAAACCGGTACAAAGAGGCTCATTGCTAGAATAATACACACTGTCCAGAAAGGCTCACAGCCCAGGCTCACTGTCGGAATAGAAAGAAGAAAGAAGATAAAATGTTACATAGAGAACACAATCTCAATGCAGCAGTGAATCCACCACAATAGCTCCAATAACACTCGCAGCCTTCAAGAGATCAAGATACCTCCAACTCACTCACTGCATTCAACAACCTTGCATTATAGCTCGCACTACATTTCGCACTTCTACACTCAATTTCGCATCACAACACTCAACTCTATTCCACACTCCATCTCGCAATAACTTACCTTGCATTTATACCATCCACAACTTGAAAAACATCTTCAAGTCGGCTATACACACCTTACACTTCACAAATTCAAAAATAGGTCCGCACTAAGCATTCTCGCGGTGGATAGTAATGAAAGTGGACCAATACAACACTTAATTGGGACCCAAATCAACACTCACATGCCACCCTATGCCTTCATTAATACTTGAACATCTTTGAATGTAGTGTAAACACCAATCGACCGTTACCCGTGCAAACACCATTAAACTTTGAAGTACATGCTTTCTCAAATCCAAGGATGACTTGTGAACCACACACCACGCTTCATAATGATCTAGAATATTCCTTTAACATCCTAAAATCCATCAGACTCCTTCGCAACAATTCACACCTTTAGAATGTACACGCCCAGTACACTCAAACTACATTGTCGAACACTGTAACTCTAAAATCCATCTTCCAGAGCATCAGACCACGAATCCTCTTGACCTAGGCAAGAGATCAACACTTTCAACATACCTTCAGAATCGCAAGACCTAAAAAACAACTGCGGAGAAACGCGGAGCAAAAACATTTCTCCCAGATGCCTCTGTAAGCAACATTGCAAAACCGGTTCACACATTGGTGAACATAACTTCTTCTGCACATCGATCCAGAAGCTTGAATTCTGGATATAGAAACTCTGAACACCTCTAACCAACATATCCAAACCACACAAGAAGATCTTCAACCCAAAAGAAATGCGAAGCAAAACTAGAACACCTCTCCAAACTAGAACACTTATGCAACACCCTGTTTCCTCTTTTTATCAATTTCTCAATATCCTCAACATCTTTATCAATACCACAACCATAACCAAAAGCTTGTCAAAGCAACACCAGAGATAAACACCAGTAACTTAATTGATGACAACATAATGCAATTAATCAAAACAACAATCTCTCTCAACCACTAAACAATTGACATCAATGACAACACAAGCTTGTTGACATCAATGACAACACCTTCATACTTGTAACAATCTCCCCCTTTGTCATTGATGGCAACACAAGATGTGAAAAACCATCAAAGACAACATACACAACATTCCGTACATGATTCTCTCTCCCTCTTTTAACTTTTTCTCTTTCACATTCTTCACTCTCCTCCAGTATAGATAGACTTTTTCACATGAGTTCTCTCTCCCCCTTCGACATCAATGGCCAAGGATAAAATGTTTTGCATTGTTCTCCACCTTTGACATAGAACCGAGATACTTGCTACTCCTCTGAATACTCCCCCTTAGAAGTATACACCAACCAAATCAGCAACCTCTGCAAAATGACAACTCACTCCATACTGCAACAATGTCACTACCTACTCCCCCTGAGAGGTAGCCACCAACATTAGTCCAGACAGAGAATGAATCCATAGATCTATTGGACTGATGCATCTCCATATGCATCTAGTTCAAAGGAGGGGCAATAACCCCCAACTTCTCTCGAAGATACTCAAAAGTATTTTTAGGAAGAGCCTTAGTGAATATGTTAGCAATTTGATCCTTTGTAGGTACATACTCAAGCTTCACTTCATTCTCCACAACCTTCTCTCTTAGAAAGTGATATGTGATTGAAATATGCTTTGTCCTTGAATGCATCACAGGGTTTTTTGAAATATTGATTGCACTTGTATTATCACAAAAGATAGAAATCGGCTCATCATATACCACTTTGATATCCTTCAATGTTTACCTCATCCATATTATTTGTGCGTAGCAAGATGTTGCTGCAATGTACTCAACCTCTGCAGTAGATAAAGAAACTGAATCTTGTTTCTTACTTAGCCATGATACTAATCTGCATCCAAGAAAGACTGCGTCACCACTTGTACTTTTCTTGTTATCCACACAACTAGCCCAATCTCCATCTGTGTAAGCACTCAGTGTGAAATCAGTATCCTTAGGATACCACAAACCATAATCCAGAGCGCCCTTCAAATATATGAATATCCTCTTCACAGCTGCAACATGTGTCTCTTTAGGATCTTCTTGAAATCTAGCCACAAGACAAACTGCATGTATGATATCCGGTCTAGTAGCAGTTAGGTATAGCAGTCCACCAATCATAGATCTATACTTGCTCTGATAGCCTTAGGGGTTTCATCATCTTTACTCAGTTTGCAACCAGCAACCATGGGAGTACATACCGGTTTGGAGTCTTCCATTCCAAACTTCTTCAACATTTCTTTAACATACTTTGATTGTGAAATGAATATGACTCTATCTGTTTGATTGATTTGTAGCCCAAGGAAGAAATTCATCTTCCCAAACATAGACATTTCAAACTCTTTCTACATCTCTTCTGCAAATTTTTTGCACATAGCTTCATTGCCTCCAAAAATTATGTCATCAACATACACAACCACTATCAAAATTCGATCTTCCTGAACCTTAAAGTAAAGATTATTGTCTGCGGTGCCTTTATGGAATCCTTCTTGTATCAAATATTTGTCCAACCTTGCATACCAAACTCTAGGAGCTTGCTTCAATCCATACAATGCCTTCTTCAATCTGTAGACCATATTAGGTTTATCTGGCAACTGAAATCTTTTTGGTTGTTCCATGTAGACTTCTTCCAATTCTCCATTCAAGAAAGCAAACTTCACATCCATCTGATAAACTTTAAAATCCTTATGTGCTGCAAATGCTAGAAACATCCCGATCGCTTCAATTCTAGCCACCGGAGAAAATGTCTCTTCAAAGTCTATTCCTTCAACTTGTGCATAGCCTTGCCTTGTTTCTTACCATTTCTCCATTCTCATTCAGCTTGTTTTTGAATACCCACTTAGTACCAATTATGTTCTTGTTTTCAGGTCTAGGAACAAGTTCCCAAGTTTGATTCTTCTCGATTTGCATAAGCTCTTCTTCCATTGCCTTCATTCAATATTCATCTTTGCATGCCTCATTGCTTTAGGTTCAACTTTAAAAAGTAAACACAGATTTACCTCTGCATCAACAACTCTTCTTCTTGTCAACACACCTTTGCTTTTGTCTCCAATGATTTGTTCTTCAGAATGATTTCTCTGTACATACTTAGGGGTTTTAGGGGTCTTTTCCGAAGCTTCTTCCTCTTCATTTTGTACTTTATTTTCCTTAGCTTTTTCTTCTTCTCCCCAAGCAGGTTCATCTGATTCATATCCATCTATCACCACTGAATTCTTCAAATCTTCATCAACCTTGACACTTGCACTCTGAATAATTTTTTTCAATCTTTTATTGTAACATCTGTAAGCTTTGCTCTTAGCAAAATATCCAAGGAAGATACCTTCATCAGACCTTGCATTAAACTTTCCTAAGTTTTCACCATCTCTTCTAATATAGCTTTTACTTCCAAACACCCTAAAGTACTTGACAGTAGGGATCCTTCCGTACCATAATCCATAAGGAGTCTGTGCTGTTAGCCTTTGCTTGAACTCTGTTAAGTATGTAAACAACAATATGAATTGCTTTTCTCCAATAGATTTCCGGTAGGTTAGCTTCTTTCATCATAGCCCTTGCAGCTTCTTGAACAGTCCTGTTTTTTCGTTCAACCACTCCATTTAGCTGAGGAGTCCTAGGGGCAGGCAAGTGCCTTTTTATGCCATGATTCTCATAAAACATGTTAAAATCATTGGAGGTGAACTCTCCACCTCTGTCAGACCTCAAACATTTGATCTTGAAATCCATTTCATTCTCAACCATAACTTTAAATGCTTTGAATTTATCTAGGGCTTCAGATTTTTATCTAAGAAAAGTAACCCATGTCATTCTAGAATAATCATCAATCAAAAGCATGAAATACCTGTCACCTTGAAGACTTCTTACTCTTGTAGGACCACAAAGGTTTGTATGCACCAATTCCAACAATCTGGTAGAAGATTGTTCTTTTCCCTTGAAACTACTTGTTTGTTTTCCAAATTGACAATCTCTACAAACAACATTGATAGGCTTTGTAATTTTTGGCAGATCTCTCACTGCTTGAACTGAATTGATTCTAACCAAGTTATCAAAATTGATGTGACACATTCTCCTGGGCCATAACCAGCTATCATTAATTTGAGTCATAAAACAGTGACCATCAATATCCTTGAGTTGATAGATATTTCCATCTGTCCCCTTTCCAACAGCAATCACAGTTCCAGACCCTTTTCTAATCTCACATCTATCATCTTGAAACATATATTTGTATCCTTGCTACACATTTGTCCAACACTCAAGAGGTTATGCTTTAAACCTTTAACATAGTAAAACATCTTCAATATTATGCTTGCCATCAAAATTGATTGAACCTATTCCAGAAATCTTAGCACCTGAATCATCTCCAAATTTAACAAGTCCTCCATCATATTTTTCAAGTTTAACAAACTTACTCCTGTCTCCGCTCATATGATTTGAGCAACCACTATCAAGAACCCAATGGTTCTTATTCTGCCTAACATCAAAAGTAGATACCAAAGTACCTCCAGTCTTATCCTTTCTCTTTGGAGCATTTTCCTTCACACAACTTTCAGAGTTAGCAGAAACAGGTTCATCTTTTAAAGCCAAGAACAAGCATTCATTATCATCAACATCTTCATGATCAGATTCATCATTAGAAATTCCAGCATCTTCTCTAACATAATAGCTTTTCTTGATCATCTTTCCTTTGTTTTCCTTGTTCTTATTGTTCACAACTCTGTTTAGACATTTCGAAGCATAGTGACCTATATTTCCACTACTGTAACACTTGAAATGTAATTTACCTTGTATTTACCGGTGCCCTTTTTCATCCTTCTTACAAAGTTAGCTTCTATATCATCAAAATCATTTCCAATTGAAACTTCAACTTTTTTTGATTTTCCAACCATGAAAGCAATCTCCAATTTTGCACCTTTGATCGGACCAATTTTCCTCATTTCAAATGCAATTAGTGTGCCATACAACTGATCTTTAGTGTAAGTATTAAAATTTGCAACTTCCTCAATAGCAAAAACCTTTTCACCATAACAATCAGGAAGAGTTTTGAGATTTTTTACCACTTTAGATTCTTTGACTTTTGCACCAAGACCTCTCATTGCACTGACAAGTTCATCAACCCTCTGCATGTAACTTGTAATGGTTTCATTTTCAGACATTCGCAAGTTCTCAAATTGTATCTTTAGATTCTACATCTTAGCTTGTTTAACCTTATCATCACCTTCATAAATACTTTCTAGCTTATCCCAGATCTTTTTAGCAATTTTCAAATCCATAACTTTTGCTAATTTAGAATTTGCAAGACTATTCAAAAGAACAAACCTTGTTTTACCATTTGTTTGATAGGCCTTGATTTCATCGCTTGTGCTTGGTCCACATTCGTAGGTATGGAATGTACAGTCTTCACTGCCTGTGCAACATCAAATCCAAGGTACACCAAATAGCCTTCCATCTTCACTTTCCAGAATGCATAGTTTGTGCCATCAAACATAGGGATCTCCTTTTTGTTTGCCATCTCATATCTACCTCAAGTGGTCAAGCTCTTCTCCAAGGAACCTTGCTCTGATACCAATTGTTGAATGAACAAGACAACTGAGAGGGGAGGGGGTGAATCAGTTGTACCAAATTAAAACATCAAAACCCTCAACAACAATTAGATCCACATGCATTCATTAAACCCTTAATTTGTTATAATGTTTAATCATGAAAAACAGATAACAAAAGCTGAAACAACACCATACATAGGAGAACTCCATATTTATGTGGAAAACCCTAGGAGGGAAAAACCATGGTGAGGGTTAGCTCACAATATAACTAATTGCAAAATTGGTACAAAGAGGCTCCTTGCAAGAATAGGACCCATTGTCCAGAAAGGCTCATAGCCCAAGCTCACTATCGGAATAGAAAGAAGAAAAAAGATAAAATGTTACACAGAGAACACAATCTCAATGCAATAGAGAATCCACCACTATATCCAATAGCACTCATAGCCTTCAAGAGATCAAAATACCTCCAGCTCACTGCATGCAACAACCTTGCATTATAGCTCGCATTGCATTTCGTACTTCTGCACTCAATTTCGCATCACAACCCTCAACTCTATTCCACACTCCATCTCACATCAACTTACCTTGCATTTATGCCATCCACAACTTGAAAAACATCTTCAAGTCGGCTATACACACCTTACACTTCACAAATTCAAAAATAGGTCGGCACTAAGCATTCCTGCGGTGGATAGGAACGAAAGTGGACCAATACAACACTTAATTGGGACCCAAATCAACACTCACATGCCACGCTACGCCTTCATTAATACTTGAACATCTTCGAATGTAGTGTAAACACTAGGTCGGTCGTTACCTGTGCAAACACCATTAAACTTTAAAGTACATGCTTCCTCAAATCTAAGGACGACTTGCGAACCACACACCATGCTTCATCACGATCTAGAATATTCCTTTAACATCCTGAAATCCATTAGACTCCTTTGCAACAATTCGCACCTTCAGAATGTACACGCCCAGTACACTCAAACTACACTACCAAACACTGTAACTCTCAAATCCATCTTTCGGAGCATCAAACCACGAATCCTCTTGACCCAGGCAAGAGTTCAACACTTTCAACATACCTTCAAAATCGCAAGACTTGAAGAAGAACTGCAGAGAAATGCAGAGCAAAAACATTTCTCCCAGACACCTCTGTAAGCAACACTGCAAAACCGGTTCACACACTGGTGAACATAACTTTTTCTGCACATCGATCTAGAAGCCCAAATTTTGGATATAGAAAGTCTGAACACCAATAACCAACATATCCAAACCACACAAGCAGATCTTCAACCCAGAAGAAGTGCGAAGCAAAACTAGAACACCTCTGCAAACTAGAACACTTCTGCAACACCCTATTTCCTCTTTTTATCAATTTTCTCAATATCCTTGACATCTTTATCAATACCACAACCATAACCAGAAGCTTATCAAAGCAACACCAGAGATTAACACCGGTAACTTCACTGATGACAACATAATGCAACTAATCAAAGCAACAATCTCTCTCAACCACTAAGCAACTTAAATCAATGACAACACAAGCTTGTCGACATCAATGACAACACCTTCATACTTGCAACAACAATATGTGTCAAGAGTTTTCCATGGAGAAGTAAAAATAATTCGAAATGTCTATGCTTGGTGAGCTATCTTTCTTCCTTGGGTTACAAATTTCTCAATTAGACAAAGGGATATTTATTTCACAAACCAAGTATGTTAAGGAAATGTTGAAGAAGTTTATAATGGAGGATTGTAATTTTGTGAGTACACTCATGGTAATTGTTATCACTTAGGATTGCACCCTAGTTGAGTATGCACTCAACTATTCTGTGTAACATGGAAACATCCTTGAGCTATGGGTGGCTCAAAATGAGGATGAATCTCTAGAGCGGGCTGGTTCCCTCTGATGGATCACCTAAACTATAGAAAACTCCAAGGAAAAGGGATAGAGAGATTACTTGAAACTGAAAAATGATTCCTAGGAGGTGATGCTCCAAAATCTTTATGTCTAACTGCTGCAACCATATCACAATATGACTCAATAAGGTTTTGACTTGTTCACAACTCAAATCAAACCATAAAGCACATAAATATTTCATATGAAGGTGTTGGTTTCAGCTTATTGCATGAAGGAAAATAGGTTTCACAACTTCAATCAGCTGAAATGGCTACACAACATATGACCTGTACTTAGACATGTATCCTTTGCCAAAACATTACTTGAAAAGGGACAAAAATGAAGGACTGAAAACTCAAATCACAACAAATTCATCAACCAATCCATTTGCAAAATGTGACAAAAACAAATTGAGAAGGAACTGCTGTCATCATTTTATTGAATCAAAAGGAGGATTTTTACAATGAATCTCATAAATGAGTTACAAGAACAATCTTTTCTGCTGTAAGCATGAAAAAAAAGCAAGAACTAAAGAAAAGAAAGGCCTAGAGATGCCTTTATAAAGAAATTATACTTTTAAAATCACTCTTGATTGATTTGGAAATGAAAATCAATCATTCAGCTTGATTGATGCTGATTGTTGACCCTAACTGCTGCAAACTCCACAAAATGAGGACTGGCTGATGACTGAAATCTCCTTGAAATCAGGGCTGCTGATTGAAACCTTCCTTGTTGCAATCTGATATCTGCCCCTCCCAAAAATTACTGCCAAAATCCCTTAAAAGTAGGCAATCTATTCATTGTTTCCATCTTGGCATGATTAGCACTGTCATGAAAATCAACTCTTGCTATCAAACCTTATCAACTCTTGCTATCAAACCTCTGAAATTTGCCTTTAAACCAGGTAAACATACCCCTGATAACCTCCTCAAATCTGCACAAACACGTCTGACCCTGATACAAAGCCATGGTATCTCTCTTTGTCAATAGACTGCTCAAGTAGCAAAGTTGTGATTTCACCATGATAGGAAGTAAATCAGTAGGCACTGTTTGTTACTCATTGCCTTCAATTAGCTGAGGTCTTTATGCCTTGTCACCTCACCCTGTCAACCAACTATGACTATAGATCTGCATCATGTTCACTTGGCACTGTGATTGTATCCATCTCCAAAACCCATGCATTCAAACCTTCATTTGGAATGCTCTTTGAAATCTATCACTGTCACTACATTCTGCACTCTGTGAAGCTGTTCGGTAATGGATTCAATGGTGATAGGACTGAAAGGTGTGGCATCACCAACAATGCCACTTGACACAATTATCTTTGATAAGGCACATTCAAAAAGCTGTCCAGGTGTTTGTCTTGAAGGAAAAGCATGTGGATTTATGACAAAATCTGGAACAATGCCTTCTATTGTAAAAGGCATATTTTCTTGCTCTTCTATAAACCCTACAACTCCTTCCATCATCATTATTTGACATTAAAACTTGATCAACCCTTCCTCATTCAATATGCTTCAACTTGAGGCTGAAGTTTGCATCAGAAGGCTGTTAACTCAACTTTCCAATTAATATGTCCCCACTATATAAGTCTGAACCAATAAAAGGAAATCCATCCTTGTCAAGCTCATCCATTCTCAGATTCTCTGTGTTTGGCTTTCCAAAATCTATTCTAATCTTGGATGAATTTTTAGAGTCACTGTCATTTTGTGAAGTTCAAGGACAGCACTGCTAGACTTGGTGACCATCATCTTTATGATTCGATGGGGTCTATAAATACTGTTGATCAAGGACTAATCTCTAAAAGTACTGTCACCAAAGAGGACACAAAATTAAAACACTGTGACTGCCTGTTTATTCATTGCAAAGTAAATGTGCCTTTGAAATTATGTCACTAAAACTTATTTCAAAAGCCCTCAAGGCACTGCCACTCCAACATGCTGCAGTTAACCATAGTGAAGAATAAACTGCCTTCATCTCTTTTTTACTGTGACAGTGAAACAACACCATATAGGATGTTTTCTCATATGCATGATCATTATGATGATTGTATTCAATAAGAAACCAAACACCGTGTCTATAATCCAAATCTTGCTCAAACATTGGCACTCACATAATGCTATAGACCTTGAGTTGGCTATTAAGGCACTACCATCAAACATCAATAGTGGAAACTAAGCAAGGATTGCCTATGCACAGAAAACATGGTGTTGAGACTGCCCAGAACTGTATTATTGCATGTGATGACCATGATGAATGCACTGCCCAAGTTAGACTGTATATTATGCATATAACTCGTCCTTCATATCTGTCACTGACACTGCTATTCAGGAAGAAACCTGCTGTCTTTGCCCTCTATATTCAAATCATCATTTGACTGTGACTTGATTACCATTTAATGAGCAGTGTTTGCGAAGACGTCATGACCTCCGTTGCACAGTCAACCTCATTACAATGCTCTCCAATGCAACCCTGGCAACCACTGATAGAAACTCTCTTTTGTGCCTTCATATCCCTAGTGTCTCAGAGATGATGGAAACCATGAACTTTGCACTTTGGATATAACGCTTGCAACACACCAATGGCATCATAATGACTGTAACTGCCTTTACTCATCACTGTAACCCTTACCTGCACAGTCACTCTCTTGATTTCATTTGCCTAGTCTAGCACTGTTTGTCATTGTGCTTTCCAATATCAGATATCTCTGAGATGATATCACTTGTTGCAATATGCTCATGGCATCACTATGAGAGTGACTGCCTTTGTCACGATTACTACTGTCGCTGTTCTTTTACATCCATAACTACCATGCTATGTATATGATCACATAACAACCATACCAAAACTCTTAACTCATACGAGGTTCATGGCACAAACCATAGAAATCACGTATGTTCACTATGCCTTGCTGAGCAGAGCACACTCAAAGAGCAGCATACCACTCTCATCATTTTGTCACCATAAAAAGGTGGAAGGATTTCACAGATAGCAGTGGCAAAACACAGGGGATTGAATGGCACAATGATCAAACTCACTATGGCTTTCACTATTCATATTGCATGGTGATTATTTTGTGCATGATCTGTCATGGCTTAGAGTCCCACCATGAAATGACTGCAATGTGAAGGCTGTCTCTTAACCACTGTAAAAAGCTTGCCACTGTGCTTTCAGTCAAGCATGTGACATTTGATGAAATACCTTGACTCCAAGTTTAAATTGCTAACTATGCTTTTTAGTATGACTGTCCTTTAGATTAACTTCATCATGCTCCTTTTAAGACTGCCCTCTAATTGGCATAATTGCAGCCTTAAATGACCATTTTTTGTCATTTGGCTGTCATAATCATTATCCCATGATTGCATGGAATATGAACTATGGTCTTCATGAATCTTTGTACCAAAACAGTAACACATGCACTTGAACTATCCCTGAAAACCCCTATCCTGTCCATCTTTCTAAGCACTGCCTCCTCTACTTTTAGAATGCCATCCTTATCTCATACTCTTACTAGTTATGAATCAAGAACAGTTAAAAGCATTCCTCCTGCTGTCACTTCAGATCTGCTATCCATTTTGCAAGATACCTCTCATGAAAAGCTTGTATGTCAAAAAATGGCATTGTCTTCTCATATCATTACACAAAGAAAACAGTGAGACCAATTACTGTGCCTATATCAATGGGCTGCCCCTTCAAAAAACTGCTGCACCTTCAATGCATAGGGCTTCAAAACCTTACCAATCAGCAAGCTCTTAGCAAAAAGGGTTTATCTTTATGAAATATAAGGCTCAACAATCTGCACATACTGTTTTCTCATGACTTCAAACAACACAAGGTCTTAAAGGAAGCTTCAACATGAATCAAGCACTTACAAATAAAGGTATGTAACCCTAGCCCGAGTTTAGAAGGAAGGAGCTCTACAACAAATAAAATCACCTTCAAAGTGCAATGAAAGAGAAAAGAACACCCATTTGTCATTGCAAACACAGAGATGAAGCAATAATAATCCTCCAAAAGGCAGATCCATGGAAAATGGAGTTATGAAACGCCTCAAACCTGGAAACCAAGGAGAAACTTGATTGAAAAATGGTGCATGAATGTTGCCTCCATGCCATTATTGACTGAAACCTAAAAGATACGCATGGGAACTGATCCTCCCCTCTGCTTGCGGTAGAAAAACTGAATATGGCAGCCATGAAAAAGTGAGAACATGCTGCAAAATAGGAACTTTCCCTTGAAAAGTTGCAGAAACTCCTTTAGAACCCGTGCGCTTTCTTTTATTTGCCCAAAAATCGAGTCAAGAAGTTGCATGGAAAGACAACTCATGTTGTTTTCCCTCCCAAACTGAAAAATCAAAACTTCAACCTCATCCGTTTTGTCCATTTGCACATGATCTTCATGAAAATAAACCTCTTAAAGGAATTTTAATGCCTTTTCTAATGTTTTGGCATAAATAATCCTTATTTGACCTGAATGCTTGACTTATGATATTATCATTTGCACTATTTAAAAGGATATTGCTTTGAAATATGCTTTAAATCTTAGCAATAAGGCTTTTAATATCACTTTTTCCCTTGTTAATAAATCCCCTTAAAACGAGGCCTTGTAAAACCCTAAGACCTATTGACCTTTTAATGAACTATTTTGACCTGGAAGGTAAAAATAGGTAACAATAACATGATGTAAATTAAGGATGATGAATCACCCAAGGCAAATTAGACTTTCTATAGGTCAATGATTGGAAGCCTGTTATATGAGACAACTTAAAGGTTTGACATTATGCAAGCAGTTGTTATGGTGGCAAGGTTTCAGGTTGCACCTAAAGAAATTCATGTGCAAGCAGTAAAAAGGATACTCAAATATTTAAAAGGCACATTGGGTTTTGGTTTATGGTACCCAAGAGTTGAAGATTTCACCTTAACAACATATATGGATGCAGATTAGCCCAATACTATTGATGATAGAAAGAGTACAAGTGGGGGTGCATTCTTTCTAGGAGATAATCTTGTTTCATGGTTGAGTAAGAAACAAGCATCCATTTCCCTATCCACTGTAGAGGCGGAGTACATTGCAGCAACATCCTGTTGCACTCAGGTTCTTTGGATGAGGCAAACTTTGAGAGATATCAAAGTTGAATATGATCACCCTATATTTATATTCCGTGATTATACAAGTGCAATCAATATTTGAAAGAATCTAGTCATGCACTCTAGAAGAAAGCATATTCCCATCAATTATCATTTCTTAAGGGAACAGGTGGCCGATCAACAAGTAAAGTTGGAATATATTGCTACACAAGAACAAATTGTAGAAATTTTCACCAAGCCACTTTCGAAAGAGTCTTTTGAGTACTTAAGGCAATAATTGGGAGTGATATCACTCTCATCCAATCACTAAATCCTTGAGAAGAAACACGTGTTCAAGGGGAGCTATTCATTGCTTCATCTTTCAGCCTTGGAAAGCCTTTGCCATTGATGTCAAAGGGGGAGGAGTAGAGTGAGGGGGAGTATTTCAGTTAGGGGGAGAAGTATGTTCCTGTTGCATTCACCGATTATTTCTTTACAGGGCTGCCATCAATGACAAAGGGGGAGATTGTTGGAAAAATGTTGTCATTGATGTCAAAGGTAATGCTGGCAGACCTCCTTATGTTAGTGCCCTCAATATGGTGCAAAAATGAAATTATATTATTTCCATGGTGGGTCGACCCCTTTAAATGTGGCGCCTAATTTTGTATGGGTCAAAATAAAATAAATAAATAAATTTCTTAATGAGGTCGACTCCCTTATTTTGGTGCCCCATCTTGGGGATTTAAATTTAAAAATAAAAAATGATATTTTATAGGGTTGAACCCCTATTGGAGCACCCAAGATGAAGGTAAAAGGGTCCGTATAAAACAAGGAGTTGCATCCATTTGGAAAAGATATGTTGATTTTTGAAGTCGCCTCCCATGGTGAAGATATTTAAAGAGATTGTGGATTCCATTTGAAAGCAAGCAATTCATTGAATATCATTCGTATAAGGAGCATAAAAGGCATATAAGTGTAGAATTTTGAAGATATATGAGCAGATCCATTAGAGCTTTATGACAGAATTTATGAAAGATCTTTAAAAATTCTAAAGGCAGATTTTGATGAAGTAGTGAGCAGATTTATGAAGGTGAATTAGGGTATATCTAAGAAGAAGTTTCAAATAAATTATTATATTGTTCATTTGAAGGTTGGTGCCATCTAACTAAGGAGATCGGGAGGTTGGTGCCTCTCATTAGAAGAGATTGGTGTCTCCTGTTGAGTTGGTGCTTAGTTGTGGGGATTGGTATCTCCAGTGGGTTGGTGCCTACGAAAGAAGTTTTGTAAAAGAAGTAGGTTGGTGCCTACAAGGAGATCTACATATAAGCAATATTTTGTCGTGGTATTCTTCCTCAAGGGTTTTCATGTAAATCGTGTGTTCGTCTTGAGTTCTTAATTGCTAGATCTTGCATGTGTGCTATTGCTATGGTTAATTAAGTTTTGGAAAGTTAAAGATTGTTGTTATACTGATTCACACCCTCCTCGGGAATTGTGGATAGCAATCTTTATATCAAGACCATGGGTAATGATCAATTGATAGTTGTGGTGTCTGTTCCTTAGTTTTAATTGGAAAAAATCCATCGAGGACATGGCAGCATGATATAACTCTCCCAAAGAGTGATACTTGTGCAAAAAGTCCAAATAACCTTCTTCTATGTTCTGCTGTCCTCCATTGCCTTCTGGCAGTTCCTCTAGAAAGGTAGGCATCAATGGCCTTCTCAAATTGTACTTGTTAGAAACTTCACCTAGTTGCATATGAGTTTTATGCTTGCGTAAAGTTGTTCAAGGCCCCATAGGTTGGTAGGATTCATGTGGCTCTGATACCACTGTAATGGGTTGAGTTGATTTTTCTTGGTTGCTTATAGGTATTTTTCTTTGGAAAGTATAACACAATTTATTGTATAAAATGCTCATAAAATGTAATTCAATTGATATTTAACATTGAAAAAATAAAGGGAATTTTTATAACACTAAGCTTTCAATGCAACATGTTCATATATTGAATATTTCTTGACCCTTGCAATCAATGGAAGATCTGAAAGAGCAATTTAATTCGTAAAAAAAATGAGATTCATACAATAATTTAATATTGACCCTTAATTTAATAGCTTGCTTCTATCACGACATTAATGTTGTATGAGAAATTAATCTGAAATGGCTATGAATCTGTAGAGAAGGGAGATTCGTTGCTCACGAGTCTCTTTATTCTCAAGAGAGTCCCAAGGAACGAACTGCCCTAAACTACCCCAGATTAAAAAGGTGAGAGTTCCAAAATCAGAAAGAGCAAGTCATAGAGGTTTTTTGGACAGACTAACAAATATGCGGTCAAAGGACAACAATGCGGAATATGGACGGTAGCGCGGCTCGTTGGAGTCCCAGAGGTGCATTGGCGTCTCGTACGGACCGGAAATGAGGATGTCTTAGAGAATAGCTAAAGTGATTGCTAACAATCCGACTATTAAGAACTTCTAGAGTATAGGAAAATAATAGAAAGTAATAGAATTGAAATAAAGTAAAGTAAATGATAAGACTAAAGGGGATAAAGAAAGTGCTAATGAAGTTTCCAACAAGTAAATATCTTCAATACCTGCACACATAAGATCGAGGAAAAATGTTGGGGTTGTTTAGGGGCTTGCCGCAGTCAAACCGTTGTTTTGGTGTTCCCACCTCCACGGACAGCCAGATAGATAGAGAGAAATAATAAGCATAAATGAAGTGAGTGCAAGAGTGATAAAAGCAAACCCTGCTTGAGGAGAACCCGTATCACAAAATAGAGATGCAATAGATAGGTAATGTGAAAAATCCCAAGATGCTCAAAGATACAAGATAAGCAAGATAGATATCACTTGCAAGGCTTGAGGAAGCCAAGGAGAAAGAGCAATAGCTGTGAGAGCCAAGAGAGTAGCAAAGAGTGTTGTGAGAACTTGAGAGCTTGAAGCTATTGTAGCAAGCAAGAGAGTTGTGCAAGTAAGAGAGCAAGAGAGAAGAGAATGTCTCCAAGAGAGAAAGACCAAGAAGAAGACCAAATGGATTGAAAAGATAGCTTTTAAAGAGAGAATAGGAGGGAAAAAGAAGCTTCTTGAGCCGTTACAAGGCATCGCAGGCCGTTACCATCGACAAAAGTAGTTGACAAGTGGCAAGGCACTCGAAAATGGTCATTTGAATGTCGAAATGTCACAAGATGCTAGTGCAGCGTGCAGACGTCCGCGCGGTGTGCTAGTGTCTAGACACATCACGCTACAAAACAACGAGAACGGGAAAAGCACAAGGTTTGACGCAAAGTTGACATGTGAGGGGTATCTGGTGAAAAGAGGACCTGAGCATCCTGGGGGAGGGGGGGGGGAGGTTGATGTAGGGGCTAAAATGAGCCTATACAAGTGCTAAGGGAGTGGACACTAAAGCGGATACAAAAATGTATGTGAAATTGCAAGGGGTGCAATTTTATGACATTACATTTTGCCCCCACTTTAGCGGGCATATGAATCTACACTAATATGCATGCTAAAGGAAATCTACTAAACATAATTAACATCATGATACCAAAAGGATACTGTAAAGGAAGTAGAAAACTCTTCGAACCAAGAAAGCATGCCCCTAGGCTGGAGACTTACAAAACAAACACATTAGAGAGGAAAGACCTGCACTAGACAACAATGTTAAAACATAAAAAGCCATACATCACGGGGTTAGAACATAAAAACACATACACACAAGCACACAACAAACTAAAGGATTTGAGTTAGCAAAGTGAAAGAGACCTCAATGTAAAAGGTTGTCTCAGTACTATGCATCGTCCCCAATTTAAGAAATAACACATAGAAGAATTCTTAAATGAAGAGAAGAATGTAAGGATTGATTGCTCCAAGAGAAGAATGCACCCAAAAGTTAGGGAAGCAACCAATGTTGAAGAGAGAAAGAGGTATATACTCAGGATGAAGAAGATGCAAGTCTTTGATCCGGTATACACAATTGAGAAGAGAAGAGAGAGATGGCTCCATAGGTGCTCGGTCTTGTGGAGATGTTGAACAAACGCGTCGTAGGCCCTCAGACCTACGGAAGACCTACGGAAGGTGAACAAAAGGCTTTGTAGGTGCTCAGTCCTATAGAGTCGAACAAAGAGATCCCGTAGGATGAAAGCGCTTTACAGGTCCTCGGGCTTGCAAAGGAGGTGCCCCAGGTGCTCGGTCCTGAAGGAAGATAGATGTGGAAGGCTTTGCAGAGTCTGATTGGTCCTCATAGGTGCTCGGTCCTGTAAGGCAAGCTTGATGCAAAGAAGCTCTATCGGTCCTCGGTCTTGCAAAGCAAGACAAATTAGATAAGCCAGTGGCTATTGCAAGCTGTGTTGCGGGACAGTCATAGACAATATAGGTCTAGTTAGGCTGCCCCCAAGCTAGACACCATAGAATTCATTTGAAGGAGAAGCTTTCAAAGGGGGTTCCTTTGGCAGGGAACCCTTCAAGACACAAAGGGGCCCATTCAAAGGAACGCTCCAATTGAAAGATAGAGAGAAGAGAGGGGGTCCTTAAGAAGGACGCACATCTCCAAAACAAGTTATCACTCCCCCTAGGATACGAGGGAGGAGAACCATGCAAGAAGGGAGGTGTAAGAACCTCATGATAAGATGCTTAGAACATATAGGATAGAGGTAGACCTCGATATCACTTGTCATTTGAAGAAGAATGTAAAGTAATGTTAAGAAAAGCATCAATGATTTCATCCTCTTGTGCCAAAATATCTTTCGAAGGAATTTCAGGAGAGGGATCCACAAAGAACAATAAGAAAGGAGAAAAGAACTCGCTTTCACATGCTTGTAAGAGGACTTCTTGAAGTTTCTTAACAAAGATGGAAAGAGATAAAAGGAAGAAAGATAGAAAGTACATTTTGAAATAGAGATATAGACAAGTCAGCCGAAGGCCGGCGTATCACCTTGACAGTACGAAATAGGATTCGGGGCATTGCCCTGAAATTGTTTTTGGGGAGGTTGTTTTCATGTCAGGTTCACCAAAATGTAGAAAAGGGGGATTCGCTGCTCACGAGTCTCTTTATTCTCAAGAGAGTCACATAGAACGAACTACCCTAAACTACCTCAGATTAAAAAGGTGAGAGTTCCAGAATCAAAAAGAGCAGGTCGGAGAGGTTTTTTGGATAGGCTAACGAATTTTTGATCATAGGACGACAATGCGGAATACGGATGGTAGCGCGGCGAGTTGGAGTCCCAGAGGTGCACTGCATCTCGTACGAACCAAAAATGAGGATGCCTTAGAGAATAGCTAAAGTGACTGCTAACAATCCGACTACTAAGAACTTCCAGAGTACAAGAAAATAATAGAAAGCAATAGAACTGAAATAAAGTAAAGTAAATGATAAGACTAAAGGGGATAAAGAAAGTGCTCACAACAATCCAAGTAATGAAGTTTCCAACAAGTAAATATCTTCAATACTTGCACACATAAGACCTAGGAAAATTTTTGGTGCTGTTTAGGGGCTTGCCGCAGTCAAACCCTCACTTTGGTGTTCCCACCTCCACGGACAACCAGATAGATAGAGAGAAATAATAAGCAGAAATGAAGTGAGTGCAAGAGTGATAAAAGCAAACCCCGCTTAACGAGGAGAACTTGTATCACAAAATAGAGATGCAATAGATAGGGAATGTGAGAAATCCCAAGATGCTCAAAGATACAAGATAAGCAAGATAGATATCTCCTGCAAGGCTTGAGGAAGTGTTGATGCGTGTTTTATGACTCACCAAGCACTTTAGAATAAAGAGTCCAAAGACGCTCTATCCTCTCTTGAAAAACTACCTCTTATGCTAAGATTGCTAGAAAGGTCATACGGTAATTCCAATGTTTCTTAAATTTGAGGACGGACAAGCTCAATGGATGATGTGATATGCTGATTTCACAAAGGGACCTTGGATAATGAACTATTCAAAAGTAGGGATTTAGATTGATTTGACGTTGAATGCTCTTGTATTTTTGGGATTTTCGATTTTGAGATAAAATAAAAGGAAAAGGAGATGAGGGTTTAGAAACTAGATTATGCCAAACTACTCCTATGAACTTAAGAGACAAATGTTGAGTAGTGAAATTTAAACCAATCTTTGCTTTGCCAAGCACAATGACTACAACTAGACAAAGATGATGCAATCTTCAATGGATTTACGAATGATATCCTATTACACAATACCACCATCAATTCGAACAATGTATATGAGCAATAGAATCCAAGTTAAACAGTTTCAACGTTCAGACTAACCTTGCACATCAAATTGAAAATCATTCAACTGAAAAAGGTATGAACTAATTTCACTATTCCCAACACTATCAATCTTTCATTCATCAAAATGCTTAAACTAATTTACTTTATTGAAGAAATTATGAAACCATGCAAGCTCTCAAAATAACAAATGCTCAACTCTGAATCCAATTATTATCTGAATAGCACTAGTAGCAACAATTTCATAAGTCTCTCCCTCTGAATGAAATGCATGGGGTTTATATAGGCACCCCAATTACAAAGCAACGACCCAGATTGATTTGAGATCAATGGCCAAGATTATTTCAAGAAACCCTAACCTAAAAAGCATAACCAACTCAAAGGACACATGGCACAAGCAAGACGAGCCACTTGGAGCGTGGCAAATAATGACACCTTGCGAATCACTCGAGCAAATGGGAATCCAAAATGCAATTCCCCTTGGATCGCTCCCTAGCTGCAAATGCTAGAAATTTCGCTAACACAAAATCCAGCTCCTCCATTGATATGCTCGGCATAGAATCCAGTTGCACTCCCATTACATCCAAGGTTTCAAGGCATTGGGTAAAAGTATTTTCCCATCTGTCTTCTTGCTTTTGAAAGCTATCCATAAAGGTCAAAAGGGAAGACATATCATCAAGCTGATTCTCTATAACAATCTGCACTTCCTTGAAGTAAATATTCATTACATCCCTCTTCAATCCTTCTAAATCCAAGCCATTTGCATCATGATGCTCCTGCCCTGTTAATCCTTCAAGAGAAGTGAGGATTTTAAACTGAATTTTTTCAATTGCATTGCGTATAACAGCACATTCTTCCTTCATTCCATCATATATCTTCCTTTTAGCCAATAAGGAATGATACCATCTGCTGAAATCATACGAGGCTCCTTCCTCAATAACACCTTCTTGGATTAATATTTGCAGGGAAACTTCCTTTAAAACCTTCAAACGAGGTATCACTTTGTCATTCATGTACCGGAAGTCTTCCCAATTGTCTTCAATTTGACCAATTTCTGTCATAAGCAAGGCAGATCTGTCATAAGTCTGAGCACATTTCTTCAAGAATTATTCCATCTGTTTTGAGATATTGTTGATCCAACTCTTAGTTGCTTGGCTTGTGATCCTCATAGCTTCAAGAGTATCAACGGATTCTAGAGGAAGAGATGATGGCGGAATAAAAGCTTCACTTTCCTGACGCAAAGGGGCTGTTAGTTGCTGAATGAACTCCATTAGCCTTAAATTTTCTAACTCTAGCCTTTCCTTCTTCTCCTCTGTTTTGTCGAATTTCTCCTTGATGGCCTTGGAAGTGTCTGCTAACTCATGGAAATCCTGTTCTATCGTGGTTGGCCCAATGTCCAATGTTGTAATATCATAGTCCACAGGAGTAATCTGATCTCTTGGCTTGTCAATTTTTGGGATTGCAACTTGTAAGATTCGGGATCCTGCTTCATTCCTGGTAATCTGAGAATACTTTTTAGGCTTCCTTGGCATTTTAGCCTTGCCAATCCTCTCTAGGAAGTCTTGCATGCTTTCAACTGGTTGAACTTCATCCAGTGGTCTAGACTTCATCAAACTCTCGGTCAACCAAGCTGGGATAGTGGATAATTCCATCCCATCCTCTAATTGAATATCATCATTAATTCCTTTTAGAGCAGAAATTACTTCATCTCCCAGCTCTTCATTGTTTTCAAGGACCTCAGTATCTCCCATGCCTTCAATCATTAACGTATCATCTCCTTCCAAACACTCAGTAAGGGTTTGCTCTTGGAGAGAATCCAACTGTTCTAACTCTTGAAATTCGACCTCTTGTTCATGGCTTGGTTCAATCTCAGCAATGGACACCCTTTCCATTACTCCAACAGATAAAGTACTTGAAGATGATGGAATTTCACTCACTTTTTGCTTCTTACTCTCCAATTCTCTGTCAGCTACTTCTTTTTCCTTTGTGTGAAGATCTTCACTTACTACCTTTCTCTTGCTAGGACATGAAAGTTCGCCAAGACTTTCTCCAATTGCCTCACCCTGGCTTTCCTTATTGCTCAATGTGGCATAGGTAAGATTAACTCCTTTTCTCAATCTGTTGATCTGATTATCTGCCCATTCCCTAGAATAAGCTATAATATCCTTCATCAATATGTCCAAATCAGTCAACTCAGGTTGAGTCCAGTTGGGAAACAAGATAGGCTTGTTCTTTTCATGTTCAAATTGAGGATGCACGTAGTCTCCGTTGTCCTTTACCTGGTCAGGTATAGGGAATTCTGGACCAGATCTTCTTCCTAACTCCATATTCGTCCACCAAGTTAGACCAATAATCTTCAATCTGCATAACGTGAAGGGACTTCTTCCTGTGAACTCTCAAGTATGGATCATAGTCAGACCTTGGATTATAGGTGCCGAACTTATAAAATTGCAACTCTAACTTTGCTGCCTTGGCTGATTGCAACGAGGGGCAGACTTCTAGCATTTTCCCAATTGCAACAGGAAAATCCACTCCTTGTTTGTTCCTCTTCCCCTGAATGGAGTTTATGCACGCCAATTGCCTTGCAACTTCAAGCATAACAATCTTGTCCGTTGGATACTGAGGAAGTCTATGCGGAGCATCTGAGAATCCATGAACTCTTATATATGTAAAGGTCGGAAACTGGATGAACCAAGATCCAAATTTATCAAGCATCACCATAGCCTCCTTAGATAGCCTTTTTTGAATTGCTCCTTGAAGCACTCGCGTGATATACATAAGGAAGGCGTCATTGGTTATCTTATAATTGCCCTTGCAATGTAACTGGAGCTGCGGGTAACAATCATATGCTTTGAGCTGATCTTTTCGAAGTCCAACTTCCCCTTTACAGATCAGTCCTCTATACTTAGTAAACTGTGCCAGGATATAAACCACGTAGGAACTCATATAGAAGGTTTTGGTCTTCTCCAAGTTTCTCAACTAGAAATCAATGTTATCACTTATTAACTTTGCCCAATTTATTGCTTCCATTCCCAATACGACCTCCTCCACATATGAAAACATCCATACTTTGAAGAAAGCTCCTTGAGAAGTACCCATAATCCTGTTCAGCATATGAATCATGTCACTGTATTCTGGTTTAAAATCTGTGCAAATTAATCTTTTTGGCAACTTAGAGCGATGTCTTTTGGGTTCCTTGATCCAGTTAGAATTGACTATGTCCATGCAGGATTCTTTGGCTTCATCAAACATGGCCTGTGATTCCTTTTGAGTCCTGTTCAACATTTTTTGACGATGAGGAATACCAAATACCTCCCTGACTGAATCCTCCGTGAAATATGCCAAAGTGATCCCATTAGGTGTTTTAATGGATCTTGTCTGTGGATTGTATCTTCTGGCACACTCAACCATTAGCTCACTGCACTGAACTGCGGGTGGAAATCCTGCTGCTTGATGAAGTCCGGACTTAACGATGTTAGTTGCAATAGGTGTGGGCATTTCGTGCTGAGTACCAAACATCCTTTTCTTGTGTTGAATCGCATTGAACTGCTCAAAGTTGGTATCCGCTACCTTCTTCCATTTCGAGGACAATTGAGATTCTGGATAAAATTCCTTGAGGACTTCCTTTACTTGGGCTTTTCTAACTCCACCTCCTATGTTCTTTGAAGTAGACATTGTGCCTGTACGAAGCTCGAAG
This sequence comes from Sequoia sempervirens, assembly GCA_007258455.2. Lineage (NCBI taxonomy): Eukaryota > Viridiplantae > Streptophyta > Pinopsida > Cupressales > Cupressaceae > Sequoia > Sequoia sempervirens. Next base: position 227,724,322 of record VDFB02373365.1, read on the forward strand.
TTAGAATATTTCACAAATTTGTAAAAAAAGGCGATTTTATGGCTAGAGAGTTAAATAAATAAATTAAAAAAAATTCCATAACTCGTTTGCCTACGCTGGTTGAAGAATAAACTTCAATAAAATAAATTCTTTTCCAACCTTTATCCTTTTAAAAGAACTTTCAAGGAATTTAAAAAAAAAAAATTAATTTACTAGACTTTAAAAACTGAAAAAAAAGCGAAGTTTCTGTGCAAAACAAGACAAAAAATTCCTTTTCTCTCTGTAAATTCGCCAGCTATGACTCTGTAGTTGATCGAGAAATCCGAAAATGGAAGGAAAAAGTCCAACCTTGAGTTTTGGAATTAATGCGACTTGCAACTCAAGAAGAAAATAATAAGGACGCCTTTCTGAAAGAAGTTTGCCTGTGAAGAACTTGACCTATGAATAATGAAAAAAATAAAACTCACAAGCACTTCTTTTATAATAAAATGTTTCCTTATTAGCCAGGGTCGATCTCTTCCTTAATTGGGTGCTTTTGCTTTAAAATGAAGAAAGCAATCTTATCCTCTTTTGATTTTTCAAGGCGTCTCTTTTTGGCTTGATAACTAAGTTTTATTTTAAAATAAAACTTAAGTTATTTTATTCTCCCTTTGCCTTCTAGAAAATTCGACCTTTAAGTGGACTAATCCACTTTTCAACTGGATTTTTCATTTTACCAAGGTGGGTTTTGCCTTAGAAAAAATTCTCAACTCTTCCCTTCAAAATTCGACTTTCAACTGGAATTTTTATTTTTCCAACTGGAATTTAACTTCATTTTGAAATCCTTGAAGTCCAATTCAAATTTTTTTACTTGCCTTAGTCAATTTTCGTCATTTTCCAATTGGAATTTCAAATTTTCCAACTGGAATTGGCAAGATTTCTCAAATAGACGAATTTTAACTGGATTTCTCTTTGACGGATGGATTTTTCAAGTGGACTCTTCAAAGATTCCACTGGATTTCCCAAGGGCGCACCTCTCCAACCTTAGGCAAATTTCATCACAATTTTCTTGCTTTTTATTTGATCTTTGAATGATTTTCTCCCTTGATGGCACGATTTTTTAAATTGATTTGCTAGCTTTTGCATGCGCCTTTTCTTGCTTTTCTCACTTTTGCATGCGCTTTTCTCATGATTGCATGCGCTTTTCTCATGATTTTTGCTTTGCTTTTCAATTCTAAAAGTGGAAACTTTCGACTCCACTGCCAGTGAGACCTAGCACTTTCTAAAAATAGAAACTTACTAAAAATAGAAAAAAAGCAAAAAGCAACTTTCTAAAAATAGTAAATACCAGATTGGTCCAGAAATGCCACAAACGAAAAAAGCAAAAAAGCGAAAAAGCAGAATCCCTAAAAAATAGGAAGTGTCAGAATTGAGCGAAAGCACAGGCGATCCTCGTCTACCGGGTCTTCTAAGCACTTCTATGATGTTCATGTTCAGTTTCAGGCTCAAATTCTCAACTTGGCTCGAGTGACGACTCCAGACTTTGACATGAAATTTCCAGACACCAGAGACTATGAAATTGCTACTCAAAGCTAAACCCTAAGAGCAAACCAGTGAGGGTCCCCATTTGCAATGGGGCGATGTGTGAAATAGGTCACAACAGGAAGCCAAGGAGAAAGAGCAATAGCTGCGAGAGCCAAGAGAGTAGCAAAGAGTGTTGTGAGAACTTGAGAGCTTGAAGCTGTTGTAGCAAGCAAGAGAGTTGTGCAAGTAAGGGAGCAAGAGAGAAAGACCAAGAAGAAGATCAAATGGATTGAAAAGATAGCTTTTAAAGAAAGAATAGGAGGGAAAAAGAAGCTTCTCAAGCCATTACAAGGCATCTCGGGCCGTTACCACCGATAAAAGTAGTTGACAAGTGGCAAGGCACTCAAAAACGATCATTTGAACGTCGAAATGTCATAGGACGCTAGTCTTTGCGTGACGCGCTAGTGTCTAGACACATCATGCTACACAACGACGAGAATGGGAAAAGCACAAGGTTTGACGCAAAGCGTCGTGCGAGGGGTAGCTGGTGAAAAGGGGTCTTGAGCATCGTGGTGGGGGGGGGGGTGTGCTGATGCAGGGGCTAAAATGAGCCTACACAAGTGCTAAGGGAGTGGACACTAAAGCGGATACAAAAATGTATGTGAAATTGCAAGGGGTGCAATTTTACGACATTACATAATCCTTCTTCAGACTGTCATTAATCGCTTGTAGATGATTTCATATCCTTCATATGGGCAAGTTGAAGTGTATGAAGTCTTAGATTAGGGCAACGACAATAAATACAGGGATGGTGGCGATTTTTATTTATCTTCAGAATTCGTGTGTAGTTGGCTGTTGGTTTTCATGCCACATTCATTTCCATCCATCACTATTTTCTTACCACCGTTGTTGACTAGGTTATACTAAAAGGTGGCAGCCATGCACGGTTAAACATCATATTCACATCCTACTTTGTCTGAAAAAGGGGTCAATTGTATAAGAAAAATTAACCCACAATTTCCTTAGAACAAACCAGTAAATAGCTTATAGAAAGTCTATTTGTAGGCATGACCAATATATAATTCGACCCACAAATATACCTTGAATACTGGACAATAATTCTCTCCAAGGTGGTGGTCACTATAAAATTCAAATGTAAATTTCATTCACTGAACTCTAACAACATTGACCAATAAATGAATATATGGATACCTATAAATGATATACCAATGTTTTCTTCAAATATTTGTTATCTTCAAACCATTAAGTGCACTTGTGAATTTTAGGTGAATTCACCTCCAATTTGACTAAGAAGGATTTTTTTTCTAAAACCATAATTCCCTTAGGATTTCAACTTGAGCAAATGCCCAACTCCACAAAAGAAAATGGAATTGCCCAAAGATCCCCAATTCTCCTCAACAATTCTCTTTTATATCTCCTTTTCAAACTTTTGAGAAATTGTATATTTTTTTTTGGATCGGTAACAGGAGTGTTTTTTTATTATTAAAATTAAAATTTAAATTACATTAGGATTCCTGGCTCTAGCCAGAGAAGATGTACATCTAGAATTTTTTGGCCCGTTCCAAGAAGGGCTACAAAAATGGGAATTAACTCCCATAACAAAATAGCTCCACAAGTAGATCAATAAAAATGACTAAACCAACAAACTTTAAAGAGACCTATTAGTAGGTCAAAAGATTTGAATCATGATTTGGTTTTCCCTTCTCCTGAGAACGAAGAACCATAGCAAAGGAGTCCTTTACTCTCTTCTCTTTCTTCCCCTTAACAATTTGCCACCCATCCTCCACCTTTGCAGCTTCCTTCTGCCAATCCAATTCTTTATCCTGGGCACTCTTCATCTCACCACCTGAACTGCCATTTGCTTGCTGAGTTTGGCCATCAACTTTCCGCTTCCTTGCTTCTTTCTCCTGCTTCTTCATCACTTCTTTTTTTCTCTACATTCTGGTATTGCTGTTCAGCTTTTGGAGTTTAACTATTTAACACAACCATTAGGGGCAGCCTTAACACTGTTCAAAACCGGACACTCTTCTTGTGTTGGGACCCCACTAATCGGTTGTTGATCTTCCCTGCTATCAACAATCTCCAAAGCCTTCCCTACCTGGTCCAAATTCTTAGATATTTGAACCCTTTCTTCCCTGCCTATACTTTGAGTGCTCACCTGTTTCTCCACCTTTTTCTCTATTGTATAATGATGGGGAGCAACATCCTTCCACCAAGATGCAGATTTTTGGGTTCTGTGTTTAACACATTGAGCAGCCATGTGTCCAGTTTGAAAACAAACTCTACACCTAAAGGGTATCCCTTCATAATCTAAGGGCTGCACCCATCAGCCTTTCGAGGTTTTTAACAGAATCTCTTCTGGAAGTTCCTTGGGCACATCCATCTCCCCAAAATACGAGCATAAGTCGAATGCAGAAGGTTTGAGGATCCCTCATCCAACATTAAAAACATTCCTAAGGAGTTTCCTACTGCCTCCAAACAAGAATCAAACTAGAGTTGCAAAGGTAGGTTAGGAAGTCTCACCCAGAGAGGTACCTTCTCAAAAACTTTAGTGGCCGGATTGAAAGCTGGATGCCATGGCTTTAGCATTAGTGTATACTTTCCTTCCCAATCCTAGTGATAATCACAGAGGATCCTGTTTCTATCCTGCTCCAGCTCAAAAACAACAATGAAAAAACCTTTTTCCATGGGATAGATTTGAACACACCCTTTCAAAACAGGCTCCGAGTGGTTTGAAATCCACTGGTTGAGATCAATCAAGCTTGGCCACAGATCCCTGAATCTCCCAATTAGACCCAAATTAGAAAATACTTTTTCATTGTAAATTATTTCTTGTTCAATCTCAGCTCCTAGCTCGACTGTTGCTGATCTGGCTGAAGGTGATGAATCAAAACCCTTTCCACCCCTTCCTGTCAAAGAGTTTGGTGGGGTCTTCGTTTTCTTGAATGGTCCCGTTGGGTTCCTCCCATTCTTGGAGGTCTTGAAATCTTTATGTATTCTGTCACCCCCAGAGTTTAAGGCACTGGGAAGTTTCTTCGCCTGGCTAGCATCGCCATCCAAACAACCCCCTACATCGCTCTGGCCTAAAATCTTCACCGCTCCCTCTGTTTGCTTGCTCGGGCCAACACTGTTTTGGATTGATTGTTCCACTGCGCCCTCTATTTTCCTGCTCGGACTGATAATCTCCCTACTCCGGGTATCTCCATCATTGTTCAGTGAAGCCCTTCCCGCAGGGCTCACTCTCGCCCTAGTTGCAGCCGCTTCTTGAAGACGACCGTTAGCCTTCCCTTCCACCATTCAATTTTTCCCTCTTAGTAAAATATTTAATGAAAATTAAATGCATTTGAGAAATTGTATTTTATTTTTCATAAAGTGACCCTTTTAATTTTGAATTTACTTTTGGGCCTCAAACCAAGTCACTTTTTAATAAACTGTTCAACTTTACACAAATAATTAACTATTCCCTTTTCATAAGCCCAATTAGCTAAGGGAATCAATAATAGGTTAAGGGTCCTCATCTCGCACTTACACCCGCGGAGGGGGCATTACATTCTTACCTTCTTATTTTCTTAGAGACCTTTATGACATCTGCTAGCTTCTCCATGAGAGCCTCTATAATCCAATTGATCTTGCTTCCCAATAGATTGAGAAATGTTGGCCACATAGTCATCTAACTTGATGAATCTTGCTTCCTTGTTTTGAGGCACTCTTTCTTCTTCATTTGTAATTCTTCTTACTTCTTTGCTCATCTTTTTGGTAGATATCTTTGGATTTAATATAACCAAATTTCTTTTTCTTCAGCAAGTTATAGTAATGAATATCAATCTACAAAGTTGGTCTCTCCACAAGCAAAACCACAAAAACCAAGGAACATAACTGCTTTGATATGAGTTTGATTTGTAATCAGTATGGATATTCAAGAACTAATTTACCAACATGAATTTTTATCTTTCCTTTTAACAATTTATTTGATATATTTGTAGTTCTCTCTTAGATGTGCTTTGAAAACATTCAATTGTGCTCTAGAAATGAGCTGTTAATGTGCTGCAAACTAAAGTAGATTGATTTATACAATGTTCCATGGGGTCTTTAGGATGGGGGATGAGTTTTTGGGACAATGGGTCAAGCACAATTAGATAATATATACAAATTAATATTTATCAAAAATAGAAAAAATATTGCAATTTATCATATATGTAAACAATATGAGTAAAAGAAGCTGACATTTATACAAAGTTGTACTGATGTACCACATTTTGCATAAGAAACACTGAATCTTAATGTCTTCACGTCTATCTTGAGTGGAAATTGTACCATTGACCAAGACTCCACTATTGAAATTTTTAGGATCATCTTTTGCATTGTTGGATGTGTCAATGTCAGTGATACTCTAAACAATGCGCATGTGTGAAATCCAAGCATGTTCATTAAGATCATTATATTTACTTTCTAAATCATTTGACTGTAACCATGGTAACATTACTTGGAATTAAGATGAACTCGACAAAGAGAAGTATAAATGGAATTCAATAAGGCACAGCCCAAAACAATTTTTATTTTTATTTTTTAGTTTTAGGTTTAGGTTTAGGATTTGAGGTTTTGTTTTTTCTTATTTAAAAAATAAAATTGGGACCTTTTTTTAATGAGGACATGGGATGCCTTACTGTCCTTGGGATGGTTGAGGGATGCATGCATGTCCCCCAGCTGCCCTAGGGATGGGTACAGTAGAGAGTCCTTGGGCATTTCTCCCACTCTATAGGGCCATCCTAGGGACAGGCTCCTTTAAGGATGACACCCTAGGGCACATCACCTAGGGGGATGGTGGGCAGATGTTTTGTCACTGTCCTGTTGGCCCTGGGACATTCTTGCTTTTAGAAATAAGGGTTTTACTCCAAGAATGTTTCCCTAGGGAATACTGGTTTTATGCATGAAGGAACAATAAAAAGTTAAAGCATATTGAAAAACAATGCAAAAGAGATACCCTATAGAAATTCATTTTGGGAGAAATTATGGAAGAAATAGCCATTACCATCTCTTACAACTATATTTTCTACACATTCCAAGCTTGTTTTCTTCTTGAGGCCTTGAAGGGTGCTAATGATCATTATAATAGTATCCAACACTTGCAATTGCTCTGAAAAACAATGCAAAAAGAGATACCCTAGAGAAATTCATTTTGGGAGAAATTATGGAAGAAATAGCCATTACCATCTCTTACAACTATATTTTCTACACATTACAAACTTGTTTTCTTCTTGAGGCCTTCAAGGGTGCTAATGATCATTATAATAGTATCCTAACACTTGCAATTGCTCTGCAATCTTGCTTATATGCATATATTCCACTTCAGTCAACTAATGGTATCTAACTGAAAGAATGGGAAGAATTTCTTTACAATGTCTCTGAAGATTTATTTATATATTGACATGAAGTTGGACTCGAATTGAGAATCCCAAAAGCCAAAGAACTGAAAAATCATTGTCGACAGCTGTTACTCTGCCTGTCCTTTTTTAGGGAAAAACCACATACATCATTCAAAAACTCCCACCTAAAGGCAAATGCATCATGACAAAATTGCAACTGTCATACATTTGAAATTGCCATGATATGTGTGAAACTGCCACGACACATACGAAACCATCATGACAAAAGAAATTGAGGACTTGTTGCATCTGGGAGTTCTGCCACTAATACTAAAATGCAACTGTTTCTCTCCGCTTTCTTAGAAACCTGCTTCAGCCTTGTTTGATTCGAAGGTGTTTGAATGACCTTAGAACCATCTGCAACCTGGGTAGTTGAAGTGTTCCAACTTTTATTTGTTACAAGAAAGGTATCTTTGACTAAAGGTGGTGTTGCAGGGGCATAAGGTTTTGGTGTGGGCTGTGACATGAATTGGAACCTGGCTACAGCTCTGGCACTACATGAATGACATGGTGCAAAATTGGCTCCTAAAGTTTGGTGCTGATGGCTGGACATTAGACCAATGATAGTGTAGATGTGGAGTTACCCACAATGGAAATTGGTAAAAAGGATTTGTTGGTAAACATTGGCATGTTTAATTTTGGTGCTGATAGTTGCACATTGGATTAATAATGGTGTAGATGCAGATTTATGTACAACTGACATTTGTATAAAAGCTTTCATTAGTGTGGCCAACATTGGAATGGAATTGGAAAGAATGCTTAAGTTGGTAGCAAACTTGAGTTTTTCATAGAAGTAAATATCAATGGAAAGGTGGCATGAGAGTTGCTGCCATGGGTAAAGTTTGGCACAGATGAAAATATGGTGTAGAGAGTGATTTGGTACCTTTAGGACTTAGCATCTTGATCATATGTCAAATTCTCTGTGTTCTAGGTGATCCGTAGATTACTGATAGCTTTTTATTTGTGTGGCTAGAAAGGGAAGCCTCTTTTTCACGGTGTACAGGGTGTTTGTATCTGGGAATTATAACATGCTTGGGTAATGGATGAAACTCTAGTCAAGGGTTAGGTGGAAAGGATATAACTATGAGTATTGAGTAGGTGCATTCCCTTAGTTGGGAGGCCTTGGGTTGAAAATTAAAGTTTTTCACTCTGGTTTACAGTATGCAGAAACATGAATAAGGTGACCCACGTTCTGTGATCTATCCAACTATCTCTTAGTGACACTTTAAAGAAAATTTCCACAAGTGCCATGGTTAATGCATTTTAAGTCTTGAGTAGGACTAATTCATATTATATATTGTTTTCATGACATTAATCATCGCATAAAACTTTTTTTCCCTTGTGCCTATCTCTTTCAAATACAGAGGTATAATTAGAAATTGTAAAAGCTTCACTGTCTATATGCAAAGAAACTGAAGTTGTGAAACATTTATATTCTAATCCAAGTTCTGTAAGGTCAAATTCTGAACTCTCAAGTTTGATTTGAACAATCTAGTGCCATTTACACCACTTCAACGTTGGTTATAAAAACGTCTAGTGTGGCTTGATGTTTTGCCAATGATGAGTAATGATTTGTGGAAGAAAGACCAACATGCTTGGTTTGCCTGACATTTATAAGGGAATAAAGCAGTGAAGAGGTGAGGTTCAGGTTTAGATGCTTCAATTTACTAGAACTTTGACATTGGTGGCAATGGTGGTTATAGAGTTTGAGTTTGAAATGTTTGCACACCCTATTCTGTGTATGTAGAAAAGAATCATCTCTTCCATACACAATGTGGCTTTCCTGGATTGATCACTTCACATCGTGAGTGATACACATGGTCTCAGAATATGACGTTGTCTTAGCAAAGCTATAACTAACAAGTGTTTACATGTAATAGTTCTTCAATCCATGATAGTTGGTTTTTCAAGAATTACCACTTAGAGATAGGATGCAACCTTCTTTGCTATCACATAAGAGTTAGAAGACAAAGTCCATGTAATGAAGTTGCTGTTCATGGTGTTGAGTACCGGGTAAGATTGAGAATACCTTCGTGGTAAGTTTTGTAAGGTGTACCTACATTAGTGATAATGGCACATTCTAATCAAAATAATCACATTCACATTATGTTTTAGAAAGGATTTGCAAGGGTGGTAGTTGGTGATCCTTGTAACTTGGATCATTTTAGTGTATATTTTTTTCTGCACCCAGGTTGAACTGCATGATTATCTAGCTACAGGATAATAAATCAAATTGAAACATTGCAAATGATACAAAAACCAAAAAGTTGACTATTTAAGGAGAAAAGCACTTGCAAGCCTAACTCATGTGGTCTTCGTAGGATGGCGTGGTCTAGCTGATTCCTGTGACAAGGACTGCATTCTCTGTTCATTTCTCTTTCTCAAACATAACAACTTACAAACATATGATCTCGGAATGATTGGGTAAAGAATATTGATGGTGCAAGCTTAACCCTTGTTAGGGGCTTGATACTTGTTTTCTTGTCAGGAGGCCTTAAAGTGTTGTTGTGAGGAATTTCAGCACAAGAATGAACTGAGCCTCCTCTTTTACAAAAGCTCAGCCAGATCAGCAAGACTTGGCTACCAACCCCAGGCTTGGCCCTCAAGTTCTTTCTGGATTTTCAGTATTTTATGCATCTTTAATTTGAATCTCTCACTGAGTTTTGGTGGAACATTTTGCCAAGTTCTAAGTAACTCTATCTGGTAACTTTGCTTCTTGCTCCAAACATTTTCTTATGATTTCAATCATCTTTCAACGTCTATGATCTCTTGTGAATGTTAAATGGACTGTAAGTCAGCACCATTTCAGTGTTTTGGTTTCTAATTGGTGAATGTTAAATGTGTTAGTGTAATATTTTATTACACCTCTTGGTTAGTTATTAAACATTCGTTTCCTGGGTAGATTATGCATAACCAAATGACATCAGAGTTACATAAATATTACACCCTCTTGGTGTAATAGGCTAGATAATTAGTTATTAAGCATTCGGTTCCTGGGTAGATTATGCATAACCAAATCATAAATGACATCAGAATTACTCTATGTTGACAACATTTCAGTGTATTGGGTTTTAGGTAGCTAAGGGAGATATGCCACAATTTTTACTTTAATACAATAGTTTTGCCCAACTGCTATAAAAAATAATCTAGTTTTTATTATTTTAAGGCTAGTCCAATCTGGTGAATTTTATCCTTCCTTTTGCCTTGCTTAGAATATTGGGGTTTCTTTTCCATGTGGTACTTGTAGTAACGAAGGAATGGCTTTGAGGATGTAATCCTGTTGTTAAGGAATAGCAGCAAAAATCTTTTGGGGAAAAAATCGGCAAACCAAAAAGTATAAGATTTTTTGAAAAAATGGGGAAAAAATCGGATTAAAAAAAAACGTAAAAAATTGTAGAATAAGAGAAAAACTTTTTTTTTTTGAAAATGAAAGGCATTTCCATAGCATAGAGATATAGAGAGCAAGTAAAATAAAGAGTTTAACTAATGAAATGTAGAAAATAGATTTTTGTAGTTTATATCCATTGCGCCGATTACATTGCATTGCACATCTTTCAAATTCAAAGCATTACTTCACATAAACTAATAACTAGATGTGATAGATGACAAAATTCGAATTACAATATAGTTTTACAAAGTCAAGCTAGCAGTTATGCAATTAACATTGCATAATGACTAGGAGCAGCCAGTGCATTTGCTTGTCATGGCATTCCATGAGACCACATTTCTTTGAGGCTATTGCTTACTATTATCTTTGATAGATTTTTTCAAGCATCCGCCAAGCTTGAGAAAGCACCTGTTTTAGGCTTTTAACCATAGACAGGCATGACTGTTTGGTAAAAGCTTTGGTAGGCATGTATGAAAAATGTGGTAGCATAAGATAAGGCGTGAACTGTTTGAAAAATGCAAACAAGGCAGTGAACTGTTTGAAAAAAATCCTCAAAGAAATGTGGTCTGGTGATGAAATCCTGAAGCCATAGACAAGGTGGTGAACTGTTTGAAAAAATGCCTCAAAGAAATGTGGTCTCATGGTGATGGAATGCCATGACAAGCAAATTGCTATGGATTGTCATGGCATTCCATCACGAAAATATGCTGTCTATGGCATAATGTCAGCAAGCATTTTATCAACAGTTCAACTGCCTTGCATGGCTAAAAGTAAACAGTGCTCAAACAAAATATGAATGCTTGGAAAAAATCTATCAAAAGCATAATAGTAAGCAATAACATAGACAAAGGCGTTGAACTGTTTGCAAAATTCAAAGAAATGTGGTCTCATGGTGATGGAATGCTGACAATCCATAACCAATTTGTTTGTTGGCATTCCATCACCATGAGACCACATTTCTTTGAGGCATTTTTTCAAATAGTTCACTGCCTTGTCTATGCTACCACATTTTTCATACATATTTGCCAAATCATTTTATCAAACAGTTCACTGCCTTGCTGCTATGGCTAAAAGCCAAAAACAGGTGCTTTCGAACAAGCTATGGATGCTAGGAAAAAATCTATCAAAGCATAATAGTAAGCAATTGCATAGACAAGGCAGTGAACTATTTGAAAAAAATGCCTCAAAGAAATGTGGTCTCATGGGTGATGGAATGCCATGACAATCTATAGCAATTTGCTTGTCATGGCATTCGTCATGGCATTGCATCACCATGAGACCACATTTCTTTGAGGCATTTTTTCAAACAATTCACTGCCTTATCTATGCTACCACATTTTTCATTCATTGCTACCAAAGCATTTTATCAAACAGTTCACTGCCTTGCCACTATGGCTAAAAGCCTAAAACAGGTGCTTTCGAACAAGCTATGGATGCTTGGAAAAAATCTATCAAACCATAAAAGTAAGCAACAAGCTATGTTCTCATGGTTTTTATTCACATGAAAATCAATGCGATTTTATTTGCATTTTTTTGCAGGTTTTAAACACGTTTTTTTTGGCAATTTTGCAGTTTGAAACAGGAAAAAACTGTTGACCAAAAGGTCAACGATTTTTTCAAAAAATTGTCAAGTCTGCAGATTTTTTAAAAATTGCGATTAATTGGGATTTGTTGCAGATTTATGCTTCTATGGTTAAGAGTATAAATGGTCTGCAAGTCTTCCCCACTCTTCCAGATTTAAGGAGGGAAATATTTGATAGTCCACAGAAAATCTACCATACAGTTGTAGCTTTGGTGAATATTTTTTATTATTTTACATTTACACAAAATTTGAGTGAATATCAATGATGAATCAATCTTATGGTTACACAAATCTGTTTCTGGGAAATTTCTCAATAAAGAGCCAATTTACAGACAACGGCCCTGGAAGTTTTCTCAATGAAAATCACACAGGCGTTGGGCATATGGCATTTAGTAAGGATGCTTTGGAGATTATCTAAAACATTTCTACCTTATCCTTTGTTTGATTTTGTAATTTTTAATGTAACAAGCTGATGTATCTGACATCGTCTTGTGCTGTTGTGATTGCTTAGACATTCCAAAGATAGGAGTGATGAAATTCATTGGAGCCTAATTGTATTAGGTGTTAAATCTCTGCTTGAGGCTGGAGTAGATAGATATGTCAGGGTTAAATCATGGGGGTTTTCTTGATGGACCAAATTGATATAGCGTGAGTTCAGAGATGTCTATTTTTAAGTGCAAGACAAAATGTTAGGTGTCATGGTACTTATAAAGGTACAGGGATTTTTTAGGAGCTTTTCATGAGGAAAATAACGAGTCTTTTATTAAAATGGTAAATTTGTAGAGGTCACTATTAATAATCTAGGATCTATAATTGTTGATGTTGCTTTCTGTTTTATCTGCATTTAAACAATCATGGATATGTTTGCAGAGTAATCTGATAGCAAGTCCCTTCAGTGCCATGTGATGCCTTGAAGGCTTTTGCAAATATATGGATTTTTTTGTACATTGTCAATTTTACCCTATTTAGTTGCTTTAAAGCTTGTGTGTTTGTCAAAGAATTCCTGATACTTCCTATTATAAATATTACTTGCATTTATGGACATCCATTGTTTTTTCTCCGAATAGAGGAATAGACCAGTTAAAGAGTAGAGTATGCTAGGAAGTGTTGGATAAAATGGACTATTGCTTTCACGGCTTTAGTTGTGTGCTTTACATAAATTCAATATACATGCATAGAAAATCACCTAAGTTGCCGGTTCTGGTACGAGATCTGGTATGGGTACGCCGGTATGGAATTTTTTTTTCTTGGGTATGGTACATTTGGGTATGGCTGTATATATATATATATTTGCAAAAAAATTAAAAAATATACAGAATTGTAAATACGTTTGTTAGTATGATACTTCATCATTGATCAATGGTAGTGATAAAGATAAATGCCAATTGATAGTTCAAAATTTCAATATTATGTTATATATCATATATGTCTAGGGTCGCGATTCAAATGCAAATCATTACAATTACAATATTGAAATAAATACAATAAATTTTTTGTATAATTGTCTTCAATCTTCATCAATCATTAAAAGGATCTAGATCAAGGTCATTGTTTGGTTCAACATCATTTGAACCACAAGTAAATGCATTGCCACTCCCACTAGGTGCATCATGTGTAAGAATCTCATCATCATCATCTATAGTGACTCTAGCAAGCTCTTTAATAGATGCATCCAAGTTGGCACACTCAAGGGCTATGTCCCAATGTTTCATTGACCCTTCCTTGTGATAGAAGACACAAGTTAGAATGGACATAAACCAAGTCTTCTGCTTTTTTTGCAGCCAATTGGTTACGCTTCACTGAATGGATAAAGGAGTATGTACTCCAATTCCGTTCAACCGAAGAAGAACTTGCAACCTGTTGAAATTGGAGAGAAAACCAACACAACTTAAAAATAAAAAATGCAAAATAAATTAAAGAATAGTAAGTACTAAAGTCTACAATACAAATGTTAAATAGTAAAAAATAAAAAATACTTGTAATATACTCTTGATTGCAAGAGGCTGGAGGAACAAATAATCTTGCCCATGGAGGTACCACAATGTACGAGCATCTATGTTGTTTTGGTCTTGAAGAGCACACATACTATGATCTTGTCCTGAGATGAACATGCCAAACTCTTTCCTAACATTTTCCACCACTTTTGGATTTGAAAAGAGTGTTTTGAATGCTCGCTTGTACCCATTAGCAACTTCACTATCTGTATATGGTGGAGTTCTCCTTGGCAAAGGAAGTTATAGTATTTGGGAGATAATGCATATGCAAGGAGATGCAATGGTGTGTTCATCTTGTTACAGTGGTGATGAATGATTTTTTCCACACTTCGGAATGTTTTTTCTTTGGGGTCATTCTCTTTTTGTGCTATTATGACCTTATTTTTTCTATCATGGAGTCAATGCCATCATATATTTCCTCCAAACATGGTTGATCTATATCAGCAAACCTGATCATACTCATGATAGGCTCGATGGAACTCAAGACATAGTCCACACAAGCCCATCAATCGTCATCAAGGATATGTTGTTCAAGCATCGTAACATAATTTCATAAAGGAGATGCTTGATCAATTTTAAATTTTATGTTTGCATCAATACCCATTGAACTTGAACTAGTGGCAATTCCAAATAGATTGCAATTTGATTTTGCTGCTATAAGAAATTATAAAATTTTAAATTAAAAAAAAAATAAAAAATGCAACCCTACAATATGTATAAACTAATGAAAGTTCAAAACTAACACCAAAAAACATTATAACAAATAGTGAAACTTGTTTCTGTTTTTCTAAAAGAAAAACTTGAAAAAATTCATCAAAACCTATAAAATTTCATCAAAAGCTTGAAAAAAGTTGTTAAAAAACTAAAGAATCAGTTAAAATGCTTACCTTAGATGATTAGATTTCCTTTGTGCAAGTTATCTTTGCTCCTTTGGCACTTTGTGATCGATCTCTTTCGAACAAACTAGCTACTCTTCAAAATGCAAAAATTAGGAAAAATAGCTGAGCAGTGAAGTTTTATAGAGGCAAAATGTTACTTTAGGGGGTGTTTTAGAGTTTCATATACACTTTTTTCATTTTTTTTTGTGTTTTAATGTTACTTTTTGGTGCCTGTGGGAGCATTTAGGGCGCTCAAGACTGCGTACCCACAAGGAACCCGAGGTGTCGGGGCCGCTCTCGGGCCCTCCCAGACCCGGACACTCTTGGAGTGGGCATGAGGGCTTAAAAACAAGAACCCAGTAACTTAGAGAATCACACAACAAAAAATAGATAAACACAAAACAACATTCTTTATTGTTGTATAAACCATGTGTTATAGCATTGCATTTGTTTGCTTGAAGTTGCTTGTGTGTGTATAATTTGCATGAGTATCAAATTTATTGCACTTAGCTTTTGTAAGAATAGATCAAAGCTATTCTTAAAAGTAAAACAAAGTTGTACTTACAATAGAACAAAGCTTTACTAAAAGCGCAACTATAATTAGGAAAAAGTAAAAACTCATAAGGAGGTAAAAGGGACCTTTTTTTTTCATACATTCATGCCTTGTTCCTCATTTATTCTTTCTTCAGCACTGAAAACAATCATTGCTTTTCTGTACTCCAAAAGTTAGTTTGAACTTAGTATCTTTGTTACAAACTTACAATGGAAAGAGCACTGATAACTTAGTTTTTATTTGCACATTAAATGAAACATACCATTTATTAATGTATATCCTAGTTTCTATTTTTGATTCAATTTGACTTACATTATTCTCCTGTTTATATGTGAAGCGAAAAATTATCTAAAGTACATAGAAATGTAATTCAGTATATTAGTTGAGCTATTTAATGCATGCCTCTCTTAGTAATTAGCAACAACTGTTCTCTGAATTATTTTGAAGAAACCTCACTAGCTTCAAGTGCTGAAAAGCAAATCATTTTGTTTGTTTGGTCCTCTTATCAAGCATATTGATAACTAATGTTAATGAAAACTTTCAGATGAAGAATCGGTATGTTGAAAGTGAAACCTGTATGTCAGGTCCACATTATTTTAATTTATGACAGTTTTATACACTGCCAGTTAGATTTCTTATGCAAGATGTACAACAATGTAGCTAAGTTTATTACTTCCAAATAGTCTTCTCTGTATATGAGGGCAAATTGTCAAAGATGGAAGTTTTCAATTTGTCATACCTTTGATAGTAATTCAGTATATTAGTTGAGCTATTTAATGCATGTCTCTCTTAGTAATTAGCAACAACTGTTCTCTGAATTATTTTGAAGAAACCTCACCAGCTTCGAGTGCTGAAAAGCAAATCATTTTGTTTGTTTGGTCCTCTTATCAAGCATATTGATAACTAATGTTAATGAAAACTTGCGGATGAAGAATCGGTATGTTGAAAGTGAAATCTGTATGTCAGGTCCACATTATTTTAATTTATGACAGTTTATACACTGCCAGTTAGATTCCTTATGCAAGATGTACAACAATGTAGCTAAGTGTATTACTTCCATATAGTCTTCTCTGTATATGAGGGCAAATTGTCAAAGATGGAAGTTTTCAATCTCATACCTTTGATAGTAATCTTCTATGTACATCTCTCAGGATCTTTCCTTGAATTAATTAAATAATGTTTTACCAACCAAAGTCACAAATATTTTGAATAGTTTGTGATTAACCTTGCATGTAGATGCTTTATTGGATTGCAATCTTTTGTATACAAAAATTTTCTGGCTAGTTTTCAACATTCTTGCTTCGTCTACTTCTGGATATGAAATATTTACTTTCAGGTCTGTATCTTTGTTCATTATTTAGAAAGGCAAAAGGCATCATGGACAAGCTTTATTTTATGTGACGATTGAATTGACGTCGGCTTTATGCTTAGGCATGAAATAATGAGATTGTTGATTTCTACCTACAGACTCTGCAGCAGAGGCAGTGTCTGGAAAGAGAGGCCAATCTTAAAGAGCTTGATTCAAGTCGGAGAATTCTAATTAATAAACTTAAAGAATATAGAGGCACGGAGCTAGAAGTGATACAGGAAACATGTGCATTTGCTGGTGGGTCAGTTGAACAGAGGGATAGCATTGTTCTACCTCCATATGGAGGACATCTTCCAGGGTCGTTTTTCTCATCAGTTGATGAGTCTCGGTCACTGCCCACTGCACATTCAGTGAGGAGAAGGAACCTGTCTAATTGGAAGTCATCTGTGACTGGTGATGAAAGAGAAGAAAGTGATCATGACAATGATTGTGAAGAAAGGGGCGAGAGCTCTAGTCCAGTAATCAGTGACAGAAGAGCCAAAAAGGTAGCAAGTGGCATGGAGCATATAATTGGTTTGACTGCAAAAGCAGTTTTTGTAGTTGCAAGTGTAATTTCAGTCTTCACTTTAGTTTGTTTTGAACCCAGAATTCGTAGAAATGCTTCTCTCAAAATATCAGGCCTACTTCCCAAACGGCAGATACAGATTCCTCTAGTGCAACTAAAGGCTGATGTTCCCAGGTGTCCTCCAGGGAAAATATTATTGATTGAGGATGGTGTACCGAGATGTTTTGTGAAGGAACGTGTAGAAGTACCTTTTGAACCTGTTATAGAAGTTCCTGATGTGTCATATGGCTGTGGATGACCTCGCATGGCAGGGACGTATGATTTCTAGCAGATGTTTACCTTCAGTTTGGTGTTTTTTCCAAAATATATTGACTTTTTAGCAGGTGAAATTAATGGTTACCATCTGAAATTATGAAAGGAGGAAAAGGCTTCCAACTTTCTCTTTAGGAGTTTATATTCATTTGAGAGCAACGTGACTTTTGAATGTTAGAATTGCATTCTGTTGGATTGTTATCTATATTGTCATAACCAATCTTGTATGGTATTCATTTGAGATCTGGAGAATGGTTGTGACTGGATTTATTTCTTCCAATTTAACGATACAGAGTTATTTCACTTCGATTATACAACAGCAAAATTTGGAACCACGAAAACAGTTTCGATGGTGAATGCTGATGGGATTTAGTTCAATAGGTTTTTATTATTTTATTTTATCTAATACTAGTTACAAGTATGATTTTTTTTTGTAGACATTTTTATTTATTATTATTATTGTTTTTGATGGAGGGTTTTATATCAGCTATAAGATAGTTTTTGCTATCCAATATGGGAGCACGGGCTTTGGGCTGAAACCTCTTCAGCTGAGAGTCAAGGATTGAGGGATATCCATTCTGTCAAATTTGTCAGGGGCATGATCTTGGTCTCATCCCTTAATGTTTCAGGTCCTTGCACTCAGCAATACTTGATCCCTGGTAGGCTCATTCAGAACCATTCAACTTCACCAGCAAACCAAGGTTGTATGGACATTTACAAGTGTGCCCTTGTTAGCTAGGGATGGTCTTACAGGCTAAATTGGCCTATGAGCTAGTTTGTGCCTAATTTTCTTTTAATAACATTTTTATTTAAAAGTCTTATTTTTTACATATTATTTTGCATGATTTGAGTGCGCTTGATGGTAAAGCTGTGTTTCATAGAGGTTGGAGTGATAAGGAGATTGCAAAAAAGTTCCCTATAGTTATCTTCTCTTCTCTTTTATTTTTATTAACAGATTTCACACTTTACATGCCGGTCTCCCATGCGGCAACTCACTTCCACATCTCCCATGTGGCAACTCACTTCCACATCTCCCATGTATCATTTCACTTCCATCTATCAACATGTATATTGGAAGGTTTGGTATATGACAATTTTGATATATTGGAAGACTTGGTATAGAGAAAGTGTGGTATAGAAAGGTACGAGTGATAAGGTTTGAGTAATAAGAGTATCTTTGGGAGACATAAGGATAATAGTTGGAGTTGCGTGGTTAGGAAAATTTTAAGGTTTAATATTTTGTGGTTTAGGGTTTAGGATGTGGGGTTTAGTGTTTGGGGTGTAGGGTTTGTGGTTTGGGATTCAATGTTTAGGTGTAGGGTTTAGGTTTAGTGTTTATGATGTATGATTTGGTGTTTGATATTTGAGGCTCAAGGTTGGTGGTTTGGGGTTTGGGATGTAGGGTTTGGGGTTTAAGTTTTACGGTGTAGGGTTTAGGCTATTGGGTTTAGAGTCAAGCAAGTAGTCTATTAATTTTTAAGTACATTGCATTTTTTCCATTCTATTTTTTTAAGGGTGTTAATTATTTGATGAATATGTTGATATTAATGTATTACATGTTTGTTTCTTAGACAATGTTGTACATGTGTTTAAGAACATTATAGGTAGTTTGTTTTTGTTTTTCTCCCTTATTGCTTTGACTAATTACATTTTATTATAATGGAAAAAATATTTATTAGGACCAATGAAGAAATTAAGACATAAATTTTAAAAGAGCTACAAACTTCAAATCAAGACAAAACATCTTGTAGCAAAATTTTAAAGGAGTTCCGAAAACTTAAGACGACACTTGAAAAAATCCTTGATTAAGATACCTTGACAAAGTTACAAATCAATTTAAATCTAGTGTGATGGGAATAATTAGATTTGATAGAATTAATAATATTGTTCACAAAGATGTAAAATAAATCCATTTTCTATCTTATAATGACAAAAGGACGGTCAAACATTATTCAAATGCTAGGTACCCATTTTTCTAATATGAACTCTGATTTACTCTAGGATTATAACTACCCATGGATGACACACAAGGAGGTGCGGATTTTTTTTTATGCAATTATATGTTGAGGTTCACATGAACCTCAATGTTAACTGTTTAGATATACCAAATTATACGGTTTAGTGGAAAGATAAAGTGTATAATAAGAAAGGATATCACCATGGTGAACCTATTGAGAACCCTAAGTAATTCGTTAGGGATAAGTCTTGAGCATTTTTTGTGGGCTTCTAGGATGTTGTAGTCCCTGACGTTTAGGATTCTCAAAGGTAGTAGTTAAGGGTATCATTGACAAATCATGACACATACCATTATTTTTTATTATGTCAATGTATGCTTGTTAAGGCACCCAAATAAATGATACAAACCAAGGTCAACATCAAATAATCCGTACATATTAAATTTGGTGCATCCAAGGGAATTGGATCATTTATTTAAAATCAATTAATTACTTGCACAATGTATCAGTAACAAAATTTTGAGGGTGTATTAGATGATAATATTGGAGCATAAGGTCCCTTTGGACAACATTTGCATTAATTGAGCTAATATTCTCCCCTTAGCAAAAGATGCCTTGAACTTTGAGGGAAGATCTTCATGATCTTCAAGAGCATCTTTCCCTCAAACATAAGTCATCTTTAACTTCTAGGAAAAAACTTCATAATCTTTGGGAACATCAACTCCTCTAACATGTGACACCTTGAACTTTGAGGGAAGACCTTTGTGGTCTTTGGAAGAATCTTCCACAACTATTATTGGGATGAAAGATTCTGTTAGGAAGTGTTTGGTGACTTGGTAGACATATCTTTGAGTCGACTCCCATCTAAGCTCTCTAAGTTTCATGATTAACATGTGTAGGTCAACTTAAACAATGTCATTGATGCTACTACTGGGGCATATGAAATTGGGTTATAGATATTTGGATGAACACTCTAGTCTTGGTACATCTAGAGGTATAAATAAGGTTAAACAATTTGATTTCACCTACTATTTTTTAAACATGTCTTTTGTGTGCCTAGAGATCAACACATGCCATGTTTGCGTAGTATGGTTGTACACATGATCACAATTTTGATCAAGTGAGCAATCACAAAGATAGTAAGTACAT
Organism: Sequoia sempervirens; assembly: GCA_007258455.2. Lineage (NCBI taxonomy): Eukaryota > Viridiplantae > Streptophyta > Pinopsida > Cupressales > Cupressaceae > Sequoia > Sequoia sempervirens. Next base: position 227,744,933 of record VDFB02373365.1, read on the forward strand.
TTGATTAAACACAATATAAATTTGAATGAGTGACATGATATTATTTTAGACACATGCACTCTTACACAAAACGTATTAATGTAGGGTTCATTATAGTAATGAGATAATCTCTCTTCCAAGCAACAAACTGTCATAATGAGACTTTGATGCTTATACATTCAATATTGAAAGATCAAATTTAAGCTACCCTCCTAGTGTGTTCACTTAGGAAAAGTTAATTTTTTTCCAAATACACTTACTAAATGAAATAAAATATATTACTTGTTGATGCCTAAAATTACTAGGCACACAACCTTATGGGAAACTCAGTTAATGGAGGGACCAATTGTGCTAAACTGAGTAACCTCCGGGTTTTAAAGAAGCCGACTCTTCATGCATTGGGGGGGTGGAAAGGGAAAATGAAGTAGATATACTAAAATAAAATCTAATTTAAGGCGATGCGCCAAGATTTAAGTAAATAGGCACATGAAATCTTCCTTTCGGGTGAGATTTGAAGGCCCGCTTAATAGTTTATATGCCCAAAATAACAGAAAGTAGAGATAAAATTTTGAAGTTAGTCAAACAGCATAATACGATTTCCATATGCATTCACTGAACAAGAAGAGTACAAACATGATCTGAACAACAAAATTATATTGAAATTATAAAAGCTTTGATGATAAACTACTCATTACAACAATACTAGCATAGTATAATGTTTTATCAATGAACTAAGAAACAGAGAGGACGAACAAATTGGCATAGTCTGTAAGTCTTAATACAATAATTACAAAAACAGGACAAAGGCCGAGTCTTTCTATCTTTTCTCCGTGTATTTTTGAACCCTTTTTCAGAGAGACTAAGCAGTATATATAGATCCCTTCCACTGCTTGAATGCCAGATAATAGAAAAAATTCCCCAGGCATAGATCGTGTCGCCCGTCACAATAATTCTCCCCAACCGAAATGGCATTCTATTGCCTCGAACAAAGTGCACTCTCTTGCAAATGATGGCTGTGGTCCAGGAGCGAAAACAACATAAATCTCCTGAAGATGTGTGTCAAACCGCCCAAAGAGTCGGTTAGGACATGTGGCGCAGAGACGAGGCTTCTCACTCATTTATCCTTCCCTTGTGACCATGATCCCCGTCAAGATGACACGTGGTGCGGTGTTCGCTCAAAGCTTTGAATGCGGGGTCCGCCAAAAAGGTGCCCGTGGAAGATGCAACGTGGCAACCAGGTGGAGCTCGAAGTTGAAACAAAGGGGAGAGAATTCTCAAAGGTGCGCGCTGTTGACACGTGGCGCAAGCAGAAGAAGGCACCACCAAAAGGGAGCCCGAAAATATGCAAACATACAAAGCGCGGGCTAGGGTCAATGCAAAACCAACAAAATCAACCCGGAGGGAGCTTTAAAGATTATTAAATCCACAGCTTTTGGCGACTAACAGGGGCATTTTGCTTTCGGAATGAGAACCCAAAAATCCCGGTTCCAAGACTAGATCCCTATCCATTCGGCAATATTCAGAGCTTTGAAAGGGCAGTCTGCAAAGGCAACTAGTCGGCCTCAGATTGCATCGATAAGGCGTGCAGATTCTCTTGCGCCTCATGCAAATTGATAATTTCTGTGAACGACAACTCCATGAAGATCCCCGACTTGAACTCAAGCTAGAAAAGAAGCCGCACTATCAGATGGATGACACTTTCAATGTCCGCTGTCATGGGAGGTTGATTGAATGATTGGAAAGTAGATAGATCCTGTTACCTTTCCTCGATCTTTGCTGCAATATGCTCCACTGTGGCCACTGATTAATCAGAGAGAAAAGGAGAGGGCAAGCCCATCTGAGTCAAATAAGAGAATTGCATCTGCATATGATTCATAGTCCGATTTAGTGCGACCAAGCAATTGTTAGCTTAGAGGATTGCTGCATGATAATGGATGAATTCCTTCGCCTTTTTGGCAGCCGATCTCTGGTCATCTATTCTTGCCTCGCCAAGTCTGCATTTGTCACAGTGTACAATTTGTTTAGCAATTGCTCGGCCTTGGGCACCCTTTCAACAATAAATTGTGGAACCTGCTCAATTGTGCCACACACCTCCCCGCTTAATTTTGTTGCATCTGCCATGAATTGCAGTGCTGGTTGCAAGGACAAACATAAAGACTTAACCTTTTCCTAGTAGGAGACATATAATTGTTGTACCATTGAGAGGGAATCCGATTGAGGAACAGAGCGCTGGGAAGGAATTTTTAATAGATTTATCTCAACCTCCTTTGATCTGATTTCTTCCATCAGCTCCTTAATCTTCTTGTCTAATGCGGTAAGTTGTTCCTGTAGAGTCATCAACTCTGCATCTTTGCTTTTCAACAACTCCTCAGCTTCATTTCGGGTTCTGCATTCTTTTTCCAGAGAAATTTATTTCTCGGATCTCCTTTTCAAAATGAGCCTTTAGGTCTTGAAGCTCTTTGTCTTTTTGCTACATTTCTTTTTCCAATTGAGCTTGCTGATCCTGAAGCTCTTTGTACTTCTCCTGAGTTTCTCTGTTTGAGCTAGTTGGTCTTGAAGTTCCTTGTTTTTCTGCTGCAGATTGGTAACCAAGTTCGGATCCTAGGATTGGAACTTTGCAAGTTCCTCCTAGAGCTTGGCCTTTTCTGTTTGCGCTTGTTGAGACAAGCGTGCTATTTTAGCATCTTTAGCCTTTTCTCTTTTCTGCAGGATCTCCACTCTTTCTTTGACATTCTTGAGCTCTTCTTCCCTTTTGGTCAATTGGCGACTATGCTTCAAAAAGTCCGTAGTCACAACCTATTGAGATTCCTCCATTAGCTCAACTTTGTCTTGTGGCCAGGCTGAGTGTAGATCAATCCCTATGGCATGGATTGTATAATCCTCGGGCTGCACTTCCCTTGAGGTTTGATGGTGTTAGGCGTCATGGATGCAAACGTTATTGATCCTTGAACCTCATTAAAGAGGATCTATATGAATGGCTCGACAAGTTTCGCGACATCCTTTTCTTTTCTTTTCTGGGCTCTTCTAGCCTGCACCATCTTAGTCATGACATTTTTCCCAAAAAATTATGCTAGCGACCTAATCTGTTCGTTGGCAAAGGGTGCACCAGGAGGAAGATCAAAAGGGAAATAAATCATCGCAGATTTAGATGAGGTTTTCTTTGGGCGAGTGACCGTTAGTGGGGAGAAAGGGGGAATACCATGTGAGGTTTCGGTGAAAGGGGAAGCAACAAAAGGACTTGCAAGGGATTGTGGTGTGAGCCACAAAGACGTAGAGGTAATCATTTGTTGTGCAGGCTAGGCTGGAGCCAACACAACAGAAGCAAAAGGGTTTACAATAGAGGGCTCAGATTGGGCCCTGACAAAAGATGGAATAGCCCATGGGGGAGTAAAAACTACCTATTCGATGGGGGGAAAAGAAGATTGAAAGGAACCTCCCATGGGTGCAAAAGCAGAAAATGATAGGCCGACACTTGAGGTGGTCAGAGACGTGGGTGCTACTAGGTTAACTAAAGACTGAGATGCAAGAAGAGGAGGAGAGAAAGATACCTGTGTTGCTGAAGACTTTGATCCTTGGTTCGTCGTAGCAGGTACTTGCAAGCTTTCTCCTGGAGTGGTATCGGTGTGCAGCCTCTTCTCAAGTGGAGAATTTTCCACATCTATGACCTCTTGAGATTGTTGAGCTGCTCTGGGTCTCTTCGTAGCCTATGTATGTGGTAGCGTGACTGCCGCATGGGATATAGTTGCTTGTGCGCTCAGTGGAGTTCCGCTGCCCCCTTCCGCTACTTTCCACCTCCCTGCATTTGAGCTATCTTCGCCTCTCTAGCTCTTATTATTGTAGCTGTTGAATCTTGATCCATTTCTTCACCCCCTTCAGCATCAGTTTCGTCATGCTCTCTGTTCCAAAGATCATCAAATTTGTCATCCATATCTGTGTCCTAAAATTTTCCCATAAGACATTTGGTTTCTTGACGATAAACCCAAAAGTGGGAAATCTTCTCCTCACTCCACTGGCGGTTCTTGACCAATTCATTATAGAGGGTGGCTCCAATTTTGCACTTGTCACTGGCTTTGGCCAAAGCCAAAGGGTAATAAAAAGATAGCCATGGCAACCTTTTTGTCTTTGTGGGAATATAGGCTAAGTCTACAAAGAGACTCCGGTTCCCTGACAGTGGACTTCGCCGAGCCTCCTAGTAGGGCCGAGAGCTATGAGCCACTTTGATGTTGAGGTCTGCTAAGTCATCTTCAGGATTATATTCCCATTTGTCACAGATCAACACCAACCCTAGATGAGCAAGCTTTACAGATAACAGACCTTATATCTGCTTTTTCTCCATTATTACTGTACCAAAGCTTAAGGGGCATTTGAAAAAACCTTTTTGATGCTTTCCCACAAAAAACTTGTGGTCTATAATGGCCAATTGCCTAAATACCTCAAGGGCCAACACCCTATTTGTGACACAGACCGGGAGTCAGAATGGTTCTTCAGTAAAACCATGCATCCTGACAAATGAAAAGTCCTCTCCAAGGAACTAGTCACAAGGAGGGACAAAATCTTTCATCCATCTCACTTGCTCAGTGGAGAACCGGTAACATCCAACCTCACCCTCTTTATTAAAATCTTGCAATATTGGAGTCAGAAAAGACTTGGAAAATACATAATAATCATAAGTCGCAGAAAGGACATGGGTCCACACAGAAATTGGCTTCCTCACCCCATTTTCATAAAAAATGGAAAAACCCATATGGTCTTTAAAGAAATCAGGGTTCTGATGTAAAAACATATGAGCAAGAAAAGAGGAAAACTTGAATTTATACTGCATGTGATATTCCTTGAACTGGTGCAACATCTCCCAAATAATGGCCTCTGCGAAGTCATACCAGAAAAGGGTATGTTGTTTCCTTAATTGAAAACCCATACCCATTTGAAACTCCTGCACCTCATTGTCGCTATCCAGGCCGCAAACAAAAGCCAACATCGAAAAGATATCTATTATGTTTGAATTGAAACCGCTGTTCCCAATCGGAAACTAAGGTGCACGCTTATCTCCTTTGGGCCTTTTTGTTTCTTGGTTGTAAAAACTTTGGGCATGGGTTCTGGTCTTCTAGAAATTGTCCAATTTGTTTATGGTGAATTTCTCAGGCGTTTATGAAACGTGCCTCATCGGGATACATAGCATATCCTGAATAGTGTCAACGCTAATTACTACTCTCAGGTTCTAACCTTCTATGATGCCTGTATCCGAATTGAAATTTTGGACACATTTGTGAACTAGCTCTGGGTAGTGATGAACTAAGGGAACCATATACTGCGGAAGACTGCAAAACCACAACTTGTATCCCAAAGACTCTTGGTCATTAGTCTTAGCCTTTTTCATTCTTTCACATGCTACTTCCCTAAGATTCTTAGGGTTGGTTTTGAGCTCGGGGTCATAGACATTGTCCCAATCTTCTGCTATTTGGACTTTGTTTTTGTGAGCAGTCTTCTGTATTACTTGTGTGTGAGGCCATTTTGGATTTTCTGGCATCCTAGGCGAGGCATAAGAGATACCACCAAAAACTTGAGCCACTGGCGCCGCCAAGATGGCGTCTGATAAGCTTGTAATTGTCTCTTCTTATGCTGCCATCTCAGGATTTTGTGCCATCTTCTCTTTGAAAACTTTTGCAAACGCTTAATTTCTCTCCACAACTCACACTTGAATTCTTTCTCAGCGAACTGTATACTCAAACTTCTTTGCAATGTTATTCTTTTGCATGCAATATTACCCTTTTCTAAAATTGGAGTTGGAAACAATGACTATTTTTAGCAATAAATTCGGCATGTACTGCCAACTCTTTCGTTCATGCGAAATAAATTCCTACCCTTTGGAAAAGACATTAACTCATAATGACGATTAGCCATCATGACCTATGATACCACCCCATGGGAATTTGAGCTGAAAATAAAAGGCGTACGAAACCTTTCACATGCTTTTACACTTAATAACTTTATGAGAATGATTAAGCAAAAGGGCGTAATGATTACACAAAAAGATTTTGAGTTGATCTTTGTAGACTAAAATGCATTCACAACTAGACACTTTGGTACTTGACCGTACAAACTACCACTTGCACTTGCCGCAAGTTTTAGTTGATTAATTACTCCATCTTATTTCTCATGTAGTGAAAACAACTTGGGATTTTCGAGTTTGCACCTCAATCAACATCATGCTTATTGCACGCATTGTACCCCAACTACCTCTATAAATAGACCTAAGGATAACAACATAATTCATACTTGGTAATTGGGCTTATTGGTATAGGCAATGGATACTCCCATTAGGTTGACTAACAATAGGTCTTAGGTAGCTTTCTTAGGAGAAGTTTCCAGTAGGCGTTTGAAGCGTATGATGAAGAATAAGCATTCCTTAGCCATAGTTGCAATTAAGTGGGTGTTGGGAAAAAACTATATAGAATACAAGAACAAATATCGAGTGAATACTAATATTTGTTCCCACTTTGTTGCCTCTCTGCTGGATATTCAGGTACCGAAATCGATGATACTAAGGCTTACCAGGGAGATTTTTCCCAAGCGCTATCTTGGAGGCCTTGAGGGAATTGTAACAAGTGTAGTGTATGGCCTTGGTATTCCAACTGCAAGTGATCTTCGTCGTCATATTGAAGAGGATGTGGTGGTGCCTTGGGTGCCATTCCTGAGTGGATTTCATGTTATGACCATTGGGGAACAACATCAAAGGGTGTCTCATGCCTGCCACTTCTTGCTAAGGTGCTACAATGTAGAGCTTTTCTACGATGGAGTGGTATACTGATTTCAGAGACTTCGTGTATCCTCCACCTGCTGTTGTTGTTGAGGCTCTTGCTGTTCCTGCTGCTGAATGAATGAAATATTTTCTCCTTTTTTCTATATATATATATATATATCTCGAAATGCTTCTTAATATATATATTCTCGAAAAGCTTGGCCTAAGAGCCATTTTGAATTGTAATATCCCAAAGTAAATATTACCACATAATGAATATATATCACTCTTTTGTCAAGTTCCCGTCTCTTTTGCATTTGGCTACTTCATGATTAAAGGGTTCCGCAAGATAAAACTCGGTTGAACAAAACACACAAAATAATTACATATTTACATATTTACATTGTTAAGTGGTTAATAAAGTTGATTAAAAAGTTTAAGGTGAATTCCATTGATAGGAATTCCCAGTTCTTCTTTTTCCATATTTTCCAATGCATTGTGTTGTTTGCATTGAATGATGTGATAAGGACCCTCCCATAGACTATCAAATTTGCTGTGTTGGCTGGGCTTTGCAGCTCTCTCATTGTATTTCAACACCCAATCTCCGCACTTAAGACCTTGGCCAGAGGTTTTCTTATCAAACCATTTCTTAACCACCTGTTGTTGGTTGCACATGGCCGTTAGCGCATTTTCCCTTTTCTCTTGTACCTCTAATAATTTAGCTAACTGGACCTCCATGGCTCCGTTTTTCTCTACCTCATTCTATTTGCCAACGAGCAACCTTCAGACTCAGTTCATTTAGTAGAACTAGCTCGGATTGTTCCTCCTCGGTTGCCACTTCTTTATCTTGTGCCAAATATTCACATAATCCTCTTCCTCGCACGGTCTTTGTGGGCCTAGCCTCGATGTAATATTCAAGGATATTGGTTATCCAGTTGGCCCTCTTTTTGGTGATTTCTCCTTCCATAATGTACTCGCGCACATTGGAATGCGCTACATATACGACCACCTTACTGCAAGATATGAGGTGTCAAAACTTTTTAAGCCCTTTGACAATGGTAAATGCTTGCCTCTTGACGAAGTTGTACTTCATCTCATAGTCTTTTAAAGTCTGAGAGTGAAAGGCTATTGGATGTTCTCCCTTTCCTTCATCTTTTTGAGTTAAAACAGTAGCTATGCTAGGCTCGCTACTGAACACATACATTATAAAGTCCTTTCATAAGTTTGGGTTCACGAACACAGGAGCTGAAGAAATAGCCTCCTTTACCTTCTCAAAGGCTTCTCTTGCCTCTTTTGTCCACTTAAATAACTGATCCTTCTTGAGCATAAGGGTGATAGGTCTAATTAGACCTGTGAAATTTGAAATGAATTTGCTTACAAAATTTACCTTCCCCAAGAAGGGCTGAACTCCCTTTTTGTTTACTGGTAGGGGAAGTTCTTTGATAGCCTTCACCTGATCCAAATCAATAGCAACTCCGTCTTTGGACACTACATGTCCCAATAATTTTCCTTGAGGCACTCCAAAAACACATTTTTTTGGGTTCAGGGATATCTCGAACTCCTGGCATTTTTTGAAAACCATTTCAAGATGATCAAAATGATCATCTTTTGACTTAGAGAATATAGTAAGGTCATCCAAGTAGATCAAGATGATCTTATTGATCAGTTCTCTAAAGGCAATATCCATTGCTTGCTGAAAGGTGTCTCCCGCATTTGAGAGGCTGGAGGGAATTTTTGCATAGGAAAAAATTCCCCACTTAGTAGTGAACGTTGTTTTGTGTCGGTCCTCCTCTTTGACCTAGATATGGTTGTAACTAGAGAATTTGTCCGACAAATAAAACATTTTCGAGCCAACCACTATTTGCAATATTGATTCCATGGAAGGCAATGGGTAGTGGTCCTTCAGGGATGCCCTATTTAGATCTCGGAAATCAACAAAGAGTCGGATGTCCCCATTTTTCTTTTGGACCAGAACCAGGTTGGACACCCATGTATTATGCTTGATTGAGAAGACAATTCAGGAGTGGATTAGCTTCCTCAGCTCTTGCGCCATTAGTGCCTCAATCTTTGGGTTTACTGGCCTTTTCTTCTGGCGGACAGGTTTTTCCCCTTCTATTAGTTCTATGGTATGTTGGATGACTTCGGGATCATATCCTTTGAGGTCATCATATGACCAGGCCACTACTCCTTTATATTTTTCACAAAAATGCATGAGCCTATCTTTATCATGTTGTCGAAGATCTTTCCCGACCTTAAGCTTCCTTCCATATTCGACCTGAAGATCTGCATAGTCACCCTTGTCCCCTGCAAACTTCCTCTTATCGTTTCTTGCATCATCATAATAGAATAAGTTTTTGAGAGTGACAAGTCCTTTCAGAATCTTGTTGAACCTTAGCTAAATAATTGGCCCTTCATAAGCTTCTGCAATTTTTGGTTGGAGCTGATCAGCGAACTCTCCTGAGTGCTGAATAAATGAAGTGATTTGTTTGTCACTTTTGAACACTTTTGAACACTGGTCATTGTCTGGGATTGCGGGTCGGACAATCACTCACACATTCTTTGTGTTCTCAATTAAGTTAGAAATAGGGTCAAATTGATATCCCATTGTTGCCATGCGATCCGCAGCTGCATTCTGCTCTCTGGGCACCGTCTGGATATTGAAGGCTTCAAAGCTTTCAATTAGGTCCTAGACTCTATGTCTATAAGATCGCATGCAGACATTCTTTTTTGTGGAGAAACCTCATACTTGATTGAATATTAGCTCAGAGTCTCCGAACACCATTATTTATTTAACGTCCATTTGCTCCGCAACACTTAGACCTTGCACGAGGCCTTCATATTCAACTTCATTGTTTGAACATGCAAATTGAAAGTAAAAATATCTTAGTGTCCTTTCCTTGGATGGGGACATCAAACATATCCTAGCTCCTGCACCAACTTTACATCTTTCTCCATCAAAATGTAGCATCCACAACTCTGAGGCTTGACCACCCTCAGGTTCCTTCATCACTTTCAAAATCACTTGATCCTCATCATAGATCACATAAGTTCCCAATCCAGTGGCATGACAATTGTCAAAAGGATCAGTGTCTATAAATTCACTCAAGAGGACCTCTTCTTCATCAGTCTGGTCTTCGGTCACCTTCTTATCCTCAAGTAACTCAATGCAATACATCTCGTATTTGGTGATAGAGGTATGAGTAGCCTCAAAATTTATCATGGCTTCATTTTCTACATGTTTTGAATGCAAAGGTTCAAAAAATATCTTAGCCTCGTGCTTGGTCCTAAGAATTAAGTGTGACCAATCTAAAGAAAGATACCCGCCTATCTTGGTAGTGAACTCTTGGGATAAGCAAAGATCGAACATGGGAGGGACATCAATAATCACGGTATCTTGTGGGACTGTGATACTAGGGCAGGAGAAAAAAGTCAAGGGGAGGTTCTTGATGACACCTATAGTTTCAACCTTATTCCCATCAAGCTGCATAACCCCTCTGCTTAAAGGTTCATAGCTAAGTCCTAAGGCTTCAACTATTTTCTTGGGCATGACTGTGGTGCTAGCACCAGAGTCAATCATAGAATTATGCAACAATTCTTTACCCACAATGAGAGTTAAGAAAAAGGGTTTTGGTTTCGGCTTACCTCTACTTTCGGTATAGGTTTCCTCTCCATTGTTTGTGAGGACTTTGGCCTGGGATGATGAATCAACGACCTTTTCCTTGGATGGTTGCTCTGTTGGCTCTATGCTTGCATCTTCCAGTAGGGCCTTCTACAATAATGATTTTTTCTCTGGGATAGCTAAGATATCCCAAAGGGATACATTAGCAGAGACTTTCTTCAACTGTTCCACCATATTGAATGGCAGTGGATTCAAAGACTTCTGCTCCTTAGACTTTTTTATAACAATCTCCTTGCGTGGCTGATATTGCTATGCAATTGTGGAGGAACTAGGAGATTGGTCGGGAACACTTTTGGGCTGTTGAGCGATTGGTTCGCCCATGAATCTCCTCTTCAAGCGAGTGTTATAATCTAATTGCACTTGCGAGGCCTTTGATGTGGAAACATCATTTGCAAACACCACCTCTTCTTCTTCCATCCATGAGAAGAGCGTGTGGTCGAGAGCTATATCTATTTCTTGCTCCAAGGAAATTCCTTGCATTTGAGTAGTGAGTATTGCATTTTCCATTTGCAAAGAGGCATATGTATAACCTCTTGAATTTGGTGCGACACCTTCACTGCGCTGTTCCGCCACTCTTTACTGTAAATTTCCACACAATTTTTTTTGAGGCATATGTGCTTCATTGCAGGGGAAGCACCAAGGATTGACATCATTAGCGAGATTATTTTTCCCTGCTACCAGCTCTCTATTCAAACTTGGGTGAACATTTTGTAGCGGAGTAGGCACCGAAAATATCTGATTATTTGTTTGATTCTGTGGATTCATGCGTATACCTCCTTGGAATTGATTTTGCTGGTAGGAAGGTCTCCTGCCTTGGTAATTTTGGAAAGCTGGCTTCGTAGGCATAGACTGTTGCTGCTTGATACTAGTTATTTCATTTGAGAAGTTTCGTAACAACTCCTTGATGTCGTTCATCTCAGTTGTTGAAGGGTTGGATGTAGAAGCAATATTTTGCGGAGTGCTCAGATATGTGTACATAGATTGAGGAGGAGCAGACGCGTTGGTAGAAGCTATCTCCTGGGTGGGAGCTGAAAATTTTGCGAATATAGGCATAGTGGGTCGAGGCGATAACTTTTCGGCATAGATCAGATTATTCTATGCCTTAAGAATAATGTTATACGCATTTGGAAAGATGTTCACACCAAGGGATTGAATCATCACCGAAATGTCGACGTTAAGAGATTTTAGATAGAACATGAACACCAAATCGGCAGGCAGGAAAATAGTGGTCTGTATCCTTTGCAAAGTTGTGTGAAACCTGGCATTAAAGTCGGTCATGGCTTCTTAGGGGGCTTGCTTTATGGTCACCAGCTGTTGGAATAGTGAAGATCGATCTCCATTGTTTGAAAACTGCTCGTAAAAAGGATCTCCGAGCTGATCCCAAGTGCCGATAGTATTAGCTTCTAGAGTGAGGTACCAATCTAATGCCTTGCCCTTGAAAGAGGTTGCAAGCAACCTTAGTGCTACATTTTGATCAGTGACACCATACACTAAGCACACATCTGCCACATCTTGCAGATGATCAGATGGTGTTTTTGAGCCTTCCCCGGTAAATTTTGGTAAAGATTTTAAAGAAGAAATTGGGATAGGAGCCCACACAGCCGATGCTACTGGTGCTATGAGAGGACTTCCGACATCCCATGCTATAAAATTTCTATAAGCCATTGGTAATGGGACCGGTGGAGGGGTCAGGACGTTCATTGGCCGAACTCTTGCTTGTATTGTTACCAATGGTGGCATTAGCAGGCTAGGGTTATTCGTTGTCTAGGATCTAGTAACAAGTATATGACTCATACACCCACTCTAAATTTAGATACATTCAAACATCATCCCACCGAGCATGCCAGAAAAAGAATTGTTGATGCCTAAAATTACTAGGCACACAACCTTATGGGAAACTCAGTTAATGGGGGGACCAATTGCGCTAAACTGAGTAACCTATGGGTTTTAAAGAAGCTGGCTCTTCATGCATTGGGGCGTGGGAAGGGAAAAGGAAGCAAATATACTAATTAAATAAAATATAATCTAAGGCGATGCACCAAGATTTAAGTAAATAGGCACATGAAATCTTCCTTTCGGGTGAGATTTGAAGGCCTGCTCAATAGTTTATATGTCCAAAATAACAGAAAGTAAAATTCTGAAGAAGTTAGTTAAACAACATAATACGACTTCCATATGCATTCACCGAACGAGAAGAGTGCAAACATGATATGAACAACAAAATTATATTGAAATTATAGAAGCTTTGATGATAAACTACTCATTACAACAATACTAGTGCAGTATAATGTTTTATCAATTAACTAAGAAACAGTGAGGCCGAACAAATTGACATAGTTTGTAAGTATTAATACAATAATTAAAAAACAATACAAAGGCTGAGAGTCTTTCTATCTTTTCTCTATGGATATTCAAACCCTTTTTCAGAGAGACCAAGCAGTATATATAGATCTCCTCCATTGCCTGAATGCCAGATAACAGAAAGGATTTCCTAGGCACAAATTGTGCCGCTCATCGTAATGATTCTCCCCAACCGAAATGACATTCTATTGCCTCGAACAAAGTGCACTCTTGCAAATGATGGCTGTGGTCCGGGAGCAAGAACAATAGAAATATCCTGAAGACGTGTCAAACCACCCAAAGAGTTGGTTAGGACATGTGGCGTAGAGACGGGGATTATCTCTCATTTATCCTTCCCTTGTGACCATGATCCCCATGGAGATGACACGTGGTGCGGTCTTCGCTCAAAGCTTTGAATACGGGGTCCGCCAAAAAGGTGCCTACGAAAGATGCAACGTGGCAACCGGGCAGAGCTCAGAGATTAAACAAAGGGGAGAGAATTATCAAAGGTGCCCGCTGCTGACATGTGGCACAAGCGGATGAAGGCACCACCAAAAGGGAGCCTGAAAATATGCAAACATACAAAGCACAGGCCGATGCCAATGCAAAACCAACAAAATCAACCTGGAGGGAGCTTCAAGGATTATTAAATTCACATTACTAATGTTGAAGTCTTGGAGGTGTTGGTGACTTGAGTTGTTGGTGTTGTAATTGATGTCAACCCCTTGCTTGTAGAGGTTGGAGTTGCTGAAGAGCATTGTACTGTGTTGTGGTTTGATATCACATCGATGTTAACCCCTTGTATAGTCTTGATGAGAAGGTGTTGTGGTGCTATCATCCGTGTTGTCATTGATGTCAACTTCCTGTATAGTTAGGGAGATTGTTGGATATTGCTAGTGTTGTAGATGGGGTGTTTGTGGTGTTGCTAATGCAACTAGTTCACTTGGTTTCCAAGTGCTTTTGAGAAAATTTGAATAAAAGAATGTGCAAGGTGACAAAGGTGTGTTCAATGGTATGCTATGCACTTCTTCATGGTTGAAGATATGCTTGCGTGGTTTGGATGTGATGATTAGAGGCGTTCAAAGGTGCTATATCTAGAGTTTTAGATTTTTGGATTGTGCAACAATGGAATATGTGTTTAATAGTGTGTTTTCCTGTGAAGAAGGTTGTCTAGGAGAAATGAGATTGCTCCACATCTTTGTGTTAGAGTTTCGTGTCTTGCGTGAAAATTTGGGAACATGCTTATATTGTCTGTATTTATCTTCCCTTGGAGTTTTTGGTGTTGAGTTGCTTCGAAAGTTCAATTCTTATGTTGGAGTTCAGTGGTAGTGCATCTTGATGCGTAGGATGAAATTATTCTTTGGTTTAGGTGGTTGCGGTAGTGTTGCAATGTAGTATGTTGATGTTGGAATATTTTTGGATGTCATGTGGTGTTACTGTGTGGTCTACATGTTTTTAGACCTAGAGAAGCATGTATGTGGTCACTTGTAGTGTTTGTTTAGGTTTGGCCAACCTGTATTTATCTTTTGTTGGAGTTTTTGGTGTTGAGTTGCTCTGCAAGTTTAGTTCTTATGTTGGAGTTCAGTGGTAGTACATCCTGATGCATAGGATGAAAGTATTCTTTGGTTCAGGTGGTTGCGATAGTGTTGCAGTGTAGTATGTTGATGTTGGAATATTTTTGGATGTCGTGTGGTGTTACTATGTGGTCCACATATTATTTTTGGACTTGGAGAAGCATGTATGTGGTTGCTTGTAGTGTTAGTTTAGGTTTGGCCAACCTTGCATGCTAGCGCTATTTGCAGAGGTACCTCAGGATTGTGGATGTGGAGTAGCGTGGTGATGTAGACTTAGGTCCTAGTTAACCCTTGGTGTGGTCCACCTTCACTTATTTCTACTACGAAGGTGTTTGGTGCCAACCTATTTTGGTGTTGCACATTTGAGGTGCATACGTCTCATTGAGGCTAACCTTAAGGAGTTGTTTGAGTTCACAGATGGTATAAATGCAAGATGAAGTTTGTGCTGAGTTGTGTGGAAAGTGTGAGATGTGAATGTGATGAAGTGATATGAGTGCAAGCTTAATGCCTATGAATCTGGATGTAGTGAGCAAAAGGTGTCTACATTTTAGTGTGCTTGAAGTTGTTGGAGGCAGTGAGCCAAAGGTTGCAGATGGCATAGAGTTGCAATGGTGGATCTTCCTGTTGCTTTGATATAGTGAATCTCTTTGTAATAGTTTCTTCTATTCTTCTTTCTCTGCTTGGACAGTGAGCCCTTCTTCTTTTCTAGGCAGTGAGCCTAATTGTATTCGGTATTGCTATTCATATATATGTGAGCTAATCCTCACCGTGGTTTCTCCCTTCCTAGGATTTTCCATGTAAATTTGGTGTTCTAGTGTTTGGTTGTGTTTTCATTGTTGTTTCACATGTTTACATTTTGCTAATGCTTAAAGAGGGTTTAAATATTGATAAGGGATTGAAAGCTAATGAGGGATTAAATGTTTTAATGTACAATTGGTTCACTCCCCCTCTCAGTTGTCTTGTGCATCTAACAATTGGTATCAGATATGTGGTTCCTTGGAAGAAGCTTATCGGATTGAGGTAGATCGAGATGACGCACAGGAAGGGCGTCAAAGCTCTTATGTTCGATTGAATGAATTATGCTTATTGGAAAGCAAGGATGGAATCCTTTCTAGTCTCTCTTAGATTTGGAGTCTGGAAATTAGTTGAAAAAGGATATACCTTTCCTGCTAATGATCCAACAAGTGATGATGATATTAAGGAATATGAGAACAATGGAAAAGAAAGGAATGCTATCCTAAGTGGTCTTTCTAATTATGAACTTGTAAAGGTGATAAGTTTGAAAAATGCAAAAGAGATCTAGAAAAAATTGGAGAGTATTTATGAAGAAGATGACAAGGTCAAGCAATTGAAGATGTAGAATTAGAAAGCTAAATTTGAAACCTAGAGGATGTTTGAAGATGAAGATATTGTTGAAAGGCATAAGACAACTGAGAGGGGGGGTGAATCAGTTGTCACCAAACACAACTTCAAATCTCAACCACTTATCAATTTATTATCCACTTAATTCTGTTATTAAGTATGAACATAAAATGTAGATAACAAAAAGTAATATTAACACAATGAATACCAAATTTACGTGGAAAACCTAATAAGGTTAAAACCACGGTGAGGATTAACTCACAACATAAAGTAATTACAAAACCAAATATATAAGGCTCATTGCCAAAGGGGTCACTCCTTAGAATAGGATCCACTGTCTGGATACAAAATCTCACTACTTACGCAAGGAGGCTCACTACCTACAAAAAGGATTACAGAACAAAAAAAATGGCTTTACAGCCAGAATGAACTGGTAAGAGTGCACCTAACAAGTGCTGATTTAGTTCCGATGATGCTCAATAAACTGACATAACACACTTCATCATTTTTGCACTTCTTCACTTCTACATCAATGCAATTCCTCACACTCCAAAATATTCAAAATTTTCTGACATATATATCTGACCTATTCACAAGCATCAATTAGGTCAGCCTAACTAGATGCAACCAAAAAGACTAATTGTTGGCTTCAAGCATTCAAAAAATCTTTTCAAACAATAAATCAAAATGTGTAGCATGATTCATCATGTGGGCATAGACCTAAGATAGGTCACACATACATCTGCATAACAAAATTAATTCACAATAACACCAATTATCCATGAGGTCAACTAGAGATAGGCTTAATAGTAAAATGCAATCAATCAGAATAATGCTGATACACCATATGAGCACCTATGCATGAGAGATTTTGAACATACAAGCTTCCAACATCCATAAACTATTTCCCAAAATTGCACCTACAACAACTATCAACCGCGAAGGATTGCAAACCAAAATACTAGAGGATGTAAACTGTATACCAATTTAGATACTGGTCTAGAATACCAGATCAAACAATGACTTAGAATTGCAGTAACAACTCATATAACATGGTGAAATCATTCACAACACAAAAGTTGTATAGTTAGCCATTCTTCTTAATTCTTCCAACAATCTCCCCCTTTGTCATTGATGGCAACATGTGCCACAATATTCTCTCCCCCTATCACCAATATTCTTTCCCCTTTTACTGTTCTTCTCATGACTCTCTCCCCCTTTGACATCAATGGCAAAGGGTGACCAAAAAGTAGGATGTAAACATATGTACATGGTAACATTTTATATACAAAGCAATTCCAACTCCCCCATTTCAAATATTCAAGTGAAAATAACACTTTTTACATGAAATTTTTTCTTGTACCTTTCTCTTATGGTTGGAAGAATCTTCTTCCAAGAAAGCACAACTGAATTCATCTTGGCACTCATACTATCCAATAAAGATAACATCATAAATGAGGATGTCTGGTCCAAAGACAAACATTTTCGTTCAAAATCTTCTGCATATCACCTTTATCTAACATCATCTGTATATCCTCTAGATCAAAGGAGTCAGATCCAGAAAGAAATTCTTCTTCATTCTTCTTTTCTTCTGGGATAGTGATAACATATTTTGTGATAGATTTTCTCCTTTTAGATTTTGGAGGGGACTCACCAATGACAACTTCCAATTCTTTCTTTCGAGAAGAGGAACCCTCTTCAAACTGACTAGGCACTAACATACCGGAGCATAGATTCATTTTCAGGGATACAAAATAGGTTTTGCAAACACTTGCATTATCCTCCATCGATTCCAAATACTTGTAAACTTGTTTTCCGACAGGAATGCCAGATTCCCACTTAACATTCTCTCTTCCTGGTAGCGAACTCAAAAATTAAAACACCAAACATATGAGAAAAGACCCAAACCAAAAAGGATAACCCTCGACCAAAGACATTCTGACATTCTCAATTAGGTTTTCCAGTAATAGGCTACACAAATCAAACTGCTTGTTTTCCTTAACCATCATGTGTGCAATATATACATCAATAGCCGAAGTTGAACCTTCACGATTTCTGAAATAGATTTTATAAGAGATGTCGTACACAACATACCTTGCAGCAAGATCGACAATAGTATTTATCAGTAGAGCTCGAGGGTCTTTGTTGATACCAATAAGTTCCTCCACATCTCTATGTTTCACTATTTTCTTCCCAGGGAGGTCCTCAACACTGCATAAACCAATAATAGCTTCGATTTCCTCCTTCGTGATCAGATAGGGTTTGTCCAAAATAATGTTTCTGTCCTTGAATCAACTTAACAAGAACTAGATAGATTCTTTGTCTACAAACTAGGGAAATTCTCCCCATAAATCCATACCTAGGGTTTTTACGCTCTACAATTCATTTATCTTCAACCCTAGTTCTATTTCCTTCATCTTCTGATGATCAAATTCTTCCAATTCAACACCCTTCAACTTCAGTGGAATATCACCACATGATCCTCTGTCCATCATCGAGCTTATCTTTCTTGAATTATTTATTGCTCAATTGAGACTTCTTCCTTTTCCCTTCTTCCCCTTTGTAAACTGAGAAATTATTTTGAAAGCTTCTGTCTCTTATTCCTAATTATCTGTATTGATTCCTTCAGATTACCTTAGAATTTCTCCAAATTGCTTCAAGATTGCTTCAAGGTTGCTCCAAGTCATTTTCCATATTCTTCAATTGCACAAGTGATCAAAAGGACTTATTAATTTTACTTTATACATCATTGGTTATCCCCGATTCGCATTAAATGCAGTAGGTTCCAAAAAGATGATAACAACCTCATTTCACTACACTGAGAAACCCTAAATCGATCCACAAAAGAACATGCCTAAAATTTTCTTCTGGTTTCTTTTCCATAACTTATGTCTACTCATTCTCTACAACATATCCTCGTGCCAACATCTGACTCACCATATATGCAGGGGGTTCGAACAATTTTCTGTTAATGCTCCCCTAAGACCATGCTAGTCTTAATTCTCAGAGGAATTTTCTGCACCAGATGAGGGCATAGACACATCTGCCATCTCTAGATCTTCTTCTTTCTTCCTCCATATCTTATTCATTTCTTGCTTCACCTCATCTTTTTCAATTTTCTTCACTGGCTCATTCTTCTCTACCAGAGCAGACTGCTTTCCCTTCTTACTTATGCAAACTCTTGAGATATGTTCGATTTTGTTGCAGTTATAGCAGACAACACTTTTTCGATTTGTCTAACCTCTATTAACCCTTGATCTACATTGATTTTCTTTGTGTCCAAACTTGTTGCATGTATAGAAATAACCATCAAAATATTGATTCATTCTGTCTCCATTAAACCTATTCATCATCACTCGACTAATCATTCTCACCTGAGATCCGCATTCAGTAGATTTATGTCCAAATTTATTGCATGAAAAACATTGTCCAGAGAAGGAACCAAAAAACTGATTCATTTTACTTCTACACTCAGTTGCCCTATGACCAAATTTGTTACATGAAAAGAAAACACCATTGAAAGATGGGTACCTTTGAGCATTTGGCTGTCTGATAGGCAGTCTTCTAGAAAAGTTCCTTGAATTTCTTTTCTGCTTCCCTTCGACTTGAGTCTTTTGATTATTCTTTGAGCTTTCATCTGTTTCATTTCCCAAGCCACCTTTTTCTTTACTTGGTTTCTATCCTACAATCAACTCATGAAGCTTGTCAGAGCTATATTTGAAATTGTTTTCACAGAGTTTTGCTTTCTCCAGTTCTACTTTCAAGTTCATCACCTCTTGTTCAAGTCTAGTGCATTCATCAGTCTTTCTTTGCACCATTGTATTAAGACATTCTTCAATTCTCTTCTTTTCTTCCACTAGAACTTTCAATTTGATGATCTCTTGTTTCTGCTACTCACTTACTTCTCTATGTCTTTCTTTGAATTTCTTCAATTACTCTTTCAATTTCTGGACACATTCATTTGTCTCATCAAGATTTTCTTTCAAATATTTTTTTTCATTTTCAGCCTTATCAAGATCTTCAAGTGCAACCCAGAGTTCTTCTTTATCATACATTTGTTCAACCTTCAGGATCTTCCTCAAGTAGTTAAGCTTTTCACAAAGGAACCAAAGCTCTGATACCAATTGTTGAAAGATACAAGAAAACTGAGAGGGGGGGTGAATCAGTTGTCACCAAACACAAATTCAAAACTCAACCACTTATCAATTTCTTATCCACTTAATTATGTTATTAAGTATGAACATAAAATGTAGATAACAAAAAGCAATATTAACACAATGAACACCATATTTACGTGGAAAACCCAATAAGGGAAAAACAACGGTGAAGATTAACTCACAATATAAAGTAATTCCAAAACCGAATATATAGGGCTCACTGCCAAAGGGACCATTGTCCAGAATAGGACCCACTGTCTGGATAAAATAGCTCACTATTTACACAAGGAGGCTCACCTAACAAGTGCACCTAACAAGTGCTGATTCAGTTCCAGTGATGCTCAATAAACTGACTTAACACATTTCATCATTTTCACACTTCTTCACATCCGCATCAATGCAATTCGTCACACTCCACAATCTTCAAAATTGTTCAACATATATATCTAACCTATTCACGAGCATCAATTAGGTCGGCCTAACTGGATGCAACCAAAAATATTGACTGTTGGCTTCAAGCATTCAAAAAATATTTTCAAACAATAAATCAAAATGTGTAGCATGCTTCATCATGTTGACATAGACCTAAGATAGGTCACACATACATCCGCATAACAAAATTAATTCACCATAACACCAATTATCCATAAGGTTGGCTAGAGATAGGCTTAATAGAAAAATGCAATCAATCAGAATAATGCCGATACACCATACGAGCACCTATGCACGAGAGATTTTGAACATACAAGCTTCCAACATCCATAAAATATTTTCCAAAACCATAGGCAACAACTATCAACTATGGAGGATTGCAGAGAAAAATACTAGAGGATGTAGACTATATACTAGTTCAGATACTAGTCTGGAATACCAGATCAAACAATGACTTAGACTTACAGTCACAACTCATATAACACAGTGACATCAATGAAAACACAAAAGCTATATAGTTAGCCATTCTTCTTCATTCTTCCAACATATATTACAACCTTACATGCTCAAAGTTGATGAAGTTATTAATGCCATTAATGGTCTTGGTGGTAAGTTGGAAGAAAGTGAAGTTGTGATAAGAACTCTTCCTAAATCTTATAGTTCTAAAGTTTCCACTATTGAGGAAGCTCAAAATTTAGATCAATATTCTAGAGATTAGATGTTTGGTGCTTTAATTTCTTATGAGTTGAGAGATTTTGGTCACGATGCTAAAAAGAAAGAAACTGATTTTAAATTTATCAAGGTAGAGAAGGTTGATGAATCATATCTAGATGATCTTGATGAGGTCGAAGCAAATTTCATGAGATTGAAAAAGGGCATTGGAAAATACAAAGGTAAGTTACCCTTTAAATGTTTTAATTGTGGAAAGATAGGTCATTATGCTTCTAAATGTCCAATCAAAGTTGCAAATGACAAACATAAGGATCATAAAGGAAAATTTGTCAAGAAGAGTTATTATGTTGAAAAAGAAAATGGTGTATCTAATGATGAGGAATTAGACTTATCCTAATGATGAAAATGATGAATTCTTGTTCATGGCTCTAAATGTTGGAACTAATTCTACTAATTCTAAAAGATGTATTGATTTTCATGCAAGAGAGGAGAGGAACTACTGGATAACTAATAGTGGATTCTCAAATCATATGACAGGTGATAAGAATAAGTTTGTTAAACTTCAAAAGTATGATAGTGGTCTTGTTAAGTTTGGTGATGATACATCTGCTAAGATATGTGTAAAAGGTTCAATTAGTTTTGATGGAAAGCATAAAACATATGATGTTATTTATGTCAAGGGTTTCTGACATAATTTTCTTAGTGTAGGATAGATGTGTATCAAAGGATACAATTTGGTGTTTTAGGATGATGGTTGTGAAATCAGAAAAGGAAGATTTGAAACTTTGGTTACTGCAGGGACAAGGAAAAAAGGTAATGTTTATCGGCTCAAAGGTAGTAGTGCTAAGTGCATTATGTCTCAAATCAATGAATGTTGGCTATGGAATAGAAGAATGGGTCACATCAATTTTGAAACCCTAAAAAAGATCAGTTCTATTGATGTTGTGAGAGATTTTCCAAGAATTACAAAGCCTATCAATGCAATTTACAAGGAATGTCAGTTTGGAAAGCAAACAACAAAGAGGTTCAAGACTAAAGAATATTCTACAGTAGGGCCTTTGGAGTTGGTGTATACAGACATATGTGGACCTACCTATTATCAATTAGGTTTGCACCCTACTAAATACAAGATTCAACAATCTAATGAAACATGGAAACCTTCTTCAGATGTGGGTGATCTGAATGAAGAAGGAATCTCTAGAGTGAGCTGGTTCTCCAAATGAGGGATCCTATTCTAAGTATTTTTCTGAGGGAAAGAGTTAGAAGGATGATGAACTGAAATTAAAATCTAAATCTAACTAGTATTTATTAGAAGTTATGAGATTCAAACACTGACACCCACAACAACTTTCCTATCACAATAAATCTCACAATCTCATTGGCACATACTTCCATCAGTATTTTGCATGAAGATTCCTAAACGAAATAAAACAAATAACCTGAAACTATGCAATTCTGAAAACACAACTTACAACAAGACATAAAAAGATTCTGATTTGAACCACAAGGACATTAAATTGCTATTATAAAAATGAGACAGAAATGAGAAGAAGAACTCTACTGCTTTATTGAAACTGAAAGAGTGTATCTGTTTGAATTGAGTACAACTGAGTTTACAAGCTCAAAATGCTAAGAGCAAGAAACTGAAATCTGAATTGAGAAGAAGAAAAACTAAGTTTTCTTTAAAATATAACTCTCAAGAAACCCTAATCAGAGCTCACAAAGAAGCTCAAGGAAAAAAGCTCCAAATTGTCTCAAAAGTCTGCATAAAAGCATAAAAAACTCTCTGTTTCCATGATCATACGGAAAAGCCTCTAAAAATAGGCTAAATCTGCTTTAAAAACAAATAAAGCACCTTATTTCTCCAAGATGAAACTCAAATCCGACCCAGGGCAGAAAAGTCAACATCAATTTGCTAAAAATAGCAAGAAAACATAAAACAATTTATAAAGTATTGCTTTATGCTTCTGCTTTAAAAGGTTTGCAGATTTTACAATTTGGCCTATTTTTGCAATTAAAGATTGCTAAATCTTTAGCAAAAAGAACTACCTTATTTCTGTAATACCATGCTTGATTTTTCTTAAGAAAAAAAATCATAAAAAAATCAAGGCATATTACCCTCTCTTATCAATATCTTTAATTGATTTATTTAAAATCAATTAAAAAAAAACAAAACCCTAAGTCATAAGTGAGATTATCTTGCAATTCTTATTGCTTTCTCACAAAATCAATAAAACTAGGATATTCAAATCTCCAATTTTCACTAAGGCACAAGTGTGAATGTTAATATATAATCACAAGCCCTAAGGACTTGAAGAAAGTCGACCTAGGCATATGAAATTCGGCCCCTCAAGGTATTAAGCTTCATATTTTTTGATATTTTGCAAAATAAATAAGGAAAAATGCCTTAAGTCGACCTAGGGTTAAGCAAAACCCTAATGAACAAAATGCAAAAAATCCCTATCATTTCGCATCATTTCTCTTTGTGAACTTTTGGAGAAAAGGCTCTGCAGCCACAACCAAGTATGAGCTAGGGTTTTTGCTTTTTGAAGAATACTCGAGCTCCATTGTGGTTGAATCTTCGCCAGATTTAGTCTCTGCTACTCGTGGTAAGTATTGTTGACCGATCTCTCTTTATTCATTGGATTTTATGAGGAAATGACCTCATAGGATGCTGCTATGGGGTGATTATCTGATGAACTCCTTATAGTTTGTGTCTTTTATAAATTTCATACCATTCAGCTACCAAATACAAGCTCAACCTAGGGCTATTCTCTGGATTCTGTGAAAATTTGAATGAAGATTCCTTTTCAACGCTATGGGTAAGTGAATGGTTCATTTCTCCATGTATTTTGCTGAGAGTAAAGGCCTCTCTGGCCGTGGCTATAGCAAGTTGTGCTGATGCATTTACTCATTTCTGTGCTTGTTGTTTTGTTATCTGTGTTTCCTGTACCCACTGGCCGCCATCTATGAACTCGCACTGGGTGTTTTGTTTGGATTTTGAAAGCTCTACCAAAGCTTTGGGCGCGGCCTCTAGTCTTCATGAAATGGTAAATTTCTACTCTGTGTGTTCATTTCCAGCAAAAGAAAGCTTATGAAGCTTTACGTTCCTGCAAAAGATCGATTCTATTTTGTAATTTCAAAGCCATATATAGGTTGCACCATGTGTATTTCTAAAAGAGCATATTGAAGCTTTTGGGCTCGACCCAAAATAGGAACTTCTTTCTTCTTTCACATTTTGAGTGAACCCCTACATGGATATCATGAGAATTGAAAGAAAACTATATTATTTGTTCTGAAGCTCGACCCATGTCTTTTTATCATCTTCTTTGCATTTTCTTTATAAAACCGTAACATGGGTGATAATAGAAAGCATCTATTTTTGATTACTTGTAGAAATCTCCATATGGGTAACTTGGAAATGGCATTAAATTTGTCTTTAAACTCAAACCCCAATGTGGGTGTATGAAGAATAAACAAAATCTATATATTTGATATTTGTGTAAAATTGGGCTCCTTTTAGCATTCAAATTCTTCAATTTTCAGCATATGGGTATTTGTTATTTGAAGAAAATATATTCCTTTTGTATCACTATTGAAAAATCCATACGGGTAAGTTGGAAATTGATCTGTCTTCTTTTGAATTCAAAAACCCAAGATGGCTGCTCTAAAAATAAGACATTTATAATTCAAAATATGAACTCGAATTCACCTATTTCTGTACTAATGCAACAATAGTCATGAGTACTCAATATTCTGGAAGAAGACTGCATTTGACTCGAAATTCCTTTCATGGCATTCTATTACATTCAGAAACTCCCAATTTCAACATATGGGCATTTGGAAACTTAGAGAAATCAGTGCTATTCCTTAACACGGGTACACCATAATATGATAAAATTGAATATTTTCCAGAAACCTTCTTATATCTGCACTTTGATTACATTTTGTAGTCATTTCCATACTTTTGTATTTGTCTCTTTGTGAAGAAAAAGTACCTCTGAATGCACTACTGTTGAACACCCTCCATAGGATCATGAGATTATGAAAATGTATCTTTTGTTTATATTTTCGATTGTCAACTTCATGCTATTTCTTCCTTGCACACAAAATGATTTTGACTGAGTCTGTAGAGGAGTTTTTTAAAATTCCTTCTTTGGGCTTGGTAATCATTCTGAAAAGAAGGCCTATTTTTTTGGTTCTGCTGATAAGTGGCTTGATAAGGCTTATGTTCATGACTTGCTTCTTTATTCTCACAAGATCATTTCTAAAGGTCTTGAGTATACTTTTAATCTCTTGAAATTCTTGGTTAGGGGCTGGAGCAGCAACTTCTTAGGTTGCGTTATGATAGCCTATTGCTGGAACAGGTGGGAGAACAACTAAGGGAGGTACAACAGTAGGGGTAGGTGGCTGTATTTCTGGAAAGAAAGGCATATGAGGTCTAGGAGCTATGTCTCCAGCTTTGATGAGACAGTTCTTAGCTCTAATGGCTATGTCGTATGCGTTAGGGAGTGTAAGCCCACCCATAGATTGAGTCATGACTGAAATTTTGCTATTTAAAGATTTTAAGTAAAACAGAAAGGCATGAGATGGTAAAGGTTTTACCATTGCAGGAATCTTGTCCCAGGTTCTTTGAAATCGGTAGTTGAAATCGGGCAAGTGCTCGTGTGGCGCCCTATGAATGGTGCTCAACTGCTCTAACAAAGATAGATTATTAGATTTATCAGCAAAATGTTGATATAAATCGTTACCTAACACATCCCATGTCGCTATTGAGTTGGCTGCAAGACCTCTGAACCATTGTAACGCCTTCCCTTTAAGTGACAAAACCAACATTCTTAATGCGACGTTCTCTTGCGTGATGTTATGAACCGAGAATAGGGTGGCTACGTCACGAATATGCTCAACCAGTGTAGTGAGGTCCTCCCCGGGGAAACATGGTAGACTTCTAAGGGCTGCAACTGGGATGTCATCGTGTTGAACGATGTTTAATGGAATTCCTCCATTGAAAGGTGAGAACGAGTGCCGCCTTGGTGTTGCCATAGGCAGTGCTTGTGATATCAGAACTGATACTCCTGGTGATAAAACCAAGGAACTGAAAACATGAGGTGTTGACTTCGATCTCATAGGTGTCTCAAAAATCCTCCTTGCGGTTCTGCCTCTTCTTCGTGATGGAGACAACTCTCATTATTTGAAGGGTGCAGAACTTGATCTTGTCTGTATCATTCTCATGTGCAGGTTACACTAGCATGCAAAAATTAGAATCAGAGTCACCAGGTATATTGAAATGAACCCCCAAAAGGCTGGAAAATCTGCTACATACACCAAACAGCAAATGAAAAACACTAAAATTTCTCTGAAATAGCTTTCAGAGTCCCACCGGGTGTGCCAAAAATTGTTATCAATTATATTTGCACCCTACTGAATACAAGATTCAACAATCTAATCAAACATGGAAACCTTCTTTAGATGTGGGTGATCTAAATGAAGAAGGAATCTCCAGAGTGAGCTGGTTCTCCTAATGAGGGATCCTATTCTAAGTATTTTTCTAAGGGAGAGTTAGAAGGATGATGAACTAAAATTAAAATCTAAATCAAACTGGTATTTACTAGAAGTTATGAGATTCAAACACAGACACCCACAACAACTTTCCTATCACAATAAATCTCACAATCTCACTGGCACATACTTCCATCAGTATTTTGCATGAAGATTCCTAAACGAAATAAAACAAACAACTTGAAACTATGCAATTCTGAAAACACAACTTACAACAACAAGACATAAAAGGATTCTGATTTGAACCACAAGGACATCAAATTGCTATTATAAAAATGAGACAGAAATGAGAAGAACTCTGCTGCTTTATTGAAACTGAAAGAGTGTATCTGTTTGAATTGAGTACAATTGAGTTTACAAGCTCAAAATGCTAAGAGCAAGAAACTGAAATCTAAACTGAGAAGAAGAAAAACTAAGTTTTCTTCAAAATATAACTCTCAAGAAACCCTAATCCGAGCTCACAAAGAAGCTCAAGGAAAAAAGCTCCAAACTGTCTCAAAAGTTTGCATAAAAGAAAAAAAACTCTCTATTTCCATGATCATACTGAAAAGCCTCTAAAAATAGGCTCTTTAAAAACAAATAAAGCACCTTATCTCTCCAAGATGAAACTCAAATCCAACCCAAGGTAGAAAAGTCAACATCAATCTACTAAAAATAGCAAGAAAACATAAAACAATTTATAAATTATTGCTTTATGCTTCTGCTTTAGAAGGTTTGCAGATTTTACAATTTGGCCTATTTTTGCAATTAAAGATTGCTAAATCTTTTGCAAAAAGAACTAACTTATTTCTGTAATACCATGCTTGATTTTTCTTAAGAAAAAAAATCATAAAAATATCAAGGCATATTACTCTCTCTTATCAATATCTTTAATTGATTTATTTAAAATCAATTAAAAAAAAACAAAACCCTAAGTCATAAGTGAGATTATCTTGCAATTCTTATTGCTTTCTCACAAAATCAATAAAACTAGGATATTCAAATCTCCAATTTTCACTAAGGCACAAGTGTGAATGTTAATATAAAATCACAAGCCCTAAGGACTTAAACAAAGTCGACCTAGGCATATGAAATTCGGCCCCTCAAGGTATTAAGCTTCATATTTTTTGATATTTTGCAAAATAAATAAGGCAAAATGCCTTAAGTCGACCTAGGGTTAAGCAAAACCCTAATGAAAAAAATGCGAAAAATCTCTATCATTTCGCATCATTTCTCTTTGTGAAATTTTGGAGAAAAGGCTATATAGCCACCGCCAAGTATGAGCTAGGGTTTTCGCTTTCTGAAGAATACTCGAGCTCCATTGTGGTTGAATCTTTGCCAAATTTAGTCTCTGCTACTCGTGGTAAGTATTGTTGACAACTCTTTCTTTGTTCATTGGATTTTATGAGGAAATGACCTCATAGGATGCTGCTATGGGGTGATTATCTGATGAACTCCTTATAGTTTGTGTCTTTTACCAATGCCATACCATTCGACTGCCAAATACAAGCTCGACCTAGGGCTATTCTCTAGATTCTGTGAAAATTTGAATGAAGATTCCTTTTCAACACCATGGGTAAGTGAATGGTTCATTTCTCCATGTATTTTGCTAAGAGTAAAGGCCTCTCTGGCCGTTGCTGTAGCAAGTTGTGCTGATGCATTTACTCATTTATGTGCTTGTTGTTTTGTTATCTGTGTTTCTTGTACCCACTGGTCGCCATCTATGAACTCGCACTGGGTGTTTTGTTTGGATTTTGAAAGCTCTACCAAAGCTTTGGGCACAGCCTCTAGTCTTCATGAAATGGTAAATTTCTACTCTGTGTGTTCATTTCCAGCAAAAGAAAGCTTATGAAGCTTTACATTCCTGCAAAAGATCGATTCTATTTTGTAATTTCATAGCCATATATAGGCCGCACCATGTGTATTTCTAGAAAAGCATATTGAAGCTTTTGGGCTCGACCCAAAATAGGAACTTCTTTCTTCTTTCACATTTTGAGCGAACCCCTACATGGATATCATGAGAATTGAAAGAAAACTGTATTCTCTGTTCTGAAGCTCGACCCATGTCTTTTTATCATCTTCTTTGCATTTTATTTATAAAACCCTAACATGGGTGATAATAGAAAGCATCTATTTTTGATTACTTGTAGAAATCTCCATATGGGTAACCTGGAAATGTCATTAAATCTGTCTTTAAACTCAAACCCCGATGTGGGTGTATGAAGAATAAACAAAATCTGTATATTTGATATCTGTGTAAAACTGGGCTCCTTTTAGCATTCAAATTCTTCAATTTTCAGCATATGGGTATTTGTTATTTGAAGAAAATATATTCCTTTTGTATCACTGTTGAAAAATCCATATGGGTAAGTTGGAAATTGAACTGTCTTCTTTTGAATTCAAAAACCCAAGATGGCTACTCTAAAAATAAGACATTTATAATTCAAAATATGAACTCGAACTCACCTATTTCTGTACTAATGCAAAAACAGTCATGGGTACTCAATATTCTGGAAGAAGACTGCATTTGACTCAAAATTCCTTTCATGGCATTATGTTACATTTAGAAACTCCCAATTTCAACATATGGGCATTTGGAAACTTAGAGAAATCAGTGCTATTCCTTAACACGGGTACACCATAATATGATAAAATTGAATATTTTCCAGAAACCTTCTTATATCTGCACTTTGATTACATTTTGTAGAGTCATTTCCATACTTTTGTATTTGTCTCTTTGTGAAGAAAAAGTACCTCTGAATGCACTACTGTTGAACACCCTCCACAGGATCATGAGATTATGAAAATGTATCTTTTGTTTATATTTTCGATTGTCAACTTCATGCTATTTCTTCCTTGCACACAAAATGCTTTTGACTGAGTCTGTAGATGAGTTGTTTACCTTGGTCTCCTATGCATTCACAATTATGCTCTTCATGGATTCACTTCAAATCCTCATTATAATTTTACTTTATAAACTCTGCTCATCCTGATCACTGCATTCTGTACTTACACACGCAAGTTGATCTCCCCACCATTCATTTGATTGAACTGTTCATTTATTTGAATATATGCCATCACTGTTTCTTATCCGACACTCTTCATGCATTTTTATGCTCTATTTAATAAAACTGTTCCATGCACTTGTTCTCTTCTGAGATGAAAAATCTGAAACAACTCTCTTCGTTAAGGCATTATGTATGCCTGTTCACTATCCTTGATTGTGAGAAAGAACACTGTTGGTCTTCACATGATATTATGAACATAATGGAAAAAATGATACTGTGGAAAAAGAACATAAACCATACAAAAATGTTTGAGATAAATATGCTCAGTTAAATTGATTGAGTGGATTAAACCTACTGTTCACCTGTAGCTTTTAGAAAGCATTTACCTTATTGTTATGAATGCACAGTTGGTTTAATGGCTTGATGGATAAATTCTGCTTTACTCTTTCAGTTGTAAATCATTTCTTTTCTTAATGATCACAATCTCTATCTCAGCCCACTTGTAATGAATAAGGGGCAGCATGCCGAGCTCTACCCTTGTGGGAGCCCATTTTTCTCCACTTGCTTGGTCTTCAAATAATAATCAGCCTTGTGATTTTCCCTATACCTGCACAAAGAAGCAAACAATGTTAGCATAAAAAACAATATATCATGATCATGTTGATATTTCTCCTTTTCAGCCTATGTTTCTGTACTTCACTTGATTGTTTCAGTGTATGATTATTAGCAGGATGCATTATTGTTGATGGTTCATATAGGTATCTTCATAGTCAGAGCCTCTGAGATCCCTCTCTTCCTTCTTATAGGTCAATTGAGCTCGAGAAGACAAATGGTGCACCACTTTAGCCTGTTACCATCAACCAATCAGGCAATGATGATTATGTTGTTACTTATGTGATTTCTTCTTCTTTAATGCATCTTCCATAATGTAGTATGCTACTAGTGATGCACTGTAACAGTCCCATCCAGGGCTTGTGTGGATACTTGATTTCAATATCATTCTTTTCATTTTGAAAAGAAAATGCATCTCAATGCAATGTTGTATTATCATTTGAATTCTTGCAATCAAATGAAGCTATGTAAATGTGAATCATTTCATGAAATAAATAAAAGCAATTTGAAATTCTTTTATTATTGTATGCTCAATTCTGTACTCCATTTGATTCTAAAATATCAAATAGCAACTTCTGAAATTCTGTTTCCTCATTTTAATGCACAACTGTCACTTGATGAATATAGAACAAAGTGCAAACAACACTTAAGCATAATGCAAAAATAACTGTAACTTCACTTTAAGATATAACAATGTTTAATCCAGCTCCACCAATTGAGCTGTAGTGAAAAATTGGTAACACTAGCAAAATAAGAAGCTCTCATGGTGATAAGTATTTTATGTTGTTGATTGATGATTATTCTAGAATGACTTGGGTGACATTTCTCAAAGAAAAATCAGAAGCTCTAGATAAGTTTAAAGCATTCAAGTATATGGTTGAGAATGAAATGAATTTGAAAATCAAGTGCTTGAGGTCTAACAGAGGTGGTGAGATCACCTTCAATGAGTTTAACAGTTTTTGTGAAGATCATGGAATTAAGATACAGTTATCAGCCCCTAGAACTCCTCAACATAATGTAGTTGTGGAAAGAAAAAATAGAACAGTTCAAGAAGTAGCAAGGACAATGATGAAGGAAGAAAACCTATTGAATTTCTATTGGAGAGAAGCTATTCATACTGTAATATGCATACTTAATAGAGGAAAAGCAAGAGTAAACAATTCAAAGACTCCCTATGAGTTATGGTATGAAAAAGCTTCTACTGTGATATATTTAAGAGTGTTTGGAAGAAAATGCTATATCAGGAGAGATGAAGAAAACTTATGAAAGTTTGATGCAAGATTTGATAAGCGAATCTTCCTTGGATACTCTACAAAGAGCAAACCTTACTGATGCTATAATAAAAGGTCGAAGAAGATTGTTGAAAGTGCAAGTTTCAATGTGGATGAAGAACCACATTAGAGTTCTGTTATGATAGAATGATATGAATTTGATGAAGCCCCTTGTAGTGAAGAAGAAAAAGATGAAGAGAAAGAAAAGGAGATGACAGTTGAAGAGGAAGAAGCTCCGAAAAAGATCCATAAGACTCCTAATTATGTGTAGAAGAATCATTCTGAAGATCAAATCATTGGAGATAAGCACAAAGGTTTGTTGAAAAGAAAAGCTACTTTGATAGAGGAACATGTAAAATTTTGTTTACTTTTAGAGGTAGAACCTAAAATAGTGACTGAGACATGCAAAGATGAGAATTGGATCAAGGCTATGAAAGAAGAGTTGGAACAAATTGAGAAGAATCAGAGTTGGGAATTGGTCCCAAGACCTGCAAACAAGAATGCGATAGGAACTTAATGGGTTTTCAACAACAAACTGAATGAGGATGGATAAGTTGTCAGAAACAAGGCTAGACTTGTGTGTAAGGGCTACTCACAAGTGGAAGGAATAGATTTTGAAGAGAATTTTGCTCTGGTTGCAAGGATGTAAGCTATTATAATGTTCTTGGATTTTGTAACACATAAATACTTCAAGGCATATCAAATGGATGTCAATTCTGCATTCTTAAATGGTGAGTTAGAAGAAGAGGCGTACATTGAACTACCAAAAGGTTTTTAGCTATCAAAAGATGCTAATATGGTTTGCAGATTGAAAAAGGTATTGTATGGACTCAAACAAGCTCCTAAATATTGGTATGCAAGATTAGATAGGTAATTATTACAATAGGGATTCAAAAAGGGTACTACAGATAGAAAATTTTACTTCAAGGTTGAGGGAGAAAAAATCTTGATTGTGGTGGTTTCTGTTGATGAAATTATCTTTGGAGGAAATGAAGGTATGTGCAAGAGGTTTGTAGATGAGATGCAAAAAAGTTTGAGATGTCAATGTGTGGGGAGATGGATTTCTTCCTTAGATTACAAATTAGTCAATCATAAAAAGGTATTTTGATTTCACAGTCAAAGTATGTCAAGGAAATGTTGAATTTTGGAATGGAGGATTCTAAACTAGTGTGTACTCCTATGGTTACTAGTTGTAAGTTGAGCAAAAATGATGAATCTTCTAAGATTGACCAAAGAAAGTATAGATTAATGATTGGTAGACTGCTATATCTAACTATTACTAGACAAGATATCATGCATGCAGTATGTCTTATGGAAAGATTTGAAGAATATCCTAAAAAATCACATATTGCAGTAGTTGAAAGGATATTTAGATACTTGAAGGACACTCCAAAATTTGGTTTATAGTATCCTAGGGATACTAATTTCTCTTTGAGTGCATATACAGATGAAAATTGGGTAGGTTGTACAGATAAAAAAAGAAGTACAAGTGGAGGTGCTTTCTTTCTTGGAAGTAGATTGGTTTCTTGGTTGAGTAAGAAGCAGGATACAGTGTCATTATCTACTATAGAGGAAAAATATATTACAGTAGCATCATGCTGTACAAAGGTGTTGTGGATGAAGTAGACATTGAAGGATATTAGAGTAGCATATGATGAACCTATTTCTACCTTGTGTGATAATACAAGTGCTATCAATATTTCAAAGAACTCGATAATGCATTCAAGAACAAAACATATCTCTATCCGATCACTTTCTAAGAGAAAATGTTGCAAAGAATGAGGTGAAGTTGGAGTATGTACATACAAAGGATCAAGTTGTAGTTATTTTTACAAAGGATCTTCCAAAAGATACTTTTGAGTATCTCCAGTAGAAGTTAGGGGTTATTGCCCCTCCATTCGATTAGATGCATAAGTTGGTGCATCTATCTAGGAAACATTTCAAGATACATTCTTGGTCCTAGATTGATGTTGAATGCTACCTCTCAGGGGTAGTAGGTATTAGTGTTGTTGATTGGTGTAGTGAGGGGGAGTATAACTTGCACCCCTAAGGGGGAGAGAACTGAAAATTAAGAGCAATAAAGAATCTACAGTGTAGTGTGTGCAGTAATGAGAATTGTATGGGGAAGAGTAGTGAAGAGAGAGGAAGAGTAGTGAAGAGAGAGCAGTGTAGAACAAGTGCAACTTGCAAGTGTTGCCTAATTTGAAGTGTGTAGGTGGTGTCAAAGGGCGAGGTTGCTGCCCTTTACCATTGATGTCAAAGGGGGAGAGTATGATATGAAAAACATAGGGGGAGAGTAATGTTTGAAGAACTCATATAGGGGGAGAATAAGTTTGTAAAGCAGATGTACAAAAAGAGAGTGTGAAGAGAAAGAGATGCCCTGGTAAGGAGAAGTGTTGCTTAATGCAGAGTTGCTTTTGTTATTGATGCTTTTTCAACATAGATGTTGCCATCAATGACAAAGGGGGAGATTGTTGAAGACTTGGAGGTGTTGGTTACTTGAGTTGTTGGGAGAGTTTGTTGGTGTTGTCATTGATGTCAACCCCTTGCTTGTAGAGGTTGTTGGAGTTGTTGAGGAGTGTTGCACTATGTTGTGGTTTGATATCACATTGATTTCAACCCCTTGCATAGTCTTGATAAAAAGGTGTTGTGGTGCTATTATTTGTTTTTTCATTGATTTCAACCTCCAATATAGTTGGGGAGATTGTTGGATATTTCTGGTGTTGTAGATGGGGTGTTTGTGGTGTTGCTGATGCAACTAGTTCACTTGGTTTCCAAGTGCTTTAGAGAAAATTTGAATAAAATAATGTGCAAGGTGATAGAGGTGTGTTCAGTGGTGTGATTCACTTTTCTTCATGGTTGAATATTTTCTTGCACGGTTTGGATGTGATGGTAAGAGGTTTTCAGAGGTGCTATATCTAGAGTTTTAGGTTTAGATCATGCAACAGTAGAATATGTGTTTAACAGTGTGTCTGCTTGTGAAGAAGGTTGTCTAGGAGAAATGAGATTTCTCCACATTTCTTGGCATTGGATTTTTTGTCTTACGGATTTGGGAACATGCTTATATCGTTTGTATTTATCTTCCCTTGGAGTTTCTAGTGTTGAGATGCTTCACAAGTTCAATTCTTATGTAGGAGTTCAATGGTAGCGCATCCTGATGCACATGATGGAAACTTATTCTTTGGGTCAGATGGTTGCAGTGTATTATGTTGATATTGGAATATTCTTGGATTCCATGTGGTGTTACTGTGTGGTTCACATGTTATTCTTGGACCTGGAGAAGTATGTATGTGGTTACTTGTAGTGTTAGTTCAGGTTTGGCTAACCTGGCATACTAGTGCTATTTGCAGAGGTACCTCATGGATTGTGGATGTGTTGAGTAGTGTGGTGATGTAGACTTGGGTCCTAGTTAACCCTTGGTGTGGTCCATTTTCGCTTCTTTCCACTATAGAGGTGTTTGGTGCCGACCTGCATTAGTGTTGCACATTTGAGGTGAATGTCTCATTGAGGTTGACCTTAAGGAGTTGTTTGAGGTTGCGGATGGTATAAATGCAAGATGGAGTTTGTGTTGAGCTGTGTGGAAAGTGGGAGATGGGAATGTGATGAAGTGATATGAGTGCAAGATTAATGCCTATGACTTTGGATGCAGTGAGAAAAATGTGTCTACATTTTAGTGTGCTTGAAGTTGCTGGAGGTAGTGAGCCAAAGGTTGTGGATGGTATAGAGTTGCAGTGGTGGATCTTCCTATTGCTTTGAGATAGTGAATCTCTTTGTAACAATTTCTTCTATTCTTCTTTCTTCCGAACAATGAGTCCTTTGGGTAGTGAGCCCTTGACAGTGAGCCCTTGGTAGTGAGCCTAGTTGTATTCTGTATTACTATTCATATATATATGTGAGATAATCCTCACCATGGTTTTCCTTGCTTAGGGTTTTCCATGTAAATTTGGTGTTCTATTGTGTTTGGTTGTGTTTGCATTGCTCTTTCACATGTTTACATTATGCTAATGCTTAAATAAGGTTTAAATATTGATAAGGGCTTGAAAGCTAATGAGGGATCGAATGTTTTAATGTACAATTTATTCATTCCCCTCTCAATTGTCCTTTGCATCTAACAACTAATAATGTTTAGAATTGAAAACACCATAATCTAATTGATAAGAAGTACAAGAACTGGGAACACACATTTGAAATTAAGTTAAGCAATAGAAAGGAAATTGAGAAATGGAGAAAAGCATTTGGAAAATAAAAAATGGACGTTACAAGTGGATTTAAGAGGTTAGAAGGGAGTTCACTTGCAAGTTTTAGTTATTTTTGAGCATTTTAAATTTTTGGGAACTATTATTTCAGAAGTGTAATGTTATTGCATAATAGGGTCAACACTATTACTTGATCTAGAGTGAGTGTTGTTTCCTAACAAGGTCAACACTAATGTCCTCTTAGGTGTTGGTTTTTGAGTGTTTGATGACTTTCAAACTTTCAAAAATTACCAAAATTTCCTTAATGTTTCCCTTTCTTGTAGAATGTGTATGTGATGCTTCAAAAGAAATATCTAGCTAGTTGAAGTTAGGGACACAAATGAGGTTTGTGCTTTTAGGAGGCTGCCTTAGTCAATAATCTATTTGGTCTATTTTAGGCTAAAAAATAATACATGGATTTTTTTTGTGTGTGTGGACCCTAGTGATAGTCCCAATGGAAATGTATGCACGTGGAATGGAGGATGTAGGGAGATGAAAATATCTAGTGAGCCAAGGGGTTGATTGAATAAGGAATTTAGATTTGGAACAATGACAAGTTTTAGGGAATGGATTTAATTCACAACACTAGAGATATGCATATGAAATATTAGAAATATAAAATCCTAGCGAGTGTAGGAGATTTAGAACACATTATGAATGGGGAGAAATGAAGGTGATTTTAGTGAAGCTTTAAATATGGAGGATCTTCATATTTTCAACCATGGAGAAGATTATGAAAATTTTGGATATTTGAAAAGCTTAGTATCAAGGCCTTGGAGAGAAAACTTAGCAATTTTTTTGTGAGAGGAAGGGAAAGCAAGAAAAAGAGGAACATTATAGTGAGAAGTTAGGGATTCCAAGTGATTTTATGAAGTGTTTTAAGTTAAACATCCATTGAAAAAATACAAGGGCCAAGGGTTTAGAAAAATTTGGGAGGCAAATCCTAAAATTGAATGGCACTAGCATTGTCTTATATTGTTGTCTTGATGGACTCAGGTGCTCAAACTTCAAGGAGAGGTTGAAAAAATGAAATAATTATTTTTAATGTTTGGATAGCTTAGTAGAGATGGGTACATCATGGATGTAAGTTGGAAAAATGGTACCTAGGGGCATGAAAAAATTAAAATTAGTGCAAAAACATAAGATGTGAATTGTAAAGTAGGATATTTTCAATCTTATAGACACATATATTTTATATTTGATATAATACTTCTATATATTTATATATTTTAAATTTTATAATTTGACACGTGATAATATAAACATAATTTTGTATATAGATGCTTAGTTTGACAATTTGACTTGTATGAAGATTATTAATTTGATAATTTGATGTGTGATGTTGATATGCAATTATCTAAACTTTAATACAAAAACATATCACAAGTCACAAATTAATCTTTTTTAAACATATGAAGTGCTACAACCTCATTATATTTACACATAAATTTGCATACATATACTTAATTTAATAATTTGACATATGTGACGATTCTTAATTTTGTAAATAATTATCTAAATTTGAATACCAACATATTTAAATTTTACATATAAGTGCTAAAACCTTACTATACTTGAACATCTCATATAAAATATTTCAAAATAAAAAATAAAAATAATATTACAACTATAAAAAAAAATAAATGATATATACTATGATCTTTTGAATCTAAAATGACTAAATTTAATATAACCTTTTCCATCTATATAAATAAACTAGTTAATGCCTCTTAGACACACAACATAAATGAATAACATCACAATTTTATTGAATCCATTATACATTAACTTAAAAAATAGGATTATTTGTAACATTATAACACAATAAATGAATTACTATGGACATTATTAGATCCATAAAACATAGAGGTTATATTTTTTTTGATAATTTGCAATGGATATTTATTTACTATATGGATTAAATAACCTTCAAAATGATGTTTAAACATCTCATAATAGATGTTATCAATATTATAAATGAAAAGAAATCATGAAAACAAAGTCAACAAAGTGTAAGGAAAATTAGAAGATCAAATTAAACACACAACATTATTTTGAAGAAATTCTAAAAGGATGAAAACTACAACAAGAGTGGGCATTTGGCTCCTCATTTCATTAGTTTAATATGTATACCCATAAAATAATCTTAGCATCATTTTGTACTAACATTTCATTTTTATTAATTAAATTAATCTAATTAAATAATATACTAATATTATGTATATTATTTAATTAATATAATTTGCTAGTGATTAATTATATAATTATAATTCAGTTCACCACCAGCTAAATAAATAATCTAATTTGCTAGTGATTAATTATCTCCAACTAATTAAATAAATAATCTAATTTGCTAGTGTTTAATTATCACCAACTAATTAAATAAATAATCTAATTTGCTAGTGATTAATTATATAATTATAATCTAGTTCATCACCAATTTGATCTCTAATGGGATGTCACATCTAATTAAATAATCTTATTATTCAAATACCTCAATTTCCACCTCACATATATTTAATTGTAATAATTTTCCTCTCACATGGCAGATTAAATTAAATGATATTTTATTATTTAACTTATTTGTATTCCCTCTCAATTTCCACAAAAAATAAAATTTCCGTCTCAATTTTTATGATTGCAACAAATTACTATTTTTAATAAATGTAATTTTAGTTATTCATCTTAAATAAATTAAATTTGAACCTCCCATTTTCTCCTTAATCTCCATTGCCGATCTCATCCTTCAATCCTCACCATCTATCCTCCCTCCAAAAATCAATAAATTAACACATCATCTTATGCAAGTCTAATGATAATCTTTGATAGATATATACTAGAGGATTTCTCAAACAAATGTTAGAACAACCACATCCTATCTATCAAACAACTCTATTTGCAACAATCAGATTCTATTTGATTGCACATTAGTTTTAACTTTATTATTTGAACCCATTTCTTATTTAATCGTAAAGTGAACATTAGAGTTTAATTTTCTCAAATTTATTTTTATGAAAATCATAATAGGAGCCGAAACTATGACCTTTTGATAATACAATATCTTGATCGAGGACAGTTGGTTGCTCACCCTTGCTTCATTGATAGGTATATACTAGACAATTTCTCAAACAAGTGTTAGAACAACCACATCTTATCTATTGAACAATTCTATTTGCAACAATGAGATTTCTATTTAATTACACATTAATTTTAACTTTATTATTTGAACCCATTTCTTATTTAACCTTGAAGTGAACATTAGAATTTAATTTTCTCAAATTTATTCACAAAACTTCTATTGATAAAGATAATACTGTTGAAATTGCAAGAAATATGTTGACAAAGTATTAACTTGTTTTCATGCATTACTTTGAGATATCTTGCCAAAGAGAAAGCCACGACCTACTGTTCTGGCCTATTATTTCCTCATTTGCTGTATATTGTCAGCAATGGTAGGTCCAAATAGTTCTAAATGTAGGTAAAGCTGTTGCATGATTTGATGCCATTAAATACAAATACAAGATAATTCTGTCGGTGATATTATATATCATTTAGTTGGACAGACAACCGTCCATGACATGTGTTAGGAGTGTATTGAGCTATTTTTCACATGAGAGTAGAAACGAAGTTGGATGTTTAATATTTTCTTATTTATTGTGTAACCAGCACAGTAACTTGTCCACTCTTGAGCACTTAACATTAATTAATAAATGATTGTATGAGTTGAGTTATTATTTTTAATCACGGGTCATGGATGAGTAAGTCAGTGGGTTTACACAGTAATACATTAATTATATCGAGTTTAAGAATATTGTGTGCTGGTTTAAATTATGTATATTTTTATTTCAATGTTTTGGATCACATCCAGTGATTCATTATCAGAAAGAGAAGAAAGATCACAGATGTGATTCAAAACGTGGAACTAAAGATATACACAGTTTAAATCAGAAATAGACAGTATTCTTACTGATGAACTGTGAAAAACTCATACCAACTATATATTGAACTTGTTCTTTACTTGTATTCAACTTTCACTATTGTCACATGCATTGCTTTTGTTTGCACTCTTAAACAGTCCAAGTGCTTTTGTTTCTACTTCCATATCTGGTAAATACGATTGTTGGGGTGATTAGAATGGTATAAAATCCATTTTATATACTGTAGAAGGTTATGGACTCTAATGTTTACACGCTATTGCCAATTGTTTGAAAGTTTTTTGAAGTCTTTTTCAATGAAACGATTTTCACTTATACCATTATTTGTTGCCCACTCTTGGAATGTAGTGGACAGATTATAATCAGATTCTTTTCCTCTTTGCATTAAGAGCAGCCACAAAGCTCACATGTTCAACGTTGTATTTTATTTGGTGTAACTGATCATTTCCACCAATGGGAGGATTCAAATTATTAGTGTTGTGTATAGTTGAAGAGGAACCATTACCAATTGGTGATATAAACATTGCAATTTTATGCTTATGGATTTTAATTTGAATATTTTATAGTCAATTATTATTCAATGTGACCTTAAGAATAATGTAAGAGGAAATTTTATGTTTCACATGGGGAGAAACATTTTTTTATTATTAAATATTATTTACTAGACATTTTGGAATATTCTTTGCAAGGTGACATTGAATGGGGAACCCTAATTAGATTAATGACAACACATTCAAACATTTGACATGAAGTGGAAGAGAATATCACCATTTATAACAATGTAAGAAAAATTTATGGGAGTGCAAGAGGTGTAAGAAAGCATCTTGGACTATAGATAAGAAGTTGGTAGCTTTTTTTTTGGACATAAGGTGTTATTTTGTCTTTTAGTGGCCTATTATTTGTCCCTTTATGAAGTTGGACAATCAAGCTCATGAAAACAATCTTGAAGCTTCTAGAAAGATGCTTATAACTCCTTGACACATGTCATGAGGTAGCTATGGCATGCAAAACACTTGTATCATGGTTTTTAGTCCATGATATTGGAAACCATTTATTGTTTCTTGTATTACTTTTGGCTATATATTGGAGCTTGAAGTAGTAGGAAAACAATTT
>VDFB02373365.1:227785678-227922618 GCA_007258455.2 Sequoia sempervirens
CATTAGCAGAGACTTTCTTCAACTGTTCCACCATATTGAATGGCAGTGGATTCAAAGACTTCTGCTCCTTAGACTTTTTTATAACAATCTCCTTGCGTGGCTGATATTGCTATGCAATTGTGGAGGAACTAGGAGATTGGTCGGGAACACTTTTGGGCTGTTGAGCGATTGGTTCGCCCATGAATCTCCTCTTCAAGCGAGTGTTATAATCTAATTGCACTTGCGAGGCCTTTGATGTGGAAACATCATTTGCAAACACCACCTCTTCTTCTTCCATCCATGAGAAGAGCGTGTGGTCGAGAGCTATATCTATTTCTTGCTCCAAGGAAATTCCTTGCATTTGAGTAGTGAGTATTGCATTTTCCATTTGCAAAGAGGCATATGTATAACCTCTTGAATTTGGTGCGACACCTTCACTGCGCTGTTCCGCCACTCTTTACTGTAAATTTCCACACAATTTTTTTTGAGGCATATGTGCTTCATTGCAGGGGAAGCACCAAGGATTGACATCATTAGCGAGATTATTTTTCCCTGCTACCAGCTCTCTATTCAAACTTGGGTGAACATTTTGTAGCGGAGTAGGCACCGAAAATATCTGATTATTTGTTTGATTCTGTGGATTCATGCGTATACCTCCTTGGAATTGATTTTGCTGGTAGGAAGGTCTCCTGCCTTGGTAATTTTGGAAAGCTGGCTTCGTAGGCATAGACTGTTGCTGCTTGATACTAGTTATTTCATTTGAGAAGTTTCGTAACAACTCCTTGATGTCGTTCATCTCAGTTGTTGAAGGGTTGGATGTAGAAGCAATATTTTGCGGAGTGCTCAGATATGTGTACATAGATTGAGGAGGAGCAGACGCGTTGGTAGAAGCTATCTCCTGGGTGGGAGCTGAAAATTTTGCGAATATAGGCATAGTGGGTCGAGGCGATAACTTTTCGGCATAGATCAGATTATTCTATGCCTTAAGAATAATGTTATACGCATTTGGAAAGATGTTCACACCAAGGGATTGAATCATCACCGAAATGTCGACGTTAAGAGATTTTAGATAGAACATGAACACCAAATCGGCAGGCAGGAAAATAGTGGTCTGTATCCTTTGCAAAGTTGTGTGAAACCTGGCATTAAAGTCGGTCATGGCTTCTTAGGGGGCTTGCTTTATGGTCACCAGCTGTTGGAATAGTGAAGATCGATCTCCATTGTTTGAAAACTGCTCGTAAAAAGGATCTCCGAGCTGATCCCAAGTGCCGATAGTATTAGCTTCTAGAGTGAGGTACCAATCTAATGCCTTGCCCTTGAAAGAGGTTGCAAGCAACCTTAGTGCTACATTTTGATCAGTGACACCATACACTAAGCACACATCTGCCACATCTTGCAGATGATCAGATGGTGTTTTTGAGCCTTCCCCGGTAAATTTTGGTAAAGATTTTAAAGAAGAAATTGGGATAGGAGCCCACACAGCCGATGCTACTGGTGCTATGAGAGGACTTCCGACATCCCATGCTATAAAATTTCTATAAGCCATTGGTAATGGGACCGGTGGAGGGGTCAGGACGTTCATTGGCCGAACTCTTGCTTGTATTGTTACCAATGGTGGCATTAGCAGGCTAGGGTTATTCGTTGTCTAGGATCTAGTAACAAGTATATGACTCATACACCCACTCTAAATTTAGATACATTCAAACATCATCCCACCGAGCATGCCAGAAAAAGAATTGTTGATGCCTAAAATTACTAGGCACACAACCTTATGGGAAACTCAGTTAATGGGGGGACCAATTGCGCTAAACTGAGTAACCTATGGGTTTTAAAGAAGCTGGCTCTTCATGCATTGGGGCGTGGGAAGGGAAAAGGAAGCAAATATACTAATTAAATAAAATATAATCTAAGGCGATGCACCAAGATTTAAGTAAATAGGCACATGAAATCTTCCTTTCGGGTGAGATTTGAAGGCCTGCTCAATAGTTTATATGTCCAAAATAACAGAAAGTAAAATTCTGAAGAAGTTAGTTAAACAACATAATACGACTTCCATATGCATTCACCGAACGAGAAGAGTGCAAACATGATATGAACAACAAAATTATATTGAAATTATAGAAGCTTTGATGATAAACTACTCATTACAACAATACTAGTGCAGTATAATGTTTTATCAATTAACTAAGAAACAGTGAGGCCGAACAAATTGACATAGTTTGTAAGTATTAATACAATAATTAAAAAACAATACAAAGGCTGAGAGTCTTTCTATCTTTTCTCTATGGATATTCAAACCCTTTTTCAGAGAGACCAAGCAGTATATATAGATTCCCTTGTTGGTGTAATTAAATATCTTGCACCTTGTCCTAGGTCATGATTACACCTTAGTTAAGTTTACTTAGGGACCACATAGGAGGTTGTTGGATAATTTCCACTTTTGGTGGACTTGATCATGTCATTACTTTATCACTTCCACCTTTCATGGACATATCATGTGATTACTCTCCACCTTTGTGGTGATTATCACATTATCTCTTTCCACTTTAGGTGGAGTGATATCTTTTCATTATTGTTCATGTCATAAGATTATGACACTTGTCATAATCTTATGCACTTTATGTTCTCACCTTGGCTATATAACCAAGGGGCCTCTCTCATTAAACAATCATAATTCTCTCATCATTGACATTGAATATAGTTTATTCTTGTCATCTTGTTTAAATCTCTATTTTGTGTTTCTATTAGGCCTCTAGATCTTGGGTGGCCTTCATAGCCAATTCTACACCCTCCATTGCCCTAATGCCGATAACATAAAGGATTCCCCTAGGCAACGGATTGTGCCGCCATCACAATGATTCTCCCCAACCGAAATGACATTCTATTGCCTCGAACAAAGTGCACTCTTGCAAATGATGGCTGTGGTCCGGGAGCAAGAACAATAGAAATATCCTGAAGACGTGTCAAACCACCCAAAGAGTTGGTTAGGACATGTGGCGTAGAGACGGGGATTATCTCTCATTTATCCTTCCCTTGTGACCATGATCCCCATGGAGATGACACGTGGTGCGGTCTTCGCTCAAAGCTTTGAATACGGGGTCCGCCAAAAAGGTGCCTACGAAAGATGCAACGTGGCAACCGGGCAGAGCTCAGAGATTAAACAAAGGGGAGAGAATTATCAAAGGTGCCCGCTGCTGACATGTGGCACAAGCGGATGAAGGCACCACCAAAAGGGAGCCTGAAAATATGCAAACATACAAAGCACAGGCCGATGCCAATGCAAAACCAACAAAATCAACCTGGAGGGAGCTTCAAGGATTATTAAATTCACATTACTAATGTTGAAGTCTTGGAGGTGTTGGTGACTTGAGTTGTTGGTGTTGTAATTGATGTCAACCCCTTGCTTGTAGAGGTTGGAGTTGCTGAAGAGCATTGTACTGTGTTGTGGTTTGATATCACATCGATGTTAACCCCTTGTATAGTCTTGATGAGAAGGTGTTGTGGTGCTAT
Organism: Sequoia sempervirens; assembly: GCA_007258455.2. NCBI lineage: Eukaryota > Viridiplantae > Streptophyta > Pinopsida > Cupressales > Cupressaceae > Sequoia > Sequoia sempervirens. The sequence goes on from VDFB02373365.1 coordinate 227,789,168, forward strand.
CATCCGTGTTGTCATTGATGTCAACTTCCTGTATAGTTAGGGAGATTGTTGGATATTGCTAGTGTTGTAGATGGGGTGTTTGTGGTGTTGCTAATGCAACTAGTTCACTTGGTTTCCAAGTGCTTTTGAGAAAATTTGAATAAAAGAATGTGCAAGGTGACAAAGGTGTGTTCAATGGTATGCTATGCACTTCTTCATGGTTGAAGATATGCTTGCGTGGTTTGGATGTGATGATTAGAGGCGTTCAAAGGTGCTATATCTAGAGTTTTAGATTTTTGGATTGTGCAACAATGGAATATGTGTTTAATAGTGTGTTTTCCTGTGAAGAAGGTTGTCTAGGAGAAATGAGATTGCTCCACATCTTTGTGTTAGAGTTTCGTGTCTTGCGTGAAAATTTGGGAACATGCTTATATTGTCTGTATTTATCTTCCCTTGGAGTTTTTGGTGTTGAGTTGCTTCGAAAGTTCAATTCTTATGTTGGAGTTCAGTGGTAGTGCATCTTGATGCGTAGGATGAAATTATTCTTTGGTTTAGGTGGTTGCGGTAGTGTTGCAATGTAGTATGTTGATGTTGGAATATTTTTGGATGTCATGTGGTGTTACTGTGTGGTCTACATGTTTTTAGACCTAGAGAAGCATGTATGTGGTCACTTGTAGTGTTTGTTTAGGTTTGGCCAACCTGTATTTATCTTTTGTTGGAGTTTTTGGTGTTGAGTTGCTCTGCAAGTTTAGTTCTTATGTTGGAGTTCAGTGGTAGTACATCCTGATGCATAGGATGAAAGTATTCTTTGGTTCAGGTGGTTGCGATAGTGTTGCAGTGTAGTATGTTGATGTTGGAATATTTTTGGATGTCGTGTGGTGTTACTATGTGGTCCACATATTATTTTTGGACTTGGAGAAGCATGTATGTGGTTGCTTGTAGTGTTAGTTTAGGTTTGGCCAACCTTGCATGCTAGCGCTATTTGCAGAGGTACCTCAGGATTGTGGATGTGGAGTAGCGTGGTGATGTAGACTTAGGTCCTAGTTAACCCTTGGTGTGGTCCACCTTCACTTATTTCTACTACGAAGGTGTTTGGTGCCAACCTATTTTGGTGTTGCACATTTGAGGTGCATACGTCTCATTGAGGCTAACCTTAAGGAGTTGTTTGAGTTCACAGATGGTATAAATGCAAGATGAAGTTTGTGCTGAGTTGTGTGGAAAGTGTGAGATGTGAATGTGATGAAGTGATATGAGTGCAAGCTTAATGCCTATGAATCTGGATGTAGTGAGCAAAAGGTGTCTACATTTTAGTGTGCTTGAAGTTGTTGGAGGCAGTGAGCCAAAGGTTGCAGATGGCATAGAGTTGCAATGGTGGATCTTCCTGTTGCTTTGATATAGTGAATCTCTTTGTAATAGTTTCTTCTATTCTTCTTTCTCTGCTTGGACAGTGAGCCCTTCTTCTTTTCTAGGCAGTGAGCCTAATTGTATTCGGTATTGCTATTCATATATATGTGAGCTAATCCTCACCGTGGTTTCTCCCTTCCTAGGATTTTCCATGTAAATTTGGTGTTCTAGTGTTTGGTTGTGTTTTCATTGTTGTTTCACATGTTTACATTTTGCTAATGCTTAAAGAGGGTTTAAATATTGATAAGGGATTGAAAGCTAATGAGGGATTAAATGTTTTAATGTACAATTGGTTCACTCCCCCTCTCAGTTGTCTTGTGCATCTAACAATTGGTATCAGATATGTGGTTCCTTGGAAGAAGCTTATCGGATTGAGGTAGATCGAGATGACGCACAGGAAGGGCGTCAAAGCTCTTATGTTCGATTGAATGAATTATGCTTATTGGAAAGCAAGGATGGAATCCTTTCTAGTCTCTCTTAGATTTGGAGTCTGGAAATTAGTTGAAAAAGGATATACCTTTCCTGCTAATGATCCAACAAGTGATGATGATATTAAGGAATATGAGAACAATGGAAAAGAAAGGAATGCTATCCTAAGTGGTCTTTCTAATTATGAACTTGTAAAGGTGATAAGTTTGAAAAATGCAAAAGAGATCTAGAAAAAATTGGAGAGTATTTATGAAGAAGATGACAAGGTCAAGCAATTGAAGATGTAGAATTAGAAAGCTAAATTTGAAACCTAGAGGATGTTTGAAGATGAAGATATTGTTGAAAGGCATAAGACAACTGAGAGGGGGGGTGAATCAGTTGTCACCAAACACAACTTCAAATCTCAACCACTTATCAATTTATTATCCACTTAATTCTGTTATTAAGTATGAACATAAAATGTAGATAACAAAAAGTAATATTAACACAATGAATACCAAATTTACGTGGAAAACCTAATAAGGTTAAAACCACGGTGAGGATTAACTCACAACATAAAGTAATTACAAAACCAAATATATAAGGCTCATTGCCAAAGGGGTCACTCCTTAGAATAGGATCCACTGTCTGGATACAAAATCTCACTACTTACGCAAGGAGGCTCACTACCTACAAAAAGGATTACAGAACAAAAAAAATGGCTTTACAGCCAGAATGAACTGGTAAGAGTGCACCTAACAAGTGCTGATTTAGTTCCGATGATGCTCAATAAACTGACATAACACACTTCATCATTTTTGCACTTCTTCACTTCTACATCAATGCAATTCCTCACACTCCAAAATATTCAAAATTTTCTGACATATATATCTGACCTATTCACAAGCATCAATTAGGTCAGCCTAACTAGATGCAACCAAAAAGACTAATTGTTGGCTTCAAGCATTCAAAAAATCTTTTCAAACAATAAATCAAAATGTGTAGCATGATTCATCATGTGGGCATAGACCTAAGATAGGTCACACATACATCTGCATAACAAAATTAATTCACAATAACACCAATTATCCATGAGGTCAACTAGAGATAGGCTTAATAGTAAAATGCAATCAATCAGAATAATGCTGATACACCATATGAGCACCTATGCATGAGAGATTTTGAACATACAAGCTTCCAACATCCATAAACTATTTCCCAAAATTGCACCTACAACAACTATCAACCGCGAAGGATTGCAAACCAAAATACTAGAGGATGTAAACTGTATACCAATTTAGATACTGGTCTAGAATACCAGATCAAACAATGACTTAGAATTGCAGTAACAACTCATATAACATGGTGAAATCATTCACAACACAAAAGTTGTATAGTTAGCCATTCTTCTTAATTCTTCCAACAATCTCCCCCTTTGTCATTGATGGCAACATGTGCCACAATATTCTCTCCCCCTATCACCAATATTCTTTCCCCTTTTACTGTTCTTCTCATGACTCTCTCCCCCTTTGACATCAATGGCAAAGGGTGACCAAAAAGTAGGATGTAAACATATGTACATGGTAACATTTTATATACAAAGCAATTCCAACTCCCCCATTTCAAATATTCAAGTGAAAATAACACTTTTTACATGAAATTTTTTCTTGTACCTTTCTCTTATGGTTGGAAGAATCTTCTTCCAAGAAAGCACAACTGAATTCATCTTGGCACTCATACTATCCAATAAAGATAACATCATAAATGAGGATGTCTGGTCCAAAGACAAACATTTTCGTTCAAAATCTTCTGCATATCACCTTTATCTAACATCATCTGTATATCCTCTAGATCAAAGGAGTCAGATCCAGAAAGAAATTCTTCTTCATTCTTCTTTTCTTCTGGGATAGTGATAACATATTTTGTGATAGATTTTCTCCTTTTAGATTTTGGAGGGGACTCACCAATGACAACTTCCAATTCTTTCTTTCGAGAAGAGGAACCCTCTTCAAACTGACTAGGCACTAACATACCGGAGCATAGATTCATTTTCAGGGATACAAAATAGGTTTTGCAAACACTTGCATTATCCTCCATCGATTCCAAATACTTGTAAACTTGTTTTCCGACAGGAATGCCAGATTCCCACTTAACATTCTCTCTTCCTGGTAGCGAACTCAAAAATTAAAACACCAAACATATGAGAAAAGACCCAAACCAAAAAGGATAACCCTCGACCAAAGACATTCTGACATTCTCAATTAGGTTTTCCAGTAATAGGCTACACAAATCAAACTGCTTGTTTTCCTTAACCATCATGTGTGCAATATATACATCAATAGCCGAAGTTGAACCTTCACGATTTCTGAAATAGATTTTATAAGAGATGTCGTACACAACATACCTTGCAGCAAGATCGACAATAGTATTTATCAGTAGAGCTCGAGGGTCTTTGTTGATACCAATAAGTTCCTCCACATCTCTATGTTTCACTATTTTCTTCCCAGGGAGGTCCTCAACACTGCATAAACCAATAATAGCTTCGATTTCCTCCTTCGTGATCAGATAGGGTTTGTCCAAAATAATGTTTCTGTCCTTGAATCAACTTAACAAGAACTAGATAGATTCTTTGTCTACAAACTAGGGAAATTCTCCCCATAAATCCATACCTAGGGTTTTTACGCTCTACAATTCATTTATCTTCAACCCTAGTTCTATTTCCTTCATCTTCTGATGATCAAATTCTTCCAATTCAACACCCTTCAACTTTAGTGGAATATCACCAAACGATCCTCTGTCCATCGTCGTGCTTATCTTTCTTGAATTATTTATTGCTCAATTGAGACTTCTTCCTTTTCCCTTCTCCCCCTTTGTAAACTGAGAAATTATTTTGAAAGCTTCCGTCTCTTATTCCTAATTATCCATATTGATTCCTTCATATTACCTTAGAATTGCTCCAAATTGCTTCGAGATCGCTTCAAGGTTTCTCCAAGTCATTTTCCAGATTCTTCAATTGCACAAGTGATCAAAAGGACTTATTAATTTTACTTTATACATCATCGGTTATCCCTGATTCGCATTAAATGCAGTAGGTTCCAAAAAGATGATAACAACCTTATTTCACTACACTGAGAAACCCTAAATCGATCCACAAAAGAACATACCTAAAATTTTTCTTCTGGTTTATTTTCCATAACTTATGTCTACTCATTCTCTACAACATATCCTCGTGCCAACATCTGACTCACCATATATGCAGGGGGTTTGAACAATTTTCTGTTAATGCTCCCCTAAGACCATGCTAGGTTTAATTCTCAGAGGAATTTTTGAACCATATGAGGGCATAGACACATCTGCCATCTCTAGATCTTCTTCTTTCTTCCTCCATATCTTATTCATTTCTTGCTTCACCTCATCTTTGTCAATTTTCTTCACTGGCTCGTTCTTCTCTACCAGAGCAGATTGCTTTCCCTTCTTACTTATGCAAACTCTTGAGATATGTTCGAGTTTGTTGCAGTTATAGCAAACAACACTTTTTTGATTTGTCTAACCTCTATTAACCCTTGATCTACATTGATTTTCTTTGTGTCCAAACTTGTTGCATGTATAGCAATAACCATCAAAATATTGATTCATTCTGTCTCCATTAAACCTATTCATCATCACTCGACTAGTCATTCTCACTTGAGATCCGCATTCAGTAGATTTATGTCCAAACTTATTGCATGAAAAACATTGTCCAGAGAAGGAACCAAAAAACTGATTCATTTTACTTCTGCACTCAGTTGCCCTGTGACCAAATTTGTTACATGAAAAGAAAACACCATTGAAAGATGGGTACCTTTGAGCATTTTGCTATCTGATAGGCGGTCTTCTAGAAAAGTTCCTTGAATTTATTTTCTGCTTCCCTTTGACTTGAGTCTTTTGATTATTCTTTGAGCTTTCACCTGTTTCATTTCCCAAGCCACCTTTGTCTTTACTTGGTTTCTATCCTACAATCAACTCATCAAGCTTGTCGGAGCTATATTTGAAATTGTTTTCACAGAGTTTTTCTTTCTCCAGTTCTACTTTCAAGTTCATCACCTCTTGTTCAAGTCTAGTGCATTCATCAGTCTTTCTTTGCACCACTATATTCAAACATTCTTCAATTCTCTTCTTTTCTTCCACTAGCACTTTCAATCTGATGATCTCTTGTTTTTTCTGCTCACTTACTTCTCTATGTATTTCTTTGAATTTCTTCAATTACTCTTTCAATTTCTGGACACATTCATTTGTCTCATCAAGATTTTCTTTCAAATATTTGTTTTCATTTTCAGCCTTATGAAGATCTTCAAGTGCAACCCAGAGTTCTTCTTTATCATACATTTGTTCAACCTTTAGGATCTTCCTCAAGCAGTTAAGCTTTTCACAAAGGAACCAAAGCTCTGATACCAATTGTTGAAAGATACAAGAAAACTGAGAGGGGGGGTGAATCAGTTGTCACCAAACACAAATTCAAAACTCAACCACTTATCAATTTCTTATCCACTTAATTATGTTATTAAGTATGAACATAAAATGTAGATAACAAAAAGCAATATTAACACAATGAACACCATATTTACGTGGAAAACCCAATAAGGGAAAAACCATGATGAAGATTAACTCACAATATAAAGTAATTCCAAAACCGAATATATAGGGCTCACTGCCAAAGGGACCATTGCCCAGAATAGGACCCACTGTCTGAATACAAAAGCTCACTATTTACACAAGGAGGCTCACCTAACAAGTGAACCTAACAAGTAAGAGTGCACCTAACAAGTGCTGATTTAGTTCCGGTGATGCTCAATAAACTAACTTAACACATTTCATCATTTTCACACTTCTTCACATCCGCATCAATGCAATTCGTCACACTCCACAATCTTCAAAATTGTTCAACATATATATCTAACCTATTCACAAGCATCAATTAGGTCGGCCTAACTAGATGCAACCAAACAGACTGACTGTAGGCTTCAAGCATTCAAAAAATATTTTCAAACAATAAATCAAAATGTGTAGCATGCTTCATCATGTCGACATAGACCTAAGATAGGTCACACATACATCCGCATAACAATATTAATTCACCATAACACCAATTATCCATAAGGTCGGCTAGAGATAGGCTTAATAGAAAAATGCAGTCAATCAAAATAATGTCGATACACCATACGAGCACCTGTGCATGAGAGATTTTGAAAATACAAGCTTCCAACATCCATAAAATATTTTCCAAAACCATAGGCAACAACTATCAACCGTAGAGGATTGTAGAGAAAAATACCAGAGGATGTAGACTATATACCAGTTCAAATACTGGTCTGGAATACTAGATCAAACAATGACTTAGACTTGCAGTCGTAACTCATATAACACGGTGACATCAATGACAACACAAAAGCTGTATAGTTAGCCATTCTTCTTCATTCTTCCAACATATATTACAACCTTACATGCTCAAATTTGATGAAGTTATTAATGCCATTAATGGTCTTGGTGGTAAGCTGGAAGAAAGTGAAGTTGTGATAAGAACTCTTCCTAAATCTTATAGTTCTAAAGTTTCCACTATTGAGGAAGCTCAAAATTTAGATCAATATTCTAGAGATTAGATGTTTGGTGCTTTAATTTCTTATGAGTTGAGAGATTTTGGTCACGATGCTAAAAAGAAAGAAACTGCTTTTAAATTTAGCAAGGCATAGAAGGTTGATGAATCATATCTAGATGATCTTGATGAGGTCGAAGAAAATTTCATGAGATTGAAAAAGGGCATTGGAAAATACAAAGGTAAGTTACCCTTTAAATTTTTTAATTGTGGAAAGATAGGTCATTATGCTTCTAAATGTCCAATCAAAGTTGCAAATGACAAACATAAGGATCATAAAGGAAAATTTGTCAAGAAGAGTTATTATGTTGAAAAAGAAAATGGTGTATCTGATGATGAGGAATTAGACTTATCCCAATGATGAAAATGATGAATTCTTGTTCCTCTAAATGTTGGAACTAATTCTACTAATTCTGAAAGATGTATTGATTTTCATGTGAGAGGAGAGGAACTACTGGATAACAAATAGTGGATGCTCAAATCATATGACAGGTGATAAGAATAAGTTTGTTAAACTTCAAAAGTATGATAGTGGTCTTGTTAAGTTTGGTGATGATACATATGCTAAGATATGTGTAAAAGGTTCAATTAGTTTTGATGGAAAGCATAAAACATATGATGTTATTTATGTCAAGGGTTTCTGACATAATCTTCTTAGTGTAGGATAGATGTGTATCAAAGGATACAATTTGGTGTTTCAAGATGATGGTTGTGAAATCAGAAAAGGAAGATTTGAAACTTTGGTTGCTGCAGGGACAAGGACAAAAGGTAATGTTTATCAGCTCAAAGGTAGTAGTGCTAAGTGCTTTATGTCTCAAATCAATGAATGTTGGCTATGGAATAGAAGAATGGGTCACATCAATTTTGAAACCATAAAAAAGATCAGTTCTATTGATGTTGTGAGAGATTTTCCAAGAATTACAAAGCCTATCAATGCAATTTGCAAGGAATGTCAGTTTGGAAAGCAAACAATGAAGAGGTTCAAGACTAAAGAATATTCTACAGCAGGGCCTTTGGAGTTGGTGTATACAGACATATGTGGACCTACCAAAATAAGAAGCTCTCATGGTGATAAGTATTTTATGTTGTTGATTGATGATTATTCTAGAATGACTTGGGTGACATTTCTCAAAGAAAAATCAGAAGCTCTAGATAAGTTTAAAGCATTCAAGTATATGGTTGAGAATGAAATGAATTTGAAAATCAAGTGCTTGAGGTCTAACAGAGGTGGTGAGATCACCTTCAATGAGTTTAACAGTTTTTGTGAAGATCATGGAATTAAGATACAGTTATCAGCCCCTAGAACTCCTCAACATAATGTAGTTGTGGAAAGAAAAAATAGAACAGTTCAAGAAGTAGCAAGGACAATGATGAAGGAAGAAAACCTATTGAATTTCTATTGGAGAGAAGCTATTCATACTGTAATATGCATACTTAATAGAGGAAAAGCAAGAGTAAACAATTCAAAGACTCCCTATGAGTTATGGTATGAAAAAGCTTCTACTGTGATATATTTAAGAGTGTTTGGAAGAAAATGCTATATCAGGAGAGATGAAGAAAACTTATGAAAGTTTGATGCAAGATTTGATAAGCGAATCTTCCTTGGATACTCTACAAAGAGCAAACCTTACTGATGCTATAATAAAAGGTCGAAGAAGATTGTTGAAAGTGCAAGTTTCAATGTGGATGAAGAACCACATTAGAGTTCTGTTATGATAGAATGATATGAATTTGATGAAGCCCCTTGTAGTGAAGAAGAAAAAGATGAAGAGAAAGAAAAGGAGATGACAGTTGAAGAGGAAGAAGCTCCGAAAAAGATCCATAAGACTCCTAATTATGTGTAGAAGAATCATTCTGAAGATCAAATCATTGGAGATAAGCACAAAGGTTTGTTGAAAAGAAAAGCTACTTTGATAGAGGAACATGTAAAATTTTGTTTACTTTTAGAGGTAGAACCTAAAATAGTGACTGAGACATGCAAAGATGAGAATTGGATCAAGGCTATGAAAGAAGAGTTGGAACAAATTGAGAAGAATCAGAGTTGGGAATTGGTCCCAAGACCTGCAAACAAGAATGCGATAGGAACTTAATGGGTTTTCAACAACAAACTGAATGAGGATGGATAAGTTGTCAGAAACAAGGCTAGACTTGTGTGTAAGGGCTACTCACAAGTGGAAGGAATAGATTTTGAAGAGAATTTTGCTCTGGTTGCAAGGATGTAAGCTATTATAATGTTCTTGGATTTTGTAACACATAAATACTTCAAGGCATATCAAATGGATGTCAATTCTGCATTCTTAAATGGTGAGTTAGAAGAAGAGGCGTACATTGAACTACCAAAAGGTTTTTAGCTATCAAAAGATGCTAATATGGTTTGCAGATTGAAAAAGGTATTGTATGGACTCAAACAAGCTCCTAAATATTGGTATGCAAGATTAGATAGGTAATTATTACAATAGGGATTCAAAAAGGGTACTACAGATAGCAAAATTTTACTTCAAGGTTGAGGGAGAAAAAATCTTGATTGTGGTAGTTTCTGTTGATGACATTATCTTTGGAGGAAATGAAGGTATGTGCAAGAGGTTTGTAGATGAGATGCAAAAAGAGTTTGAGATGTCAATGTGTGGGGAGATGGATTTCTTCCTTAGATTACAAATTAGTCAATCATAAAAAGGTATTTTCATTTCACAGTCAAAGTATGTCAAGGAAATGTTGAAGTTTGGAATGGAGGATTCTAAACTAGTGTGTACTCCTATGGTTACTAGTTGTAAGTTGAGCAAAAATGATGAATCTTCTAAGATTGACCAAAGAAAGTATAGATCAATGATTGGTAGACTACTATATCTAACTGTTACTAGACAAGATATCATGCATGCGGTATGTCTTATGGAAAGATTTCAAGAATATCCTAAAAAATCACATATTGCAGTAGTTGAAAGGATATTTAGATACTTGAAGGACACTCCAAAACTTTGGTTTATAGTATCCTAGGGATACTGATTTCTCTTTGAGTGCATATACAGATGAAAATTGGGTAGGTTGTACAGATAACAAAAGAAGTACAAGTGGAGGTGCTTTCTTTCTTGGAAGTAGATTGGTTTCTTGGTTGAGTAAGAAGCAGGATACAGTGTCATTATCTACTATAGAGGAAAAATATATTACAGTAGCATCATGCTGTACACAAGGTGTTGTGGATGAAGTAGACATTGAAGGATATTAGAGTAGCATATGATGAACCTATTTCTACCTTGTGTGATAATACAAGTGCTATCAATATTTCAAAGAACTCGATAATGCATTCAAGAACAAAACATATCTCTATCCGATCACTTTCTAAGAGAAAATGTTGCAAAGAATGAGGTGAAGTTGGAGTATGTACCTACAAAGGATCAAGTTGTAGTTATTTTTACAAAGGATCTTCCAAAAGATACTTTTGAGTATCTCCAGTAGAAGTTAGGGGTTATTGCCCCTCCATTCGATTAGATGCATAAGTTGGTGCATCTATCTAGGAAGCATTTCAAGATACATTCTTGGTCCTAGATTGATGTTGAATGCTACCTCTCAGGGGGAGTAGGTATTAGTGCTGTTGATTGGTGTAGTCAGGGGGAGTATAACTTGCACCCCTAAGGGGGAGAGAGCTGAAAATTAAGAGCAGTAAAGAATCTACAGTGTAGTGTGTGCAGTAATGAGAATTGTATGGGGAAGAGTAGTGAAGAGAGAGGAAGAGTAGTGAAGAGAGAGCAGTGTAGAACAAGTGCAACTTGCAAGTGTTGCCTAATTTGAAGTGTGTAGGTGGTGTCAAAGGGTGAGGTTGCTGCCCTTTACCATTGATGTCAAAGGGGGAGAGTATGATATGAAAAACATAGGGGGAGAGTAATGTTTGAAGAACTCATATAGGGGGAGAATAAGTTTGTAAAGCAGAGGTACAAAAAGAGAGTGTGAAGAGAAAGAGATGCCCTGGTAAGGAGAAGTGTTGCTTAATGCAGAGTTGCTTTTGTTATTGATGCTTTTTCAACATAGATGTTGCCATCAATGACAAAGGGGGAGATTGTTGAAGACTTGGAGGTGTTGGTTACTTGAGTTGTTGGGAGATTTTGTTGGTGTTGTCATTGATGTCAACCCCTTGCTTGTAGAGGTTGTTGGAGTTGTTGAGGAGTGTTGCACTATGTTGTGGTTTGATATCACATTGATTTCAACCCCTTGCATAGTCTTGATAAGAAGGTGTTGTGGTGCTATCATTGTTTTTTCATTGATTTCAACCTCCAATATAGTTGGGGAGATTGTTGGATATTGCTGGTGTTGTAGATGGGGTGTTTGTGGTGTTGCTGATGCAACTAGTTCACTTGGTTTCCAAGTGCTTTAGAGAAAATTTGAATAAAAGAATGTGCAAGGTGATAGAGGTGTGTTCAGTGGTGTGCTTCACTTTTCTTCATGGTTGAAGATTAGTTTGCACGGTTTGGATGTGATGGTCAGAGGTTTTCAGAGGTGCTATATCTAGAGTTTCAGGTTCATATCGTGCAACAGTAGAATATGTGTTTAACAGTGTGTCTGCTTGTGAAGAAGGTTGTCTAGGAGAAATGAGATTTCTCCACATTTCTTGGCATTGGAGTTTTTTGTCTTACGGATTTGGGAACATGCTTATATCGTTTGTATTTATCTTCCCTTGGAGTTTCTAGTGTTGAGATGCTTCACAAGTTCAATTCTTATGTAGGAGTTCAATGGTAGTGCATCCTGATGCACATGATGGAAACTTATTCTTTGGGTCAGATGGTTGCAGTGTATTATGTTGATATTGGAATATTCTTGGATTCCATGTGGTGTTACTGTGTGGTTCACATGTTATTTTTGGACCTGGAGAAGCATGTATGTGGTTGCTTGTAGTGTTAGTTTAGGTTTGGCTAACCTGCATACTAGTGCTATTTGCAGAGGTACCTCATGGATTGTGGATGTGTTGAGTAGTGTGGTGATGTAGACTTGGGTCCTAGTTAACCCTTGGTGTGGTCCATCTTCACTTCTTTCCACTACAGAGGTGTTTGGTGCCGACCTGCATTAGTGTTGCACGTTTGAGGTGAATGTCTCATTGAGGTTGACCTTAAGGAGTTGTTTGAGGTTGTGATGGTATAAATGCAAGATGGAGTTTGTGTTGAGCTGTGTGGAAAGTGGGAGATGGGAATGTGATGAAGTGATATGAGTGCAAGATTAATGCCTATGACTTTGGATGCAGTGAGAAAAATGTGTCTACATTTTAGTGTGCTTGAAGTTGCTGGAGGTAGTGAGCCAAAGGTTGTGGATGGCATAGAGTTGCAGTGGTGGATCTTCCTATTTCTTTGAGATAGTGAATCTCTTTGTAACAATTTCTTCTATTCTTCTTTCTTCCGACAATGAGTCCTTTGGGTAGTGAGCCCTTGACAGTGAGCCCTTGGTAGTGAGCCTAGTTGTATTTTGTATTACTATTCATATATATATGTGAGATAATCCTCACCATGGTTTTCCTTGCTTAGGGTTTTCCATGTAAATTTGGTGTTCTATTGTGTTTGGTTGTGTTTGCATTGCTCTTTCACATGTTTACATTATGCTAATGCTTAAATAAGGTTTAAATATTGATAAGGGCTTGAAAGCTAATGAGGGATTGAATTTTTTAATGTACAATTGATTCATCCCCCTCTCAATTGTCCTTTGCATCTAACAACTAATAATGTTTAGAATTGAAAACACCATAATCTAATTGATAAGAAGTACAAGAACTGGGAACACACATTTGAAATTAAGTTAAGCAATAGAAAGGAAATTGAGAAATGGAGAAAAGCATTTGGAAAATAAAAAATGGATGTTACAAGTGGATTTAAGAGGTTAGAAGGGAGTTCACTTGCAAGTTTTAGTTAGTTTTGAGCATTTTAAATTTTTGGGAACTATTATTTCAGAAGTGTAATGTTATTGCATAATAGGGTCAACACTATTACTTGATCTAGAGTGAGTGTTGTTTCCTAACAAGGTCAACACTAATGTCCTCTTAGGTGTTGGTTTTTGAGTGTTTGATGACCTTCAAACTTTCAAAAATTACCAAAATTTCCTTAATGTTTCCCTTTCTTGTAGAATGTGTATGTGATGCTTCAAAAGAAATATCTAGCTAGTTGAAGTTAGGGACACAAATGAGGTTTGTGCTTTTAGGAGGCTGCCTTAGTCAATAATCTATTTGGTCTATTTTAGGCTAAAAAATAATACATGGAATTTTTTTGTGTGTGTGGACCCTAGTGATAGTCCCAATGGCAATGTATGCTCGTGGAATGGAGGATGTAGGGAGATGAAAATATCTAGTGAGCCAAGGGGTTGATTGAATAAGGAATTTAGATTTGGAACAATGACAAGTTTTAGGGAATGAATTTAATTCACAACACTAGAGATATGCATATGAAATATTAGAAATATAAAATCCTAGCGAGTGTAGGAGATTTAGAACACATTATGAATGGGGAGAAATGAAGGTGATTTTAGTGAAGCTTTAAATATGGAGGATCTTCATATTTTCAACCATGGAGAAGATTATGAAAATTTTGGATATTTGAAAAGCTTAGTATCAAGGCCTTGGAGAGAAAACTTAGCAATTTTTTTGTGAGAGGAAGGGAAAGCGAGCAAAAGAGGAACATTATAGTGAGAAGTTAGGGATTCCAAGTGATTTTATGAAGTGTTTTAAGTTAAACATCCATTGAAAAAATACAAGGGCCAAGGGTTTAGAAAAATTTGGGAGGAAAATCCTAAAATTGAATGGCACTAGCATTGTCTTATATTGTTGTCTTGATGGACTTAGGTGCTCAAACTTCAAGGAGAGGTTGAAAAAATGAAATAATGATTTTTTATGTTTGGATAGCTTAGTAGAGATGGGTACATCATGCATGTAAGTGGGAAAAATGGTACCTAGGGGCATGAAAAAATTAAAATTAGTGCAAAAACATAAGATGTGAATTGTAAAGTAGGATATTTTCAATCTTATAGACGTATACATTTTATATTTGATATAATACTTCTATATATTTATATATTTTAAATTTTATAATTTGACACGTGATAATATAAACATAATTTTGTATATAGATGCTTAGTTTGACAATTTGACTTGTATGAAGATTATTAATTTGATAATTTGATGTGTGATGTTGATATGCAATTATCTAAACTTTAATACAAAAACATATCACAAGTCACAAATTAATTTTTTTAAACATATGAAGTGCTACAACCTCATTATATTTACACATAAATTTGCATACATATACTTAATTTAATAATTTGACATATGTGACGATTCTTAATTTTGTATATAATTATCTAAATTTGAATACCAACATATTTAAATTTTACATATAAGTGCTAAAACCTTACTATACTTGAACATCTCATATAACATATTTCAAAATAAAAAATAAAAATAATATTACAACTATAAAATAATATAAATGATATATACTATGATCTTTTGAATCTAAAATGACTAAATTTAATATAACCTTTTCCATGTATATAAATAAACTAGTTAATGCCTCTTAGACACACAACACAAATGAATAACATCATAATTTTATTGAATCCATTATACATTAACTTAAAAAATTAAATCAACCATATGGAACATTATGAATAGTGGAACATTATGAATAGGATTATTTGTAACATTATAACACAATAAATGAATTACTATGGACATTATTAGATCCATAAAACATAGAGGTTATATTTTTTTGATAATTTGCAATGGATATTTATTTACTATATGGATTAAATAACCTTCAAAATGATGTTTAAACATATCATAATAGATGTTATCAATATTATAAATGAAAAGAAATCATGAAAACAAAGTCAACAAAGTGTAAGGAAAATTAGAAGATCAAATTAAACACACAACATTATTTTGAAGAAATTCTAAAAGGATGAAAACTACAACAAGAGTGGGCATTTGGCTCCTCATTTCATTAGTTTAATATGTATACCCATAAAATAATCTTAGCATCATTTTGTACTAACATTTCATTTTTATTAATTAAATTAATCTAATTAAATAATATACTAATATTATGTATATTATTTAATTAATATAATTTGCTAGTGATTAATTATATAATTATAATTCAGTTCACCACCAGCTAAATAAATAATCTAATTTGCTAGTGATTAATTATCTCCAACTAATTAAATAAATAATCTAATTTGCTAGTGTTTAATTATCACCAACTAATTAAATAAATAATCTAATTTGCTAGTGATTAATTATATAATTATAATCTAGTTCATCACCAATTTGATCTCTAATGGGATGTCACATCTAATTAAATAATCTTATTATTCAAATACCTCAATTTCCACCTCACATATATTTAATTGTAATAATTTTCCTCTCACATGGCAGATTAAATTAAATGATATTTTATTATTTAACTTATTTGTATTCCCTCTCAATTTCCACAAAAAATAAAATTTCCGTCTCAATTTTTATGATTGCAACAAATTACTATTTTTAATAAATGTAATTTTAGTTATTCATCTTAAATAAATTAAATTTGAACCTCCCATTTTCTCCTTAATCTCCATTGCCGATCTCATCCTTCAATCCTCACCATCTATCCTCCCTCCAAAAATCAATAAATTAACACATCATCTTATGCAAGTCTAATGATAATCTTTGATAGATATATACTAGAGGATTTCTCAAACAAATGTTAGAACAACCACATCCTATCTATCAAACAACTCTATTTGCAACAATCAGATTCTATTTGATTGCACATTAGTTTTAACTTTATTATTTGAACCCATTTCTTATTTAATCGTAAAGTGAACATTAGAGTTTAATTTTCTCAAATTTATTTTTATGAAAATCATAATAGGAGCCGAAACTATGACCTTTTGATAATACAATATCTTGATCGAGGACAGTTGGTTGCTCACCCTTGCTTCATTGATAGGTATATACTAGACAATTTCTCAAACAAGTGTTAGAACAACCACATCTTATCTATTGAACAATTCTATTTGCAACAATGAGATTTCTATTTAATTACACATTAATTTTAACTTTATTATTTGAACCCATTTCTTATTTAACCTTGAAGTGAACATTAGAATTTAATTTTCTCAAATTTATTCACAAAACTTCTATTGATAAAGATAATACTGTTGAAATTGCAAGAAATATGTTGACAAAGTATTAACTTGTTTTCATGCATTACTTTGAGATATCTTGCCAAAGAGAAAGCCACGACCTACTGTTCTGGCCTATTATTTCCTCATTTGCTGTATATTGTCAGCAATGGTAGGTCCAAATAGTTCTAAATGTAGGTAAAGCTGTTGCATGATTTGATGCCATTAAATACAAATACAAGATAATTCTGTCGGTGATATTATATATCATTTAGTTGGACAGACAACCGTCCATGACATGTGTTAGGAGTGTATTGAGCTATTTTTCACATGAGAGTAGAAACGAAGTTGGATGTTTAATATTTTCTTATTTATTGTGTAACCAGCACAGTAACTTGTCCACTCTTGAGCACTTAACATTAATTAATAAATGATTGTATGAGTTGAGTTATTATTTTTAATCACGGGTCATGGATGAGTAAGTCAGTGGGTTTACACAGTAATACATTAATTATATCGAGTTTAAGAATATTGTGTGCTGGTTTAAATTATGTATATTTTTATTTCAATGTTTTGGATCACATCCAGTGATTCATTATCAGAAAGAGAAGAAAGATCACAGATGTGATTCAAAACGTGGAACTAAAGATATACACAGTTTAAATCAGAAATAGACAGTATTCTTACTGATGAACTGTGAAAAACTCATACCAACTATATATTGAACTTGTTCTTTACTTGTATTCAACTTTCACTATTGTCACATGCATTGCTTTTGTTTGCACTCTTAAACAGTCCAAGTGCTTTTGTTTCTACTTCCATATCTGGTAAATACGATTGTTGGGGTGATTAGAATGGTATAAAATCCATTTTATATACTGTAGAAGGTTATGGACTCTAATGTTTACACGCTATTGCCAATTGTTTGAAAGTTTTTTGAAGTCTTTTTCAATGAAACGATTTTCACTTATACCATTATTTGTTGCCCACTCTTGGAATGTAGTGGACAGATTATAATCAGATTCTTTTCCTCTTTGCATTAAGAGCAGCCACAAAGCTCACATGTTCAACGTTGTATTTTATTTGGTGTAACTGATCATTTCCACCAATGGGAGGATTCAAATTATTAGTGTTGTGTATAGTTGAAGAGGAACCATTACCAATTGGTGATATAAACATTGCAATTTTATGCTTATGGATTTTAATTTGAATATTTTATAGTCAATTATTATTCAATGTGACCTTAAGAATAATGTAAGAGGAAATTTTATGTTTCACATGGGGAGAAACATTTTTTTATTATTAAATATTATTTACTAGACATTTTGGAATATTCTTTGCAAGGTGACATTGAATGGGGAACCCTAATTAGATTAATGACAACACATTCAAACATTTGACATGAAGTGGAAGAGAATATCACCATTTATAACAATGTAAGAAAAATTTATGGGAGTGCAAGAGGTGTAAGAAAGCATCTTGGACTATAGATAAGAAGTTGGTAGCTTTTTTTTTGGACATAAGGTGTTATTTTGTCTTTTAGTGGCCTATTATTTGTCCCTTTATGAAGTTGGACAATCAAGCTCATGAAAACAATCTTGAAGCTTCTAGAAAGATGCTTATAACTCCTTGACACATGTCATGAGGTAGCTATGGCATGCAAAACACTTGTATCATGGTTTTTAGTCCATGATATTGGAAACCATTTATTGTTTCTTGTATTACTTTTGGCTATATATTGGAGCTTGAAGTAGTAGGAAAACAATTTGTTTTTGTAGGTTGTAGAAGTAATGAAGTGCTGCATAAATTCAGAGAGAGAAGTTGTATTGAAATAACTCAATTGAAGGATTAAAATACAAGCTTTTGGATCTCTAGGTGTGGAGTATTTTACCAAAATGGTTTCTCCACATATATCTTGTTCAATGGTTTGCATCTCTTGTTTGGTTATTTCCATTTCCACCTATGATTTATCACTATTTTGTACCTAGATGCTTGTGTTTGTAACATAATTTCACTTGTAAGTTATATTCCATTTCTACATTTGGTATCAAATCCATGATTGTTTTGATTGGAGAGAGGGACACCTTTATTTGAGTGTGTGATTGGGTTTTTTTCTACAATAGGATTTTGTTGTGTTTGCTATAGTTTCAATTTCAAGGTGTTAAAGGATCATGACTAGTCCATTTCAATTGAAGATAGAAAGTTCAATGGTACAAGGTATGAGATTTAGAAGCTAACAGTGGAGGATCTCTTGGAAGAAAGAGGTCAATGGATTATTGTGAAGAGAGAAGAAACCAAAAAAGATGTCAGACAAAGAATGGGTAAAAGCACATAAAAAAGCACATGACACTATTTGTTTATGTTTATTTGATTCTAATTTATTTGAATGTTTCTAATGAGAGGATTACATATATAAATTATGGAATAAAATAGGAGCAATATATCAAACTAAGAAATAGGAGAGATTTAGCAAACTAAGAGTCTCATCAATAAGTTAGTTCTAAAAAGAAAGTTCTATTCTCTTAATATTATGAAGGATATGGACTCAATTGCAAAACACTTGAATTCATTTAATCTAACCTTGAATCAGTTATAGTTGATGTAAAGTTAGAAGAGGAGGATAAATGTATTTTATTGATATGTTCATTAAGTTTGAGTCTTTGAATATCTTATACTTGCACTAAGTGGTTCTTTTATAGAAGATTTGAAGTTGGATCCCCTCATTTCCACCTTGCTCTCAGAGGAAATGCAAACTTTGGAAGGATCTAAGAATGTATTGATGGTGTGAGGAAGACCTAAGGAGAGAGCTAAGGATGATAAGGATAAATCTAAGGATTGCTCTAAGTCAAGGCAAGGTCTAAAAGACCTGGTAAAATTAGATTGAGGTGTTAGAATTGTGGTAAATGAGACATCTCAAAGAGTAATGTAAAAATAAAAAGAAAAATAACGATGATTCCTCTATAGATAAATCCTTTGATGATGAAGCCACTAATGTGTTTATTATTTTTGCTAATCTAACTTCTAATGACTCTTGATTGATAGATTCAGGTTCATCCTACCACATGACTCCTCAGAAGGAGTGGCTTACAACATATTTAGCTTATGATGGTGGGGATTTTTCCTTGTGTATAACAACACACAAAAGATTATGAGTTGCTTGAGGAAGTAAACTTAATTTTTGGTGATGGAAGGGTGAAAAACCTCAAAGATGTATTACATATCCTTAGTTTAGCTAGAAATTTATTTTCTGTATTGAAAATGAATGATTCAGGCGTGCATGTTACTTTTGAGAAGAGTGGTAGCAAGTTAAGAAGATGAAATTTGGTGTTATCTAGGGGCACTAGGTGTGGTACTCTTCTCAAAAGTAACATGCACCCCTGAATCATTCATTTTGTATTTTGTAACTATAAATGCAACTCATAAATTTGTATCTTGCAAGCTATGACACCATATTGGTGAGAAGGGTCTCAAGACCCTCATAAATAAAATATGGTTAATGGTTTTTCTAGTTACTCTACTAATTTTGATTTGTGTGAACATTGTGTGTATGACAAACAATAGAGTTTGTATTAAATTTGGAAGCACTAAAGCTAAACAAACGTTAGAGGTTATTTAAAGTGATGTATTTAGTCTTGGGGCTGTGCCTTCAATTGGAAGGTCTCACTACTATGTTTCCTTTATTGATTATTAATTGAGATATTCATGGGTTTAATTTTTGAAGGATAAATTTTTTGTATTTTCTACATTTAAAGAGTTTAAAACAATTGTTCAGAAACAAACATATAGAAAAGTAAAGATTTTAGGAAAGGATAATGGTGGTGATTTTTTCTCTAGGGACTTTGATGACTATTGCAAGCATGCATGAATTTTTAGATAGAAAAAAATCCATATACCCCACAAAAATTGGAATCGAAAAGAGTATGGATAGGGCTTTAATAGGTAAAGAGAAGCATGTTGAGTAGTGCTAATTTATTGAACAATGATTTTGGGTTGAAGCGATTCACATTGCTTGTTACCTAATTAATAGGTCACCTGCTTCTGCTCTTGTTGGAAAAACTCCTTATGAGGTATGGCTAGGTAAATGACAATCAATTAGAAATTTTAGAGTTTTTGGTAGTGGGTCATATGTTCATGTTCCTAAGGAAAAACATTCTAATTTCTTGATTTTAGGTCTAACAAGTATGTTTTCATGGGTTATGGTGAGAATATTAAGGGATATAACTTTGGGATCTTGTAGCAATAAAAATGGTATATTATAAAAATGTTATTTTAGAGAGCTTAGGGAATTTAAAAATGAATGAAAACCTCATCTGAAGCCTAACAAAATAATGCATTTTGATATTAAGGTTGATAAATAGGAAGATGCACGTTTAGAAAAACCACAAGAACAACAACAAGATGAACGTGTTGAGGAAGAAGAAGGTTCATGTTTAAGTTCTGATGGGGAACCACATGAGTATCTTGTTACACCTCCAGAAGATCCACTAGACAACATAAAACCGTTGATAGGTATGGACATAGTCTATATATTTTTTGTTCTCTTTTCTTTTTCTTGTATTAGCAATGAACCTAGATATGTGAAGGAGATTTTGTCTTCAGATGAGCATGAGCCCTAGTTAGAGGCCATGAAAGATGAAATAAAAGGCCTTGGAAAAATGTTGACACATTGGATCTAGTTGAGCTACTTGTGGGAAGGAAAGCTATTAGATGCAAATGGGAATTTATAAAGAAATTAAGAGGAGATGGTAAGTTGGAGCATTGCAAGGTGCAATTAGTGGAAAAAGGTTACTTCTAGGTTGAGAGAGTGGATTTTGGTGATATTTTTTTCTCCTATGGATAAACTATCCTCTATTACATTCCTTTTATCTATTGTTGTTTCTTTTGATTTAGAGGTAGAGAAAATAGATGTTGGAAAAACCGTTTTACATGGGGATCTTGATGAGGAAATATTTATAAAACAACTTGATCATTTTTTGGTGAAGGGAAAAAAACACTTGATTTGTAGGTTAAAGAGGTCTTTTTATGGTTTGAAGTTTTCACCAAGAATGTTATATCAATTTATTTTTATGCTTTTGCATTGGATCACGACTTTATTAAAAGTGAATATTAAGAACATTGTGTTTATTTTAAATTACTTGATGAACAAATACTAATCATTTTCCTATATGTTGACGATATGTTGTTTATTGGGAATGATCAAGGAATGATTAGGGAACTTAAGTGTCACTTATTTGGTACCTTTGATATGAAATATCTAGGGATTGCAAAATATATTTTGGGTATGGAAATTAATAGGGATCATGTTAACATAAAATTGTGATTAAATTAAAAGAAGTATGTTGACATTATTTTGTATCATTTTACCATGCATGCTTGTAAACTAGTTTGTATTCCATTTCTAGTTGGAACTAGGCTAACTCTTGTCAATATCCTAAAACTGATGATGAATGTGGAGATGTATAAAATTCCAAATTCTAGTAGTTTAGGAAGACTTATGTATGCGATAGTCTGTACAAGGCCCAATATTTCCCTAGAAGTGGGAGTTCCTACTAGGTTTATGGAAAATCCTAGAAAAGAACATTAGAATTATGTAAAAAGGGTTTCAAATATCTATATAGGACTTTTGATCATTGCATTTGTTATCATTTATCTAATGATGTGGGAAGGATGATTGATTTGTAGGAGTTTGTTGATTCAATCTGGGTTGGAGATCTTGATTGTAGAAGGTCCACAAGTGTCCATGTTTTTACTTTGTTTGGAGGAGCAATTAGTTGGATAAGAAATGACAAGCTATCTAGTCACATTGTACACTACAAAAGTAGGGTATATGGTTGCAACACATGCTTGTAAAGAGACAATGTGGTTAGAAATATTGTGTTCAGGTATTGGCTTTCAATGTGAAAAATTGAGGATTAGATGTGATAGAGTGCCATATGTTTGGCTAAAAAACTAATGTATCATGATTACCCAAAGAATAGGGCTGATGCAAGAAGTTGGGTCCATAAAAAACTCAAAAAGTGGAAGTGTTTTTCCTATTTTTAAGAATTTGTCATACTTGGATTGAAAAATTGTTCAAAGCAATTACATATTGAATCTTAAAAAAGGTCAATAATATGAAATTTAATATTTTGAATATGTGTTGGACAAATATGTAATTTATTCTAATACCCAGATGATACAAATTAAATTTTTAATAGGCATGTATAAAAACCACTTTTTAAAAGTCACATTTTTTACCATACCATGCATTTGTATGAACACCATAATTTGACCTAAATAAAAGTATTTTTCTAATTAATTTTGGGGAAAGATATGTAACAACCTGAGGATTTATGAGGATACTTTTTAATAATTTTTTTCTAATTTTTTTAGTGATTTTTATTGGTCTTAATTGTTGTTTTTAAAAATCAACGTGTATGGACATCATAATTTGACATAAACTAATCATTTTTTAATTTTTTCACTATGTAGAGAATTTTTTATAATAAAAGTGGGTAAATTTTTTATTGAATCAGAATCATCAAAAGAACACAAGGATCAAAGAAACAAACCCACAAGGGGTAAAAAAAATAGGAATCAATTCACACCCAAGAAGCACCTCATATCCTCAGCAACCCACTCCTCAAGAACAGGGGCCATGCCATTAGGAAGATTGCCCCAACCATCCACAAACCAAGAATCAGTCTTCTTCGTCGCCCATCTAGCCAAATCATCAACCACCCTATTCCACTCCCATGGAATATGGCGGAAGACAATGAACTCTAGAGAAGCACACATAGAAATAATCTGCTTGACGACCACAACTAGCTGCCAATTCACATCCTCCAACTGTCGCTTATGCAACATATCAATAACCACCTAAGAATCAGATTCACAGATAATCTACCACCACCTAAGGCCAACTGCATGCTCAATTGCCATAAGAATAGCACTAGCCTCCATGAGATTATTAGTTTGCAGACCACGATACATAAAAAAGAAAAACACCACCACTCCAAGGCTGTCTCTACCAACACCACCAACTCCAGCATGTCCAAGATTACCCCTAGATGACCCATTCGTATTGATTTTTAGCTCCCCTAGAGCAGGCGGACACTAAAATCCATCACGAGCCACCTGCTCACGCCCACGCCTACGATGCACACTGCTCAAATTACTCCTATCCCCTGCAACAAGACCCAGGGCATTAACAACACCCACATCCCCAGGATCAATTGGCACAGACAAATCACACTTAGCAGACAACGTCTCGTGCAGAGCCCCAAGAATATGCCTCCAAACTTGCTCCAAGAAAATCCATCTATTACGCTTCAACCAAACTCTCCAAACAATCAAGCTAGGGCCAATGCTCCAAGCAATTTTAAGAAGAGAGGTTTTGGCAGGAGATGGTCCTTGTCTCCTCCAAAAGTCATCCAAAGCAGAGACATGGCAACACGGTAAGCTCCAAAGATTCCACCAGTGATGCCAGATAGCCTTGACAAAGGAACACTAAAAAAAGAGGTGCGAGAAGCATTCATCATGCTGACCATACATAACACACATGGAGGGGCCCTGGAACCCCCGCTTCCAAAGATTATTCCAAGTAAGACACTTACCTTGGACAACGAGCCAAGAGAAAAAATTACACTTAGGCCAAGCAAATTTACTCCAGACATGCTTCCACCAAGAAACCTCAGAGCTCCCAAAGACCTGTTTATCCAAAGCCTGATAAGCAGAGGCCACCAAAAATTTGCCTCTCAAATCAGGACCCCAAGCAAGCACATCGCTACCAAGAAGAGAATTGCAAGCACGATCTGATAGAATCTTAGAAAGCTCTTGGCGATCCTCCATCACACCCCAAAGAGGCCAAACCAAAGGGTCCTTCCACCTGGACACAGTAATCTGACTCAAAGATTGTTGAGATTTGAAGTCCACCACCTGACACCAACCCGCTTCTTCAAAAATTTGACACAAGTCTTGAAGGTGGGGATGAGATGAAACAATAGGGGGGTGACCATCCCAGGAGTCATGCCAGAAGAGGGCTTCTCGACCCCCATTACAAATCCAAAAAAGTCCCTGTTTAACAAGCTGAGCACCCCGTTTGAGAGTACTCTAGATCATAGAACCTTTCCCTTCCATACTAAATCTAGCAACCTCCATGCTTTCCACCGCACCCAAGTATTTGACGGTAAGAATTTTAGCCCACAACATATGTTGTTGTGAACACCAACACCAATATAACCTAGCAGCCAGGGCCTGCCCATTCCAATCCGTCCGTCGTAAACCAAGACCCCCCTCCTGCTTCGGCCTACAGACAACATCCCATTTCACCAAGCTCCACTTTCTATGAAGAAGGTTGTCAGACCACAGAAACTAGTGAGACAATCTCTCAAATCTTTAATAAAATTTGAAGGAGCAGAAAGAACAAAGCACCTATAAAGAGGGAGACCCTGGACCACTGACATTAAAAGAGTCACTCTGCCAGCTAAAGAAAGCCACCTGCAAGTCCAATGATTGACCAATCTTTGAAACTTGTCCAGAGTCTCTTGCCAAAACCTTTTAGGGATAGAAGGAATGGAAAGCAGGATTCCAAGATAGAGAAAAGGAAGCAAACCAATTTGGAAACAAAGAATACCTGCTATTCTCCTTTGGATAATCTTAGGAGTATGGAAGAAGTAGATGCAAGACTTCCCCTCATTAATGCATTGCCCAGAGGCTGCCAAGTAGCAGTCCAAAACATTACGCTAGTTGAGAGAATCCTCCACATTCGCCCTACCCATCAAGGTAGTATCATCTACAAACTAAAGATGGGAATGAGGAGGAATATCATTTCCCCATTTCCAACCCTGAATCAAGCCGCCAACAACCTGAGCATGAATAAGCTTGCCCAATCCTTCTGCAAGAAGGATGAATAAGTAGGGGGACAAAGGATCTCCTTGTCTGAGGCCTCTAGAAGCACCAAACAACTCAGTGGGCTCACCATTGATAAGCAACGAGAAGGAGGAGGAAGTAACACAACTCATGACCCATTTAATCCAACCACTAGCAAAACCAAAAGCTCCAAGAATCTTAAACAAAAAGTTCCATTTGACACGATCATAAGCTTTAGCCATGTCCAGCTTGATAAACATAGATTTTTCTTTTGAGTATTCCATAGAATGGATGGTCTCAGCAGCAATCACAACACCATCCATGATCTGTCTGCCAACAAAAAAATCGCCCTGCTCCTCAGAGATTAACCCACCAAGCCAAGGTTTTATCCTTTCTGCAATCAACTTAGTAATAATATTATAAAAAACATTGCATAACTCAATAGGTCTAAAAAGATCCAAATAATTAGCCCCCACTTTTTTTGGAATGAGAGCTAAAAAAGTTGCATTCAGAGACTTCAACATTTGTCTATTCATGAGAGATTCCTTAACAACCTCTAAGAGGTCCAACTTAACCACCTCCCAGAACTCTTGAAAAAATTCAACTAGGAATCCATCAGGTCTCGGTGCTTTACCTTTCTTCATTTGGAACACAACCTTCTCAAGCTCTGACAAGGTAATAGGAGAGAGCAATGATTCTTCATTTCATTAGACACAAGTTGAGGGATACAATTCAAAATCCTAGCTTCATCCTCCTTCGTAGGAGGGGAATCTTCAAAGAATAATGAAGAGAAAAACCAAATGCATTCAATAGAAATAGAAGCGGAAGAGGACAAAATTTCCCCATTAGACAACAAGAGAGAAGAAATAACATTACCTTGCCTCCGATCTTTAACATAGTTGTGAAAAAAAGAAGTATTTCTATCACCAGCCTGAAGCCATTCAATATGGGACTTCTGTTTCCAAAAGGTTTCCTCACGTAACTCCCATTCCTCAACCTCTTTTGTTGTAGCAATCTCTGACAACCTCAACTCTTCTGTTAGGTCTTGATCTCGAATCTGTCTGGTGATTAAGTCCAAGTTATCCCGCGCCTTCTATTTTTCATGAAACAAATTACCAAAATATTTCCTATTCCATCTTTTCAACTTGTATTTGACATACTATAACCTCTTAGAAAATGAGTACATAGCAGTGCCATAAGGTGGCTTCCCAAGATCCCACTAGCTAGAAATCAAATCATGAAGAGATTCATCATGGAGCCACATGAGTTGGAATTTGAAATTTTGTCTAGCACATCATTAAGGAATTTCAACTACAAGCTTAATTGGCCAATGGTCAGAACCTCTTCCATCCAATATTTTAGGGCCAATCATCCACCTGTCCCCCATCCAAAAATTGGACACCAAAAATATGTCAAGTCTTTTTGAAATAGCAGCATCTCCAGTCCTCCTGTTATCCCATGTGAAGACTCCATTAGTTGGCTTGATATCAACTAACCTCAAAAGAGCCATATTATCCTGCAAGAGCCTAGAGGAAGGCTCCAAACGAGCACTACCTCCTCTCTTCTCCTCTAAATAAATGACAACATTAAAATCCTGAGCTAGGATCCAAGGAAGGTAAGGATCCAGAGATCTCATAATCTAACATGATCCCACAGCTGAGCTTTACCATGGAAATCAATCGGAGCATATATATTAGAGAAAATAACTTTCTCCCCTGACTCTAAGTGAGAAGCAACACGAGAAATCGAACTCCTGCAAGAGAACCACCAAATTGGACTAAACTTTCAAGGATCCCAAAAATAAGCCACTCCACCAGAATTACCAAAAGCACCCACACATTGACATTGGCCACGACCTCAAATCTTTGAAGCCACACTTAACATACTATCCACTGATAGCTTAGTTTCTTGCAAGAAAACCATATCAGGAGAATGAATACGAACCAGATCTCGAATAGCCTTTTGTCGAGGGATGCTATTCATACCCCTCACATTCCAAGAAAGAACTATCATTGTTGGGGTTGGGAGAAGTGCGCATCAATAGTCTTCACCGAACCAGCCTCAACCAAAGTCTCTCCAGCCAGCTTCACCTTTTCTTGGTCCTTTTTGCAACCAACCTTAACTAATTTCTCAGGAATTCCTTTCTTAAAATATTTTTGCTAGACACCTAAAATAGAGGAAGAAGATTTAGTCTTTCCTAATTCAAGGCTACCTTGAACCTCTGAGCAAGCCTTACCAACACTAGAGGGGCCACTAAAATCAACAATGACCCCACCCTCCTCACCAAAAGCCGAAGCGGAAGGAGAAATACCAGAAACCATATGAGGATCTTGATTGCCAGGCAGATCTAGTCCAGGGATCACCGAAGGTTGTACCTCAACCAACTCCTTAGAGCCATCCACCACCTGCATGTCAGCTGTAAAATCTTCCTCTTGAACTAACTCATCCAAAGCCTCAAATTTATTGAACGTCTCCCCTTCCTGCCTTTTCTTAAAAGGTCTCTTTTGACCCCGTCCATGATTGCGAGGCTTAATTGGAACAAAACCATCTTTATCCTCAACCATTCCCTGCACGGAATCCTTACCCTTATCCACCCTTGGATTGGATTGGGTACCCACATTATTTACCCCTCCTACACTAGAAGCCCGAGGACACCTCCACAGCAGATTCCCATATTCATGACATAATCGACACCGAAACGACAACATTTCATAATCCAATGGTTGAGTCTAAGAATTAGAGCCAACGGTCAACTCAATAGAATCAAGCAAAGGCTGACTCAGATCAATCTCAACACAAACCCTCGCATAAGAAAATATCCTTTTATCCAAAGTATGTTGAGAAGGACCACTAGGCTTACCCAACAATAAAGCAATCGATTGTAATATATCAGTTCTCCAACATTCAAGCTGTAGCTGAGGAAGGCGAACCCAAACCGGGACCCTAGAAGGCAACTCTTCTACTGAATTAAAGCCTGCATGCCATGGTTTTATGAAAATATCAACTTGGTTATAAAAATAAGGCCCCCCTTCAAATGCCCTATTTTGATATGAAATACATGAGAAATCTACCAAAAAGAAATTGTTCACAGCCAATAGAACATCAAAGTCACCCTCCGGAGACCATGTCTTGCGGATCCAAGTGTCCCAGAAAGAAAGAGAAACCCTCATCCCCATAAACTTACAAATCAAAACATGCTTACTGTAGTATTCCAGATCTTCAGCTACTGCCTCCGATTGAATCACCAACACAGGATGAACTTGAGCTCTTTCCATGCATCCATTTATCTTATGCATTTTAAAGGTACTAGATTTTGTCAAACCCTCTCCAGACGAAGCCCCATCACCAACCTCAGTCATGGCATCATCCCCCTTCACCTCACCAAAAGAAGCAATCCTTTCCATTCAAACCCTACACCAAAAAAAAATCTAGCCAAGAAGCCCCAAGACAAAACTAGTCTGCCTCACAGCCACCCCCACAATGCAAGCAAGAGAAAAAGACAATAAAAAACAATACCCAACACCAGCAATACAGCAAGAGCCCCACCCAGCCAGCAAAGAGAACAAATAAAACAGCCTAAGGAGAAAGGAAGCACAGTCAATGGCAATGCCGGTGCCCGCACCAACCCCCAACCGGATGCACCAAAAACACACACGCACGCACAAAAATGAAGGCAGAAACTGAGCCACCCCTGGCTCCAACCCGCACCACACAAACGCCCTACCCACGCAACCACCAGAGACACAGGAAACACCAGGCTAGGGCGCGGATGCCCTAGTGCATCCATAGACTACACTCGCGCGCACCCAGAAAGCCATCTCTCACTCGTCACTTTCCTCACTATGTAGAGAATTATATGAATATTGATGTCATATTTTTTTTACAAAAAAATTAACATATTAAAAGTTATTAAAAAATAAAAAAGCTTGATATTTCAAGTTTATGGATTAGTTTGCTTAGAAATTAATTAAAAAATAGAAAAAAATAATTTCAAATCTTAAAAAAATATATATATGAAAACTAGACATTGTGATCCATAATTGATTTTAATTTCATAAATTAATTCTGAAAAATAGTCCAACTATATTGCCAAAGACATTTCTCTTGAATATGCTTAGTTATAGGTCAAAGGCTAAGGGTCAGGTTGCCAAACCTTTCCCGATCCTAAAAACCAAGAAAAAAGTGGCTTGGAATTTCACTTTTTTTAAGAACGGGTTCCCGCTTTAAAATGGGTACTTGTTCTATTTTCAAAACAGGCAATTGTTTAGGAATGAGATCCCAATCCAAGGCTCGGGTTCCTATTCCTAAATGGGTATCCATTGTTAAAAAATGAGTATCCATTCCTTTTGAATTTTTTTGGGCCAAAACTTCTCCTCTTTGTGGACCGAACTTCTTGTACTTACCCAATATAGATGTCAAATATCACTTTGTTCGAAAAATGGTTGAGTTTTAGATTCATGTTATAGAAAGTGGAATCTTTAGAGAACATTGCAGATTATCTTACGAAACCAACGAGCACAAAGAAGTTCTCTTGGTGTAGGAAGGTCAAGGGCCTTTCCTCTCTAAAACACATAATTAAATTTATTATTCCCTATTATTCCATTGCAATATGAATATCAAGTGGGAGAATGTTAGGATTGATGATGTAAACATTGTAACCCTATGACTATGCATTTTAACTTGAATATTTTAAAGTCAATTATTCTCTTATGTGAATCCAAGAATCATGGAAGAATAAATTTTTCATCCCACATGATAATATTTTTTTTTTTGTAATTAAACATTATTTACTAGACACTTGAAATACTTTTTGCAAGGTGGTATTGAGTGGGGAAGCTTAATTAGACCAATGATAGCATATTCATACACTTGGCATGAAGTGAAAGAGAATATCAATATTTATAGTGGTGTAAGAAGCATTTATGGGAGTGTAAGAGGTGTAAGAAAGCATCTTGGATTATAGGTAAGAAGTGGATAGCTTTTTTTTGACATAAGGAGTTGTTATTTTATATTTTAGTGGGCTATTTTTTTCCCTTTATGAAGTTGGATTACCAAGCTCATGTAAAAAGTCTTGAAGCTTCTAGAAAGATGCTTGTAACTTCTTGACACATGTTAGTAGGCATATTTTGCATTTATAACACCTAGATCATGATTTTAGTCCATGGTATTGATCTTGTGTATAGTTGAAGAGAAACAAATACTGCATATTGGTATGATTTTCATCCTAGATTTTGATTTTATAACTTGCATAATTTACACTTGTTAGTGTTAAATTTTGAACAGTGATGTAAATGAAGGAAAGCCCCCCCTTTTTTTTATCTATGGTAATAATTATTCTCTCATAGAAAGAACACATGCTTATTTTTTTGATACAAATGATTACATGTATAGTGTAGACACTGTTGCCAATTTAGAGGCCTAATTTTTGTTAACTCTCTCTACAATTTTCTATTTTTGTTTGTTAATGAATCATAAAATCTCTTCAAGAATTCATAGTCCACTTCATTTATCTTAATATCATATTTTTTGAAATTATCTATAATACCAATAACTAACTCATGTTCTCTAGTCTTGACATGGCATATATGAATTTTATTGTATCCAAATCACCAACAACAATATATTCTCTAGCTAGTAGACACTTTTTCCCAAGCCTATCCCATTAACCACCAATGATCATTCAACTAGGACACTCAACCCAATTTCCATCCATCCAACCACAAGAGAACCACCAAATGCCATTTTTTATTCACAGGGGAGCTTTTTTTTTCTTTTTTGAATAACTTGGGCATATGATGTCAAAAAATTGTAAATAAATAGACATCAACAAGTTGGGTTTGAGTAATTTCTAGTAGTTTTTGTTAGAATTTAGTACTTGATATATAGAGTTAAATAAATAAATTAACATGCACTATTGTTAATTTAATAAATAAATTAGGTTTTGGAAGTTATATTCCTGTAATTAGTTTCATACAGGAAAAATGGATTTATAATGCCAATACTTTGTAATAGATTTTTAGAGTAATGTGAATGACTGAATTTTGATTCGAGAGCAATCTCGTTTTTCTCCTCTCATTTCAATATGACCAGTATCAGAATAGGTTTGCTTGACCTCTCTATTTGCTTTCTATTCGTTTGTTTTCATCCAAATCGGTTCATTCAAAGGCCAATCAATGCAAACCACATGTAACAACCATTGATTTCCATCCACCATTCTTGCATTTTGTCAATAGAGGAGCAATGTAGACCACATGCAAATCTGTGACATTCATCACTCATTTGCATTTTTTCTCTCTTCCATCTTGGTCACCCCTTTCGTTATTTTTTCCTCCATTTTGCTTGTATTCATATTCAAAATCTGAAAAAATAAAAAAATATCTAAAGTTTTGTAGAAGGGCACAAGTGATTGAAGAGAAGTTTGCACACAATAGTGATATCATTTTGTCAATCTTCAAATATCATTCTGTATTCTATACTGCCAATCATTTCTGTGGATGTCGTTATTATTCTGTTCTTTAGTTGGTTTCACCATAGCCAATAAATTCATATTGAAAGCATCAGGCTATTTTGTTATATGCATACATTTTCAAGATTAGGTTATCTGCTAATCACACCCGGTCATTGAAATTTGATAAAAAGAGATCCTCCAACTCGGCAAATGAAAGAAGAGTCCAGGAAACGTGGAAGTTTTTGCCTTAGGCCAAAAAAAAAATCAACTTGCAAAAAACGAGATCCCATTTTTAAAAAAAGGGATCCCATTTAGCTTCGGGATTCTAGGCCTAAATTCTAAACAGGTTCCTGTTTTCCTGTTCTGAAAATTTTTTGTTTTTGGAAAATTTTCAAAATGGGATCTCATTTTGTATATTTTCCAAAAACAAAAATTTATAAAAATGACAAGTTTTCAAAACGGGATCTAGTGTAGGAGCACCAACACCTTGTGGTGTCAATAATAGGATTTCAAAAGGTTTAGAAGGTCATTTTAAGGTGATTTCATCTTTGTTCCATGAAGACATTGCAAAATGTGTGAAAACTTGAAAAATTGTCAAAATTGTCAAAGATGTCAAATTGGGTAAATGAAGGGATTTTGTTGTTTTGAGTCTAGAAGTATTAATAAGGGTTAAATAAGGTCTAAATGATCATATTTAAGGTGTATAAAGGTATTTAGAGTCTTAAAAGTTCAATAATTGCAAAAATGCAAAATGTTGCAAATGTTGTCAATGATAATTTTGCTGATTTTTGCTGATTTGCACAATTAGAGTCATTAAGTGGTAATTAGTTGTGAAGATGGTTGGTTTGGGGTGGTTACATGTTTAATATGATTTATAAGGCCTTCCAAGGCTCGAAATAAGGGTTGTTGAAGGTTGTAATAAATCATATTCAATAAAACACCATGTTTTTGTTGCAAATTCTGTATTTTTAACAGTTTTTTAGAACTTGTTTATTGTTGTACAGATCTGTACGGTCTCCTAATGCCCTAAAATATTTAGAGGTGGAGGGTATATGTGTCTACTTTGATCTACAGTTTATTTGGAGTTTTTATTCTTTGTTTTGTGAGAGATATTAAAAAATTACTGCAAGTATCTTGGTTTTTTCCTTTGTGAAGGGTTTGAAGGCAAATATATGAGATTTTTGACCAATCCACCCACTGTCTAATGCTGTAACTCAGTGGATTGGTAGGAAATATGTTATATTAGATGTATTAATGCATTTTATATTATAATAAATAGTTTTTGTGGTGAATGTGTGATGCCCTAGGGCTGAAAATGCATTTTTTTCCCTTGAAAAGTGATAGTTTTGAAGTGCTTTTCAATGAATTATTGATGGAGTTGAGTTTGTAAGCATTGAAAATGTCAAGGCAGACCTTATGAAAGGTGTTTGGACTATTTATTTATTTATTCAAGTCTAGGAATGAAGATTTTGACAAAACCCTTGTTTTTGCATTAGAAAAGGAGGTTTTTTGAGTTGGAAGTGTTTCTAGCCATACAGGTGCAACCCAATTGTGGATTCTATGGTTTTGGCCATTTAATTTGCTTCCCCAAGGTTTCAAGGTGATTGGATAAGTTTGAAGGGTACTTCCTTTGTTAAATTGCCCTCTTTTCCTTGTTTTTCCCATGGTGAGTGTATTAGAAGTCTAAACTGGTCCAAAGGAGTTATATATGATCTTGAAGTATGTTGTGTAAGTTCTTAATGGGTGTCTAAATCAATTATTTATTTGGAATGTATTTTGGGAAAGTTGGGTGAAAAGTCCCTTGAAGCTGTTTGGCTGTGTTGGAAAAAATGCATCTAACAAGTGGATTTGTGAAGTTCTTTTGATTTGCTTTGAAATTTGGGTTGACCATATGTTATTTGTCATTTCAAGTTGATTTACACCTTGGGTCTGCATCAGAGTGGTATCAGAGCAAGGGAGTAGATCTTGTGTTGTTTGATTGGTTTTGCAGGTTGGTGAAGAGATAGGATTGTGAAAATGCCACCTAAAGGAAGTGTAGTTGCAAGGAGAATTGACACTCATGATAGGGAGATAGAAGCCTTAAAAAGAGAGATGGCTGCTTGGAAGGCAAAACATAGAGTGGAAGAGGATGTGAGTGAAAATGAAGAGGAAGAAGAAGCTCTTGGTGAAGAAGAGGAGATGGACCTTGATGATGCAAGAACAATCAAGCTTTTGAAGGCTGTGAAGAAAGAGGGACATGGAAAAATAGATGTTCCTATGTATGGAGGAAAAATTGATAGTGAAGAGCTCTTGGATTGGATTGGGGCTATGGAAAACTACTTTGATAGTGAAGATGTTGATGAAGGACTTAAGGTGAAGAGAGCCAAAACAAGATTGAAGGGACATGCCTTGGTATGGTGGAATTTTGTACAAGAGGAAAGGGAGAGACAAGGAAAGAGCAAGATCATTTCATGGGAAATGATGAAGGCTAAAATGAAAGGTAAATTTCTCCCTCGTGATTACAATCTCCCTTGTGATTACAATGTTCAGTTGCTTAAAAAGTTGCAAAATCTTAGACAAAAATATTTGGATGTGCAATCATATACTGAAGAATTTTATAAGTTGAGCATAAGAACTAAGCATGAAGAAGATGAAGATGAAATGGTTGTTAGGTACTTGAATGGCTTGAGGTATAACATCCAGGATGAGATCAACATTTTGGCACCTAAATCAGTTGAACAATGCTTTCAAATGGCTATGAGAGCAGAAGAAAAATTGAAGAGGAAACAAGAGAAGGCAGTAAGAGGTAGAGGAGGTACATCTAGGGGCAGAGGTACCTTTCCAACACAAAACAAATCCAAAGAAGGCCAAGAAGATGCTGGGAAAAGTAAAGAACAAGGGACTGAGTTTAGAGGTGGATGGAGAGGTGGAAGAGCAAATTATAGAGGAAGAGATTCAAATGAATTTACAGGAAGGTGCTATAAATGTGGTGAGTTTTGTCATCTTTCTTTTAAGTGTCCTGACAAGTTTAGTGCTACTGCAAGTGGAAGTGAAAGAAAAGGTGATAGAAG
Organism: Sequoia sempervirens; assembly: GCA_007258455.2. Lineage (NCBI taxonomy): Eukaryota > Viridiplantae > Streptophyta > Pinopsida > Cupressales > Cupressaceae > Sequoia > Sequoia sempervirens. The sequence goes on from VDFB02373365.1 coordinate 227,824,068, forward strand.
AGTCCAATATGTGCAAGGAGATGAAGAAGAGAGTGTGAGTTCATCAAGCAGACCTGCAGATCTAGAAGTAGGAGAATCTATCATGGTAAGAAGAACCTTGTTGCAGGGAAAAAAGGAAGAAAATCTGAGCCAAAGAAGGAGCCTATTCAGAACCTCATGTAAATGCAAAGGTAAAGTGTGTCAAGTAGTAATTGATTCTGGTTCTCAAGATAATATGGTGTCTAGGGAGATGGTAGATAAGTTAAGCCTAGAAAAGATTCCTCATGTAGCACCCTACAAGGTTTCTTGGGTGAATGATAGTCAAACTTTAGTGGTGAATGAACAAGCTTATGTAGATTTCCAGATTGGGGAGTACAAAGATAGAGTCCTATGTGACATATTGCCTATGGATTGTTGTCATCTTCTCTTAGGAAGACCATGGAAATATGATAGGAGGTCTATGTATGATGGTTGGGAAAATACTTACACAATATGGAAGGATGATAAAAGCTATAAGTTAACTCCTTTGCAGGAAAGAGGGCAGATCAAAGGTAAGTCAAAAGTGATTATGTTTGGTAAAAAGCAGCCCTTAAGGCTTGAAGACAAAAGGGACAGTGCATTTTCTGATTTGTAGCAGGGTAATAATGTCAGGACAGTGATTGGAACACCTTCAAATGGTGTTAAGGCAGTGAATAATCTGATTTTGCAAAGGACAGTAGCAAAACTCATGCCTAAGTCTAATTTTAACATAGTAAATGCTAACAAATCTGCAGGGATGTGTGAGAAACAGGGTGAACTGCTTGAGGAACAGTTCATTGAGCAGGGTATAGTGATTATTGGGACCATAGTGTGTCCTATTGATAAGTATCATGTTGCAAAATAAATGGGAGCTGCTGATGTAAAGGTAAATGGAGTTGTTAATTATTGGGTCAGTGATGGTGAAGATATGACAAGGCTGAGAACAATGAGAAATACATACAATCATTCAAGAGATATAAATCAGATCACAGGGCAGAGCATGCATACTATGAAGGAAAATTGCAAGTCCATCAATGAAAACAAGGAGAATGTAGGGTTGTTTCTTGCTAATGAATTTTTGTGTGCAGGTATGAGGTTTAGAATAGTATCAAAGAATGATCCAAAGTCAAGAAGGCAGAAAACACCACTAAAGAAGCATGGAGCAACAGGGTCAAGACTTGGAGCATATCCTACCACTTGGGACAAGGGTCTTTTTCTTGGTGGGGTGTATGGTGCAGGAGCACCAACACCTTGTCGTGTCAATAATAGGATTTAAAAAGGTTTAGAAGGTCATTTTAAGGTGATTTCATCTTTGTTCCATGAAGACATTGTAAAATGTGTGAAAACTTGAAAAATTGTCAAAATTGTTAAAGATGTCAAATTGGGTAAATGAAGGGATTTTGTTGTTTTGAGTCTAGAAGTATTCATAAGGGTTAAATAAGGTCTAAATGATCATATTTAAGGTGTCTAAAGGTATTTAGAGTCTTAAAAGTTCAATAATTGCAAAAATGCAAAATGTTGCAAATGTTGTCAATGATAATTTTGCTAATTTTTGCTGATTTGCACAATTAGAGTCATTAAGTGGTAATTAGTTGTGAAGATGGTTGGTTGGGGGTGGTTACATGTTTAAGATGATTTATAAGGCCTTCCAAGGCTCTAAATAAGGGTTGTTGAAGTTTGTAATAACTCATATTCAATAAAACACCACATTTTTGGAGCAAATTCTATATTTTTCACAGTTTTTTAGAACTTGTTTACTGTTGTACGGATCTATATGGTCTCCTAATGCCCTAAAATATTCAAAGGTGGAGGGTATATGTGTCTACTTTGATCTGCAGTTTATTTAGAGTTTTTATTCTTTGTTTTGTGAGAGATATTCAAAAATTACTACAAGTATCTTGGTTTTTTCCTTTGTGAAGGGTTTGAAGGCAAAAATATGAGATTTTTGACCAATCCACCCACTGTCTAATGCTGTAAATCGGTGGATTGGTAGGAAATATGTTATATTAGATGTATTAATGCATTTGATATTATAATAGAGTTTTTGTGGTGAATGTGTGATGCCCTAGGGCTAAAAATATATTTTTTTCCCTTGAAAAGTGATGGTTTTGAAGTGCTTTTCAATGAATTATTGATGGAGTTGAGTTTGTAAGCATTGAAAATGTCAAGGAAGACCCTATGAAAGGTTTTTGGACCATTTATTTGTTTTTTCAAGTCTAGAAATGAAGATTTTGACAAAACCTTTGTTTTTGCATTAGAAAAGGAGGTTTTTTGAGTTGGGAGTGTTTCTGGCCGTACAGGTGCAAACCAATTGTGGATTATGTGGTTTTGGGCCATTTAATTTTCTTCCCCAAGGTTTCAAGGTGATTGGATAAGTTTGAAGGGTACTTCCTTTGTTAAATTGCCCTCTTTTCCTTGTTTTTCCCATGGTGAGTGTATTGCAAGTCTAAACTGGTCCAAAAGAGTTATATATGATCTTGAAGTATGTTGTGTAAGTCCTTAATGGGTGTCTAAATCCATTATTTATTTGGAATTTATTTTGGGAAAGTTGGGTGAAAAGTCCCTTGAAGCTGTTTGGCTGTGTTGGTGGAAAGAATGCATCTAACAAGTAGATTTGTGAAGTTCTTTTGATTTGCTTTGAAATTTGGGTTGACCATCTATTATTTGTCATTTCAAGTTGATTTACACCTTGGGTCTGCATTAGGATCCCATTTTGAAAACTTTCTATTTTTTTAAAATTTTCAATTTTTGAAAGTTTTCAAAACAAGATTCCGTTTTGAAAACTTTCCATTTTTGGCAATTTTCAAAACGAGATCCTATTTTGTAAAACCAACAAAAAACTATTTTTTTATGAAACGGGATTTCGTTTTAAAATGGGATCCTATTTTCTAAAATATGAATTTTTGGTCAGGTTTTTGGCTTGTTTTTTGGTTCGGGAAATGGCTTGGGGACCTGAACCTAAGCTTTGGACCTGGTTTGACCTGCAACTTGAAGGTCATGTTAATGTCATAAGAAAATAGCGACTTTGGACATATGTCTGAAGACCTTTTTTTGTAGAATTTTTTTACGAAATTAAAACCCATTATAGATGAGATAATGCAGATTCCAAATATGTAATTTTTTTACGATTTGATATTTTTTTCTATTTTTTAATTAATTTGTAATGAAACTCGTCCATAAACTTTAATTATTAGGGTTTTTCAGTATTTTAATAACTTTTTATTAAAATATTTTTGTGTAAAATGAATTGCACCAAAATGTACTTCAGACAATTCTTTTCAATTTGAATTTTTTTTTCAAAAAATGATAAGTTTATGTCATCTTATGCGTGGTGCACATGATGATTTTTCAAAACAACAAATATGGCCAATAAAAATTTAACAAAAAAAAAAATTCAATAAAAAATTACAAAAAAATATCGAAAACGTGTTTCAGTGAGTTATGAATCTTTTCCCAAAAGGATTTAGAAAATATGATTGTTTAGGTCAAAATATGGATGACGTACACATGCATGGTATGGTAAAAAAAAAAGACTTTTAAAGTGGTTTTTAGAAACACCTATTGAAAACCAATTTTTATCATTTGGGTATTGAAATAAATTACGTATTTGGAAATTGGACTCCGAGTACTACATTTTATGATCTGTGACTTTTTTTAAGGTCAAATTTGGAAAATTCTAAAAATTAGGGAAAACACTTGGAATCAACTTCTTGCACACACCCAACTTCAAATTTTGACTTGTATCATGCTCACTGTATATGAAATTTGGAGCGTTGCACTGTTTATGGAGACATGATTCCAAAATATCGTGTAAATGAACATCACCAAGATACTCATGCTCTAGTAACTTGTTCAAAGTGTGGTGAATCCATAAAACATGAATTATTGCTCATCCATGAATGTGACAAGTGTCTTCAGTGGATTGTTGTATGCGAGTATTGTAATTTCCCCCTGCTAGCAGCAGATTTGAATACACATATGGAAATATGTGGGAATAGGAAAAAATTGTGTCATCCTTGAGACAAATGGGAAAGACCACGAGATGTCTCACATTGTAAATTTATTTTCACATTGGCAATCATAGGAATCACAATCATCATTGGATCATTTGTTCTTCAAAGATGCAATGCAAATCAACAATAGTGACTGGTTGATTTTTTCCTTTCCATATATTTAAATACTAATTTCTAGTTTTTCTCTATGTCAGTACTAAGGGGGGGTGTTGAATTTAGTACTTGACATATATAGTTAAATAAATAAATTAACATGCTATTTTTAATTTAATAAATAAATTAGGTTTTGGAAGTTATATTCCTGTAATTAGTTTCATACGGGAAAAATGCATTTATAATGCCAATATTTTGTAATAGATTTTTAGAGTAATGTGAATGACTGAATTTTGATTCGAGAGCAATCTCATTTTTTTTCTCTCTCATTTCAATAGTTTGTCAATTTTCTGTAATTTTTTGCTAGTGAATTTTATTTTTATTTAAATTTTTATAATCCATTTTGGCTTTCTAACTTATCTATTTTTTTTTATTCTTGTGGTGTTGAAAAGGTATTAATGATCTCTTATCATCTATCTACATATTTTTTCTAGATTTATCCCTTGGTATCTTTTACTTATTTTATCAATTCTATGTATTTTGATTGATAAATTAGGCATAATAACACTTGAATAAGTTCTATCTTTTTAGGTGGTCTTCATTTCAGTTTATCTTTTATGTATTTATTCAGTGTTAGTTGTAATCACGTCTCTCTAAATCAATGAAAAACCATATGTAATTATTATGGGAAGAAACATCATATAATAGATGAACATGCATACTAAAGAAAATTGATTATTTAAAACTTATTTATGAACATCAATTCATGTAGCTTTCCATAGTAAATTCCATCAATTTTTTATATTCTTCAAACTTGGATTATAGATACACTTGACATTCATACTCAAACATCTTGAGTGAATACATCATTCGAGGATAAAATATATATTTAGATGACTTGCGTTGATATCTCTACTCTATCTACTCCATTTCTTATTGCTACTTTAGATTCTAGTATTGCTTTGGAGAGTGCCTCTAATGATTCTTTGTAGTAGGATAATTTCTATCTTCTAGATCCACCTCATTGGGATTCATATTTATGAAATATTTCATCCTTGTTTGTGGATTCTCACATTTAATATTTGGAGGATAAATTGGAGGATTTATATTCTCTTTAATGATAGTTATTTCATCATATGTTTTATGTTTTTAAATGTAGTTCAATAACTTTGCACTCTATTAATTCTACTTCTTTGATTGGGAATTTAGTTCCTGTTTTAAACGAGACATGTTCTTCTAGCATGATGACACTAAAGTTGCATTTAGAGAATATGAACCTATTGGATTCAGATTCCATATTCGTTTAAGTTATGGGAATGGCTTCTACATTTTCTAGTGAAATTGTTTCTTCCTAAGGGGAGAAATGATATTTGTCAATAGTAGATTATTTTATGTCTTTAGACACTTGTTATTTATATATGATCTACTTCTTGAAGGGTATTTACACTATATTTCATCCATGATCTCTCTTATGGGGGGAATCTATTATGTATGTGTGATAGTGTTGGATAATTATGATCTATCACTTGTACATACTCATTTTCTCTCTTCTAGAGAGGATTTTTCTCCCACTAGGTTATTGTCCTTTACTCTTATTATATGAGTGTGAAGGAGGGGATTCACTACTCCTAAGTCCCAAGAAGAACAAGGTCTAAAGGGAGCGAATTACCCTCGGTCACCTCAATACTGTAGGAGTTTATTGAACTCCTTAAACACAGAGGATCACCTGCAAGACAAAATAACTTCCACAAGAGAGAAATGACTAAAATATCATGCTATCATTAAGGATGCAAGAATTCCAAACTAAATATATGGAAATGTACATATGATGCCTTTCTTATAAAGGCAAGGAGAGAGATAGGATTAGACAAGATCATGAAAAGTGTCTTAATCCTATCACAAGTGACAACTAACTAACTACCTAGGAAAATATAAGTTCTAGAAAAGACAACTCATCCTTCTAGAAGGAATATTAGAGCCTAAGTAAACTTAACATGTGAATATGTCCCCTAATTACCTAGTGAGTGAATTAACTAGGTACAAAAAATTTATTCACACCAACAACCCCCCTTAAGTGCAACTTAGGAGAGAATATTATTTTGCAAATGATGCAAATATGTAAGGATGGGTCCTAGCTACTAGGCCATGTTAGGTACCCATGTACAACTAATCAATGCAACCTTCATTGTAAATGAAGAAAAGAAGAAAACTGAGTGGGACAAAACTCCTCCCCAAAAGAGAGATGAAATACAAAAATGATATCCATCACAAATCCAATCAATCTCTATCCACACAAAGGATGATAAGAGAGATCATACAACCCCTCCATAATAAGATAACCTACTGCAAAAGAAGCACTAGAAGCACTCTTGTGGAGTAACACTAGAATCCTCAATCCAAAAAGCAAGAAAATATACTTTTGTTTTCTAGAAACCATAATTAGATTCACTCAAGGACTCAAGTCAGAATGATGATAAAGCAACAATAGACCCGATGCCAAGGAACACTGAAAAACTCTCAAATTGGCACAATTTGGAATCTATGAAGCAATAGTTGATGGACAAATGATCTGGAACTAAAATGAAGTGTAGAGAAAATGAAAACCTAATGCACACAAAAAAGGAAATAATGCATGCATTGATGAATGTTCACATTTGCCTCCATGATGAAAAAATGACCTTAGATCTGTGTAGAGGATGAAATCAACTTTTCGACTATATAAAGTTTTTGAAAAATAGATGCTGTATGCTCAAGTTATGAATTTTTCAAGAAAAGGGATAAATTGTGCCAGCTGAAAATGCATACATGACCCTTCTATTTTTTTTTTGGAAAATTTACTTGTTGCATGTAAAAAATAATGGATACCTAGATAGTATTTTGATGCTACTAACAAAAACTAGAAAGCGTTTTTGAATCCAAAAACCAGAACATGCGATTTGGTAAAAAAATTAAACTTTACCTATAGGAAAAATAGCTACGTTGGGCTATTTGACAACCATTTATACAAAATATGCTCACTATTTGCAAAGTAAAGAAAATATCTAGATGAGATTTTGACCCTGGGAACAAAACCCAAAAATCGTTTTCCCTACAAATGAGTGGAAGCTAGAATTATGAAGCAAAAAAGAAAATACTCCAATGAAAAACAATTTTCTTCAAACCCTTGCAGATTTGACAAAATATGTCAGATTTTAATGAAATGAAAGATGATCTTGACTTTCTTTGATGCCCTGGATTTAATGGAAAGGCTCTCAAGGCCCCAACTCGCACCCATCAAATCTTTCACGCCAATATTGGTCCCTAAGATCTGGGAAGAAGTCTACAACATTGAAGCTCTGATACCATGCAGGAGTTTATGGTGAGCTCCTCAAACACCCCAGGATCACCTGCAAGACTAAATAACTTCCACAAGAGAGAAATTTCAGAAATATCATGCTATCATTAAGGATGCAAGAATGCCAAATTGAATATATGGCAAAGTACATATGATGCCTTATAAAGGCAAGGAGAGAGATAGGATTAAACAAGATCATGACAAGTGTCTTAATCTTATCACATGTGACAACTAACTAACTACCAAGGAAAATATAAGTTCTAGAAAAGACAACTCTCCTTCTAGAAGGAATCTTAGAGCCTAAGTAAACTTAACATGTGAATATGTCCCCTAATTACCTAGCAAGTGAATTAACTAGGTACACGACATTTATTCACACCAACAAAGACTAACTGAAAGGATCAAGATGAAAGAGATTACAAAAACATATTTAAAATAGATTTTTCAGAACGATCACAAATAAAGGACCTTGGGGACCGAAAGAGAAGATTGTAGAGATTTTTGGGACAAGAGGACATGCTCTCAACCAAAGGATGTTTGTGTGGGAGTGGGATGATAACGTGACACACTATTGTCTCAGGGACACATTGACATCTTGTACGAGATAAAACTAAACCTTTTACATAGAAATCAATGAATCTACTAACTATTCAGAACTCAAGGTTTGTTTAATCTACTAACTTGACAGAGAGTAAGAATACAAATAAATGACAAGGAGGGTAAGGTATTAACGTATAAGAGGTCCTATGCTTCGAAGCCTCATGCGAAGCTTCACACGACCAACCTACACACAAGATGAATGAGGAAAAATATTGGGGATATTTTGGGGTTTGCCTTAGTCAAACCCCTACTTTGGTGTTCCCACCTCCATGAACAACCAAATAGATAGAGAGAATAAAAGACACAAAGTAAAGTAGACATAAGAATGATAAAATCAAAAACTGCAATGAAGGAGAACCCATATCACAAAATAGAAACAAGAGTGATAAAAGAAAACCTTGCTATGGAGGAGAACTTGAATCACGAAATAGAGACACAATAAATATGCTATAAAATAGACAAGAGAGCAAGAGAGCAATACCAATAGTACATGACTCCCTCTTGGCTTGATAGACATGACATTGAGTGCTTGCAAGAGAGATTTAGCTATTGTTGAGATTTCTATCCAGAAGAGCTTCACTGTAGAATCATGATGTAGAAGAGAGAAGTAAGTTGGAGTGAGAGAGAGTGAGAGTTCTTGAAAATGAGAGTAAAAAAGAGATTTTTGTTAAGCTGCATGGGTGGGAAGAGCCGTTACACTCATAATCCTACCATGATGACACATGTCATGATCAGAGACTTCTAAGGTTCCTCATTCATAAAGCTCGAGGATGCTAGCGCACCACACAGACGTTCACACGTGCACAAGCATCTAACTCATAATTTTATAAGAAATGAGGTGGTAGACTACTGTCAGTTCATCATTGGTCCTTGTGGAGTTACCATGGATGGGAAAGGCTTACACCTACACGAGGGCCTCATCCACACTATTCGAGAGATGGAGTGAAAAACCATTTATGCTTAGGGTCTCAACATGCTCGCTCACTTGTACCATGAGTTGGGTAGGTATGCACATTATGAGTATGAGAGCCTCACAACCTACACACTCTTATAGGTTTGGACCTTTGTACTTATCACTTGCACCCAACCAATAGGGTATCCTAAAGGGATAGGCCCTAGTGCATTGATGGTCCACACATAACCATAGGTATGCGATTAGAGACTTGGAGATTTATATTTTTTTTGGCTATAGTTTGATACATTATGGTTCGATGATGTTAGGTGTCAAACACATATGGATGTATGATAGGCTTTTGATAGGTGGTAGTTGCGACATATGTAGTGGGATCATTTCTTGGTGGGGCATATAGATTATGTTATTATGCCTTATTATTGGCATAGGGTCACCCACCAATTTAGGATTTTGTAGACCATTCCCTTGACCTCCCTGACATACGTGTGAGTAGCCAGGAGCACGGTTAGATTGGGTGATCATCATTGTATGACCATAATAGATGTCATTTTCAGTGACGATGAGTTGAACAACGATGATTGACCTCTGATGCTGGCCATTGATGATGTGTGGATTACAAGTGGCTTTCAGACTTGGTGGGCTACACATCATCCTACCTCAATTTTCCTAGTAGATGCCCCTAAGGGTGATGCCAGTGCATAGGGGCAGGTAGGAGTAGCAGTAGGAAGAGGAGGAGGAGAGGACCAAGGTGGTGATGATGACAATGAGCAGGGAGAGGTGGTAGGTAGAGTGATAGAGAAGTCAAGGTGATGGCAGAGGCTTTCATCCCCTCCAACGACCATCCTAGTCTCAGTGACACCATCTTTGGAATCCAGTGTCCCCACAACAATAGTAACAAAATTAGACACTAGTTCTAGCATCACACCTCCCCCAGATCCACACTAGGATGCCAAGGACCCAGGTATTAGAGTGATTCATTTTATTTCCTTTTAGTATTTTAGCTTCATTTCACGTATATATATGCTCATGTTTTGATATATCATTGGTTACTAATAGTGTCTACTAATTTATGGTTGCAACAGACACATAATAGTAGATTGCATTCATTGGGTGGTACGTCTTTGAGGTGGCCCCGATTGTGCCAGTTTAGGGGAGCATCCTCGATGCCTACATGCCAAAATTAGCGGGGTGACACACCCACATTTTTGAGCCTGTAGTGCATCTACATATCACTTATGATGAGGCACGAGTTGAGGTTATTAAGATGATTGCAGATATCACCACTGTGATTGGGTAGCAAGATCAACAGGTGGTGGAGCTCCACACATCCCTTACTGAGAGATACTAGGTGAGGATGCAAGCTGAGAGTGTTGAGAGGGCACATGATGCTCAGTTGAGCGAGCTTGATGACCTCGATGGGTAGGCAGTGTAGCATACAATAATAGATCTTTGGACATTTTCACACTCATTTGGGTCTTTCTTATGGATGTTGGCTTAGTTTTCCTTGATTTAGTGTTGTAATGTGGTCAACGCATTCACATTAGGTCTTGGACCCTTTTGAATTAATAAGAATTTTATGATGCCTTGCAAAAGTGTTGTAAAGCGTTGTAACACACTTTCACACTTTTCTAGGACCTTATTAATATATTTCACCTAAACAATCTCTTTTTATCACTTACCAAGCCTTATTTCAAAGTGTTGTAACAAACTTTCATGCTTTTCTAGGCTTTTCATCAATAATTTGACCCTTTCTTATGCTTTAATTGGCCCCATTTTACACTTACAAGCCTTACAAGTAAGTGTATTTTTGAAAATAATCCCGAAAAACATCATTTAATACATCTAATTTCTGACACCCACTTAAAATGCCTAAGTGAGAACCATTCGCCACTAGGGGCGAATGAGTCCCCTTTGACTCAAAAATCAACATAAATTCAAAATTTTGGCGGGTTTTTATTTTCTAAGATCTAAGGTCGGCCTGTGATGTGGTATTTTTGGGAATTATTTCATAATTGTGTATAAATATAGGGTTTTCCCTCTCATTTCACCCCCATTCATTCACTAAATCATTCCATTAATTAATCAATCATTCACTTAAGCATTCTAAGCATTTCAAGCATTCTCAAGTCTACATCCATTGGAGCTTTTACTTGCATGTCTTCAGATTTCTACTTCAAGGGTTTGGTGAGTTGTAGCATTTATTTTGTTCATTCATCATTCTCTTTTCATATTTCATTCCATTTTCAAGGGTTTGATTACCAACACGGGGTTTGACCAAGGAAAACCCCTATTCTCTAACCCTTCAACAAATTTTCCCCCTCTTTGCATGTGTTTTGTAGGTCTAGTGTGTAGATTTGTCAAAGAGAAAGGTAGGAAAAGTTTTCAAAATTTTTTCAAAGTCATTCAAAGTTTTCAAAGCCCTAAAAGAAGCTTGGAGAACACCTACATGTCAAATTCTGTAGTTTCAGATCTGGAAACCTATTAGGAGCAAAAGTGCAGACCGAGAGCTACAAATTCCACTTTTGATTTTCCCAAAATTTGGAATTGGACTAATATGCCATCAATGGCATATGAGTCCCACTACCAGGCCCAAAATAGAGATTTTGTAGTTCTGAGTACCCAATTGTCTAAAACCTGTTCTAGCAGAATCTTCCCAAAACATGACTAAGTTTCCCAGCTTGGCGTATGAGTCCTAGTTAGCTTCAACAATGATTTCTCTAGGATTCCAGAGCTCCATTCCATCCTTTTCCAGTCTCTAGGTGCACACCTTCAATTTCATAAGTTTCTGTTATAGTTTGTTTGCATTTCTAGGTCATTTTGCATATCACAACATGTTTCCAAACATTTTACATTTTCTTAGTTTTGCATTATTAGTTAATCTATTTTATCAATTCTTAGCATCTAGGAAATTCCCCTTTGATAGATTTCAATCCCATTTGCATTGGAATCTCAAGGGCTTATTCTTGAGTGAGCCATTAAGGTTTTTGGTACCTTTCTCCTTTTAGGTGCAAAACCCTAGAAGTGTAAGAGAGCCCACATACCCAAAATCTTTGGTTTAGGTGGCAACCATGAGGCCAATTATAAATCCATAACTATAGCAGATTTAGGAGGAGTTGCAATAGACTCAAGAGCGAGAGGCATGATTACAAATGGAGGTTGTAGAGTTGCACAAGGAGATACAAAGACTGCGAGCTGGTTTATTCTTATCATGGTTACATCAACCATGCTCTATCACATCCATCTAGCCTCGACCTCCATCATCACTAGGATTAGAGGGCTTAGAAAGCCATGCACCTAGGGGCTAGAGGCCCATTTTGTACCAATGATATCATTTTTAATAGTATTATTTTGACATTATAGAAATATATACAATCACCTCATTTTGATATAGAGGTGTGATACATGTACATGATACACAATTGATATATATACATGAGATACTACTTCTGATGTCATGGTGTTTATTTTATGTGTGTGCTCTTACTTTCATGTATGATTTTGTGATGGATGTTATACTTATGGATGTATGTTTAGATTAGATTCTATTATGATCTAATTAACACACAAGGATACATGTTAATTGAATACACTGATGATTTAATTTCCTAACTAAAAGATTTAATCAAATGCAATACATAGATACATATCATAATAAAACACATGTATAGATAATTCCTAATCAAAGAAATTAATCACATACACATGTTTGCATCATAACACAAAATATTAAGATAATTTGTTAATGAAGGAATATCATTTAGCATATAACAAACTATGACCCACAAGGGATGAGCGTTACACAAATGACACATAGACGCTATGCATAGTACCAACAAAGATGCATTATCAGGCTCTTTTAGAGATGTTCCATCCATAAATGACAATTCATAAGGACCAAAACCATACACAAAGATGATAATGTAAGGGTCTAACCAATTAGGGTTGAACTTACCCTTTTGATCAAGTGATGCATTTACATTTCTCTAATTCTCGTAGAGAACAAGATAACCCACCTTGAAAGTTCTAGAAAGAACACCTTGATTATAACGTTTAGAAAGTGATAGTTGATAAGCTTGAAGGTGGTTGAGGGTCTGCAATCGGTGCTCATCAAGTAACTCAAGCTGATGAAAGTGATTAGCACGGTAAGCGTCATCATCGATTAATCCTTTAAGGGTTCAACTCACAAAGATGGAATTTCCAACTCCAAAGGCATGATAGCCTCAAAACCATACATGAGGTTATATGATGTTATATCAGTCACCGTATGAGCACTCATCCAATAGGCCCACAAGGCATATGTTAACTGAGTATGCCAATCTTTACCATGTTTTTTACTATTTTCTGGAGAATGAGCTCAAGAATTTTATTAGATGCTTCGGGTTGGCCACTAGATTGAGAATAGTATGGTGTAGAAAAATGATGTTAAATGTGATGAAGCCTTCTGAGGACTTCATATAATTTGTAATATTAACACTTGATACCTTATATTTGGCTTAGAAACTTGTGATATTATCTTTTATTTACCTCAAATATGAAATTAATTATGCATAAGAACTTAGAATATAAATGTTTCATATGAATGCTTATTTCTATTAAATGCATGATAAAAATGGTATTTATTGTGTGACTATTTCATGATGATATGTGTTGAATGCGTAATTGGAAGAGGCATTTACTTATCAAAATCAAATGCTAACCATTTCCATTCAAAATATGATTGGCGGGTAACCTTTTACAGCTCAACATCATCGACCAAGTTACCTACCAACTAAGCAACGATTCCAACTAAGTACATGTTCCAGCTCCTGAGTTCTATCGACGTTAGTTGAAGATAGTTGCAAAATCCTCATGACTGTTCTTCTGCGCTCCAAAATATCTTTAATAGATTGGAGCTTGTTTAGTTTCCCTCTTTTTCCATGTTTTCAAATAAGAGATGGATATATGTATTCGATCTCATGATTAGTTCAACATTATATGATCTTAGTTTTTTACTTTCAAGTTTTTCTTAGTTTTTAATTACCAGTTGAATAATTTGTAATTCACCCCTCTTTGGGTACATTTGATGAAAATAAAATAAAAAATTGATCCAAATTCTATGTTGGATCCCTCCAGAGGCAGAGCAGGGCCCACTCTACTGAAGGAAGGTGATCCTATTTAATTTATAGTTGATCTTCATTCGTTTAAAATTTCATGTCTTATTCTTAGAATGGTTTGAAACTTGAATGTTAGAATAAATCCCAAATTTAACATTAAAATCTTAGATCAATTACTGTGTTAATTAATTGCATTCTTAGATCGATTACTATGTTAATTAAATAGATAAAGTTCTTCAGTTTGTAGCTGATTAGATTGCAGATCAAACGGTTAATTTAGCATTAATAGATGATTATGTTCTTAATGGAATATGAGTAGAGCAATAATTATTACTTGTTAGATTGAATGAATGAGGATTGGTGTAGGTTGTTTTTAAAGTTAGATTTAGATTCTTGTTTTCCTGCAATTAGATTAAGTTAATTAAGTAAATGCTAGATTCTCATTTTTCTGCAATTAGATTAAGTTAGTTAGCCAGTCCTCACCATTCGATTTAGCTTGGAGTATGAATAATCCCTACACATCTTCTATTTTGAAGTAATTCAGTTTAAAACTTTAGAATAAGTTAAGTCAGAAATAGATTAGTGGAATAGCATAGAGTAGCATAGAGCCACTTCCGATAAGGAAGGAACCACTTTGAACCACTCCAAACTGCTCCTAACAAAGCATAATTACTACAAAACCCCACAAACCAACATAACCGATCCAACTCTTACCATAGATAGCTTTAGACACCCTTGGGTTGACAAATTAAGAGATAAATGATTAGGGAATTGTGATAGAAATGACCCCTACCCATCATTTTTGGCACCGTTGCCAGGGAAGATCTAGCCTTATAAATAAAATTTAAGCCTTAGTTTTGGTAAGAGACCAATTAAGAAAACAATTTAGTTTGTGGATGAGATGAGCTAGAGATCCTCTAGGAAGGTTTCTTGCATGAAATATTGATTTTGATCAAGAACAACAAGTTCAACAACATCAAATTGAAAATCAACAAGTGAATCATGAACATTTTCAAGAAGAAGAAATGGGCGACCAACCAAGAAATGAACCCCCACCAAATAATAGGACCTTTTCTTATCCTATTAATCTGAATAGACAAAATGATGAGCCTCCTATGAAAAAAATTTCACCTTCAGTTTTACCTACCTTTAGGGGAAAAACTTCTGAGGATCCTGATCAATTTCTCTTTGAGTTTAAAGTTTTATGTCAGACCTATGACTATACAGCTAATAACCAAAATTTAAAATTATTTCCTTCTACCTTGAAAGAGCCAACTTTACGTTGGTTCATGGGTTTAGGTGCTCTTGGAACAATCTCAACTTGGAAGGAAATGAAAACTAATTTTTTGGATAAATATCAAGATTACTATTGAGTAAGAGATAGGAAAGAGGAGTTGTTTCGAATGAGACAATTGGAAGATGAAATCCTAGAAGATTATGCTAATAGATTTCAGTTTGTGCATAACAGGTGTGGTAATGGTTTGGATAATGAGATTAGTAAGACAATTTTTCTAAAAGGAATTGATGATGAATCTAGATAATCTTTGCATCTTATGGGGAAAGGAGACATTAATAAGATTTCTTTAGAAGAAATTATTGAGATATGTAGAAACTACTCTAGGACTAGAGAAGGGAATATAAACTCCTGGAGAAACAAATTTCTCACTCCTGATGTATCTCAAGTAATGGAAGAAATTGCAATTTTGAAAATTGATTTACTCCATCTCAACATGCAAGGAGATAAGAGGACTACTGATCCTTTATCCATTTATTATTCCAAATGTAGGGGAAAACATCTTTTGAGAGAGTGCCCATTAAATCAAATTGATCTTTGTGAAATATGTGAGAAACATCATGCAACAAGTTCTTGTAGCCTCTTATGTGGAATTAAGAATCATTTAAAGAAACAACCTGTAGTAGAGGAAAAACTTAATTATGTTGGGTAGAGATCTTAGAATATAAGGTATAATGCTAATCAAGAGAAATATGGTCCTAGAGCTAATTGGAATCAAAATCCTTGGCCAAATGCAAACCAATGGACTCCTCCTTACCAAGCACAACCACCACCTACATTTTGGGGTCAACCCAAATGGATGAATCCTTAGTGGAATCAACCACAATGGCAATCAAATCAGTCACAGTGGCAGCTGAACCAACCACAGTGGCAGCAAAATCAAACACAATTTCAACCATGGAAAAATTAGGGACCAAGGAATCCTTGGGCATAGTCACCTCCATTAATCACTAGTCCTAATCCTGGTAGTGAACAAGTAAACCAAACTCAGTTTCCAACTCAACCTATTTCAAATCCAAAGAACAATCGTACTGATTCCAACTCACCTACTTTAAATGTGATAGGTGCCAACGATATTCAATTAAGGAATCGTAATGTCCCATCTATACCAAATGTTAAAGATCAGGAGGATGAGAAAGAAGAAAAAGGGTATCCAAAGGAAAACTAGAACTCTGATGATCTACAAAAGGTTAAACAAGCACCTTATCCTGAGCATTTAAAAAAACAAGTAGCTCCTAGCAACTCCCAACCAAATTATATGAATATGGTAGATTCTCAACTTCTCCATGAATTGAAAAAGATCAATATTGAGATACCATTATTACAGGCCATTAAAGACATACTTGAAATAAATTAGTTGGTTAAGTCTTTGTATGAAAACACCAAGTAGGAAGAAGAAATTACCTCCTACAATACAGATAGGGACTAAACTCACTGATGTTTTTTTAGGAAGATTACTACCTCAAAAATATAATGATCCTAGTAGTCCTGTGATAGCTTTGAGTATTGGAGGAATTGAGATAATCAACGTACTCATTGATTTAGGAGAAACTGTCAATGTTATCACATCAGACACTATTGAAATGTTGGGTATGACAAGTGTTCAACCCACAACAACTATTTTAAAATTGGAAAATCAATCTACTGCTAAGCCTGAAGGTGTTATTGAAGACATCATGGTTACTATTGATACATGGGATTATCTAGTTGACTTTCTAGTTCTTAAAGCTAAAAAGAAAAATTTCAGTTATCCAATTATCTTAGGTAGACCATGGTTGGCTACTGCAGCAACATTGATATATTGCAGATCAAGAAGTATAATCATTTCTAATGGTCAGAAGCAAAAGGAATTTCCACTTTTTCCTCTAGATCAACCATCATTTCAACCTGATACTCAACTTTGGGTTGATGAGGATATCAATTCAGAAGGAGATGACATTGTAGAATTAGCTATGGTTACTTTGGTAGAACATGTCGAGGAATATGAAGAACAAGATCTTAATTATGAAGAGATTGGTCAAGAAAAATAGAAGAAGAATTGTCAGGGAATGTTACACCAGAAAAATTCACACACATTTCCCTTAAAAAAACTTGTTGGAGATCCACTTGATTCTAAGAATAAGACCAAAGAAATAACAGTAGTAGGGGATAAGCCTCTTTTCATTAATTCGTCCTTGTCTTCTTCACAAGAAAAGGAATTGAAGCAAATATTGGAAAATCATTCTGAAGCATTTTCTTGAGAATACAAAGACATGAGAGGAATTCACCCTTTTATTTGTACTCATCATATTTATATTGAAGATGTTAAACCAGTAAGGCAAGGTCAAAGAAGGATCAATCCTACTCTTCAAGATATTGTAAAATAGGAGATAGAAAAAATGTTTAAAGTAGGGTTTATTTATCCAATATCTGATAGTTAATGGGTTTCCCCATTGGTTATTGTTCCCAAGAAAAATGGAAAATGACCTGTATGTGTGGACTACAAAGAATTAAACAAAGCCACTAAAAAAGATCATTTTCCTTTCCCATTTATTGATCAAGTACTGGATAACCTAGCTGACAATAGTTATTTCTCTTTCTTAGATGGATTTAGTGGTTACAATCAGATCCAAGTGGCTCCTAATGACCAAGATAAAACTACCTTCACATGTCCTTGGGGAAGATATGCTTATACAATTTAACCATTTGGACTATGCTATGCACCAACCATTTTTCAGAGAGTTGTCCTGGCAATTTTTGTAGATTTAACTACCTCATGTGTGGAAGTATATATGGATGACTTCACAATTCATTCACAAACATTTGAGGAAGCACTTGCGAGTTTGAATAAGGTTTTACAAAGATGTAAGGATCTTAGGTTGTCTTTGAATCATGAAAAGAGTTCCCTCATGATGACATAAGGGATTGTTCTGGGACATCACATTTCAAAAGAGGGGATAAAAGTTGACCCCAAGAAAGTAGAAATCATTCAAAGGATTGAGATCCCTAAAAGTCAAATTAAATTTTACAATTTTCTTGGGCATGCTGGTTACTACAAAAGATTCATTGAAGGGTTTGGTAAAATTGCTGAACCTTTGTTTCCATTGCTCAAGAAGGATGTGGAGTTTGTATGGACAAGTGATTGTCAAAAAATGTTTGAAATAATTAAACATGCTTTAACTACTGCTCCAATTATCAAAGGACCTATTTGGGGAGTTCCATATCATATACATGCTGATGCATCCAACTTTTCTATTGGTGCAGTCTTGGGATAGAAAGATGAGAATGAAGCAATGCATGCTATTTACTATATTAGTAAAAATATGAATCCCACTAAAAGGAATTACACAACAACTAAAAAAGTTTTAGCAGTAATATATGCAATCAATAAATTTAGGCACTATATTATGGTTACAAGGTATTCATTCACATAGACCATGCTTCTATTAAATATCCGATGAATAAAGTTGTAGTGGGTGGATGAATTATAAGATGGCTATTATTGTTGCAAGAATTTGATTTGACAATTATAGATAAGTGGTAAAGATAATGTTGTTGCTGATTTCCTTTCAAGAATTGTTTTGTAGGGTGATTTTAAGAGTAGATGACACCTTTCCGATGAGCACTTATTTGCAATATCAATTCATCCACCATGGTTTTCTGATCTTGCAAATTATCTTGTAATAGGGAAGTGTCCAAATCATTTTAATCCTAAGCAAAAAAGGAGATTGATTTGTGAAAGTTATAGATTCCAATGGATAAATGGAATTTTATTTAAGATGTGTCTTGATCATGTTATTCACAAGTGTGTTGCTAAAATATATGTTTATGATGTTATACATGCTTTCCATCATGAGCTAAGGAGGAAATTATTAGTAGTCAAAATTGTTCATAAGATCTTAAGAACTGGTTATTTTTGGTCATCTATGACAAAGGATGTTACATTATTTGTTAAGCATTGTGATGAATGTCAGAGCATGGGAAGACCTACATCAACAATGGAGATGCCATTACAACCTCAGATAGCTCTGGAACCATATGAGAAATGGGGAATTGATTTCATAGGACCTGTTGATCCACCTTCTAGACAACAACAATATTCTAGTTTGTATAGATTATGTCACAAAGTGGGCTGAAGTGAAAGCTTTTCCAACAACAAGAG
Organism: Sequoia sempervirens; assembly: GCA_007258455.2. Lineage (NCBI taxonomy): Eukaryota > Viridiplantae > Streptophyta > Pinopsida > Cupressales > Cupressaceae > Sequoia > Sequoia sempervirens. The sequence continues at coordinate 227,843,546 of VDFB02373365.1, forward strand.
AAGATAAAGTAGCTGATTTTATGTACAAACATATTCTTCAAAGATTCAGAGCACCAAGGGAGATAATATTAGACCAAGGACCTTAGTTTGTGTCTATTATGATGGAAGATTTTATGCAAAGATATTAGATGACACACAGGAAATACACACCATACCATCCACAGGAAAATGGGAAAGTAGAAATTACTAACCGAGAATTGGAAAATATCTTGACAAAGACTATTTCATTAAGAAAAAAAAATTGGGAAGAAAGGTTAGATGAAGTAGTCTAGGCTTATAATACAACTTGGAAAAAAACCACTAGATTCTCTCCATATGAGTTAGTATATGGGAAAACTCCAGTTATGCCTATTGAGTTTGAATTGTAGACATTAAAGACAACATTGGAAGTTGGTATTGATTTACCTAAGGTAGAGAAAAATAGGATTCTATAGCTGAACCTATTAGATGAAATGAGAATGGAAGCTCTTCAACATACAAAAATGATAAAAAGCAGAAAAAAGAATGGCACGATAAGCATATTGTGACCAAACAATTCAAGAAAGGAGATTGGGCATTACTATTTGTTTCTAGATTCTAGGAGTTTAAAGGGAAGTTTCATACAAGATGGTTAGGACCTTATGATATTGATCAAGTTTTTGAGAATGGAGTTGTTCAGTTGGTACCAATAGATGGAGAAAAAAGAATTATGCTGGTTAATGGCCACCGTCTGAAGATATATCACAAGCCAACATCAAAAGAAGAATTTTTATTTGAGTTGCAACATAGAATTTAACATTTTCTTGTGGAGGATATCTCTTCCATGGAATAATGTACTTCTTTATAATCCTTTATAAGAAAGTATGAATAAAGAAAGTAAATTGAAAACCAGAAATGGAGGTTTACCTTCCGAAAAATGATCCACAAAAAAAATAAATTCTAACCTTTCTCTCTTACAGGTATAACTTTGAATAGATTTTGATTGCTCCTTACCAAACCGAAGAGCTCATGATAGCTCCTAATCAACTTAGACATCAATTTCTTTGTGAAAGAATTAATTAACGAACAAGTTAATTCAACTCATGATAGCTCCCGATTACTCCTAATTGGTTGTTCTTAGTGTGACAAGAAGTTCAATAGAAAGACTCCTGATTGCTTTGAGTTATTAGATGATAAATTAATGATTGATACAATCCACGGTATTTAGGAGCAATAAAATGGATTCATGCGCCATTGGAAGCTTTCAACTTCATTATTTTGCTAACTAGTTTGTTGGCTGTGCAAGTACAAATATATTTAATATTTAATATTTTAATGGTTTAATATTATAACATGTGGATGAATTGGGCTCCCACAAGGGTTGAGCTTAGCATGTTATTATTAACCATGATCAAGTACATCATTCAAATCTGAAGACTTTTGATAGATGTTGATCCTTTTTGGAAGAAATGAAGATTGATTCAATAAACTCCGCCGTCGGATGAAACCCCAATCAAATCAATATCATTTCATACTAATGGGGTAAGTATTTATATGATGCATTTATTTTTTGAAAGTTTAAATGCATTTAATTATCTATCATAGAGTTGTTTAAAAGGTCATATCATGCAGTTTAAAGCCAAGTGTAATTTATTGAACAAATATTGTGAGGTGACGTCAGTTGTCAAGTAATGATTATGAGGTGATGGATTCAAAAGTAGTAAATTTACTTTCACAACCTTTCACCAACATTATTATTTTTTAAATATAGTTGGAAAGATATGTCATGCGTGCAAAATCTACTCTAGTTTGAGCTGAATCTAATGCCGAGTAAAATACATTTAATACCAAGGAAACAACTACAAGTTTTTGAATTTAGCAAGCAAAGAGAAAAAGACCCATTGTTATTCCTACAAAATTGTTTTCTACATTTTCTCTTAATTAGAAATTGTTCTTGAATTTCTCAAAGTCTGGTGTGGTGAAAATGGGATACAAGAAAATGACTGAGCCAAAAGAAGCAATTTTGAATACTGAAACAAGAAGATGGTTACAACAAGCAGGATGGATCGACATCATACTCAAATATGAAGGGTATGAAAGGGATATCATTCAAGAATTCATAAGGAATTTCCACCTTAGTTTCACTGTTGTCAGAGGAGAGACAATTCCAATATCCATAGCTGTAATTAGCACATTGTTTGGAATTCTGGATGAAGGCGAGATGGTTAAGCGGGGCTAGCATGATTTAAAAGAGATTTTGCAAATGTTTCATGTTGACCCAAAGCCTCTACCTACTTTTCGAATACACAAAGGAAAAAACAAGGGTATTGAAAGAGGGAGTCTTTAGGAACCCTGGTCTTCAATAGTGCACTACTTGATGAAGTATTTCACCTGCGAGGGTCAGTATGCTTCAGTGTTGGGGCTAGATTTGCAGTTGTTGATTCATGTTCGACATGGTCAAGAAAAACCAGAGGTAAGAGTAAATTTACCTGCGTTCTTATTCTCCCAAGTAAGTGATATGGTGATGAGGTGCAAGGAGAAAGAAAGTAGAATAACACATCATGGTTTAATGCATTTGATTGTTAAACATCATTTCTTGCAAAAACCTAATGGGGAAGAACAATGGGTATAATTTTTGTTAAATACTAAGGGCAAGGGTTTAGCAAAACATAAAACCCCTGTGACTAGAACTCTAAAAATTGAGAAGGGGAGAAGTTCAAAAGAAACTAGGGAAAAAAATGCAGAAAGGCTTGAAAAACAAGACCCTAAGGAATCAATGCCTTCTAAGAAAAGGAAAGGCAAAGAAATTAGAACTTCAGAGGAGATTGAAACTGAAATGGAAAGCCCTAAAAGGGAAAAGGAAACTAGGAAGGAAAGAAAATTGAAAAAGAGAAAGTAGACAGAAAAATTAAAAAAACTTGAGGAAAGAAAGAAATTAAAAAGGGAAAGAAAAAAGCTCCTAAATCTCCTCTGATAGTTCAAATTGAAGAATTTGAAGTAGAGGAGGCTGAAAAAGAAAAAGAAGATTCTCAATCTCCAAAGAATGATTCCCCAGGGTTATTTTCTAGTTCCCCTATTAGAGAATAATTTATTCTAAGCCCTAGTATTCATGGAGGAAACCTTTCTGCTGCTCCAAAATCTCCTTTAGAGGAAGAAGGAATTGAAGTTCAAATTCCTAATGTTTTTAGTTCTTCAACTTAGTTTACTGAACAATTGGAAGATGTATTTGTCCATAGGGAAGGGAAGCAACCTTTAGAATAGTGAGAGGAAACTGATAAAAATTTAAATTGAAGGCAAGAAGAAGAGAGACAAGTTGAATTTGCACTTAGGTTATCTAGATTAGAAAAGGAAATAGAAGAGTAAAAAATGCAAAACATGGTACTAGAAATGAAACTAAGACAAAAGGAAGAGGAGATATCAAAATTTGGAACCGAGATGGAAAAACTTAAGTCGCAAGTCCAACAAGACAAAATTCGATTATTCAAACAACTAGAAAATGTAGAAGGAGAATTAGCTAGAATGACTGAGAAGTGCAAACAAAAAGACAGTGAGATTCAAGGGTTAAGAGAGGAAATGGAAAGAAGACACCAGATAGCTCCTGAAATAGCAGAACCAGAACAAACTGTGTCTACATCTTCTGGGTTAGTTTGTTTGCCTCCACTAGAGGATAAACCTAGGGAAGAGTCCACAAGACCAAGATATCTCTCACTTGCTGCTATGAAGTATAAACAATTGAATACACAACTTCAGGATAGAATAGAGGAAATTACCATTTGAAGAAAGAGAAGAAGTTGAAAAAAGACTAACTGAAGCTATGGATATTGCATATGCACTTGTAGCAACTAGGAAGCCTTTAGGAATGTATGGTTTATTCATGAGGGAAATTTTTTTAAAGTGGAAATTGAATCAACTGATTTTGAAAAGGCCTTTGGACTTATGGACTAATAATTCTTTCCTTCAGTCATATTTTAATAGTCATCCTAATGTTCAAAATCAAATGTGTGAATTATTCCAACATGCTTTTCTCATGGGTGATGTGAGTGACTCCCTTCTCAACATTTATGTTGGAGAATTACAAATAAGATCTTTTGTTTCTTTACTACAAAATTAGGTGGAATGGAAAAGAAGAATGGGAGAGTACAGAGATGCCTAGAAGAGGTATGTACTTCCCATGAGGGGAGAGAAACTGAATGCAATTGAGTATATAAAGAAGTTTAGATCGGTAGTTAGACTCAATGATGTTGCGCCTATTTATAGGACTAACTTATTGAAGAGTATAACATGTTTTAAAGAAGTGGAAGGAACATTAGCATCAGTAGCTCTCCAAGCATGCATTGAGAGATTTAATTCAATTCTAGATCCATTGAGGAGAAGGGAATTAGTGAACCCAAATAACATTAGATGGAGCTTAACCAGGGTAAGGAATAGTTTGATACATGAACATAAGGAAATGTGGATAGGCATGAGATTCAGGATGCCTATTGTCATCATGCCCACACCTAAAATCAATGCACCGGACAAAATACTAGATGAAGTTTTGAAAACTTGGTATGAAAAGTTGGAGCAGAATCATGGATTTGTCAACAAATACAGATCAACAGCTAAATACAAAGGAGTTTTCGATTGTGCTTTATGGCTGGAAACTATCAATAAAAACATTCCTTATATCATCAATCTATAACCATGAGGATATGGTTATGAATATGAGGGGAAGAATGATGAAGGCTTATGACCCTCATACTTCATATATTTTGCAATATTAACACTTAATACCTTATATTTGGCTTAGAAACTTGTGATATTATCTTTTATTTACCTCAAATATGAACTTAATTATGCATAAGAACTTAGAATATAAATGTTTTCTATGAATGCTTATTTTTGTTAAATGCATGATTAAAATGGTATTTAATGTGTGACTGTTTCATGATGATATGTGTTGAATGCGTAATTGGAAGAGGCATTTAATTATCAAAATAAAATGCTAACCGCTTCTATTCAAAATATGATTGGTGGATAACCTTTTATAGCTCAGCATCATCGACCAAGTTACTTGTCAACTAAGTAGCGGTTCCAACTAAGTACATGTTCTAGCTCCTGAGTTCTATCTATGCCAGTTGAAGATAGTTGAAAAATATTCATGACTTTTCTCTTGCGCTCCAAAATATCTTTAATATATTGGAGCTTATTTAGTTTCTCACTTTTTCCATGTTTTCAAATAAGAGATGGATATATGTATCCGATCTCATGATTAGTTCGATATTAGATGATCTTAGTTTTTACTTTCAAGTTTTTCTTAGTTTTCAATTACCAGTTGAACAATTTGTAATTCGCCCCTCTTTGGGCACATTTGATGAAAATAAAAAAGAAGTTGATCCAAATTTTGTGTTGGATCCCTCCAGAGGCAGAGTAGGGCCCGCTCTACTAAAGGATGGTGATCTTGTTTAATTTATTGTTGATCTTCATTTATTGAAAATTTCACCTCTTGTCCTTAGAATGGTTTGCAAGTTGAATGTTAGAATAAATCCCAAATTTAACATTACAATCTTAGATCAATTACTGTGTTAATTAATTGCATTCTTAGATAAATTACTGTGTTAATTAAATAGATACAGTTCTTTAGTTTGTAGTTGATTAGATTGCATATCAGATGATTAATTTAGCATTGATAGATGATTATGTTCTTAATGGAATATGAGTAGAGTAGGAATTATTACTTGTTAGATTGAATGAATGAGGATTCATGTAGGTTGTTTTTAAAGTTAGATTTAGATTCTTGTTTTCCTACAATTAAATAAAGTTAATTGAGTAAATGTTAGATTCATGTTTTCCTACAATTAGATTTAGTCATTGAGTCCTCACCATTCAATTTAGTTTGGAGTATGAATAATCCCTACACATATTCTATTTTGAATTAATTCACTTAAAAAATTTAGAATAACCTAAGTCGAAAATAGATTAGTGGAATAGCATAAAGTAGCGTAGAGCCGCTTCCGATAAGGAAGGAACCATTTCAAACCACTCTGAACCACTCCTGACAAAGCAAAATTACTACAAAATCCCCCAAACCAATAGAACCTATCCAACTCTTGCTGTAGATATCTTTAGACACCCCTAGGTTGAAAAATTAAGAGATAAATGATTAGGGAATTGTGACAACAACGACCCCCTACCCATGAAAATGTGAAACTTTTCGAGGAATTGCTTCACCTCTTTTTTCTTAAATGGAGTAATATTATCATAAACAAGGGTAGAAGGAAATCCAAAGTGAGCTATGATATTGTTTCGAAGAAAGAAACAGATCGCTTCAATGTTCGTGGATTGAAGTGGAACAACTTTGACCCATTTCCTAAAGTAATCCGTAGTAGTAATGATGAAGATATTTCCTTTAGAAGAAGGAGGTGATATTTTGTCGATAATATCCAACCCCCATTTTGTGAATGGCCAAGGAGAGGTTTGATTTTGAAGGACTTGAGCAAGAGCACAAATGAGATTACTATGCTATTAACATTGCAGACACTTCTTAACAAAGTAAAATGAGTCTTGCTCCATTATTTTTCAAAAGTATCCCATGTGAATCAATTTATGCACCAGGGATTTACCACCAAGACTTCCACCCCCAGAGCCCTAATGGGCTTCATGAAGGGTGAGGGGTATTTTCAATTTAGTGAGAAATCGAAGAAGACCATTATAAGAGTTTTGATAAAGAACATTTGAAAATATAACGTATTGGATTGAAAGTTTTCATATCCGAGTGCGATCATTATTTATCACATCGTCAAAAAAATTTCTAGTCTTTAGATAATTATAAATGTTACAATACCATTCCTCCGAGTCTACGTGAGCACAAATAAGAGCATTGGATTTAGGTTGATCTAATTTAGTGGGAGAGTGAAGAATATAAACCACACAGTGGTACTCTTCTATGCCTTCATTTGAAGATACAAGGGAGGCAACACTCGCCATTGCATTTGCATGTCAATTTTCTCTCCTAGGAACACTATCTATTGTAAAAGAAGAGAAATGATTAAGGATAAGGCTAAATCCTGATACTGAGATAGCTTATTCTAAATCCATGTATGCGAAGATGTTTAATGTTTAATGCAATCACAACATGTAAACCAACAATAAGGGTTTCGTACTTAGCGATGTTATTAGTATAGTGAAATTCCAATTAGAGGTATAGAGAACTAGTTTTCCTTTGGGTGAGATCAAAACTACACTTGATTCAGAGCCACCTTGACATCTTGATCCATCGAAATACATATCCCATATAGGCTCACGATCAGATGTGAAAGCTTCTTCATCTAGAAATAAATCTAGATTAGGAAAGGAGTGAGATGATGAGGCTTCTTCTAATTAATTTACAACAACTTGACCCTTAATTGCTTTATAAGTAACAAAATTTCAAAATCAAAGAGAAATATTACCCATTTCACCAACCTTCTCGAAAGATTAGTTCTAGTGAACAGATGCTATAGAAGATCACTTTTCACAATGACATGAGTTTCAACATGAAGAAGATAATGCCACAACTTCTACGTCATAAAGATGAGAGAAAGACATTGTTTCTCCATGACATAATAATGAGTTTCATAATCAAGAAGAATACGACTAATGTATTAGACTAATCTTTCCTTACCAACATCATCATGTTGGGCCAACAAAGCTGCCAAAGCATGAGGTGATGTAGAGATATAAATAAAAAAGGGTCTATCCTGCATAACCGACATTAGGATAGGAGGATTGGCCAAATAGCTCTTGATTGAATCAATTTTTTTTTTTACTCATCATCCCATCGAAAGAAAAAAAATTTCTTCAACAAACATGTGAAGGGAAGGGTATAGTTAACCAACTGAGACAAAAATCTATGAATTTATTTAATCTTCCCCTACAAAATATGTAGTTGAGAGATGTTTCTAAGTGGAGGCATGTTAAAAATTGCATCAATATTATTTGTATCAAATTCAATTCCATGATGAGAAACAATAAATCCTAAAAGTTTTCCTACACCAATGCTGAAGACACACTTAAGAGTATTTATTCTAATCTTATAGAGTTGAAGGCTTTCAAAAATAAGATAAAGATTTTCTATGTGATCTTGATGAGTTATAGACTTAGCCAAGATATCATCAACGCAATCTAGAATTTTATGAATAAATTCATGAAAGATAAGGATCATAGCCCATTGGTAAGTTGATCTTGCATTATTTAAACCAAATAGCATGACCACATAATAGAAAATACCCCAAGAAGTAATGAATATTGTCTTATACAAATCCTCTGGGTTAATACAAATTTGATTATAGCCTGAGAAGCCATCCATGAACAATAACAAGGCGTGGCCTACAGTCGAGTTTACAATCATATCAATATTAGCTAACAAAAAATCATCCTTAAGAGAAGCCTTATCGAGACCAAGAAAGTCAATGTAAATATGAATATGACCATTAGGTTTGCTGATGACAACAATATTTGATATCCAAGATGTATAGTCAATAGGACAAATAAAGCCTGATTTTAAGAACTTCTTTATCATGGTCTTAACTAACAATGTAACCTTGGGATTCATCTTTCAGATATTTTGTTTGATAGGATTAGCATTGAGACATAGAATGATATTATGAACCACTACAGACTAATCAATACTAGGCATGTCCTCCTATGACCAAGAAAAAATATCAGGATGAAAATGTAAAAAATCAGAATGTTGCTTAGATTATTTTGAAGAAAGAAACTTTCTAATCTTAATCACTTTTTCAAAAGATTTTGGATCCATGAAAATATTAGTAGTATCCCATTTTAGGAGAGTTTTATGGTCTTCAAGATGGGGAATAGGAACATCATCATCCATATTCGATAAAGGGGCCTCCTCATCCATACCCAAAATGAATTCTCCAAAGTACACTTGTTTATGCAAGTGATACGAGAATATTCATTTATGATGATAAGGAGGAAAGTGAGAGTAGACACCTAAGATCTCTTCTAGCACTTCCCTCAAGCAGAAAACATCTAGAGGAACTTCATTAGATTCTACTTTATTCTCAATCAGTTTGAGATGAACTAGATTAAGAGATTTGATGGAAATCTTGTTGATAATCCACCATGATTTCTACCTAGACTATTCAAGAGAGCAACCATACCCTAAGTTACGCTTATGAGGTATAAATTATGTAGGGATTTGAATAACTTGTTCATTACACCCACAACCCTTACCCCCATAACCATATGTAGAAACTAGTTTATAACCAGTGCCTAACGTGTTTGTAAATCCTGAGAGGGAGGCAGATCAACATAGAGAGAGTTGTTCCACTAGTGAGTGTCATACACATCTACAAAATCACAATAATCCTTCTTGATAGGACTAAAAACATTAGCCTCCTTATCAAAAGCATGATTATCATCCTCAGTAGGGGTACAATCATTTTCCTTGATAGGATCTTGATTGCTTTTCTTGACGGGAGGACAACTAGCCTTCCTAACAGAGGTGTATGAAACTATTGGAAGGTCAATGTGAATAGGGTCGACCTTGTATTCTCTAATGAAGAAGTAAAAAAATCCAAGGAACCCCAATCATAACCAAGACATGCATTTGATTCAAAAGAAGAGGGGGAAGACTTATGATTCTTCATTTTGGGTTGATCTTCTTTGGGGATGTCCATCTATGGAGCAGCCTTTGAAATAGGCACTACTAAAGAGAATGTAAATGCATCAAAATATAACAATGTAATATAATTTTGAAGAGTAAAAACAACTAAGGCTTGACTAGAAGCTGCTATCTCATAAGGTGAACAACATCAGGATCAACCTTGATTGTAATTACTTCATTATTAGAAATACACTTTATACAACAGTGCAAGGTAGAATTCATAGCTCCCAAAGTATGAATCCAAGGTCTTCCCAAGAGAATATTGTAAGGTAAAGGACTAGACATTACATAAAGTAGGGTGAGTATGGTAATAGGTCCCAACCTCAAAGGAAAGATTATCATGCCTAGGGCTTGACGACCATTGTTATCAAATTCATGAATATATAGAGAAGTAGCTAAAGAAGAAGAATCAATTTTAATCTTAGGTAATAAGTCTATTCTACTTACATTGAGAGCCGAACCAGTGTCAACAATAGCATACCTAATACCAATATTATTAATGTTACCTATAATCATCAAAAGATTCACTTGCTTTTGTACTTTTGAGGATGGGAGTTCCTACGGATAGAACGTAATATTTAGTGAATCCACATGAATATGACCTATAAATGCATTAACATCTATTGGCCTAATAGAAGAAGGAAAGAAGATATTTTGCAAGGCTTCCTAGAGCATACCTTGATAAATCAGAGCAGAATGAAGCAAATCCCATAGTGAGATCTTGGCCGGAGTAACATGAAGTTGCTCGACAAGATCATAATCACTGGGTGCTTTAGCTATAGGTTTAGGTGTGAAAGGAAGACTTGATTGAGAAGGTGGTAAATAAGTAGGAACATAAGACAATTGATTCAAATTATTTTGATTTCTTCTAGTGTTATATGTATGCCCTATGACATTATAAGAATCCATAGCTTTTAAGAATCTCATGTAAAGGTTCGATGAGTCCTTAGAGACTGGAACCTTGATGAGTCCTTAGAGATTGGAACCCCACGAATAGAATGAATCCTCTTAGGAGAGGGACTAGTTGGAGTTAAGTAAATGACATGTCTCTTAGGATTATGAGGAGCCACAAAGACAACCACTACATTCACAAACTCCTTGAATTACGAAGAGGAAGTAGATGGTTGTGATGATGAAGTTTGTTCGAGGGATCTACGGACAGGAGAAGATGCCTCTAAGAAATTATCCAGGGAATCATATAGCATATCAAAATATTCCTTAGAAAAATCTTTATCATAAACATTGAAACATTATAGAAAAAGATCCGACATGGTTCACATCAGGTTCACCAAAAATTTGGAGGGGATTTTCTACTCCCAAGTCCCAAGATGAATAGGGTCTAAAGGGAGAAAATTATCCTCGGTCACCTCAAGACTAACTGAAAGGATTAAGATGAAAGAGATTGCAAAAACATATTTAAAATAAAGTTTCTGAAATGATCACAGTTAAAGGACCTTAGGGATCGAAAGAGCATATTGTAGAAATTTCTGTGACAAGAGGATAAGCTCTGAACCAAAGGATGTTTACATGGGAGTGGGATGACAACGTGATGCACTATCATCTCAAGGATGCACTGGAATATCATATGACAAAGAACTAAACCTTTTGCATAAAACTCAAGGAATCTACTAACTATTTAGAATTTCTAAGGTTTGTTTAATCTACTAACTTGAAAAAGACAATAATAAGAATAAATGACAAGGAGGACAATGTATTAACTTACAAGAGGTCCTATGCTTCAAAGCCTCATGCGAAGCTTCACACGAGCAACCTGAACACAAGGTAAATGAGGAAGAATGCTGGGGCTCCTCAGTCAAACCACTACTTTGGTGTTCCCACCTCCACGAATAGCCAAATAGATAGAGAGAATAAAAGAAAAAAAGTAAACTAGACACAAGAGTGATAAAAGTAAACCCTACGATGGAGGATAAATCATATCATGAAATAGACATAAGAGTGATAAAAGCAAACCCCTCTATGGAGGAGAACCCTATCACGAAATAGAGACACAATAAACATTCTATCAAACAGATAAGAGAGAAAGAGAGCAATACCAATAGTTTGTGGCTCCTTCTTGGCTTGATAGATGTGATGTTGAGTGCTTGCAAGAGAGCTTTGGCTGTTGGTAAGACTTTGATCTGGAAGAGCTTCACTGTACAATCGTGATGTAGAAGAGAAAAGCAAGTTGAAGTGAGAGAGAGTGAGAATGCTTGGAAATGAGAGTGAAAAGGAGAGTTTTTTAAAGTTGCATGGGAAAGAAGAGCCTTTACACTCATAATCTTGTGACAATGACAACAAGAAGAGACTTCAAATATTCCTCATTTGTAAAGCTTGGGGACACTAGTGTGTCACACATGCATTTGCATGTGCGCAAGAATCCAACTCATAATTTTATAAGAAATGAGGTGGAAGAGTGCTGCCACTTCATCATTGCTCTTTATGGAGTTGAATTGAAAAAATTATGAATCATAAGGTTCTTGTCAAAAATGCATTTAGGTGCCATAAATGTGGGGAGGGGGAGAGTGTGCAAATATGAAATTCACGTGGTGCAGTTCTACGACATTACAATGAGATATTTTTATTTATAAATGGGTAGCTAATTAGGACTCATTGCAAGGATCCATATTTCCTTTTATCTTGTGTGTATAACCTCCCTGAGTTGTACTTATGTGGGGTGTCAGTGTGAAATTATATTTATTTTATCGTAAGTTAATTAGGGAGTCATTATTTAGGGATTTAGTTTTCTTTTATTAGTTGTCCATCTTCTCACTTAAAATAAGATTGATTTTATATTTTTCTTTTTATGTGAAATTTATTTTTATTGTACTTAATTCTCTTGAGTTGAATTTGATTATATCTCTATCCTCTTCTATTCTTTACTCTATTATAGAAATTCTCATTTCTAACATAAAGTTTCTTGCTAACTTTACTTGAACAAGAAATACACCTTAAAAAGAGGACTTTTAAATTCTCCTCCCAATTTATATATCCTTATAAAACACATGGGTTTAAGCTAGCACTTGGTGATGAAAAAGGAGATAGATTCACTAACAAAAATAAAGAAAATACTATCTACTTTTGATTTCCAAGATCCCATTGTGATGTGAGGAAAGAGAATATATTGGAATAACCTTTTAGAGAAATAAAAAGTGAATAAAGGGATGATTTTGATCCCCAAGATCACCTAGTAGTGCGAGGGGAGAGAATACCCACTCTTGTAAGTGCAAACACAATAAAAAGAAAGAAAGCTTTGACTTTCAAATTTAAATAAAAATTAAAAAGCCAACCTTCAACCAATGAAACCTAAATGTAAACTATTACTTTTTTGAATATTTTGGTTTTCTCATGAAACTCACTAAATTTAAGATTATTAACTACAAGAAACAATCCCTACAAGGTTAGACATAATGACCTAGTTTATTATAAAGTACACACAAATGAGAATAGGATAAAACTTTTTTCACAAAATGCCTCAAAGAAAGGCTTAAAAAAATGTAAATGGTGACATAAATCTTGATCCTATAATCTTGGTCAACATTATTTGTTTGTGGGATAAAAAGGAAGAACAAATTGGTTATAAATATCCATAAATGCATAATTTAAGATAGATTTTATTGGATTCTATAGTTGAAAATACTCTAATAAACATGTATTATTTTTTGGAGCATTTAAAAACTCAGAAAAATACTTATCAACCATGAATCATTTCATGCAAGAAATTGAAGCATCATGGATGAAAATAAACAACATATATGAATGAAATAAATTTATTCTTTGGGTATTAGACATGTTTGACAGGTGCAAATAGCTAGTTGAAGCCAAATTTTTTCACTATTTTGAATATTCTACATGCTTAGGTTAGAAAAGAGCTAATTTTTGGGTATGAACTCCTAAAAAGTGAAAAAGGTAGGTTTTACTGAGATTTTATAGCCAATAATACTCTAGAAGACTTCTAGGAAACATGTGGAAGACAATGAAGGACACAACTTGCTATTTGTCAAAATACTTCAAAGATATGTACATTAACAACAGAGGAAATGAATTTTTTATAAAAAATACTTCAAAGAAATATTTTTTGGTTAGAAAATAGCACAAGGTCATGATCAATATGATAAATGTTTTTAAATAAAGTTTCAAATAAAAATATTGTCAAACATTGACACAAAAAATAGTTTTGTAGAACCATTATAATTCTAAGTTCAATGTCAATATGGACATTACTGGGACAACCATGATAGATATTCATTTGCTAATTGTTATATGCATAATTGATATATCATTATTATACAATTAAATATAAGGAGATTCACTTGATATTTTTTTAAGGATAGTCCTTGAGTAAGAAAATTAGCTCCTTTATACTAGTAGGAATAAGCATACCATGCCAAGAAGATAAATATAGAATATTTGGCATACCAAAAATGTGTGTAGTAAAATATAAATTAAAATAATAGAAGAATACATAAATAATGCTCTTATTCTACACTTAGCTACACCTCAATTAGAGAAAAGTGAATATAAAATAAATAATGGAATAATGTTGAAACTCTCCCACCAAAACCCTCTTTATGCAATGGATGTCCTCAAGATTTGGTGATATAGAGGATGGATGTAGTTGCTCAAAATTCTAGCAATGTGCTCTTGATTTGCATCCAATTCCCACACTTTACATTACTAGAGGGATAGGAGATTTTTAATGAATGGAGGGTTGAGATTGATTTAGAATGAATGTATAGGATTTAATGAGAAGAAATTTAAATTTAAATTTGAGAGGGAGGAGAATTTAAATGCTGGTAGTTAATGTATGGAAGGTTAGGATTGATTAGTGAAAAGAAGAAAATTGGTGGGGGATTTCTTTCACTTCTAGGGTTTTGGGCCTAAAAGGAGAAAGACCAATTTTCTAACCTTTCACTCTAGAACAAACCCTTGAGACTTCAATGCAAAAGAGATTGAAATATGGAAAAGGGAAGGTTCTAGGGATTCAATGATAGCTAATGAGGGGTTCACCACCAAGTGTAAACTTGGAAAAGATAATATTTTGGAAAACATAGTGTGAAATTAAGATGAATGCAAAATGACCTAGAAGATGTTGTAAAACACAATGTGATATGCAATCAAATGCTAAATGACCTAAGAAGATAAAAAAATGCAGTAAAAAGATATAAGACTAGAAGTGTGCACCTGGAAAATTGGAGAAGGTAGAATGGAGGTCTAGATCACTGAAAATTTTATTGTTGAAGCTGACTAGGACTCATACACCAAGTTGGGTGAATCAGTCCAATTTCTGAGAAAATGCACTAGAACAAGTTTCAACCAAAAGGGTATCCAAATCTGCAAAAATATTTTTCAGACCTATACAGTGGGACTCATTCGTTAATAGTGGTGAATCAGTCCACTTCTACTTTTCTAGAAATTCTGGAGTGGATTATGTGCCTCTCGGTTTGCTCTGCTCTTTTTGACTGGTTTCTAGATCCGAAACTGCAAAATACCACTTGTAGGTCTTCTCCAAGCTTCTCCAAGGCTTGATGACAACTTTTACAACTTTTAGAGACTAGCTTGACAACTTTTCTCCACCTTTGCTTCTTGGAAAATTTGTAAACTAGTTTTGCAAATCACATACAAGAAGAGGGAAAAATGTTGTGGGGGTTAGTGAATAGGGGTTTGCCTTGGTCAAACCCCTTGTTGGTAATTAAACCTTGAAATAGAATGAAATATGGAAAGAGAATGGTGAATGAACAAAAGACAATGTTGCAACTCACCAAACCCTTAAAATGCTACAAACATATAAGTGATGGCTCCAATGGATGTGGTTCTTGAATCTTTCTTGATGTTGATAGATCTTGAATGCAATGCTTACTTGAATCACAAAACCCTAAACCATGATTGTTAGCTCTAAAACAACATGATGTAAGCAATATTTGACATGATGAATGACACTTGAACAATGATCTTGAATGCTTGATAATCTTCCCTTGAAATTCCTTGAATTATCTTGTGAATGCTTAAATGCTCTTGTGAACTCACTAAGTGATCTCTTGAATGCTATGTGAGAATATGAGTGAAAGATTCTTGTATTTATACTTAATTATGCAAGAATTCCCGAAATTACAACACTATAAGCCAACATCAGATCTAGGAGAATAAAATCCCGCTAGAAATTTGATTTAAATTTGAATTTTGGTCACACGGGACTCATTTGCCCAAGGTGGCTAATGGGTCCCATCACACATAATGTATGGGACCAAAAATCAAAAGTGTCTAGAAATGTGTGAAACCTGCATCGGGGCCAAAAAGACCTAGGTGGGACTCATTTGCCCAAGGTGTTGAATGAATCCCATACACTAAATCTGGGTCACACAAGCCAAGAACACTTGAATTATGATTGGTTACTGATTAGTGTCGGGATTATCCTCGAAAAGATGCAATAAATGAGGCTTGTGGATGCAAAATAGGGCCAATTAAAGTATAAGAAAGCCAAATTATTAATGAAAATCCTAGAGGAATGTGAAAGTGTGTTATGCAACACTTTACAACACTCCAAATAAGGCAAGGTTAATGTTGATTATGATTAAAATTATGTTTATTATACTTAGTTAATTGATAAAACCCTAGAAAAGTGTGAAAGTGTGTTATAACACTTCACAACACTTTTGCAAGGAACCATTAAATTCCATTAGTTCACAAGGGCCCAAGACCTAATGTGAATGTGTTATCCACATTACAACACTAAATCAATGCAACATTAATCCAAAATCCACAAGGAGGAACCAAATGAGTGCAAAAATGTCAAGGGACCCATTTTTCGACACTACAATTAGATTAAGTGGACTGTTGAGATTAAAATTGGATACAATTTTAGATAGAAGATATATTGAAAATGAATGGATAGGATTTATAATCAATTTTTTAGATTAAAATTAATTTTAAATTGATTGGTAGTTGGGATTGGATGGCTAGGATTAAATTTTGATTACATTTGAGTATTTTTAGGAATTTTAAGTTAAGCAAATATATGTAAAGGGATAAATAATTTATTTTTTAAATGAAGAGGGGATTAGTTTGGTTAATTAAATAAAATTAATTATTTAATTAACTAATGTTAGTGTACCATAGGAAAATGTAACCCATTTTATTTTCTCACTTGTTTGGGCCCTCCTTATTTAAAATTAGACTTAATAATGCATTAATTTATTGTTGTTAAATGTAGCTATTTAAATTTACACAATAATTAATGCCTAAACATAACACTTCACATTGAGCAATGTGTGTCCTATGTTTATGGACCTGAGACACATTCGGCCATGGGCGATTGGGTCCTTCCTAAACCTTAGGACCTAAATTTAATTTATATTTTTGGTGGTATTTTAACATTTTCAAATTCATAATTCAATGTCAGCTTGTGATATTTGAATTTTGGGAAATTAAGGATACATACCTATAAATACAAGGTTATTTAATCAAATCAAACTCTAAGAACCTAGAAATTTTATGAGATTTACAAGAGATTTTCAAGAGAAATCAAAGTTATTCAATAGTCGATATACTAGAGTTTTATTGCAACATTCAAGATCCATTCATCATGCCAAAGTCTTCTTGCATCATGCATATTTTTGGAGCTAACATTATGATGTAGGTTTCATGATCAAGTCAAGCATTCAAAGTATCATTTCAAGAAAGACTCAAGTGTCAAGATCCACATCCATTTTAGAAATTTCATGCAAGTCATGCAAACCTCCTAAGATATCCATTATTAAGGTTTCATTCAAGGGTTTGTTGATTGGTAACATAGCTTTGTTCATTCTTCATTCCCTCTTTCATGTTTCATTTCGATTCAAGGTTTGATTACCAAAATGAGGTTTGACCAAAGTAAACCCCTATTCACCCAAAACATATTCACCCAAAACAAACATTTTCTCTCTCTTGCATGTGTGATTGTAGATTTGAGTTGAAGAAGAATCGAAGAACATTTAAAGTGCAATATTTACAAATTTGCAAAAGTTGTCAAAATTATCATCATCTCACAGAAACTAAGATCCCAAAGTCATTTCTGACATTTCAACTGTGAAACCTAGGTAAATTGGAAGATTTATATTTACATCAGAGGCTTCTAAAAGCTATAGAAAAACCCTGCACTTGGAACCGTTTTCCCATGGTCGAATGAGGCTTAGATCAGCTTCTGAAAAGCACTTTTGGAGACTGGTACACAATTTTCTGTAAGGATTGTAAAACCTACTTACTAGTATTAACCTTCGATAAGCAAATCAATTCCCAAAATAATTAAATATTACAAGATGGTTATTAAATGGTGCTAAAAATAAATAATTAAATAACTTTATCATTATTTCAAAAGGAATTTCATACATTAATGAGTTAATATGTATGTCAACACAAGGCCGTGCCTTTACATAATCTAGCCATGTAGGCTTACACAAAGATAATGCAGTACACATAAATTCAAATATTGTAATGCAAATTAAGGAAACAACAAGATCATAAATGCATCCACAAAAGAACCATAACATAGTGATTTTCATGAGTGGAAAACCCTCATAGGGATGAAAAACCACTCGTAAAAATTCCTCACTGGATTAATGAAATGCCTCACTGGCTATAGAATTCCCCACTAGCAAAGCCTCACTAGAAATGGTCATACTGTCTCTTTGACATATGACCATTTACAATTTCATTACACATTTCTAAATAATAAAGAAATCAACTACAAAGGATCACTCTATTTCTCTACATATCATTTATCTAGAATTAGAATTTTTAGGATATAAATATGTCAGGTAATAACCCCACTATTTTGCGTCCAGTTTACAAGATATTCATTTCAAAATTATGATTTACAACTTCAAAAAGATACGTCTCTATAAAGCATAAAACCAGAAACAGTAACAAGTCATTGTTTATGTAATAAACAATAATAGATGTAATGTGGCCATTTGTACCTCTCAACTTGTTCACATAATTTTCTATTCGAGTCACTACCATGACTATATTTTATCACCTTCTAATTTTCATTTTAACTCATAAATGGCTAACACAAAAAACACAAAACAACCCCTATAATGTCAATAAGACAGCTTACAAACATGATTCAAACACGTCTTAGTCTGAGAGTCAATGTCTTTGGCATACTATCATTTTGATATGAAGATGAACATATGCAATATTTCAATGTCTACATATAGATCTATATATCTATTTATACATATGTGTATATAAATATACAATTACATGGATATACATATATAACATGTTAAAATACAGATGCATACATATATACAAATGCTTCTATCTTTACCTTTTATAAGTGAGAAAATGTATAAAAACTCGCAGTGGATATGCATATAGACACACACATGCTTGTATATCCTTGTGTATGTGGAAACATGTGTTATTGAAATAATGTTAATAATAATCCTATGATAGGCTATACAATGAAGTAGTAGAACACTAAATTTGTGCAACTAAATGATACATTTTGATAAGCTCTATAGTATGAAGGTTAAAAGTTTTCATCATCATCTATACAGATAAAGATAATTGGGTATAGATGTGTATTATAAATGGACAAATAATTAAATTTGGGTGCTTTGAAGCACTTTCCATCACAGTAAAATACAAAATGCATTCTAACAAGCCATCATAAATAAGATATTTTCAAATCACTTTGCAAAACGATCATCTACATTCCATTCAAGCCATATTAAAGCAAAGATGTCCTACATTTAAGTACTCATGATAATGGGTGCTGTCATAATAGTGGTTTACAATTCCTGAGAGGAACGAATTTTAGCTGAAATCACATATTTTTAGAAAATATAATGATCTAAGCCTTAAAAATTTTCATTTTAAGGATTCCAATTGAAGAGGGTTTGATCAAATCACCTTAGATCAAACCCCCTTGGATAGAACCTCGCTAGTTTAAACCATACCTATAAATGCATCTCCTTTACACCTATCAAAATGCTGATAAAAAATCACTTTTGATTTAGATTTTGGGGGATCAAATGAATTCATATAAAATTTATTTCAAATGATTATGGTATTCCTCAGAACAAGCTATCCAATCAATATAATTTTAATATGTTTTGGTTTTGTTATGTATTTGTTTTTTAAGTTTTATTAAACATAGGTTTTTCATTGAAAATGAATATCTTTGTTCTTCACATGTGGAAAAATAGAAGATTATAAAAAAAAATTTAAAAATATGAGTGCACTAGATATTGAAGTCCTTGATCCAACAAAAAAAATTAAATTAAATTTTGACATATACAAAAAAAGTTACGCGTTATACAGTCACGTTGTGTCTGAATTGTAATTCATTTGAATTTGAAACTTGATTAAGGAAAAAATATTTAATAAAAAACTATCTAACCAAGTGGAAGCACTAGATATCAGAGTTAAAAATTTAAATTTGAAAGAATTAGAATTTTATCCTTCATGGAAAAAAAGTTATGCGTTATGTGGTGTCACTTTTAAAATGTTGTTTTCTGAAAAATTTTATTTTCGTGGGAGATGGAAAAGAAGTGCAATTTGATTCCAAAATTTTGAAAAAATATTTTTAGAATCTACAAACAAAATTTGATGAGACTCTAGTTTGCACCATCTTCAAATTCCTCACTATTTAGCCGCTATAGGTGCCCGAATGTGAAGATTTAGTTAAAAATAATAATTTCAGTGTCCAGTTAGACCAAAAATTGTAAACCAGTATTATGGGATCACCCTAATTGAAAGAAATATGCAGTTAGTAGAAAAGGATTATATCTATTACATTCCTCATGTATCAACCACTACAAAACTTGTCTATGCTCCAAATGTCGAATCCCAGCCTAGATGCCAATCTGCCTCCTAAACACCCATATCATTCAAATTGAAAACCATGATCGAAAAAAGATCGACACACCAACTAATCTAAATTATTACGACTATTTTTTCCCCAATTGATCTGTGGGATTTCAAATGCCCAAATGGGAATAGGTTAAAGTAATCACAAAGAACATATTTTTTAATCAAATTCAGCACTGAAAAAGGCCTTGGTATTCATGTATGTAAAATTTAGAAACATAAACAAGGCACATAAATATTTGACAAAGTGGCCTCATGGCCCTGGTAGACATATGCAAAATGTGGAAACATAGCAAGGTGTGTGAACTATTTGACAGAATGGCCTCAAGCGATGTCATCTCATGGAACATAATGATTGCATGACATGTACAAAATGGATTTGTCGAAAAGGATTAGAAACTTTTACGCAAATGCAAATGGCAAGAGTAAAGCCAAAAACTGTGACCTTTGACAACATCCTCGTTGCCTACACTAGAGTGCGATATTTGGAACTCTAGAAAATCTCTTTAAAAATAATAGCAATGACCTATTTGTAGATACAAATACAATTGCACTTAAAACAATGAAAATCTTTATGTAATTCCAACACGCCAATAATCTATGCCATTCTATAAGATGAGAAATATCCACCTTATACAAATGTAGACAGGAAATGACAAGGATTTATAATTTTAGTCCACCTTTCAAAGATCTCGAAAAGAAAAGGATGGTATAAATCATTTGAAAAAGACAAATATTGGATCTTAAAAAGAAGCCGGTTCCTTCCAAAACCTTCATTTCAACACAATGGATTGTGGAAGTATCAAAGAACTAGGAGAGAGAGAGAATTAGAAAAAAGAAACAAAAATAATCAATTTTCTATGTCCCATCACGTGGATGAATGATATTCATGATTTGGCAATTTAACATTTGAAAAATTCTTAAGATGTATTCATTGCTACAAATCCCTTTCTCAATTTCCAAAAGAGAAAAGAATGGGGAAGACGAAAGGAAATGGGAGAAAAAGCAAGCTTACAATAATGGCTTCAATTACTAAATCAAATACATTGATTTCATTCAGCAACACAGTCTCAAACAATAAGGATTTGATAAAAGAAAATCTGTATAAAAAGCTCTATGATGATTGAATCCCTCCCAATCCACTCTTCTTCTCGTTTCCCTAATGCTTTCCTTGCCCAAATCTGCAAACTTCTCCTCTACTCTTGTTTTCTCATATTGAATATTTTGTGAACGAATCTTGTGTGTCCCTTATTTTTTAGAATGAAAAATGGTGAATCATAAAAATTCTATCTTGTGAGAATGGGGGTTCCTTCTATTTTATTATTTTTCTTTTTCTATTTTTATTTTTTCTTTGTTTTTTGTGTTTTATTTTCTAAATTTAAGTTCTTTTTCTATTTTTCCATTTGTTTTTATCTCTATGTTTTATTTTCCAAATCTTGCTTTCTTTTCTAAGTTTATCTCATATTTATCTAATAAAACTAATATTAAATAAAAAATTTGATTTATATTAACTTGCATCATATTTATCTTTAAAACAATAATATTAATTCTAATTTTGAATAAAATCAATAAATAATTGAAACTATTTTTATTTCCTCTAAGATAAATTAAGATTAACTAACATTTAATTAAATAAGAAACTATAACAATAATCTTCCATATTAAATAAAATAAGACATAATCATAACTAAATTATGTAAATGAAACTATATGATTTCCTAAGTGTGTGTGTAGATTCTTTCACCATGGTTGCGTACAAATGACTAGACACCCCCTCCTGATGACACACTCTCTCTACCGAGAGTATATTCTTGTATGCACATGAGTCAAAGTTTGGTCAACAATCATTAACATAGTAATATTGAATTATAAATTAATTATTGAAAAAATAGGGGTCGTGACAGTTTCTGCCCCTCTCAGATCTGCAACTTGTTTTCTGGTTCTGTTAGGGTTCTGTTAGTATTGAGTTTGATATTGTTGTTTCAAATGTTAGATTTCATTTTGGTGTTGATTTTCTATTTTTATTTTTTCTCCCCAAAGTGCTATTTGACCTTGACCCTCATCTTTCAGCCATAAGGAAATCTAAAGATTCTCACTTTGACTAGATTCACCTAAGGGTTGATAATCATTTCATCGTGTGGATCTCATTTCCTAATGAAATAGAGAAAAATAGGTTCCTTATCATACTTAACCCCCTTCTTGATAACACCTATTTTTTGTCATTTTATTTTGGTGAACCCAACTTATTTTGAGCATCACATCTTGTTGATTTGGAGTCCATTTTCAATCCTAGATCTAGGTTTTTCATTCATTTACATTGAATTGCATTTATTTGCATCTCATTTAGGGTTGTTTACTTGCATTAGTTTGCATCTTGTTATGGTTTTAGGTTTGCATTTTTGTATTCTTCAAAATCTAGAAAAGTCAAAATTATCAATCATTTTGCATAGTGTTTACATAACATTGCATCATCATTCATTTACATTACACAATTGAATCAAAATTTCATCTCAAATTAGGTCTTTTTACTTGACATTTAGCACTTTTTTGCACTTGCATTTATACCTCATTTACAAAATTTTTACACTGTAACTCATTGTCTGAAACCATAATCTAAAAATCATAAAAATCATCTCAAAAACTTGCAAATTAATTTTTAAAAACCCTGAAGTGAGACCCATTGGGCGAATGAGTCCCTGATCAGAGATTTTCCTAAAATTTCTAGCATTAAAATTACTAATTCTACCTTCTCTGTTTCTATATTCAGTTTGCTGTTTTAGTTTTCCACATTTTTGTTATCTAAAATTGATCATATTAAGCATAATTTTTTTAATTTTAGTGCATTGTTTGAATTCAAAATTACATCTAAATTACATCATTTTCAAGTTTTGCATAGCATAATTATAAAATTATCTTGTTTGAAATCTTAAAATTGCTTATTACATTGCACTTTACATTCTAGGGTATTCATTACATCTCACCTCTTATCCATTTTGGGTGCACCTTGAGTTTGTGAAACTTGTATGAGCTTCACAACTTGGTGTCCTATTTCCAATATCGTCATGATACATAGTTCGAGACTCATGTCATCCCGCAATACATCACTCGCTGTGGATCTTGGGTTTTCTAACTCTTTCACTCATAGTGTTGACACTAGTCAACCCACTATGGATCCTACCCTTAACACTTCATTTCCCATGACTTCCCTACCTACACCTAATGTGACTAATGTTGATATAATGATTGCTAATTTCCCTCATGAGAACCTTAGAAAAAATGGATGAAGAGTTAGAGAAATTGCAAAACTTTATAAGTTTTGAACCCATTGCCACTCATGCAGGTCCTATGATACAAAAAATAAGAGATTTAATTAAAACTAAATAAGGAATAAAAATTGTGCTTAGGCTTAATCACTTCTTGAAACATCACATAAGAGATAAAGAGAGTAATACTATGAATCATTTGGTCAAATTCATCGAAGTTCAACCTTGTAAGGGCCTAACTAAGATGCCACTTGACATAGTTTACTCACAACATGACATAGTCAAACATGCACCCGATGGTCCTCTTTACATAGCTGGAAGAATCAATGACAAGCCTTACTAATGGGATCTTAATTGATCCTGTTTGTGTAGAGAATGTAATCACTGAAGAATTCTTATTTGTGCATGAAATTTACTAAGATACTTATGAAAAATTGAAAGCATGGATCAAAACGCATAATGGATTTGCTTGCCCAATGATAGGTTCAATAACTCTTCCTATGAAAGTTGGACCAAAACAATTACATGTCTCATTTTCCATTGATCATCCCGTCATTAGACCAATTTCGTGTGAAGTTAGGCTATCCATGGCTTCGCTCCATGAATACCATCCTGTCGGTTGTACTGTAGTGTAGAAAAATGTATCCTTTACATTTTAACACTTGTTTGAGCCCTCCCTGCTAAAACTTGGCTTCTTTATGCCTTATTTGGTCCTATTTTGCATCCACAAGCCTTATTTAAGGCATCTTTCTAAGGATAATCTCAACACTTAACTAATGACCAATCATAATTTAATGATTTTGGGTTGTGTGTTCTAGATTTAGTGATCTGGAACTCATACGCCACCTTGGGCGTATGGGTCCCACCTAAGTGTTGGGGCTTGATCTTGAATTTGGCATAGAACTTAACATTTCTTGAAATTTATGTCCCAAGCCTAGGCTATTGGGACTCATACACCCCAACTGGCGTATGAGTTTTGCTTTAGCTTGGACCTATTTTGAATTCAATTCTTGGCAGGATTTTATTCTTCTAGATATGATGTCGGCTTGTAGTGTTGTAATTTTGGGAAAATTGGCATAAACAAGTATAAATACAAGGTTATTTCACATAATTTCTCTTAGCAATTTTCATGATCAAGTATCCTAGCAAGTTTATGAGATCAAGAGCATTCAAGAACTGATTATCAAGCATTTTGGAGCTATATTCAAGATTCAAGCATCATGTCAAAGTCATTATGCATCATGTGTGTTTTTGAGCTAACATTTGTGATGTAGGTTTTCATGATTCAAGCAAGCATTCAAGTCAAGATCCATAACATTCAATCAAGAGTCAAGATCTACATTCATGCTAGCCTTTTCATAAAAGTTTGTAGCTTTTGTTACAAGGGTTGGGTGAGTTGCAACATTACATATTGGTCATTCATCATTCCTTCATTCTATTTCATCTCATTTCAAGGTTTGATTACCAAAATAGGGTTTGACCAAGGCAAACCCTTATCCACTAACAAATCAACATTTTTTTCTCTCTACATGTGTGATTACAGATCCAGGTGTTTTGAGCTGGAAGATCCTTCAAAGACTAAGTTGCAAGATTGAAGAAAGTTGTCAAGAATTTGTTATCTTCACAGAAATTCACCTACAAACCAGAATTCAAGCTTTTAGACTCAAAGACTGGGAGGGAGAGAAGCTACAGAAGATCACTAGAGGATACTAGATTTTTAGAAAATCCCTAATACTAGGACTAAATTGCCACCTTAGGCGTATGAGTCCTAGTATGCCACTTTTCATTCATTTTCTGTAGATTTTATTTTACCAGTTGCAAATTCCAGATTCAACCTAAAACCCTAAAATGGGACTAAATCACCTAGCCTGGTGTATGAGTCCCAGTTCACATCAAAATTCATAATTCGAGATTGCAGACCTTATTTCCTAGGTATCTCCAGTCTTCCAGGTACTTCTCTTTTTATTCATAGTTTGTTATTCTAATTTTAAGTTTCATTTCCTAAGTTACATAACTAGATTTGCATATTACATTCATCTCTTTCTTTCTAAGAATTTACTTAGTGGTGAACCCCCTTGTTAATCACACCCAAGGAGACCTTGTAGCAACCCATTCTCTCAATTGAATCATTAGATTGATATCTCTAGGGTTTCCTTGAATGAACTAAGAGTGAAATAGGAAGAGGATCCCCCCTCCTTTTGTGTGTTCCATCTCCTAAAAGGTGGAGCACCTGATCCAGTGGATATTGATAAGTAGGAGGTATTTTTTAGTGGATATTTTTAGTGAAAATTGAAGTGTCTCCATTCTCTCTAGAATCTACACCATTAGAAAGATCTCAACATCCTGATTCCAACACAACTCGAACGAAGCAAAAAGGAGTCCGTTTGCACAAGTTATGGCCAGCCAAAGGCAGGGTCAAACTGGGATCAAAGGGCATCTAGAAGGCAAAAAAAATGACATCGTCAAAACTTGTCGAAGTTGGCATCATCATAGAGAGCTTGTCGCAAGCTTTCCAATGCAACTCGTTTCATCGAAATCCGACATCGTAGGCGCAAGATATCGTCAGTCAAAGTTCGTGCAAGGAATGTTGACTTTTGACCATACGGAATGCTAATGTCATCATTCCTTACTATATGAACAGTGAAGTGGACCAGTCGGATTTTGACACGTGGCATCCATGTCAGTATTGTATGGACCAATCTCATAGTGACATGTGTCATCCGTATGTACAGTCATTGGCATAGTTAGCGTACAATCGACAACATAGTTGGCAGGACACGTCAGCATTTTAGTTGGCATCCACGTCAGCTTCATTGATGAATTAGGCTTCACCACGTGGCACCTCCTTGGCATGCCACGTGGCCTCTCTTTAATCCTCTGATGGTTTGGATGTTTTGTTTGTTAAAAAAGTTTGTTGGGGGATTTGAACCCCCAACCTATCTCCACCGAACTCAGCCGTTGCACCATATCTGCGAGCTTTACTATAAATAGAGGCTAGTTTTGTTTTGTTAAGGAACCGATGGGATTTTGAGATTTGAACGGGACCGTTGGGATTTGAACCCGGATGTTTGGGCTGCTAAAAATATGAGTGGCCGTTCGACCACTGACCACTGACTTCCTTTATACTAAATGTGGGATCGGTTTGTTTTGTTGTATGATGTAAAACCGAATGCCTTATTTTTAAAACCAACTCCCCTAAAATTATAAAACAATCAACTTTTTATAAAAGGGTAATCTCCTAAAATCAACAAAAGCCCGAGAGAAATATATTATTATAGGGCTTAAATAATTTTTAAGAGATTTTTATGTGTAAAATTGGGAGATGTAGTTGTGTTTAGGGGATATGGGGAATTTTGGTAAATTTTATGGTTTTCACCAAATTGGGTGAAACTTTTGTATAAAAAGGGAGAGAGTTAGGCTGTGTGAGACTCATAATTTTCAAGTGAAACAGGTGTCAGAGGATTCGAAAGAGGAGTTCTAGGAGATTTTTTGAGCCATTTTTGTACATCGGAGTATTGTCATGCTGCCGAAGTGCTCAAAGAAATGGTCTTGGTGCATTTGTAATTAATTTTGGAGAATAATCGGATCGGTCTCACTCTATTGGAGCGGACCCGGAGACGTAGTCACGTTTGTGGCAAACTCCATAATCAAACCCCTGTTTGCACTTTTTCTCTCCTTCTCTCTCACATTCTGACTCTCAATTCTGTTGGCTTCACTTTGTTATTTTCGTTACTTTAATTACTTCTATGAGTTAATTTGTTCCGATTAACTTGGATAAATCTTTGTAAAAGTTAAGCATTCAATTCTACAATTTAGTCTAGATCCGTATACAGATCAACACCCCTATTTCTTTTAGTTCATTTTGGTGAACCTAATCTTCAAACCATTTATTTCTGATATGGAGTGCATTTTAGTCCTATATCTAGCTTACATTAACTTTGTATTAAGTCTTGCATTAGTTAATTTGCATTTAGGGCTTCTAAACATTCCATTAGTGAAAGTGCATATAGGTTGCATTTTTGCATCTTGCATCATTGAATTTTATTTGAAATTTGTAATTACACATAGTCAAGAAAACATACAAGTTACTAGAAACATTAACATTCACTTAGAATTTGCTAAATTTAGTGTCAAAACCCTCATCTAGGACTCATTCACCCTTCTAGGAAATTTAGTCCTAGTACAGATTGTTTTACCCAATTTCTTGGAATTTTGTGTTGTGTTTTTTTCAATGTTTAAACCCTTCAAAAACCCTAATTGGGACTCATATGCCCCTCTGGGAAATTTAGTCCCGTATTAGGTCTTAATATGCATTTTACAACATTAAAAACCTTGTTTTTGTGCTTTTGTTTGTTGTTATTAGATTTCTATTTCAAATTACTAAGTTTCTATTGCATTCATTTCGTTAGATCTAACTTAATTTGGTTTCATTTCAAGTGCATTTGTAAACATAAGAATTGGAATTAAAGAATATCGTTTATCTTGTGTTCATTGCATTTATCTTGTATTCATTGATTGTCCCTTGCTTGAGCTTTACAACTTGGTGTCCTATTGCTAATACTATAGTGAGATGTAGTTCGAGACTCATGTCATCCCGTGATAGCACATTCATCGTGGATCTTGGGTTATCTATCTTTTTCACTCATAGTGTTGACACTAGTTCACTAGGTATGGACCATACCCTTAACAACTCTTTACCTTCAAGTAGCATGACAAGTTTTTGAAACTATGGTTGCTAGTATCCCTCAAGAATATATAATCCAAATCCATGAAGAGTTAGAAAACCTACAACATCAAGTGAGTACTGAAAACATTTCCAACAATGCTATCCCTACCATAGATAACGTACACCACATGATTGAAAGTGAACAAGGAATAGAACTTGCGTGTAACCTAGCTCATATTTTTGGAAAACATCTTACCTCAACCACTAGTTGTGTTCAACCTTTGGACAATGTCCAAAGTCAAGGAGGAACCCAAATTCCTCCTACAACCATTGCCTCTATTCCCACCTATACCAAACCTCAAGTTACCATAACGATGCAACCTACTTTTAATGTCTTTCCTACCTTGGCTATTTCCACTAGCAATCTTAGTACCTTTGTGGCATCTCACATCATATCTCCTACCACTTTACCTCCCATAAGCATTCCATTCACTTCCCCCTCAAACACATATACACCTCCACCATATTCACCTCCATCTCAAAATACAACCAATGACACCATCCTTAACCAACTTTTGCAAAATGTTTCATCCCTTCAATGACAAATTTCCACCATAAACCAAAATCAAAATGGCCAACCTTCATACTATGTTAAAATCAATCCCTTATCCTTGGAGATATTAAGAACACCAATATCATAAGGTATAGAAATTCCTAGGTTTGAGAAATATGGAGGAAAAGGAGACCCTTCTAACCATGTTTCCACTTATACTGCCTTATGTAGTGATTTCATCCTTGAGGATAAGCTCTTGGCTAAGCTTTTCCCTAGGTCCTTGAAAGATACCACTTTAGAACAATTTTCCTTGTTATTGAATAGCTCAGTTTGTTCATTCAGTGAACTTGTTGAGGCCTTAATTAACCATTTCCAAGTGCATATGACCACTAAGATAATTTTAGTTGATTTGATGAGATGTAAGAAAAAGGATGATTGAAAGGTTACTGACTTTATTTCACACTACCAAATGCTTTATTACCAAGTCGACATAAAGATTCTTGATCCTCACCTTCAACAAATATTCATTGAGAACTTGCAAACTAAGATACAAGATAATCTTGGAATGATGAAATTTCCTTCCTTTGTACACTTGTGTACTACCCTTCATGATTATCAAAACTCGGTTAGTAGTCGAGAAACAAAACCCACCTCTAGCTATCTTGAGAAGTTTGAATCTACAAATCAAAACAATTACCAACCTTTTAGGAAACATGATAAAGGATTCCTTCAACTAAACCCCCCTCCACCAACTCAACATGTTGATACCAAAGTGGCTGCTATAAAGAAGACAAGTCCTTTTACATTTGGGGATCTTGCTAGAGAATTTACTCCCTTACCCGATACCCTCCATAACACAATGTTACAACTCCTAGAACTGAAATTTATTTCCTTACCTCCCATAAGAACTCTCGATTCTAATAATCCTTTACCTTAGAACTTTAGATCAAATTCCTATTGTCATTATCATCGACAAAATGGACATGATACGAAACATTGTAAGCATCTCATGTAAGACCTCATTGATTTTAGTTGAATTCAAATTGGAGGTGTTAATGATCAAGGAAGTTAGTCTGTTTCCCCTCCTAACCAAAACTTGCAAATATTTACCAACCCCATGCCAAATCATAATATTTCATTTGTAAAATCTAGTGAAACTAAGAAGAATTATGTGATGAATGTTGACACGGATGATGACAACATAGATACTATTGAACAAGGTCCTATGGATAATGATAAACAAGATCTTATGGATGATATGGTTGCATTGATCAAAACACAACCTCATAAGGGCTGAACTAAAAAATCCTCAAGTGTCATTGTTTTCTCATCTAAAGATATAATTAGAAATGCACCTGATGGTCCTCTTTCTATAGCTGGACGAATCAATGACAAGCCCACTAATGGGATATTAATTGATACCATATGTGGAGAGAATGTGATCACTGAATAATTTTTACTTGTACATGAACTCTATCAAGAAACATATGATAAATTGAAATCATGGATAAAAATACATAATGGCTTTTCTTGCCCTATGATGGGATTGATCATCCTTCCTTTAAAAGTTAGACCGAAACAATTAGATGTCTCATTCTACATCATTCCGATGTCAGATCAATTTCATGTGAATCTTGGTTATCCATGGCTATGCTCCATGGAAGCCATCTCATCAGTTGTGCATAAATGTTTAAAGTTTCCCTTTGACAGTGAGATCTTTCCTATACACCATAGTGGCTTTAATCTTGTGTCTTCCCGTCGGAATTTTTCATTGGATTTCTTTTGGCCCGAACCTATGGAACTTATTAAACCTTGTGAGGAATTCATTTTCAAATCCTATCAAAATTTTAAGGTGAAATTCATAGCAAAACTATCCCTTAGAAACATGCCTCAACCCATGATTAAGCCTCCTATCCTTGAAAAAACTATGATAGAACCAAAGACCACCTCAATAACCAAGACCAACCTAAGATATATCCTTTTCCTATCTCCTACAAATGACCAAGAGACAACCAAAATAATCCCATCATGCCTTCTAAGATTTTTTTTTTTTACAAAGCTAAAGAGAAAGTGGTTGAATATACTCCAGTGGTTCCTTCTCTTCCTCCCATTAGGGAAGAAAAGTGACCTATGGTTGATAGACCCACTCCTACACAAACAAAAATTGAAAACCATACTAAAAGAAATAGAAATGCTAGAGAGCGTAGGTGTAGACATTGTGCTATTGCTCAAAGGTTAAATGAAGAAAAAAACAAAGAAAATCAACATCCAAACTTAAGTGAGGCAATACATGAGGAGTCTCCCTCTTTGCCACAACAAAAAGATCCTATATCGCAATCACAACAAGAGCTAAATCCTTCTTTGGACATTATCATTCGACCTCCTTGTGTCGTATAAAAATGGACCCTTGTCATTTTCATGGTACTTTAGGCCTTTCTTCATAATGCTTGGTCCATTTTTCTTTGATTTAATGTTGCAATGTGGCTTGAACATTCACATTAGGTCCTTAAAATTCAAATTATGGTGTCTTGTGAAGGTGTTGTGAACTATTGTAAAACATTTCTACACTTTTCTAGACTCTATTCATTACAATTCACCTAAAAATCACCTTTTCATCACTTATCAAGTCCTATTTTGAAGTGTTGTAAAGTCTTGTAACAAGATTTCATGCTTTTCTAGGCATAATTTCACTATTTACAACTTTCTTATGCTTTATTGACTCCTTTATTCCCTTATAAAGCTTAATTAAGTGTGTTTTTGAATGTAAACCCAAAAAATAACATTAAATTCAAGATAATTCCCGACACCCACTTTCAAGTCCAAGGTGAGACCCATTTTCCATGGGTGGCGAATGAGTCCCTCTTGACTCAAAATTCAAAATATTTTAATTTTTCTTTCAGGTTTTTATTTAAAATCACCTTATGTTGGCTTGTGATGAGGTATTATCAAGTTACTAAGGCACAAGTGTGTATAAATAAGTGTTTTTACATCCATTTTAACCCCATTCATCAAGTTCACTTATTCACTCACTCATTCAAGCATTCAAGCACTTTGCATCATTGAATCAAGCATTAATCAAGTATTTTGGAGTAGCCATTGTTATATCTTCATATTTCTTCAATAAGGATTTGGTAAGTTGATAGCATTTCCGTGTTATTTGTTTATCATTCTCTTCCATTTCATTTCTTCATTAAGGGTTGATTACCAAAGTGGGATTTGACCAAGGAAAATCCCTATAACCTAACCCTTAACCATTTTCCCCCTTTTGCATGTGTGTATGTAGATTTGACAAGCTATTAGGTGTTGAAAAGTGGACAAGAAGTCAACAAAGTGTTTCAAGTCAACTACATCCTATTTCAAGCTTGGAGAAGACATTCTGTCCATTTTCTACAGATTTGACTTCAACCACTCGACAAGAAGACAACCTCAGATTTGGTGCTACAGAATTGGTCCCTGATTTCTTAGAATTTTGGGAGTGGAATGATTCACCATTAGTGGTGAATGTGTGCCACCTTAAGGCTAGAAATCCATATTTTGTTAGATTCTGGATCCCAACACTTAGAAACTAGTTTTGAATAGTTTTCATCAGAAGCAAGACCAATTCGCCATCAGTGGTGAATGAGTCCCACTGGTGATTTTTAGCGATCTCTATCAACATTCAGAATATTCCAGAATCTTCATCAAACCTCTAGGTGCACTCTGATTCATCCCTTTTTCTTTCTATTTCGCATTTGTTCATACTTAGTTCATGTTTTCATATCACATTGTGTTTTCCAACATTGCATAATTCTTAGGTTTTGCATTCATAATCAGTCAAATAGATCATTCAATTACACTTAGATCATCTCATTTAGTCGTAATAACATCATACATTACATAATTTGAGTGAACCACGTAGATCCCTTTGAGTAGGGTTTATCTCTCTCCTTTTAGGTGAAACATCCTAAGAGTGCAAGAGTAGCCTATAAGCCCTACCCAAAAATCTAAGGTTCATTTTGGTGAACTTTCATTTTGAGCACTTTATCTTTCTGATTTCAATTGCATTTTGCATCATAGACTTTGTTTGCATCAACATTCAATTAGGGTATTATTTTGTTTTTACATCCTAGGGTTTCTCAAATTGCATTAGTGAAAGACTCATTTAGATTTCATTTTTACATATCATATCATTGAAAAAACTAAAAAATCTGCATCTACATCCTTCATTGGCATCTGAAAAGCATTAAACTCACTTTAAATTTTCTGAAAAAGACAAAAAAATATCATAGTTGGACTCATTCGCCACCTTGGGCGAATCAATCCACCTGCACATTTTAGATTGCATTTTTAGGCCTTTTCTGGGCATTTCTTGCATTTTTGTTCTCTATTGTTATTTCTTTATTTCAGTTTGTAGAATTCCTATTATTTGCATTTTGCACTCCTAGATTACATTGCATTTACATTCACCCCGTCCTTTGTGGTACTTTGTAATGTCCCCATTAAAGATAAGTATTGTTCCTTAAACAACAATTTTACTCATTTTTCTTCAATAATAGTATTATGCAAATTACACAAAGATATATATATATATATATATATATATAAATATATGAATATGAAAATATATATATATACATATATAGATGTATATCTATTATACACATGTTTAGGTTCATATAATAAATTCATTACTAAATTCTGATAGATTTCCAAATAGTTAACTAATCGATGATTCTTGTAGATCGTCGCCTAGAGTGAATGGACATGACTTTCCATATGAAGAGATATTTAAAATAACACACTAGAGAATAAGGAGGGATAGCAGGAGATAATAGTAGAATCGAATGAAACTTCCAAAATTGGGAAATCGAAGGAAGAAAAGAGCAATGAGCCTAGAAGTGGACTTCTACAAAAATGAAGACAAGCGGTTCACCTCCAAACATCAAAATCATGTCACTAAAGGGATAAGAGTATTGGAAATACATTGAGAATAAGTGAAGAAGGCATTGGCGTTGAAAGAGAATATAGAGGCAGTTAGTATAAGCACGATTCATTATTCCATTCGATATTCTAGACTTCCTTTTAAAAAAGCAACAATAGAAGCACTGAGGCCGCAGGGAGATATGCTCATTTGGGAAGGAGCCATCATAGTGGTATCAGAGAAATCATGCAAACATATCATCAAAGGGGTTCCAGAAACAACACCACAAAGAACAACTTCATGAGGGATGATCTTAGATCTTTCAAGGAATAGACCAACAAAAGATTTAAGGAAACCAACCAAATAATCCTCTAAGCTCTCCAAAACATTAATAGTAATCACACTCATGAAAAGGTCACCCCAAGGAGATAAATTCTTTCACACCATTATAAAAATGAGCATTCTACCTAAAGCTCTATGCTGAGACTCACCATGCCCCCATTCATCCCAAGCAAGAATTTCATGGAGGAAGAAGAAAAGCCAAACACCATTAGCATATAAGACCTTGTTCAAACATACAATGCATTAGACCCCGCAATCCAAAAAACATACCATTCAAAGAATATTACGAAGTTAAGACCCAAGACAATGCCAATAAAAGGAAACACCATCCCGACAAGGACCTAAAGTCAAGAATTAGTAAGATGTCCTTGCCTAGATTTGATGGGTCTGGGAAGCTTACTGCTCGATCATGGGTCCAAAAACTAGATACCTATTTGTCCCTCAGCCCCATGACAAAAGAAAATTCCATTAAATTTTCCATCCTCCACCTATAAGGAATAGCCCACGACTGGTGGCATCACAAAATGATCACACAAGGCCATCAAAAGATAGTCACCTACAATAAATTCACTTAGAAGCTCATTAATAGATTTGATAAAAAACATCCCGAATGGTATTTCAAAGAACTCACCCAACTCAGGCAGCTTGGGACTGTGGAGGAATTTGCAAACGAGTTCCAAAAATTAGCAGTCATGATTCCTAACTTATCTCAAATAAGACTTACCTACCTGTTCATTGAAGGACTCAAAGAACCAATCAAAAACATAGTAAACCCACTTGAACCACAAACCATGGGAGAGGCAATCCAAAAGGCCATGAAGGTTGAAAACAACACTCTGAAGGAAAAAACCAGGAATCTTCCATCCAAGTTACAATCTAAACAATATTAGCAAGGAAGGGATAATAAAGGGAGATCATGCTATTTATGCCATGAAATATGGAGACAAGGACACCATTGCAGCAACAAGGAAACGATCCAACTAAGGGAAGAATTGAAGAGGAAAAACAAATGTTTTAAGTGCAAAGAACCAAGAGAAGAGAACCACCGATGTAAGAGAGGAAAATTACATAGAATGGAGGAAGCATCAGATGAATAAATTTTTTCCAAGAGAACTAAAAGTGAACTAGAAGAACAAGGGACCTTAGTAGTCATTTCCCAAGAAAATGAGCATCAACCCTTTTGAATCAAAGGAACAATAAAAGGGCAGAAAATCATCACATTGGTAGATAGTGGGGCTTCCCACAAATTATCAGCAAAAGCCTAGTAACAAAAAGGAAGCTTGAGGCTCAAACCTTTAAAGTATTTAAGGTGGCATTAGCAAATAGATTCATGGATCAATGTACCAAGGTCATTCCTCAATTAGAAGTCAAGTTAGGAGCACATACCATAAGAGGATATTTTTATGTTGCCAACTTACAAAATGATGTGATCTTGGGGATTCCTTAGATAAACTCCCTAGGTCGCTTCATCATGGATAATACAAACTTGGAGATATTCTCCAAGCATCAAGGACAAGAGGTGACATTAAAGGGATTACCATACGGATCCCCCAAAGTGGTATCTTGAAAAAGGATGGAGAGGATTGTAAGGCATGGCTAAGGGGAATGAATAACACAATGCATGGTGTTAGATAAGTCACCCTCTCATGAGAAAAGTATTCATGTCGACATCCAACCTATCCTAAGGATACACAAGAAATTTTTTGGAGATATTCCCCCTGGTCTATCTCCAAAGAGGGGTTTTGAGCATTCCATAGAATTGGAAGAAGGAAAAAAACTAGTGATAACTACCCCTTATAGGCATCCTCGGAGGTTCAAAGAAGAGACCGTGAAAACAATTAAGGATAGATGAAATTTTGGATGAATTTCATGGGGTAAGGTACTTCTCCAAGATCAACTTATGCTCAGGATATCATCAAATCCAAATGAAAAGGGAAGATGTACCCAAAACAACTTTTCAATGCCATTATGAAAAATTTGAATTTCTAGTCCTACCCTTCGGGCTCACCAACTCCCCCACCGCTTTCCAATCTTGTATGAACCACATTTTCTGCCAGCAATTGAGGAAGTTCTTACTAATCTTCTTTGATGATATCCTGATCTACAGAAAAACATGGGAAGAGCATCTCCACCATATTGAAGAAGTTTTAAGTA
The DNA here is from genome assembly GCA_007258455.2 of Sequoia sempervirens. Taxonomy (NCBI): domain Eukaryota; kingdom Viridiplantae; phylum Streptophyta; class Pinopsida; order Cupressales; family Cupressaceae; genus Sequoia; species Sequoia sempervirens. Next base: position 227,879,885 of record VDFB02373365.1, read on the forward strand.
TTTTGGAATCAGAATCTCTTTTTGCAAAGATGTCAAAATGTGAATTTGGATTAGAAGAAATAATCTATTTGGGACATAAAATCAATGCATAAGGGGTAAGCGTAGATGAGGAAAAGTTTAAAGCCATCAAAGAATGGCCCAAACCTAGGACTTTGACTCAACTTAGAGGCTTCGTGAGATTGTGCAACTATTATAGGCATTTTGTTAAAGGCTTTTTCAAGTTGGATGCTCCTCTCATAGATTTAACAAAAATGGTGCCTTTATATGGAATGAACATGCACAACAAGCCTTTAAACAACTCAAGGAGGCCATGAGCACCTTCCCAGTCCTTTCCATTCCCGATTTCAAACTACCATTTGAGTTTCAATGTGATGCCTTTGGAGAGGGGATAGGGGCGGTTCTCATGCAAAGGAAGCATCCAATAGCCTTTGAAATCTGCAAACTAACTGAGACCGAAAAAAGCTACTCCATCTATGACAAAGAAATGTTGGAAATTATGCATGCCTTGGCCAAATTTTGACAATAACTTTTTTGTGGAAGATTCATCATCAAAACATATCACAATAGCCTACGATACTTCTTGCATCAAAAGGATCTTAACGATTGGTAGAAAAAGTGGGTATGCCAAGTCCAAGCATATGAATTTTGATATAGAGTATGTTAAGGGAGCTAATAATGGGGTGGTAGATGCTTTGTCTAGGTGGGCCTACCTCAACACCATTACAAGCATTTCAAAAAATTGGAAGAATGATATTGTCGCCGAATATGCCAAGGATGCACAAGCCTTAGATATGTTAGAGGGAAGAATACCAAATGAGGAGTTCAAGGTATGGGATGATCTCATTTTATATAAAGGAAGGATATTTCTAGTTCCACATTCAAAGATGAAAAATAAAATTATTATGGAGTTCCATGATAGCCCCTTGGCGGGTCACCAAGGATACTACAAAACTTATAAACAAATTAGAGGTGTGTATTATTGGAAAGGATTGAAGGGTGATGTGATTAAGAATGTACAAGAATGTAAGACACGTCAACGAAATAAGATGAAGCAAAATCATCCAGCGGGTCTTCTACAACCCCTACCCATTCCCAACTAGAAATGGGATAGTATCTCAATGGACTTCATAACCAAATTTCCCAAAGTGCATGGAAATGATAGTATTTATGTGGTAGTGGAAAAAATTTCTAAATATGACCTTTTCTTTGCCATTTCATCAGAATACAAAGCATCATAGGTAGAAAAATTATTCTTTAAATATTTTTTTTGTCTTCATGGGATTCCCAAAACAATCATCAGTGACAGGGATAGTAAATTCCTTAGCCAATTTTGGCAAGAAGTCTTCCAGCTAGCAGGGACCAATCTAACCCCAAGTACAAGTTACCATCCACAAACAGATGGAAAAACATAAATAGTTAACAAGTGGTTAGAGGGTTACCTAAGGAATTATGTAACAGGTCAACAAACATCATGGGTAAAATGGCTACACTTGGGCGAGTATTGCTATAATATGACCCACCATATGTCAATTGGAATGGGCCCTTTTAAGGCCCTATATGGTTATGACGCTCCTTCATTTGGGAACTTGATCACCCAGGAAAGAAAAGTACAGAGCACACAAGATTTCATACAAAAGAACATTGATCTCATGAAGAATCTTAAGGAAAACCTGTAGCAAGCTCAGAACCAATAGAAAATATATGCTGACCGACATTGCATAGATAGGACATTTGAAATTGGAGATTTGGTCTTTTTACGGCTACAACCATACAAGAAGACATCAATGAAAAGGAGTGGGGCTAAAAAGCTAAAGCCACGATTCTATGGCCCTTACAGAGTTATGAGAAGGGTAGGCGAGGTCGCTTACGAGTTAGAGCTACCAAAACATAGTAGGATCCACAATGTCTTCCATGTATCTAGGCTCAGAAAGGTCCTTGGTCAACAAGTCCTCCCTTGCACTGAGTTACCTCTACTAGATGAGGAGGGACAACTCACCTTAGAACTAGAATTCATCCTTGACACCAGAGAAAGGAGGTTAAGGAATAGGGTCATCACTGAGTTCCTTATTAAATGGAAGGAACTCTCGGCAGATGATGCTACATGGGAAAAGGAGGAGACTATTAAGACTCTCAGGAGTAAACAAAGTCAAGAATAACTTAAGACAAGGGATAAAATAACTTTTGTATATAATACTCTAGATGTCTGTAATGAATCAATTTTCTTTCCTATAACAATGTGTAATATTACAGAAAATAAAAAAGAATTAAGGTAGATCTAACATAAGGCCCAAGAGGGGGTTAGTTGTAACGATTGTTACAACCCTCACCCTAAGCCAATAAGGTATGCAGATATGGGGTTGGATGTAATAATTGTTGCAACCTTCCTCCCAGATTAAAGCTAAGTATGAGAAAGTTCTCTTGTAATGATTGTTGCAACCTTTCTCTCAGATTAAAGATAAATATGAGAAAGATTAGTTGTAATGATTGTTGCAACCTTTCTCCCAAATTAAAACTAAGTATATGGAAGTCTAGTTGTAACAATTGTTGCAACCCTTCTCTCAACTAAGTATATAGAAGTCTAATTGTTTAATGATTATTGCAACCTTTACCCAGATTAAAGCTGAGTATATAGAATTCTAGTTGTAATGATTGTTGCAACCCTTCTCTCAGCTTTAGAAATGGGGAACCTAGAAGATTTGAAGAAGTTAGTTGTAATGATTATTTCAACCTTCCTCTCATATTACACATTAGAGATGAGGGTAGATTGTAACAATTGTTACAACTTCCCCCCCTCTTAAAAAAATCTATATATATATATAAAGGCACATACAAATGTAGCAAGACATGAAGAATATGAAGGAAGAAGACACTGTATGTTGCTTGAGGACAAGCAAAGCCAAGGAGGGGAGACTTGTAATGTCCCCATTAAAGATAAGTATTGTTCCTTAAACAATATTTTTACTCATTTTTCTTCAATAATAGTATTATGAAAATTACAAAAAGGTATATATATATCTATATATAAATATATGGATATACAAATATATATATATATACATATATAGACGTATATCTATTATACACGGGTTCAAGTTCATATAATAAATTCATTACTAAATTCTGATAGATTAGCAAATAGTTAACTAATCGATGCTTCTTGTAGACTGTCACCTGGAGTGAAAGGACATGACTTTCCATACGAAGATATATTTAAAATAACATGCTAGAGAATAAGGAAGGATAGCAGGAGATAATAGCAGAATCGAAGGAAACTTCCAGAATTGGGAAATCGAAAGAAGATAAGAGTAGTGAGCCCAAAAGTGGACTTCTACAGATATGAAGACAAGCGATTCACCTCCAAGCATCAAAACCATGTCACTAAAGGGATCAGAGTATTGGAAATACATTGAGAATAAGTGAAGAAGGCATTGGCGCTGAAAGAGAATACAAAGGCAGTTGGTATAAGAAGGATGATTCATTATTCCATTCGATATTCCAAAATTATAAAAAAACAACAAAATCACTGAGGCCACAGGGAGATACATTCATTTGGAAAGGAGCCATCACATACTTGTATAAGTGTTTGGTTCCCCATTGATAATACTTTAGTGAGATGAAGTTCTAGACTCATGGCTTGCCATGATAGCACTTTCATTATGGACCTTGGGATCTCAAGAGCTCCTACTCCTAGTATGGGAAATGGTGCATTAGGCATGGACAATACCACTTCTATGACTTCACCATTCCATCCAATGAATGTTGACACACAAAACAATTCCATTCTGCAAGAAAAGGTCATTAGTATTCATGAGGATTTTGCACATTTACAACAAGATTTATCCCTTGAAAACATTTCCACAACTGCCATACCTACAATAGAAAACCTTCATCGTTTGAGTGAAAGTGATGATGGCTTACAAGTAATGAAAAGAATTGCTGAAACATACAATAAACATGCTGCTTCAACATCCCAATCAACAAACATAGTTGCAAGCTAAGGAGGACCTCACATTCCTCCCCCTTCAACTATAGCATCCATACCAAATTATACCACTCCTCAGGTTAAAACAACTATGCGACAAGTTAGTCATGTGACTCCTTTCACAATTCCAACTAGCATTCCTAGTTCTTTTGTTGCATCACATATTCCTTCTTCCACCTTCACCCCTCTTAGTGTACCCTTCATTTCCCCTCACATTACATACAATCCATCTCCATTTTCCCTTCCACCTCATACCACTCACACTAATCCCATCATTACACAACTCTTTAACACTATTTAATCCATGCAACAACAAATCTCCACCATTAGCCAAAGTCAAAATGCTCCACCCACATATCACGTTCGTAGTAGTCCATTATCCTTAGACATTTTACGCACCCAAATGCCACAAGGAATTGAAATTCCTAGGTTTGAGAAATACAGAGGTAAAGGAGACCCTACTAATCATGTCAATGCTTATATAGTCTTGTGCAGTGATTTTGTCCTCGATGATGAGCTGTTAGCCAAAATTTTTCCTAGGACCTTAAAGGACACTGCATTAGAATGGTTTTCCAACTTACCCAATCATTCCATCTGATCATTCAATGAACTTGTGGATTCCTTCATAAGTCATTTCCAAGTTCATATGACTCCTAAAAAGACAATGGCTGATTTAATGCGATGTAGACAACATGCCTATGAAAAAGTAACCAACTTCATTTCACATTATCAGTCATTGTATGCTCAAATTGATGTCAAGATACCTGATTCACATCTGCAAAAGATGTTTATTGAAAACTTACACACTCACCATTAGGATAAGTTAACTATTATGAAATTTCCTTCATTCATGCATTTATGCATGACCCTTTGTGATTATCACAACTCAGTTTCTAGTCATGATTCAAAGTCCACTTCTAACCAAGCTAAGAAGTCTAAGAAAAATAACCAAAACAACACACAAAAATTTAGAAAACTAAATAAAGGCTTCTTACAATTTAATCCACCTCCTCCACAACCAACCCAACCTGTTCAGAGTCAAGTGGCTGCTGTTAAAGTAGCGGTGCTCTATAGTTATGGGGATTCGAAGAGACAATTTACTCCCTTACCTGATACCCTCCATAACACAATGAACCAATTGCTCCAACAACATATGATCACTTTTCCTATCGTTAAACCACTTGATACTACCAAGCCTATACCACCCACCTTTAAACCTAATGATTATTGTCATTTTCATCGCCAAAATGGACATGACACTAACAATGTAAGCATCTCAAACACTTAGTTCAAGACCTCATCGATTCGGACCATTTATCCATTGCGGGTGTCAATGATCAAGGCAACAAGTCTGTTGTACCCCCTAACTAGAATTTACAAATCTTCACTGACCCCATGCCTAAACACAATATTTCATTCATCAAGGCTAGTTGACCATCAAACCCTCAAGTCATCAACATTGATACAAATAATGAACAACATCATATAAATCCAAATCTTACCCAAGTTAATCCTATGGATGAACTTGTGGGTGCAATAGACGTTATCCCTCGTAAGGGTCCAACCAAAAAAACTATTGATATCACTTTTTCTACTAAATATATACTTAAAAAAATTCCTAATGGTCCTCTTTACATAGCCAGCCAAATCTATGGTAAGCCCACTAATGGGATATTAATAGATCCCGCTTGTGGTGAGAATGTGATCATAGAAGAGTTTTTAGTATTACATGAGTTATATCAAGATGACTATAATAAACCAACTGCATGGATTAAAACACATACTGGTTTTGCATGCCCTATGATCAGATCGATCGTACTCCCATTACAAACTGGACCTAAAACTTTGGAGGTAACATTTTCTATCATTTTGCAATTAGATCAATTTTGTCTATGGCTGGGTCATCCTTTCCTCTGCTTGATGAAAGAAATCCCCTTGTTCACAAATGTTTGAAGTTTCCACATGGCAATGAAATATTTACCCTAAACCATAGTGGCTTTAATCCATTATCTTATAAAGGTAACTTTTCCTTAGAAGCCTATTGGCCTAAACCTATGGAACCTATCACTGCTCATAAGGACTTCTTTTTCATAGCTTATCAATAGTTCAAAGCCAAACAAATAGCCGAGTTGTCTCTTCCTAACATGTCCCTGTTCGCTTCCACTCCTCCTATCCTAGATGAAACTATGCTTCAGCCTGAGTCTGGCATTGAACAAACCACACAATCTCATGAACAACCACCCATAAACACTTCCCCTCCATTGTTTAAACAACCAAGAGAAAATGAAACCAATCCTATCATACCTCCTCGCATTAAACAAGTCTATAAAGCTAAAGAGAAAGTGATTGACCTGTCTTCTTTGGTTTCTTCTATTCTCCCCCCTTCAGAAGAAAAGGAACCTATGATGGATTGACCTGCTCTTACACCTCAAAAACTTCAAAAAAAATAAAATGAAACCGTGGTGCTAGGGAGCATAGGCATCATCATCACCTCCTTGATCGTCAGTCTCAAATGGAAGGAAAAAAAGAAAATCAACCTCTGCGTTTGACAAAGGTAATAGATGACCCCAATTTTTCTCCTAACCCACCACAATATGATACAATCCAAGCTACACAACAAAATGAACCAATCCAACAACTACTACTTTTGATACATCCTTCCTTTGAAATAACCCTTCTTCCTCCTGTCATAATCAATCTTGATGATGATGATGATGATGATGATAAGGAGATCACAAAAATAGATGAAAAAGTGCATAATGATCTAAATTATTTATTTTCATCTACCATGAGCTTAAATGATAAATCTTCTATACCAAGTGGAGAACCTAGTACATCTCCTAGTTCAACACTTGCAATTCTCCCTTTGGATAGTCAACTTCCTTCGCAATACACTGAACATGATTGGGAGGTGGATGACTTGTTAGATGGTTGAATTGCATTCACCTTACTAGAATTTTTGCATTTATTTTCTTTTCTCTTTGGGGTTGATTTTATGTGCATATCGTGTTCCCCCATATCGTGTGTTTGATGTTCTCTCTCATTGCACACTTCTTCTATTTGTACCACTATTCTTCTCTATGTCATGCATTGCCTTTTCATTTTTCCATTTTGGGATGACGCAAAGTGTTGAGATGCCCTATGTCTCTTCCATGTTGACCCAAAAGGTCCTTTTTCCTTTCTTTTTCTTTTTCTTTTGTTTTTTCCTTTTGGGGATGACGCAAGGCATTGAGAACGAAATGTCTCCTTCATGTTGACCCAAAAGTTTTTCCTTTTCTTTTGCCTTTTTTGTTCTCTTTTCGCTTGTGCTTTTCCTTTTGGGGATGATGCAAAGCATTGAGACCACAATGTCTCTTCCCTGTTGACCCAAAGCAAACTTTATTTTTCTTTTATTTTCTCTCTCTTTGAGTCATTCTTCTAGTTCTATGTGCTTTGGGGAATGATCATAGTTTCGAGCTCTTTCATAAAAACATTGTAGCAACAAGCATACTGACCCAAATCCATAGATCCCTTATGTGTTTGGTGTGTTATTTTCTGGGGGGCAACTCCCTTTCTTTTGTTCTCTTTTTCCTTTACATGAAGTAGCCTAACTTAGAAACATATGGCTTGGCATAGGGGCTTTCCAAGTTGGCTCTCATGTATTGTTCTCTTTTTTCTTATTGCATTTTCTTTCCTTCGCTACTTTAAAGAAATTGCTCATAGAACAGTGTGTAGAAATTCATTTAAAGTGGGGGGCATACATTGTCATAATTTCATTTGCATTCATGGTTCTTAGTGTAGCCTTGTCACTTCATATGATGCGTTTGTCACTTCGTGGATGACATTGGGTTTAATGTCCTTCATAAGTGTGATCTATCTTAGCATATTACATTCCTCTTGGTGGCCTAATGTGACGCATTGCATCCCCTAAGTTGTGAATATACTATTCTTTGATTGGTCCTCTCTTGGAGACATTATACACAATGTTCCCTAAGTAATAGACCTTGCATGAACTTAACAAGACTCCTTTGAACATCTTTTAAATTTTAAATTTTTGCATTTTACATTTTTTGCCACCTTGCATAATGCAACTTGCATGCCTATGGTACCTTCCTCTTTGTTCATGAGTTCTAAGCATACAAAGATTTTCTTGTCTCATGAAACACGAACCAAAATTTTCCCTTGTGGCACCTTGTTAAAGTTATCAGGGTATAACTTTAGTATGGTTGAGCAGGAAGCCCATTTAGTGGTACGACTTTCCCCATAGCCACCTATGTGTTTGTGAGTGCATACCAACTAGCGTATGTATTTCACCTTTTTTGGTTTTCTCACCTGACGGACCACCATGAGTTCTATCGCCCAAGAGTGAGTATGCATTCTCTTTTTCTCTTAATCCACCTAGATCTAATCCACAACTAGTTTGACAGACGCTCGAAGTTCAATCTGATTCTCCCCTTTTCATTCTCTTTTACTTTTGTGTTCTTTTGTCCTTATGTCTAGTTTTCCATGGGATCTTCATCCTGGGGGATTGATCATCCCTCTTGATCATTGTCATTCCATATTGCTAACATAAGTACATTTGAATCCCTCTCAATAGTCATGGCTACTTTAGTGCGCAGTGCTGTCATAATAGTGGTTTACAGTTCCTGAGAGGAATGAATTTTAGCTGAAATCACATATTTTTAGAAAATATAATGATTTAAGCCTTAAAAATTTCTATTTTAAGGATTCCAATTGAAGAGGGTTTGATCAAATCACCTTAGATCAAACCCTCTTGGATAGAACCTCGCTAGTTTTAAACCATGCCTATAAATGCGTCTCCTTTACACCTATCAAAATGCTGATAAAAAATCACTTTTGATTTAGATTTTGAGGGATCAAATGAATTCATTTAAAATTTATTTCAAATGATTATGGTATTCCTCAGAACAAGCTATCCAATTAATATAATTTTAATATGTTTTGGTTTTGTTATGTATTTGTTTTTTAAGTTTTATTAAACATAGGTTTTTCATCGAAAATGAATTTCTTTGTTCTTCACATGTGGAAAAATAGAAGATTATCAAAAAAAATTTAAAAATATGAGTGCACCAGATATTGTGAAGTCCTTGATCCAACAAAAAAATAAAATAAAATTTTGACATATACAAAAGATTACGCAATCATTACTGATCCAATTGTAATTTGTTTGACTTTGAAACTTGATTAAGAAAAAATATTCAATTAAAACTATCTAACCAAGTGGAAGCACTAGATATCAGAGTTACAAATCTAAATTTGAAGAATTAGAATTTTATCCTTCATGGAAAAAAAGTTATCACTATACGATGTGCGTCACTTTTTTAAAAATGTTGTTTTCAAAAATCTATTTTAGTGGGAGATGGAAAAGAAGTGCAATTTGATTCCAAAAATTTTGAAAAAAATATTTTTAGAATCTACAGACAAAATTTGATGAGACTCTAGTTTTCACCATCTTCAAATTCCTCACAGTTTAGCCGCTATAGGTGCTCGAATGTGAAGATTTAGTTAAAAATAATAATTTCAGTGTCCAGTTTGGCCAAAAATTATAAACCACTATTATGGGATCACCTTGCGAGTTTGAATCAAGTTCATCCTCTCACTAAAGTGGGGGCTAAATGTGCCATAGAAAAATGGCCCCTTGTCATTTTCATGGTATTTTAGGCCTTTCTTCATAATGCTTGGTCCATTTTTCTTTGATTTAATGTTGAAATGTGGCTTGAACATTCACATTAGGTCCTTAAAATTCAAATTATGGTGCCTTGTGAAGGTGTTGTGAATTGTTGTAAAATATTTCTACACTTTTCAAGACTCTATTCAATGCAATTCACCTAAAAATCACCTTTTCATCACTTATCAAGTCCTATTTTAAAGTGTTGTAAAGTCTTGTAACAAGATTTCATGCTTTTCTAGGCATAATTTCACTATTTACACCTTTCTTATGCTTTATTTAACTCCTTTATTCCCTTATAAGGCTTAATTAAGTGTGCTTTTAAATGTAAACCCAAAAAATAACATTAAATGCAAGATAATTCCCGACACCCACTTTCAAGTCCAAGGTGGGATCCATTCGCCATGGGTGGCGAATGTGTCCCTCTTGGCTCAAAATTCAAAATATTTTAAATTTTTTTCGGGTTTTTATTTAAAATCACCTTATGTTGGCCTGTGATGAGATATTATCAGGTTACTAAGGCACAAGTGTGTATAAATAAGTGTTTTTACATCCATTTTAACCCCCATTCATCAAGTTCACTTATTCACTCACTCATTCAAGCAGTAAAGCACTTTGCATCATTGAATCAAGCATTAATCAAGTATTTTGGAGTAGCCATTGTTATATCTTTAGATTTCTTCAATAAGGGTTTGGTAAGTTGATAGAATTTTCATGTTATTTGTTTATCATTCTCTTCCATTTCATTTCTTCATTAAATGTTTGATTACCAAAGTGGGATTTAACCAAGGAAAATGCCTATAACTTAACTCTTAACCATTTCCCCCCTTTTGCATGTGTGTTTGTGGACTTGTGTATTCAGATTTGATAAGATATTAGGTGTTGAAAAGTGGACAAGAAGTCAACAAAGTGTTTCAAGTCAAATACATCCTATTTCAAGCTTGGAGAAGACATTTTGTCCGTTTTCTGCATATTTGACTTCGGCCACCTGACAAGCAGACAACCTCAAATCTAGTGCTACAGAATTGGTCCCTGATTTCTTAGAATTTTGGGAGTGGACTGATTCACCATCAGTGGCGAATGAGTCCCACCTTAAGGCTAGAAATCCAAATTTTGTCAAATTCTGTATCTCGACACTCAGAAACCAGTTTTAATATAGTTTTCATCAGAAGTAGGACTGATTCGCCATTAGTGGAGAATGAGTCCCACTGGTGATTTTTAGTGATCTTTGTCAGCATTTAGAATATTCCAGAATTTTCATCAGACCTCTAGGTGCACTCTAATTCAACCCTTTTTCTTTCTGTTTTGCATTTGTTCATACATAGTTCATGTTTTCATATCACATTGTGTTTTCCAACATTACATAATTCTTAGGTTCTGCATTCATAATCAGTCAAATAGATCATTCAATTACACTTAAATAATCTCATTTAGTCTTAATAATATCATACATTGCATAATTTGAGTGAACCACATAGATCCCCTTGAGTAGGGTTTATCTCTCCCCTTTTAGGTGAAACATCCTAAGAGTGCAAGAGTAGCCTATAAGCCCTACCCATAAATCTAAGGTTCACTCCTCTTGTGATTAACTTGGAAAATGATGATGAGATTGCTAAAATTGATGAGGAAGTTCATAATGAGTTGAACACATTGTTTTCATCTTCTATGAGCTTAAATGACAATTCTCCTAAGAAGAGTGTTGAACTTGGTGATGAACCTAGTTCAACACTTGTTGTTGTCCCTTTGGCTAGTTTTTTTCCTTCCATATACAATGAGCAAGATTGGGATGTGGATGACTTGATAATAGATTGAATCACATGTTCCTTACTAGTCTTGTCTTTGTTTTCTTTTTCATGTTTCTTTTATGTGATTTCATGTGCGTAATGTGATCCCCTATACTATTCTATTTGATGTGTATCTCTCTCTTTGTGACATTCCTCTATTTGTATCTACATTCTTCTATATGTTGTAAAGATTTTCCTTTATATTTTCATTTGTCTTGTGTTTTCCTTTTGGGGATGATGCAAGGCGTCGAGACATTTAGGTCTCTTCCATGTTGACCCAAAAGGCTTTTTCTTTATTTTTTCTCTCTTTTTGTCAGTCTTCCTCTTCCATGAGTATTTGGGGAATGATAATGTTTTTGAGCTCTCTAATAATGTTGTAGGAAAGAAATACTGACCCCAAATCTATGGATCCCTTATGTGATTTTTGGATTTCATTTTGGGGGCAACTCCTTTTCATGACGTAGCTTCCTTTGGAAAAATATGACTTGGCATAGGGATTTCCAACTAAGCTCTCATGTCCTCTTTATTGTTAGAATTTATCATTTGCTACTTTAAAGTAATTGCTCACAACATGGTGTTTAGAAATTTCTTTAAAGTGGGGGAATACATTGGCATTATTATTTTGCATTTCATTACAACTCATGTTTCATGGTGTAGTCTTCTTACTTCATGTGGTGTGTCTTTCTCTTTGTGGTGACATTGGGTGTGATGTTCTTCAAGAGTGTGATCTCTCTTAGCATATTATATTCCTCTTAGTGGCTTGATTCGACACACTGCATTCCCTAAGTTGTGAATCTTCTACTCTTCGATTGGTCATCTCTTGGAGATATTAGGCACAATGCTCCCTAAGTTAAGACCTTACATGAACTAAGTAAAACTCCTTTGAACATACCTTACACTACTTTTGCATTTACAATATCTGTTATATTTCCACCTTGCATAACACACTTTGTTTGCCTGTGGAGCCATCTTATTTTTTCATGGGTGTCAAGAATATGAAGATTTTCTTGCCTCATGGACTCCATTGTTTGTGTTGTATGGTTCCTTATCAAAGTTATCAAGAAGTATAACTTTGGTATGGTTAGCGTATGGGAGCTGAACCTAGGCATGAATTTCCCATAGCCACTTGCTTGTTTGTGTGAGCACATATTGGCCACGTGTGTATGTGTCTCTAGGGGCTCACCTAGTGGATAGCCTGAGGTTCCACTATCCCTTGTGAGCATGTGTTTTGTTTGCATAGTGGACATCATGTTCCATGTTAGAATTGGCTATGGCTGCCACCCAAGATCTATGGACCAAATGGAAAACACAAGAAAAGAGAGAGAATATGACAAGAATAAACTGTATTCAATGTCATTGATATGATATGATTATGATTATGATTGTTTACAATGAGAGAGACCCCTTGGTTATATAGCCAAGGTGAGAACATAGAAGGGAATAAGATTATGACAAGTGTCAGAATCTTATGACATGAGACAACTATGAAGAGCTATCACTCCACAAAAGGTGGAAAGATAATCACATGATGTGTCCACAAAAGGTGGAAGTGATGAGGTAATGACATGTCAAGTCCACCAAAAGTGGAAATTCTCCAACAACCTCCTATGTGGTCCCTAAGTAAACTTAACTAAGGTGTAATCATGACCTAGGACAAGGTACAAAAAATTTAATTACACCAACACCCCCCCTTAAGTGCAACTTAGGGAGTAGTCCAAATGACACAAAGATGCAATGATGGGTCCTGGCTACGAGGCCATGTTAGGTACCCATGTACACACACAATGCAATCTCTCACAAGCGAGGAAAAGGAGAAAACCTAGTGGGACAAAACTCCTCCCCAAAAGAGAGATGAAATATAAAATAGAAATGCTCTCAGTGAAGAATGAGAAGGTAAAAACCCCATGTGAGGAAAAAGACCCCCCATAAGAGAGAAGTAGAAGAGAGACAAGGTAGCCCCCCCTCAATGTTGAGTCTCCTGCAATGATGGTAGAAGCTCGACATTGAATGCTGAAGATGATCCAATTGCACCGAACAACATTCCTCCCCTTAGGAAGAAACAAAACCAAGGATGTATGCAGGATATCATGAAGATGGATGATGTGTGATGATGTCTCTGAAGCATGCTCCAGTGTCTCCATGTCGATGCAGAAAGTTGAACCACTCCAATCAGGCATTCTAGGCCACATTGCTAAAGAGGATAATCCAACATCTAGTAGAGATGAATGTAGAACATAATCCAAAGACAATGATATCTCCTCTAAAGACAAAGAAGCCTCCTCCAAATGCTGTCCAAAAGAATCCACACTCACGCCAAACTGTGAAGAATGATCATGTAGAGAATGAACAAGAGGATCAAGGTGTTCCCTCACAACAACTGAAGAAGGTTCATCTTCATCAAAGAGAAGATGAATGGTATCAATTATGTCCTCCAAATCTACAAGATGAGACTCCACAAACAAATCTGAAATACCTGTCAGAAAGCCATCCAAAGTAGCCATATCTGGAAGACAATGTATATCCTGCTGCACTGAATCACTAAGAGTCAAAACTGTTGAATCACAAGTATCATCAAGTACAACAGTAGATGGAGGAGATGAAATGCATGGCTCAAGTATTGGATCTAATGTGAGTATGCCCAAGTTCAAAAAGCCAAATGTCTCCTTTGAATCATAGTTCATGTGATCAATAGTCGAAGGAACATCATCATCATCAGAAGCAAACTGTGCAAAGGAATACAACCGAGATGAATGATCAACCACCCCAGTAGCAATGATCTCTTGACTCTCCAAATCTTGAATGATAACAGAATCAGGAGTGAACTCCACAGTTCTCCCATCTCCACCATGTGTAATATGATATATGGAAAGTAGATTGTTCGTCAAATGAGGAACACACAAGACATCCTGAAAAGTGTTCTCCCAAATGCTAATAGATCCCTTCCCTATTACACTCATATATGTATTGTTTCCCATCAAGATAGGAGACATAGAACAAGGCTGAAATGAAGAGAAGATAGTCTGTGAAGATGCCATATGATGTGATGCTCCTAAATCTAGAAGCCATCTCCCTGATCCTAGAGTTGAATGAGCACAAAGAGCTTGTCCTTTATATCCTGATGTTTGACCTTTGTCCTTTTTAGACTGTTTTGAAGTAGAAGGAGAAGAAGATTCAGACATTCTAGAAGGAAAATCAATGTGATTCTTTTTGAGAAGATTTTTTAACTCATCAATATCCTTCTTATAACAATAATGTTCTTCATGTCCATCCTTCTTGCAATATGCACAAAAAGGTCTCTCCTTCTTAGATGATTTCTCTTTTGAAGATGAATCTTTATGTTCTTTTGTGGAATTTGTTGTGGATTGTGTGTTCTTCTTAGGCTTGTTCTTTGTCTTTTCTTTGCCACTTGAAGACTTCTCATCCTTTGCAACCAAGGCATGTGATTTTGAAGACTTCAAAGTACCCATTTGAATAAGCTTATCTTGCTCCCTAGTGAGTTGCATAGCAAAATCTTCAAAGGAAGGCATCTTAAACTGACTCCCAAAGGCATTCTTTGTAGCATAGAAAGTAGACACAAACACTGAATATTCAGGTCCTAGCTTTGAAAGAACACTTAAGATCAATTGTGTATCTGATTTCTCAATTTTACAATTCTTCAATTGTGTTCTTAGTGACTTGAATTTGGTGATGAAGTCTTGTATGTTGTCAAAATTACATGGATTGAGACTGATTAATTCATTCTCCAACAAATGTCCTTGAATTTCATCTGTTTTCCCAAACAATTCTGACAATGTAGTCCACATAGCCATAGGTGTATCCAACTGCTCAATGTGAAACAACAACTCAGGAGAGACATACAAGCACAAATAGCCAATGGCTTCTTCACAACTATTTAACCACTTATTCTTTTTAACTTCATCATTTTGTGGTTCACCATCAAGCCCATGAACTATCCTATACAATCTTTTAACTCTTAGCAATTTGTTCATTTTTGATTTCCATTTAGGATAGTTGTAAGGTTTTAGAAGTGGAATTGTAGATGGCTCCATGATGAAACAAGAACACAAATCAAAAGGAATGCAACCACAACCACAAGAAGAATCCCCCCCAAATTCACTCAATCAAAGAACCCCCCAAGAAATATCTGATTTGGCACTTTATCAGTAGTGCATTTACAATTGCCTCTTGCCAAAAACAACAAAGTGGTCTTTGATCTTGGTGCTTACAAATGCCCAAAATAGGCCACAGTATCAAGTACAATTTCTGGTACAAAATAAGATCAATATGATTATACCACTAAGAAGTACAGGAAAAATCATGCACTTTCAAAAAAAATTGTACACAAAAATGTTACCATAGGAGCATGTTATGAGCTCCCGAAGTTCCCAAAATGAGGACGAAGCAGCAACACCTATGATAATCTAAAAATTATGGAAAAACCAGGCACCAAAACCAGAGACTGATTGCACCAATGCGTAGAGCACAAAATTCTAGCCCAAATCAAAAAAAATTGCTCGAAAAAAGGAGTCAAAATGAGCAAGATATTAGCCTTTAAAGATTGATTGCAAAAATGAAAATGCAATCCGTGAGGGGGCAAAAATTTTCAAACCAACTGCTGATGTCACTGATGACGTGTGCTGACGTCATCAAGATACACGATGGAATTTGACGGGTATATGACCGTCAGAAAACTTTATGAGCTTAAATTTGACGGTTCGCCGGCCGTTACCGGAAAACTTGCCTCCCCTTGCCGGAATATTCGGAATATTCTAGGAATCTGCGAATTTTTGATTGAAGTGGCCGCCGGTGAATTTTCCTGCCGGAATTTTGTGATTTTTGGCCACCGGTAGACTCAATGTTGCCGGATTTCATTAAGAATAATTGCCGGTGTTTTTGAATAGACTCTGCCGGAAAGGTTTGAACGCCCGGTGAATGGAAGAGGGGACCCGCGGGGGCCAGGCCGTAGGCCACGTGGCCTTCGCCGGTGACGTCGTACCTGCGGGTACTCTGCATAAGTAGTAGGTACCTGCTTACGCAGGTACTGCGGATTTACTCTGCAGAAAAACTTCCGCCCATTTTTTATTTTTGATTTTTTTTTTAAAAAAAAAACTTTTAAAATATAAAATAAATATTTGAAAACAAATTGAAAAATATTCGCAAAATAATTTTATTTTATTTTTTCGCACTCAATTTCACGCAATGATGGCTACCTCGGGGCCGCGACGGCTTTCAGTAAAATTTTTTGCCTCATCGATGACTTGGAATCGACGATTGACAGTAATCTTAGGGTTTTCGGCCCTTCGACGCGATGGCAGGTAGCCGGATTTGACCCAAAATGCTCCAAAATTGCAGCTACTTTCTCTCGATCTGGCAACCACCTTCACTTCAAACCCTCATAGATTTGGCCTCAGATGTCGATTTGGATGAAACAAAAGGAAAATCGACTATCTCAAACCTTCCTAAACACAATGGTGAGCTCAGATTTGCACCAACAAGCTCTGGATATGAACTTGCAACAAAGAGCACCTAACGAACCTCCTCGATTTAGGGATCTCTCTTCAAAAGACTCTCCAATGGCACCTAACCCGCTCTGATACCATGTTAGAATTGGCTATGGCTGCCACCCAAGATCTATGGACCAAATGGAAAGCACAAGAAAAGAGAGAAATGATATGACAAGAATAAACTGTATTCAATGTCATTAATATGATATGCGACAATGATTGATTACAAATGAGAGAGACCCCTTGGTTAAATAGCCAAGGTGAGAACATAGAAGGGCATAAGATTATGACAAGTGTCAGAATCTTATGACATGAGACAACTAGGAAAACTTATCACTCCACCAAAGATGGAGAGATAATCACATGATATGTCCACAAAAGGTGGAAGTGATGAGATAATGACATGTCAAGTCCACCAAAAGTGGAATCTCCAACAACCTCCTATGTGGTCCCTAAGTAAACTTAACTAAGGTGTAATTATGACCTAGGACAAGGTACAAAACATTTAATTACACCAACAAGGAGAGGGTTGAGGGTTGAGGGTTTAGGGTTTAAGGTATAGGGTTGATGAATCAGGGCTTAAGTATAGTGTTGAGGGTATATGATATATGGTACATGGTTGAGGGTTTACAATTGAGGGATAATGTTCAGGGTTGAGTGTCTAAGGTTAAGTGTATAGGGTATAGGGATTAGGGTTTTAGATATTGGTTATAGGTTTTAAGATATGGGTTAAGGGTATAAGGCATAGGGTTAAGGGATGAGAGTGTAGGGTTTAGGGTTTAAGGTATAGGGTTGAGGGTTTATGGTTGAAGGAAAATTTTCAAGGTTTAAGGTATAAAGTTGAGGGTATAGGGTATAGGGATGAGGGTTAAGGGTGTACAGTTTAGGGTTTAAGGTATAGGGTTGAGGGTTGAGGGATTAGGGCTTAATTATAGGGTTGAGGGTATAGGGTATAGGGTTGATGGTTTAAATTTGATGGAGAATATTCAGGGTTGAGTGTCTAAGGTTAAGTGTATTTGGTATAGGGATTAGGGTTTAAGATATTGGGTATAGGGTTTAGGGTATGGATTGAGGGTATAAGGCATCAGGTTAAGGGTTGAGAGTGTATTTTTTAGGGTTTAAGTATAGGGTTGAGGGAAAATATTCAAGGTTTAGGGTATAAGGTTGTGGGTATAGGGTATAGTGTTGAGGGTTGAGGTTGTAGGATTCAAGGTTTAAGGTATAGGGTTGAGGGATTAGGGCTTAAGTATTCGATTAAGGGTATAGGGTATAGGGATGAGGGTTGATGGTATAGGGTGTAGGGTTGAGGGATTGGGGTTGAGGATTCAATGTATAGGTTTGAGGGTATGGGGATGTTGAATTGGATGGAAACACACACATAAAGGGTCATGTCATGTACAGTGACACATATGCCATGATAAGGGAATTATGGTGAAATTTCATATTGTACATAAAACAAGATATAGATAACACTTACAAGATGTCATCATTGCTCGAAGAAAGGTCTAATAGATATACCTCAACCCAACCCCCTACACACACATGATGAAACTCACAAAACCTTATCAAATTCATCAAATGAAACACGTGAGACTGCTTTGAAAAAGTTGGAATTTTATACCGTTTAGAGCAATCCAAAGTGTGCTTTTGCTTTGTGCAAGTGCAAGCACACTCGTATTATAATGCAATAAAATTTTGTTGAATTCTAAAAATGGTAAAAAAGGTAGGACACCCGTGATGTAGGTCCACGTGACCTGTTATTCTCTTGCTTCTACATGTTATTCGACAAAAATTCTTTGTCATGTTGTTGGGGAAAGCACATGCATTTTTACAAATCCCACTACCCTTGCACCACCCTTTTTTGATTTCCAACTTAGGAAGGAGGAAATAATAGAGTTTTTACATGAAATTTGATTATATGAACTCAAATTTTCATGTTTCTAGTGTTGCAATGTTAATTATGATTTTTTTGTTATAATTTCATATTATAGATTGGTTAATTCTATAGTTTTTAGTAATTCTATTAGAGTTATATAGAATTGAATGTTGAAAATAAAGAAACTTTATGAAAAAATCTAAATCTTGAGGAGTTTGATGCAAGAAGAAAAACAAACTACACATAATTGGGTAGTTTCTCAAATCGAATCTTAGATTTTAAGGAATGTTGTATTTATACATATGCTTTGCATTTTCCTTCATTTTCTTATGTTTATCACTTCTAATCATACATGCTTAATATAATGCTTTGATTTTGTTATCATGTTGATTCTGGGACTAGATTTTTCTAAGTATTCAAAATTGTAAGAACTTATAAAAAGCAACAATAGGATCAAGAGACCAAATATAACACAAAAGAGAGAGAGAATATTATGATTGCATTCTCAATATGCATGAAAGTGTTCCACTACAAGCATGCACAAGGCTTGCTTATAAAGGCAAGCTAGGACACAAGGAAGGTCCATGAATGCGACAAGTGTCACAATCATGTGCAAGGGTAGGTAGAAAGAAATAATAGATAATTCCATGAAAGGTGGATCACCCACCTAAGGTGGAATTATCATGCCACTATAAGTGGAGATAAAAAGGTGATAACTAGATCACACCACAAAGAGTGGGATGTCTCCTACACACACTTCCCTAAGTGTCCCTATCACATCTCTCAATATATGCATAAACCTAGATGCTAGATGCAAATAAATAGGTATCACAAGTGAAAACTACAATGATATGCATTCCCTAAGTAAGCTTAAGTAAAGTGTAATAAGTAAAATACTTATTTACACCAACACCCCCCCTTAAGTGCAACTAGGGGAATGAAGACTCAAGTGAACCATGCAAGATAAGATGCAATATAGGTCCCAACAACTAGGCCATGTTAGGTACCCATGTACAAATGCAATGCAATCTCTCACAAGTGACGAAAGGGAGAAAACCTCATGGGAAAAACTCCCCTTAAAAAGAGAAGAAAAAAATAAATGTACAAATGGAGAAGGACAAAACCCAAAGATGAGGAAAAAGCCCCCCTATGAAAGAGAATGTAGAAGTAAAGTGACACCCCTTGGCACATCTCTCACCCCCAAGAGAGCTCATAATTTATGGTACTTACTCTCAGTAAAGGGTTTGGTGAATATGTTTGCAACCTACTCTTCTATTAGACAATAGCACAAGTCAATGACCTAGTCCTGAATCAAATCCCTGATGAAGTGCATATGAATCTCAATGTGCTTGGTCCTTTGATGCTAGATTGGATTCTTGGAGATCGCAATAGCACTCTAATTATTGCATCGAATGACTGTCAGATGTGGAATGGAAAAACCAAACTCAAAAAGAATGTGTTGAAGCCAAATGGCCTTAGTGGCAACAGTAACAACCCTCCTATACTTAGCCTTTGTCGATGAAAGAGAAATGGCATGATGCTTATTGCTTTGCCATGAAACAGGTCTTGACCCAAGATGGAAGTTGTAGTCAAAGGTGGACTTGCAATCATCAGAATCACTAGCCCAATATGAGTCGGTATATCCTACTAAGTCAAGTTGTGCACCTGCTACATAATGAATCCCATGTTGATGAGTACCTTGGATGTAGTGCAAGATGCGTTTGGTGGATTTCCAATGAAGCTCATGTGGTTCTTGCATAAATTAGGAGACCATTCCAACCACATAAGAGATGTCAGGGCATGTATGAGTCAAATAGATGAGACTTCCAACAAGCTGACAATACAAACTAGCATCAACAAGTGGAGTGGAGCACTTAGCCTCAAGCTTGACTCCTAAAAGAAAGGGAGTTGGAGCGGGCTTACAATCAATCATGCAGAACCGTGGAAGAAGATCAAGAGCATACTTGGGCTGTGACAATGTAATCCTCGATGAAGACTACAAAATCTCAATGCCAAGAAATTAGTGAAGAAGACCCAAGTTGGTCATGGAAAATATGTCCTACAAAGCAGTTTTGACACTACCAATGATGGATGAGGTGCTCCCTGTAATGATCAAGTCATCAACATTGAGAACAAGTATCAAATGTGCATTATCCTGCCTCAAGATGTAGACATTATGATCCAAATGACACTTGGTGAATCCTGTGGAGAGAAGGAAGGAATCCATCTTGGCATACCAAGTGTGAGGGGCCTGCTTAAGGCCATAGAGGGATTTCCTCAACCTAAAAACCAATGAAGTATCCTGGATGAAGCCTTGTGGTTGCTCCATATAGGTCTCCTCATCAAGATCTTAATGTAGAAAAGAACTCTTAACATCCATCTGATGTACTACCTAGCCACGTGAAGTAGCAATGGCAAGTGTCAGGAGAATGGAAGTCATCTTTGCAATAGGTGCAAAGGTCTCAGTGTAGTCAACTCCTGCAACCTGTGAGAAACCCTTTGCAACAAGTTGTGCCTTATACTTATCAACACTCCCATCCACTGCATATTTGGTCTGATAGATCCACTTGCATCAAACCATATTTCTCCCCTTAGGGAGAGGGACTAACTCCCAAGTGTTGTTCCTCATCAAGGAACTATTCCTCCATAGTTGCATCCCATTCAGGAACCCCAAAGGCTTCCTTAAAGGATTGTGGGTCTAAAGATAACACAATGAGAGCATGTGAAAGAGGCTCATGCTCATGCTGTGACCTAGTCCTTCAAGTATCCAAAGGACCCCCAACAAGAAAACCTGTTGCCTCAAGAGTTTGACGAGCCCAATGAGGTCTAGTAGGGGTAGAAGGACGAGGATCTCAATTGGAAGTGGACCCTGTGAAGGTGTAAACTTGCGAGTCGGTGAGGAAGGAGATTCATCATCATCTAAATCACTATCATCATTGTCAACTATGGAGGAAGGTGGAGGAGTAGGAGAGTCAAAGCTAGGTGGGATTTCCTCAACATGTACACTCCTCTCAAATAAAATCTCATGAGTCTCAGGATCCATCAGTCTGTATGCCTTAACACCATCTGCATATCCCACAAAGATACAATGCCTACTCTGTGGCTCCAATTCCCTACATTTTTACGAAGGAATATGAGCCCATGCTAGACTTCTAAACCCTCTGAAGTGTTTCACAATAGGTTTTCTAGAAAACCAAGCTTCAAAAGGAGTGATACCCTTCAAAGCTTTATGAGGAACCCGATTCTGGATGTAGGTGACACAACTAATTGCTTATGCCCAGAAAGTTGGACAAGAGACCTAGCATGTATCATGTAGCTTGCCATTTCCTTGAGGGTTATATTTTTTCTTTCTGCCACACCATTCTACTGGTGTGTGTAGGCAACATAATGCTGTAATTGAATTCCCTCAAGTGTGCAAAATTCTTCAAGTCTATTGTTCACATACTCCCTGCTATTGTCTGTATGAAGGATCTTGAATTGCTTCCCGGATTGCTTCTCAACATGTGCTTTGAAGTTGAGAAACTTGTCAAATACTTCACTTTTGTGACAAAGGAAGTAGACCCAAGTGTATCGTGAAAAATCATCAATGAAAGTGAGGACATAATGAGATTTGCCAAAGGATGGCACTCAAAATGGGCTCGCTACATCACTGTGAACAAGATGAAGAAGATCCAAGGATCTCCAAGAGTTCCCTCTATCAATATTCTCTTCGGGATGCTTGCCCATGGAACATACTGAACATACACCCTCAAAAAAATTGAGTTGAGGAAGCCCTTTAACCATGTCCTTGGTGTGAAGCTGTTGTAGATAGTGGTAGTTGAGATGAACAAACCGCTCATACCATATCTTACTCTGTGAGTTTGAATGGGTCATCAATGCTGCAGAAGGAGCATGAGGTACCTAATGGGATAATGAGTAAAGCCTTGCATTGTGATTAGCTCGATCCATTGTAACCAAAACATCATTTCCAAGTTCCTTTACCACAACTGTGTCGGGAGTGAATTCAACTTTCTTACCATATCCATGATGTGTGATTTGGTAGATGGAGAGAAGATTGGTTCTCAAGTTTGGAACATAGAGCACGTCCTCAAATTTCCCATCACCCATCTCAATTGCACCTTTCCCCTAAACTTCCACTTGTGTATTATCATCAATGAAGATGTGAGGCACTAAAGAGGACTCCAAGGAGGAAAATTGCCCCTTTGAAGAACACATATGTTGAGTAGCCCCTAAATCAAGAATCCACTGCCATGATGAACCTGTTGTTTCCATGAAAGCTTTCCCTTTTCCCTTAGACTGAGATTAAGTAGAAGTGGAAGGAGATGAGTCCTTATAGGCATTAAAAAAATTGATGTTGTTCTTCTTGATGATGTTTGTCAACTCATCAATTTTCTTGGCATGGAAATGATGCTCCTCATGTCCAACCTTTTTACAATATGCACAAGTTGGTTTCTCCTTCTTGCTTGAGTTGTTCTTCTTTGAAGATGATGATGATGAGCCTTATTGTGGAGGAGTGGATTGTTTGTTCTCTCCTTGTGGCTTTGGTGAAGATTGATTTTGGCCTTTCCTTTTGCCTTGCTTGTTGTTTCCATGATTGACCACCAATGCTTTTGAAGTTGAAGACTTGAGAATGCCCATTTTCATTAACTTATTTTGGTCAAGAATCAAAAGATCTGTGAGAGCCTCAAAAGATGGTGATGTGAAGTTGCTAATTGTCAATCGTTGAGTCTGGAAACTTGAAACAAAGGCTGCATACTTGGATGGAAGCTTGTCCAACAAGTTGAAGACCAATTGATCATCCTCTTTCTCAATACCACAATCCTTTAGTTGTGCTCTTAGGTCATTTTCCTTAGTGACATAATCCTAAATGGTGTCAAAATTCTTGGGATCAAGGCTTAGGAGATCATTTTCAAGCTTGTATCCCTTAACCTTATCAACCTTTCCATACAAAGTAGTAAGCTTATCCCAAGCTTCCTTGGCTGTAGTACATTTATCAGCATGGAAAATGAGATCATTTGAAATAAACTTTCTAAGTGTACCCAATGCCATATAAGTTTTAGTGAGCCAATCCATATATACAGTTGGATCTGCCTTAGGATCCATAGATGCAGTTATGGTTCCATCAATATAGTAAATTAAACCTTTTTCCATTAGTTTACTCCATGCACGTACTTTCCATGTAGCATAATTATGTGCAGTTAAGAGTGGAACTTTAGATAAACCCATGATGGAATACAAGAGCACAAAAGAGAAAATAGGCACAATCACACAAGAGACACCCCCCCAAATTCACTCAATCAAAGTACCCGCCCCCCTAAAAAAAAAGATGATTCTGGCACTTTATAATTTAGTGCATGTACAATAGGCCACTTGCAACTTGGCTAAGTGGACTTATGATTTATGATTTACAAATTGCCACAAATAGGCTGAGAGCAAACTAGAACAATGAAGCAAAGACCTAAATTGATATCTATGCAATACAAGTGCCAAATAGGCCAAAAAAACCATATTTTGAAAGTACAAAATCCACTCAAGATCACTTCAAACTGATTGTAGATTCAAGTAGATGAAAATTCATGCACTTTCAAAAAAATGGCACCTGAAAAGGAGATCGTATGTGCCTATATGAAGCCCTGGAAGTTGCAAAAATTAGGATTGGATAGGTACAATGTTGAAAAACTACAAAATTTGGAAAATATGTCCACCAAAATCAGAAACCAACCACATAGCTGCAAAGTAAACGAAAAATTAGGCCAAATAAAAAAAATTGCTCAAAAAAAGGAGGTCGTGAGCACAAGTTATAAGCCTTCAAAGTTTTCCTTCCAAAATGAAAATGCAAACAGGAGGGGGTTTATTAAAATCCTTTTGAGCGCTGACATCACTACTGACGTAGGCCAATGTTAGTAGATGACGGGATTAAACTTGATGACCAGGGGACTGTCAAAAAGGAATATACCCTTGGAACCTAGAATATGCTGCTGAAATCTTCCCCACAGAATATTCTTATTCCGTTGCTGCCTGGTTCGAAGACTTTCATAGAATATTCTACAAGAATATTCTAGCATGCCGGTATATGCTTTTGCCAATCAGAATATTCCAAAGCTGGAATATTCTCTGTACTTCGTCTATCAATGAAGAATATTAAGTATGCCATAGGTTTAAATGGTGGTCCACCAGGTATTGAAAAGAGTTGGCTGCCAATGATGAATGGTGGGGCCGCGGGTGGCTAATAAGAGCCCGCCACATGGCACCTTTCCGAGCACTCGGTACCGTAGGTACCTGCTATTAGCAGGTACTCTGCATAGTATTTATTTCGTAGAAACCAAAAAAATCTCCGCTCCCCTATTTTTTGATTTTTAATATAATTTTTTTCAAAACAATTAAAAAACTGTGAAAAATATATATATTTTTATTTTTAATAAATATTTTTTGAAATATAATAGCCAATTGAAATGGATTTTTTCCAAATAAAAATTTCCTTCAAAAATTTAATCACCCAAATCAATTTTTCTAATTTTTTTTTCAAAAATTTCTAATTTTTTTTTTTCCAGAAAATATTAAGAAACTGAAAAATGATTTTTTTCATAACTATAGGAATTTTCAGAAAATTGAAAAAATACCCAAATAGGCGATTGTTTTTTATCTAGAGCTCCCGGTGTCAAATTTTGACGAAACAAAAGTCTATCCTAACTAGAAAAGGCCTTTTGAATCTGAATTTGGGGTCAAATATAGTCTAGGACACACCAAAATGTCGTTGCTCCTCATATTTTCCTCTTGACCACCTTCACACGAACTAAGATCTCCCAACAATGGCTATGAAAAGGACCTCCAACTGCTCTGATACCAAGTAAGAACTTATAAGAAGCAATAATAGGACCAAGAGACCAAAGATAACACAAAAGAGAGAGAATATGATGATTGTATTCTCAATATGCATGAAGATTTTCCATTACAAGCATGTACAAGGCTTGCTTATAAAGGCAAGCTAAGACACAAGGAAGGGCCATAAATGTGACAAGTGTCACAATCGTGTGCAAGGATAGGTTGAAAGAAATAATAGATAATTCCATGTAAGGTGGATCACCCACCTAAAGTGGAATTATCATGCCACAATAAGTGGAGATAAAAAGGTGATAACTAGAACACACCACAAAGAGTGGGATTTCTCCTACACACACTTCCCTAAGTGTCCCTATCACATCTCTCAATATATGCACAAACCTAGATGCTAGATGCAAATAACTAGGTGTCACAAGTGCAAACTACAATGATATGCATTCCCTAAGTAAGCTTAAGTAAAGTGTAATAAGTAAAATACTTATTTATACCAAGAAAAATTATGAGTTGGAAAATCATACTCATTTAGACTAGAACTATTTTCTTAAGTTAAATAGTTTGATAAACTACATCATAATCATCATATTTAGTTTCTTCTTCAATGCAATCATAATTAAATGTATGATATTAATCATCCTTATCTTTATAGTACTCAACATACCCTTCCTTAGAAGATAAATTTTCATCCTTGTTTATTGAGAGGGCATTTTCACATTAAAATGAAACAAATTTAGACAAAAGAAACTCAATGTATATTATATTTTAACTCTACATAACTTATTGAGAAAATTGGAATGTTGAAAAATAATGGATACTTTTAGATATTGATATTTCATGAAATTATATTATAAATACACATCAAAGAATCTATCCCTATATCTTCCACCAATAGGTATATTACTCCTTTACATATCATAACCAATCCTTCACACTTTATTAACTATTTTAGTTATATCATTAAATAAATATTTAGAAGTATACAAGTATCAATTTCTTACATCTATATCATGGTAATAACTAGTTATATATAGCTAAGGCCATGGGATTAGATATTACCAATTTTTTTAATTTCTAGAGTGCAATTTAATTTTCTCGAAGGACAATCTACGTAAGAGGCTTTAATTTTTAGCTAATCATGCTCATAATACAATATTCAGCTTCACAAGGATGTTAATGAGTTGCACAACCATTTCCATCCTTCTTAAACTAGTTTTAGAGTGCATAATTTTTACCAACCCAAGTGCATAGTTGTAGGATTCTTCTTGTTCCATTCACACATGCCCATGTGCATAAATGCCCTTGGAAGCCCTTTGTTTATCCTTCCCATTTATCTCTGCCCTTTGCTGCCCTTTATTTTTCGTGTTTATTATGTGTGCAAAGGGAATTAATAGATTTTTATGGATTTCTATGCATTAAAGGATTGCCAGATAGAGTGCTCTAAACTCTCTTATGAGTTTTACAACCCAATCTGTTTCTTCAAGTCACAATCTAGACCTTCCACAACACCCATTCAAACCAATATCTATGGTTGATGCTATTTGTAATGTGTTAGTAGTTAAACCTCAATATCTTGAGTTTATTAAAGGAATGACACACATTATCCAAAAAATGTCTTTCCTTATACCTCCATCTATAGAAAACATATTAGATTCTCATTTCAATGTTATTGACACACAAATTTTTATGTTGATGCTAAGACGTACGATGCACATGGTGACTACTACAACCATGGCCATGGTAGCTAATCCTAGTGGTTTATATTCTAGTTTCTATGGAATATCTTTTGGCACCTCTTATCCCTTAGGCTCCATCTGATTTCACATGAAATACACTACTCATATTCATATTATTGGTCCCATTCTTAACCAACTAATGCATAATGTTGGCCAACTACATAGTATTTACTCACCACCTTAACTATCACTCCATCTCAATTACTTATTGCTCCTTATTATAGACACAATCCCTTATCATTGCATATTTTTTCTACATCCTTAATTGTTGGATTTGAGGTACCTAGGTTTGATAATTATAATGGGAAAGGCGATCCTAAAATGTACATGTTTGCTTTCAATACTCTTTATAGTGAATTCTTATCTGAAGATGCTTTGCTAGAAAATTTGTTCCCATGGTCATTAAAAGAAACCATGTTGGACTACATTTTCTCACATACTAATAATTCAATTAAGACATTTGAGCAGTTATTAAACCAATTCCTTCAATATTTCTAGGTGAATATTAGACCACATGTCACCTTTATTGACCTTGTCCATTACCCCTACCATATCATTATTTGATAATGATTTGTTGATGTGTGTATACAATGGTCTTCTTTACATACCTACTCATTTCAATGAGAAATCCATTAATTCCCTTTGAACAGATGATAAATTCCCTTTGCTACCCTTTGTTTGTCATGTTTCAACATCAAGCCTCTCACTTACTATCAAACCTACAAGTTCTTGCATTTGGCTACCCTTTGTTTGGTAAATGCCTTGCTGCCATTTGTTTGTCATATTTCAACTTAGACCTTATCACTATCATCTTATTGAGCCTCTTCACACATTCCCTCTTCATGCCCTTTTCTACCCTTGGGTCTATAGAGATGTACAAAGGAGAGATGGGGGAATTAGGAAAAGAAAACTAAAAGTTTGAAATAGATAAAGATATTTTTTGTGAGGGGAATATAAAAGGTAGAATTATTCTTATGATTGGTATAGAATGCATTCTTTACAATCATTGATATATATCCTTATATGATTATATACTAAAAAAATTAAATGGTAGTCCTAAGAGACCTATGACAGTCCTAAGAAACTTATGACATTCTTGAGAAACTTATAACAATCCTAAGACAAGAGTGACAATCCTATGAAACTTATGACATTCCTAAGATGCCTATGCTAGTCCTAAGTGTAACATCATGAAAAAAAAGAAGAAGATTAAAGCAATAAAAATATGCAATTAAACTCGAATCATAAACTAAAGCTAAACAACAAAGCACAAAGGAAATTATAAACATAAACAAAGAGCAATCTCACCTAGTATCTACATTCTTCCATGATTGACCTCGATTGTACTCCATTTTTTCGTGATGTTATTCTTGCCCTCAGATTTTTAGTATGTGTGCAAGTATAGCCTTGATGTATGTGATTATAGAAAAATATCAAAGATTAAACAAGTGCTCCAAAAGTCATACAATTTTAGGAGTTACAATGATGAAGGTCAGGTCAATTTATAGAAAATTGATCATTCGAATGAGAGGCCGAGATCTAAAGATAGACAGATGATTCAGATTAAAAGATTCAACATGCATTGAGATAAGTGTTAGTACTAATGTGAGTGATAAAACCTAAGAATAGAGATCAAGATTAAATAATGATTTAATCTCTAGTTGAAAGTATTCAAAAATTAGAAGAATAATGTTTGCATGACAAAGATAAAGATAGAATAACATAAACAATTTGTTCGAACACACACATACGTTAATTAATTAAATAAAGATATTTAATTAATAAATGTGTACATGCATAAGAATTAAAACTAGATAACTAACTAGTTATGACAGGGATTTTATTCATGAAAGACAATCAGTCATTAAATCAAGAGATAACTGACTGATTTAAATAGATCTCGAGTCAAGTGGAAATGAATACTTAGATAACTTAAATAATTATCTAAATATAGAGGAATATGTCCAAAATAGGTTTTTATGAATTAAATGACTATTTAATTCAAGATTCGACATTTAGGGATTAATTAAATAAATAAGATTTATTTAATTGAGTAAAGAAAAGGTTAAATGAATAATTAAATAATTAAAGTATTTATTTAATTATAGTTGAAAATATGATAAAGATAAATTAAATAAGAATTTATTTAATTTAAGGAGGATAAAGTTAATTAGTGACGTAATTAAATAAAGAACATTTATTTAATTAATTAGGATTTGAATAAAGACAATATGAATTAATTAAATAATTAAGTTTATTTAATTAATAGAAGAATAAATGTTAAATGAATTAATTAAATAATTAAAAGTTATTTAATTAATAGATGAGAAAGGACTTTAGAAAGTAATTAAATAATTAACATTATTTAATCACGACCATGGCAATACAAATTATGAAGAAATCGAAGTCATAGGCTTAGACCAAATTTTAGTGTCTACATTTTGCCCCTCTTTGATACAATGTCATTTTGGCATTGTGTTAAAGAAAAAGATATGCCCCAGTTAAAGTAGGATGAGGAAAGATGACGAGGAGGTAGTGGTATGCCCCCTCGAGAGGACAAGTGAGTTCAAAGAACATGAGTGTGCTCTCGAAATCGATGAGAGAACTAGAAGATGAAGGACAAAATGATAGAGGAAAATAGATAAGGGTGGTGAAGTGCAGAAAAGAAGAAATGTTAGTGCAAAAAGAAAGATGAATAATAAAAGACATGGATGCGAGTATTAACAATCTTCGATGTGTCACCGAATCACAAAAGGCTTTGCACTTAATCATCATTGGGTGGTAACTAATACAAATGGAGAAAAACACCATGATATGACATAGATCAAGGTGTGCAAGGTCATCCACCTGCTAACAACAGACAGTCACAGACAAGGACTGTCTTAACTCATACTAAGGGCACAGTTGCCCCAGTCTTTTTGTCAAGAAAAACCACAGACAACAAACAAATAAAAGACAAGTCATGAGACATCATTGTTCCTCTAAATCCTTCATGGGAAATCCTTGAGGAAACTAGTAACATGACTCAAAAATCAAAGCCAAAAGACAGTCAACAAACAACAATCAAAGAAAACAAAATTCTGATACATCGTTGCTTCTCTAAATCCTTCATGGGACATCCTTGAGAAAGCTAGTAACAGGATTCCAATCATAAAGTCAAATGAAATGATAAGATAAATAAGCCACAAAGTCAAAGCTAGTAAAATATTTGCCAAAACTTGATATGTTTGTTTGATTGTTTTGTTTGATAAGATGATTGATTGATAAGACCTGATTTTAGGAGAAACACATACCGAATAAGACATTGAGTCTGGTTTTGAGTTTGTGACTATCTATATAAGGCATGAAAAAATATTGGTTTCAGAAAGACACATATCATATAAGATGTTGAGTCTGATGTCGTTGATGTGATAACCTGTGTAAGACCATGTTGATTTGTTTGACAATTTTTGTATCTAGGAACGACTTATCCTGTATAAGACATAGGTTTGATTGTTGTGTTGATATCCTTTTTTAGGAAGGACACATCCTGTAGCAAATTTAAGTAGATTTGTTTTTTTTGTTGCTTTGACTTAAAGACATTGTTGACTTGTTCATCTAGTTGATGCATGACTTGATATGATGTGCTGACAATTAACTGTGTGAGATGATGAACCCTAAAGGACTGACCTAGTGCGGCCTTGGGGGCTCATCGATTGATGGCCTTGCCTACGTTATACACGCAGAGACCTCGTAGTTCAACTAGAGTTTGACTAACAAGACTGACTAAAAAAAGATTTGATTTATTTACAACTATAAGACGTGTGTGATAGTGAATGTGATGAACCCTAATGGATAGACCTAGTGGGGCCTCAGGGGCTCATTGATTGATGGACTTGCCTACTTTATACACACATAGACCTCGTAGTTCGTAGTTCGACATGACCAATGACCTTATCATATATACAATGGATTGAATCATGATTTTATATAGACAAACCTAAAAGGACTGACCTAATGCCTCAGGGGCACATCAGTAGATGGCCTTGCCTACATCAAGTCACAGAGGAAATGTAGTTCGACAAATGACAAAGACTGACATGTGCGACTGACTCTGACTCTATTTTTTGGATTTTTGACATATTTTGATTTTTTTGTTTTTTTGAAGTTTTCTGATTTTTTGGATTTTCTTAGGACATTTTGTAATGTTTTTAGATTTTTTGATGGTTTTACATCTTCAGAACAGCCAATGTTAGAAACAATATGACGTAGGTCAAGTGCTTTCCCCCAGTCGAGTATAATACCAATTGATTACTAATAAGATAGGATGGGGGATATAAGTGCACTCGATGTCAATCGTTTCAAGTTATGGAAAAGACAACCATTTATTATGAATGGTATATACAAGCGATGGATGGGAAAGATATGTGATATGTACAAGGAAGTCAAATTAGAATGATAGTAGACAAAGGAGCATAGTCAACTACACATGGCGCCTGTTTACCAGGTTTTCACCATGGTACTTATCCAAAGCGCCACCGAAGTGGTTTTCACTATTGGACGACTTATTTCTCTTTACTATTTTCTTGATTTTATGATTTTTTGATGTTACCAAGACGCTTGTTTGCCAGGTTTTCACCTAGGTAACGATTTTTTAATTTTTTGATTGTTTTGTATTTTTGATAATTAAGACAAGGATCTCAGAAGCTATGCATAGAACTTCTTTAGATGAAGACTATTGATAAGTGCTGAAAATGGTTCTCCTTCAAGAGTAGAGAGTTGATATGCTCCTAATCCAAAGGCTTTTCTGACAATGTAGGGTCCTAACCAGTTAGGTTAAAACTTTCATTGTTTCTCTCTTTCAGCTTGATTCTTAGGATTCTCCATTAAGACCAGGTCACCAATGTCAAAGTTTCTATTCAATAATTTCCTGTTGTAGCTATGATGAAGATGATTCTGATATGCTTGGAGATGATCTAATGCCTTTTGTCTTTGTTCATCTAGGAATTCTAGCTCATGTAGTCTTGAAACTCAATACTCTTCATTGTCAATATCCCCTTTCAAGGATGCCCTCAGGGAAGGAATCTCAACCTCAATAGGCATAATAGCCTCAAAACCAAATACTAAAGAATATGGAGTGGGCACCAGTGGGAGTACAGATGCTTATGCGATAAGCCCACAAGGATGGATTAAGTTGTAAATGCCAATCCCGACTAGCATCATTGATAGTCTTTTTAAGGATTCTGATGATAGTTTTATTAGATGCCTCAACTTGGCCATTACCTTGTGGGCAATATGGGGTGGAAAAATGATGTTGGATATGGAACTCTTTATAGAGATGATAGACTTCTTGGTTCTTGAATGGATGACCATTATCTGTGATTATGGACTGAGGAACACCATATTGACATATGATATAGTTCAAGATAAACTTAGAGATCTATGTACCAGTGATGTAGGTCATGGGAATAGCCTCAATCCACTTCATAAAATACTCAGTGGCGATAATGATGAACTTATGGTTGTTGGATGATGTGGGATGTATCTTAACTATGAGGTTGAGTCCCCATTGGGAAAAGGGCCATGGTGACATTATGGGACGAAGCTCCTGTGCAGGTGCATGTATCAAGTCTCCATGTACCTGACATTGGTGACATTTTTTGACAAAGATATATTAGTCCTTTTCCATGGTAGGCCAATAGTAACCCCGTCTCATAATCTTTTTAGCTAAGGTAGGACCACTAGAATGGGATCCACATATACCCTCATGTACCCCACACAAGGTTGCTTGTGATTCTTCAGTATTGAGACATCTGAATATGGTATTGTCTAAGGCACGTCTATAAAGGGTGTCTCCGATGATGGTGTACTTGGCTGACTTGCAAAGGAATGTCCTACGTTGGTTATTAGAAAGTTCAGGGGGTATGATCTTGGCATGGAGGTAGTCATAGACATCTTTATACCATGGGGAATTGGGACCAGCAATATCACACACCATCTTCAAATCTGGGATGTCATAGGCAGGGACCAAAAGTTGTTATACCAAAAAATTGAATTTAGTTGTGTTACTAGGTATGTCCAAGAGTGAAGCAATAGTAGCCATGGCGTCTGCTTCCCTATTTATAACATGAGGTATTTTATGAAAGTCAACCTTGTCAAAGTACTGCTTGAAACTATCTACCATGCATTTTTAGGGAGAAATATTTTAATCCTTAGTATCATAATCATCATTTACCTATCGGATTACCAGCTGAGAGTCACCATAAACCTATAAGTTCTTGATCTTCTATTTGATGGCCATGCATAATCCTATCACAAGAGATTCGTATTCTGCTATGTTATTGGTACATGGAAATGCAATTTTGAATGACTTAGGGATATAATCACCCTGTGGTGTGATAAACAATATACCAACCCCTGAGCCATGATTCGTATGAGAGCCATCAAAGTATAATTTCCATGTTGTGCTTGTGTCAATGGTGAATATAAACTCATCAGGAAAATCTTCCACTAAAGGGTAATCTACTTATATCGGTGCATCGACCGACTGATCAGTAATGACTTGTCCTTTGATAGATTTTCTCTCTATATACAAGATATCATACTCACTAAGGATCATTACCCATTTGGCCAGTCGCCTTGTTAATGTTGCTTTGCTTAGAAGATATTTTAGAGGATCTATCTTTGCAACTAATAGTGTCTGGTGGTTTAGCATATAGTGCCTTAGTTTTTGAGTAGAAAATACTACCAC
Source organism: Sequoia sempervirens (assembly GCA_007258455.2). Classification (NCBI taxonomy): domain Eukaryota; kingdom Viridiplantae; phylum Streptophyta; class Pinopsida; order Cupressales; family Cupressaceae; genus Sequoia; species Sequoia sempervirens. The sequence goes on from VDFB02373365.1 coordinate 227,913,999, forward strand.
AAGATAGGCACACTCAATGGTACTGTAGTTAAGCTCATAACCTACCAAGGTCTGACTAATATAGTATACTACCCTTTCATGACCTTCATCATCATTCTGTGTAAGAAATTATCCTAGTGATGAATGAGTTGCTGAAATATAGAGAATTGGTGGTCATCCCTCAACAGGTGGCATTAAGACTGGTGGCATGAGTAGATAATCCTTAATCAGTTGAAAAGCTTCTTGGAATTTACCTATCCATACAAAAGGTATTCCTTTTCTAAGTAAATGTTGAAAGGGATGTCTTATCTACTAATTGCTCTATGAATCTTCTGATGGATTGTAGTCTCCCTTGTAATGTCCTTAGCTAACTGAGATTAGTTGGTGGAGGCATGTCTATGATTGATTTTACCTTGGCTGGATCCACTTCAATGCCTCGTATGGAAATGATATACCCCAAAATCTTTCCTGATTTCACTCCAGACACACATTTCTTCGGATTTAGTCTCAATTTATACTCTTCTAGTCTTTGAAATATCTTGTCTAAGACTTGTAAATGATCAACCTTTGTTAGGGATTTAGCAATAAGATCATCGGCATAATCCTCCATAAGATTGTGTATAAGGTCATGAAAAATAGTGGTCATAGCTCGCTGATATGTTGCTCTAGCGTTTTTGTGTCCGAAGGGCATAACATACTAGCAATAAGTTCCCTAAGGACATGTGAAAGTTGTTTTAGGTTGGTCTTCAGTTGCAATTCTGATCTGATTATACCATGAAAATCCATCCATAAGGGACAACATCTCATACCCTGTAGTCGTGTCTACTATCATGTCAATGTTGGGTAGAGGGAAGTCATCTTTAGGGAAAGCCTTGTTGATATCTCTAAAATCCATACAAATACAGATGCCCCCTATTGGTTTTGTGACTGGTACTAGATTGGAAATCCAATCTGCATAGTCGATCGATCTAATGAAGCCAACCTCCAATAGTTTCTTGAGTTCAGCCTTAACTAGTAAAGCAATTTGTGGGTGCATTTTCCTCAATTTATGTTTTACTAGTTTTACACTTGGTTATAAGGGAAAATGATGTAATACAAGCTCATGATCCATCCCAGGCATGTCTGCATATGACTAGGAAAAATTAATCTATCTTTGTGTAAAGAAGTTGTAGAATTCTGGCCACTCTTCTTTTGTCAATGATGCTGCAAAATATACCAGTCAGGGATTCTCTTCTATACCTATGTTAACTTCCACTGATTCTTCAACTAGCATGGGTGACTTTTCCTATGCAATAGGGAGAATTTTCAAACCTCCATCCTTAGGTGCCTCAGAGAGGTTTTTTCCTTCAGATGTGTCCTTATTTTTTGCTTTTTCATTGTCTAAAGGCGCCTACCAATTTTCACCTAGAGACTCATCATTTTTATTTTTGTCATTATTTTTCTTATTTTTGCGACTGGAGGGTTGAACAAATTCCCCAAAATATTCCTTGTTGTCTAAGTCAATGGTAAATACAACCTTGTGATCACCACTAGGTATGCGTTCACATAGTCCCAGGAACTCAACAATTGCTTCGTCGTTCTAAAAAATGTCTAAGACGGGTGTGTCTTGTTGGTCCCAATCAATGAGTTGGGGATAAACTAAAGGCATGTCATCATCAGAGTTGTCAAAGTTCAATGGGGTCAAGGTAAAAATTGAGTTGTTCATGTAGTCACAAAGTTTCTCACCAAGTCCTCTTTGTTCTTTTTCGTGGATTTAGGTGGATTATAAGGTGGGCCTAATGCCAGGGTTTGGTTATCTGAAACATATTTTTTAGGCTCCCAAGAGGTAGGATCAAGAGATTCCCAATAGTAATGTTTAAACCATACCTCTTTTGTCAAATTCTCAGGTGGACAAGAATTCAATGGATTTGGTGAAGATTTCAACATTAATTCAAGTTCTCCAAATAGCTTATCAAGGTCCATGGCTGAGGTGGAGGATAGGGAATCCCACTCATATTCATTTGTGTCAGGGGAATCACAATAGGGTTGGTCAGATGGTTCGTCGAATGTCTCGATATCTTTAGAAGTACTTACTTCCTTGAGTAAAGGTGATGTGGTACTAGGAACGCCAATCTGAATCAATTGAAACCTAAGCCCTAAGCCTTTTAGCCACGTAGAAACAATGATTGGTTCAGTCCTCCCATCTTGATGTAAGCCTAAACCATTATGTTAGTTATATCCCTTGCTCTACATGATTTTGAAACCTTTTCCATATTAATCTGTAGGAATGTGAGCAAGTGAGGGAGGTTCTTCATGGTCTTCTCTATATATCCAGGAATTCACATCATCTTCGTTGATGGATTCTTTGCTTAATTCTACCCATTTTGTAAAGGTTGTTGAGGGAGGAATGTGTATGGTGATCACTGATTGTCTCCTATATGTTGTAGGTAAACTGTATGATTTAGGCAGAACTAAGTGACTAACACAATAAGATATCTTCATGTGATATTCTCCACAAACCTTGTCTTGGATCTCAACCTTAGGAGTGGAAGGTAATGAAGGTGAAGTGGATGTTCTAGTGAGAGTGGATGGATCGACATAATGAGATGAGTTGGAGGATGAGGCTTCTTGGTTTACAGGTACTTGGCGCTGGGGTGTCTCGTAGATTGGCGCAATATTGGAATGGATCTTGGTCACCATCTATTGTTATTCCAGTGCCATTGTAAAAGAATTTTAGACATTGATGATATGTGGAAGGGACTTCCTTCATGGCATGAATCCATGGTCTTCCTAGTAGAAGATTGTATGGAAGGGTGAGATCCAATACTTGGAAATTTGTCTCCATAATTGCAAGACCAATTTTGATAAGAAGTGTGAAAACCCCCTTTGATTTGCATTCTTCATCATCATAAGAATTAATTACAATGATTTTGGTTGTGTCCACACATGCTTCTGAGAAACCTAATGCCTTAATCAATTTTAAAGTGCAAAGATTTCACCTTGCTCCTCCATCTACTAGAACTCGTCTAACATTCGTTTTGTCAACAAGGACTTCAAGATGTAATGGTTCGTTATGATTTGTCTTCTTAGTTGCATAGTCTTGTTCAAAGAATGCGACATGATGATTTATGGAAATGGTATTGACCTACTCATCAGCGGCCCGAAGGTGATTTATGATTTTGCCACTACAATCATGCTTAACATTAGCATAGTTGGCCGAAGTATTGGCCTTGTTACTCGAACTGGGGGCATTTCCTTTCCCATGGTCATGTAATGGATCCGAAAAGACCTTGTGATAAGTGTTCGAAGATGTAAGTTTCTGTCCACTGACTTCAATAGTTCTATTGTCAACAAAGTCTTGTATGATGTTTTTTAGTTGATGACAATTTTGTAGGCTGTCCTTTGGTTCGATGGAAATCACAAAAAGCATTATCATCCCACGAAGATGGTTTGAATTTCCCTGGATCATATTGTCTTGGCTCTTGAAGTTGTATAATATTGTGTTGCAATAGTTGTTTGAAGACTGACTTGATGGGTTCCCTGAGGGGAGTGAACTCATGTTTTGGAAATTGTCTCTATTGTTGTGGGCGTTGGGTGTTTTGGGTAGTGTTGGGGGTTTGGTTGAAGACATTAAGTGTGTTGTTAGAGGGGGAATTTATTCTAAGTGTGATGATCGGTCTTTCTTGTAAAGTCTTCACATCAACTACCCCATCGCTAGTAACGTTTTTTATTCTGAGACCAAAACTTGTTTGTCATTGGGTGTGTTCTACACATTTGGATTTCTGTTGGGTGTTTGTGTCTTAAGTTCTCCTTTGTTAATGAGAAATTTTTCTAGTATGAGCCCCTTTTCCACTAGTTCTATAAAGGATGTGCAATAATGTACCCTTAAGTCACTTCTCAATTTTGGGTTGAGGTTTTCTTGGAACATAGTGACCTTCTATTTCTCAAGTATCTCGACAAGACATCAACTGGCTATAGTTCTCCACCTCTGGAAGAAAGCAATAAAATTTTCTCCTTCATCTTGTGTAGTATGACACAAGGTTGCTATGTTAATCTCATGGTCTATGTTAAAGGAGAATTGTTCAATGAATTTCTCAACCAGTTCACCCCATGATTTTATGCCATAGTCAAGACCTGAAAACCACTCTAGTGCAATTCAAATAAGACTTCTTGGAAATAGTCTCATAAGATAGGTGGGGTCATAGGCAACATCTATGCACATCGTGGAAAATTCCCTTATGTGTTTGATTGGATTTTGCTTTCCATTATATTTGGGAAAGTTTGGTATAACATACCCATGAGGGAAAGGTGTCATGAACAATGATTTATCGAAGGGAAATGGGCATAGATCCTTTACTGAAAAGGTTTTCTTGTTAGACACTTCCATGTTATCCATCTATGTTTGAAGTGCATGCATTTGTGTTTGCAGGACATCAACTTGAGTTAATGATGTGTTGGTTGGATTATTTGGGTCTATGTGCGTGTTTTGAAATCCAATGTTTTGTGATGGGTTTTGGTTAAATGTCGGTATTTAAAGTGGATTTTGATTTGGAATGTTAGTGAATGGGTTTTGATTCAGAATTTGCGAGAATGGATTTTGATTTAGGGTTTGTGTAAATGGATTTTGACTTGGAATCTATGAAAATGAATTTTGATTCAGAATTTGTGAAGTGATGGGTCAGTTTCCATATTGGAAAGAGGGTATGCCTCCTATCTGTGAGACTCCAATCTATGGTATAGTACTAGAGACATTAACACTAGGTATAGCTACTGTCTGTGGAATAGTGCTAGTGACATTGACACTCGATGTAGGGGCTGATGTTTTAGATCTTTTATTCCCAACAAGAGGACCAAAGGGATTAGATGATGACACCCCAATGGTGAAATTTAGACCCTGTGTCGAGGTAGGCATACCAAATGGATATGTGTGTATCATTGAGGCACCCTGTATAGGTCCTCTAGATGGTATAATGGTAGTCACTTGAGGTATAGTAGTACTAGTGGTGGTAGTGTTTGTTCCCTAGGTAGATGCAGTTTGTAGGGTAGGAATATAAAAACTAGGAGGTAGTTTGGCACCTTCTGCTAGAAATTTTGGTAAGTATCATTGAGGATAATTTGCTAGATAGTCATCTACAAAGGAAGAAAAATCAGGGTCCTATGCAACAACATCTATGTCTTCCACTATAACATGTCCTTGTGTGTCTCTAGTAACAAATTTCTCTAACAAAGTCTTGTGAGGTCTAGATGAAGATGTCCTTGAAAAGAGATTTGAGAACGGATTGATGAATTCGTTTGGATCAACCATCTTTTCTCTTTCTTTCCTTTTCAATCTTGTTTCAACCATGTAATATAAGCTCAAAGTGCAAGTGATGCAAAAGCTAAGTCTATGAATGATTATGAGTCTAATCTATGTTTTTGGGATTTTCTGAATAATAAGGATGAATGTATGTAGCTATTTTTTTGGTATTTTCTCTACAAATAAGGCATGTCTAAAATGATGCCATTCTAGGATGACAGTGTCTGAATATGCAAAAGTCTAAGTGACCAAATTGGAAAATTCTAAAAGAGGTTATCTATTAGCTAAAGCTTAACCTAGGTTTCAATTTAGTTTTGACAAGGAACCTTCGTAGGACTAGGACAAAAAGATAAGGTGAACTCCCAAACTAGACTGATGAGCTGGAAGGATTCACGTGTAGGACAAAAGAGATAATGACTAGGTTCAGTGACAACATTTTTTGAATCAAGGGTTTATCCAAAGCATGAAAGGTGCCTATCCTAAAATCTGCAAAAGATGATCTCTCTAAAGGAAATAAAGACCCCTAAAATGAAAGTAAGATCTATGACTAGGGTACCTATCACTATGACTGAATGATTCCTAAAGGATGTAATCGTGCAAGTTTTGAGAAATTTTTTTGGTTTTTGTCCAAGAATCAGTGAAAAAGGATAATTCAGATATTGGTTTGATTGTTTGTTCTCAGTTTGTGATGGTAAATTCTAGTTTTCTGATACTTAGGCAGATGCGTTGCTGAATTTAACAATTGTGGTTTTCCTTCTCAGTTGTGGTTTTATGGTAAATTCAGTTTTAGGTATCAGACACATGTGGTTTTGTTTGCAACAAATGCGACTCAGGGTATCAATTGTGACTTTGTACTGATCAGATGTGGTTTTCAAGACTCTGATTGTGTACTGGTAAAAGTAGGTTGGTTCCGTGACAGGGGCATATGCATCATTCCAGACTGTAGATGCAGCTCACCTATTTAGATGCATCACATAATGTAACAATTACAAGTTTTCCAGTAACAGAGGTAATGACAGATGTGATTGAGATATCAGATGCAGTTTTCCACTAAATAAATGCAAGATATTCTGGCAAATGTGACTCAAGATTAAACAGATGCGACTCAAATTCAGGGACATGCAAATTTGGACTAGGTTTCTAATAGATGCGATAGACTCTATAAAAAATGCTACTCTAAGTACATATGCGAGTTAATGACAGGTAGATACGACTTAGTTCCTAATAAATGACAGATTGGACTGGTAAACAAATGCGACCATACCTAACATATGGGTTTTTTTGTGAACAATTGCGATTCTATTGATGGTTGCGATTTTCCAGTGAATTGCAGTGTAAACTGACTCTGTTTCATAATCAAGTTTTGAAAAATAAAGACAATCAAAAGACAATGTATTTTTAGTTTGACAATCATGAACATGTGTATTTCCAGAAAACAAGTACAATCCTAAGGCTGTGAAAGATAATACTTGTTGAGTTCTCACTTGGGTTTCCCCAACTACGCTTATTCAAAGCAAATGACTAGTAGCTTGACCCCACTGGCTCCCCTCCATGGCTCAACACTTCATTCAGGGTAGCCAAGCTACAGTACCCATGAAACTCTCATGGCATACATCTCATCTCTACTATGAACCATAATAACGTGAGATGACTTCACATGGCCGACCTACTGCACCAACAAATAGAAGGTTTTTGGATTACTAGAAACAATGGTGTTTAGTATGGGAATTCCGTTTGTGGGGTATCATCCATGTGGCAAGAGATAATTTTTGCCCTTCTTTTCGGAACAATACTTGTGATACTTGATCATTCCTCAAGTACCCACTTTTATATACTAGCTGAAAGTTGCTCGGGTTCAACATGTTACCGGTCTGAGTTGTCTTGGGGTGATTACTTTTTGTTGGAATTGTGTGCCTCAATCTCACAGGTTGAAACCTCTAAAAGAGCCAAGTCGGTGTGACATCCTTATTGTTTGGCTGACTAGTAGTTGTGCAACCTTGTGAAATTTTCAGGTTGTCGAGACCTTGATGATGTCTTACCGACTGAAGCTATCGCTGTGACTTATGGTGACCGAAGTCATCGGGGAGACACTTGGCCAAAAGGTTTATTGTCAGAATGAAGTCTTACCAATATGAGATTTCTTGCCGATAGTTATACACTTGGATTCATCAGTGTAACATGTGACTTCGGTAAGAACTCCTGGTGACAGATGGTATGTCTCGCCGACAGTGTTACACTAGGAGTCTTCGGGGAGAGACTTGAACACTCGGTAAGAGCTCTTGGTGATGGGTGTTAGTCTTGCTGATGCTTTAGTCTGTTGTCAGTATGACTCCTGGCAAAGGGTGGTTTCAGGGTGATTTGGAACCCTTGGTATTACCTCTCAGCGATAGCCTAAGTCTTTTTGACAAGTGTTCTTTTCGGTATGACTTGAAGGGATTAGTATGATCTCTTGGCAAATAGTGTTAGTCTTGCCGATGGGAATGCTGATGTCTATGTGACTTTGGAACTTCAGTATGACCTCTCGCCGACTAGCGATTGTCTTGGCGATAGCGCTACATGTGATGGATATCAGTATGATGTCTTGGCGACAAGGGGAAGTCTGAGCGACAATTTGTGAACTCAGTATAACATCTTGCCAATGGTGAGGACTCTTGGTGATAACTACAATCTGGTCTTGTGGCATTGGGGAGACACGGTTAGTGTCTCACCGACATGCGAACATAGGTTGAACGTTGTTGACTGATTGGAAGACTATCCTACATGGTGTGTCTTCGACCAATTAGAGAAGCTGAATGGGAACCGTTGGAAGTTAGACTGTTGTGGCTGTTCTATGAGGAAGTTCAATAGACCAAGGATGACATGGATATACTCAGAGATTGAAGATGATGATTAGTTTGGCGTACAGTTTGGTTGGACGATTAGTGAGATGAACAGTTCGATGTGTGATTAGTGAGAATTTGATTCTAAGAGCATTGTATCTTAAATTTTTTGTACAAGGTTGATCAAGGATGTATGTTGCTGTAATTTGACATCAGAGAGTGAAGCCCATACTCTATATGTAATTTTTTTACTGTAATACAAAGGGTTTTTTCTTGGTGTGGTGGGTTTTTCTCTCATAAGGGTTTTCCCACATAAATCTGGTGTTCATCTGTATATGTTCATTTATCTATTTCTGCTATTTCTTTCAAGTGTATCTTAATTGGACTGTAATTGAAAATTTAAAAGCACCTCTGCATTCTTCCCTGAGGTTTTGATGTTAGGAGAGTTGTTTCCGCACCTTAGCTTTCCTTACAAGTGGTATAAGAGCCTGGCCAATTGTGTTATCCTTGTGGGTACGTTGGGTTTTTTGTGTCAATTTTGTTCAGT
>VDFB02373365.1:227922718-227933161 GCA_007258455.2 Sequoia sempervirens
TCATCAAGTACAACAGTAGGTGGAGGAGATGAAATGCATGGCTCAAGTACTGGATCTGATGTGAGAGCTCCCAAGTTCAAGAAGCCAAATGTCTCCTCTGAATCATAGTTCATGTGATCAATAGTCGAATGAACAAGGTCACCATCAGAAGCAAATTGTGCAAAGGTATACAATTGAGATGAATGATCAACCACCCCAGTAGCAATGATCTCTGACTCTCCAAATCTCGAATGATAATGAATGGGGAGTGAACTCCCGCTTCTCCCATCTCCACCATGTGTAATCTATATATGGAAAGTAGATTGTTCGTCAAATGAGGAACACACAAGACATCCTGAAAAGTGTTCTCCCCAATGCTAATAGATCCCTTCCCTATTACACTCATATATGTATTGTTTCCCATCAAGATAGGAGACATAGAACAAGGCTAAAATGAAGAGAAGATAGTCTGTGAAGACGCCATATGATGTGATGCTCCTGAATGTAGAAGCCATCTCCCTGATCCTAGACTTGAATGAGCACAAAGAGCTTGTCCTTTATATCTTGATGTTTGACTTTTGTCCTTTTTAGACTGTTTTGAAGTAGAAGGAGAAGAAGATTCAGACATTCTAGAAGGAAAATCAATGTGATTCTTTTTGAGAAGATTCTTCAACTCATCAATATCCTTCTTATAACAATAATGTTCTTCATGTCCATCCTTCTTGCAATATGCACAAAAATGTCTCTCCTTCTTAGATGATTTCTCTTTTGAAGATGAATCTTTATGTTCTTCTGTGGAATTTGATGTGGATTGTGTGTTCTTCTTAGGCTTGTTCTTTGTCTTTTCTTTGCCACTTGAAGACTTCTCATCCTTTGCAACCAAGGCATGTGATTTTGAAGACTTCAAAGTACCCATTTGAATAAGCTTATCTTGCTCCCTAGTGAGTTGCATAGCAAAATCTTCAAAGGAAGGCATCTTAAACTGACTCCCAAAGGCATTCTTTGTAGCATAGAAAGTAGACACAAACACTGAATATTCAGGTCCTAGCTTTGAAAGAACACTTAAGATCAATTGTGTATCTGATTTCTCAATTTTACAATTCTTCAATTGTGTTCTTAGTGACTTGAATTTGGTAATGAAGTCTTGTATGTTGTCAAAATTACATGGATTGAGACTGATTAATTCATTCTCCAACAAATGTCCTTGAATTTCATCTGTTTTCCCAAACAATTCTGACAATGTAGTCCACATAGCCATAGGTGTATCCAACTGCTCAATGTGAAACAACAACTCAGGAGAGACATACAAGCACAAATAGCCAATGGCTTCTTCACAACTATTTAACCACTTATTCTTTTTAACTTCATCATTTTGTGGTTCACCATCAAGCCCATGAACTATCCTATACAATCTTTTAACTCTTAGCAATTTGTTCATTTTTGATTTCCATTTAGGATAGTTGTAAGGTTTTAGAAGTGGAATTGTAGATGGCTCCATGATGAAACAAGAACACAAATCAAAAGGAATGCAACCACAACCACAAGAAGAATCCCCCCCAAATTCACTCAATCAAAGAACCCCCCAAGAAATATCTGATTTGGCACTTTATCAGTAGTGCATTTACAATTGCCTCTTGCCAAAAACAACAAAGTGGTCTTTGATCTTGGTGCTTACAAATGCCCAAAATAGGCCACAGTATCAAGTACAATTTCTGGTACAAAATAAGATCAATATGATTATACCACTAAGAAGTACAGGAAAAATCATGCACTTTCAAAAAAAATTGTACACAAAAATGTTACCATAGGAGCATGTTATGAGCTCCCGAAGTTCCCAAAATGAGGACGAAGCAGCAACACCTATGATAATCTAAAAATTATGGAAAAACCAGGCACCAAAACCAGAGACTGATTGCACCAATGCGTAGAGCACAAAATTCTAGCCCAAATCAAAAAAAATTGCTCGAAAAAAGGAGTCAAAATGAGCAAGATATTAGCCTTTAAAGATTGATTGCAAAAATGAAAATGCAATCCGTGAGGGGGCAAAAATTTTCAAACCAACTGCTGATGTCACTGATGACGTGTGCTGACGTCATCAAGATACACGATGGAATTTGACGGGTATATGACCGTCAGAAAACTTTATGAGCTTAAATTTGACGGTTCGCCGGCCGTTACCGGAAAACTTGCCTCCCCTTGCCGGAATATTCGGAATATTCTAGGAATCTGCGAATTTTTGATTGAAGTGGCCGCCGGTGAATTTTCCTGCCGGAATTTTGTGATTTTTGGCCACCGGTAGACTCAATGTTGCCGGATTTCATTAAGAATAATTGCCGGTGTTTTTGAATAGACTCTGCCGGAAAGGTTTGAACGCCCGGTGAATGGAAGAGGGGACCCGCGGGGGCCAGGCCGTAGGCCACGTGGCCTTCGCCGGTGACGTCGTACCTGCGGGTACTCTGCATAAGTAGTAGGTACCTGCTTACGCAGGTACTGCGGATTTACTCTGCAGAAAAACTTCCGCCCATTTTTTATTTTTGATTTTTTTTTTAAAAAAAAAACTTTTAAAATATGAAAAGTAAAAAACTGCGAAAATTGTCCAAAATATTTGAAAATAATTTTTCGCAGAAAATATTTAATTTTTAAAAAATTCATTACCATTGATATTTATGGCGACACAGGGCGATGTGGCTCAGGGTAAACCACTTCAGGATGACTTGATACGAATCGGACGTTGATAGTCGATCTTAGGGTTTTTGGCCCTTCTGGACGCGATGGCAGGGTCGGATTTGACCCAAAATGCTCCAAAATTGCAGCTACCTTCTGGATCTAGCAACCACTCTTCAGCTTCAAACCCTCATAGATTTGGCCTCATATCTCCAATTTGGACGAAACAAAAGGCAAAATCGACTATCTCGAACCTTCCGGACGCAATGGTGAGCTCAGATTTGCACCAGCAAGCTCGGATTTGAACCTGCAACAAAGAGCCACGAACGGAACCTCCTCAGATGGAATCTCTCTTGAGTATAAGACTCTCCAATGGCACCCAACCAGCTCTGATACCATGTTAGAATTGGCTGTACCACCCAAGATCTATGGACCAAATGGAAAGCACAAGAAAAAAGAGAATATGACAAGAATAAGCGTATTCAATGTCATTGATATGATATGATTATGATTATGATTGTTTACAATGAGAGAGACCCCTTGGTTATATAGCCAAGGTGAGAACATAGAAGGGCATAAGATTATGACAAGTGTCAGAAATCTTATGACATGAGACAACTATGAAGAGCTATCACTCCACAAAGGTGGAAAGATAATCACATGATGTGTCCACAAAAGGTGGAAGTGATGAGGTAATGACATGTCAAGTCAACCAAAAGTGGAAATTCTCCAACAACCTCCTATGTGGTCCCTAAGTAAACTTAACTAAGGTGTAATCATGACCTAGGATAAGGTACAAAACATTTAATTACACCAACATTCCACTTGTAAATGTTCTTTGACTAACAACTTAGATCTAATCCACATCGTGTTGGAAAAATGGTCGAGGCTTGATCCACCCCTTTTTGTTTTTTATTTTCTTTCTTCTTTATGTCTTTGGTAGTGTATGCTTGTACCTTGTTGCTTCATACATCATTGATATGTGTGTTATTTTGTGCCTATGTTGGTTTTCCATATGATCTTGATCTTGGGGGCTTGTGCAACCCTCTTGATTCTTGTCATCCTATCTCACTAGCATTGGTACACTTGGACTCCTCTTGGTGCAATTTTGTCTACTTTAGTGTGAGTTTGAGGTAGGTTCCTCCTCTCACTAAAGTGGGGGCTAAATTTAGTGTAATAAAATGTATCCCTTTACATTATCACACTTGTTTGGGCCCTCCCTACTAAAACTGGGCTTCTTTATGCCTTATTTGGTCCTATTTTGTATCCATAAGCCTTATTTAATGCATTTTTCGGAGGATAATCCCAATACTTAACTAATGAATAATCATAATTTAATGATTTTGGGTTGTGTGTTCCAAATTTAGTGATCTCGGATTCATACGCCACCTTGGGCATATGGGTCCCACCTAAGTCTCAGGGCCTAATCCTGAATTTGGCATAGAACTTAACATTTCTTGAAATTTGTGTGCCAAGCTTAGGCTATTGGGACTCATATGCCCCAACTAGTGTATGAGTCCCGCTTTATCTTGGACCTATTTTTAATTTAATTCTTGGAAGGATTTTATTCTCCTAGATATGATGTCAGCTTGTAGTGTTGTAATTTTGGGAAAACTGGCATAAACAAGTATAAATAAAAGGTTATTTCACATAATTTCTCCTAGCAATTTTCATGAGCAAGTATCTTAGCAAGTTTATGAGATCAAGAGCATTCAAGAGCTGATTATCAAGTATTTTGGAGCTATATTCAAGATTCAAGAATCATGCCAAATTTATTATGCATTTTGTGTGTTTTTGAGCTAACATTTATGATGTAGGTGTTCATGATTCAAGCAAGAATTCAAGTTAATATCCATAGTATTCAATCAAGAGTCAAGATATACATTCATGCTTTCCATTTCATACAAGTTTGTAGCTTTTGTTACAAGGGTTTGGTGAGTTGCAACATTGCATACTGTTCATTCATCATTCCTTCATTCTTGTAGTGTCAAAAAATGTCATCGGGGACATTTTCATGCTTGTTTGGGCCTTCTTGTGAATTTGAGGTTAATGTTTCCTTGATTTAGTGTTGTAATGTGGATGAAAGATTCACATTAGGTCTTGGGCCCTTGTGAACTAATGGATTTAAATGGTACCTTGCTAAAGTGTTGTGAAGTGTTTCAACACACTTTCACACTTTTCTAAGGTTTTATTAACTAAGCATAATTAACCTCTTCTAAACCTTAATCTTTCCTTGTTTGAAGCGTTGTAAAGTGTTGTGACACACTTTCACACTTTTCTAGGCTTTTAATTAACAATTGGGCTCTCCTATGTTATAATTGGCCCTATTTTGCATCCACACGACTCATTTATTGTATCTTTTCGAGGATAATCCTGACACCTATCATTAGCTAATCATAATTCTGGTGTTTCTAGCTTGTGTGGCCCAAATTTAGTGATCTAGGACTCATTTACCACCTTGGGCGAATGGGTCCCACCTTGGTCTTTTGGTCCTAAACCGGATTTCACACATTTCTAAGAACTTTTTATTTTTGGTCCCATACATTATGCCTAATGGGACTTGTAGACATCTGAATTTGACCACTCCCGTATGGTCAAATTCACCCTTGCATTCCTCTATCTCGCATCCCTAAACCATACTATTTAAACAATTTATTATTTGGTTAATATTTCATCTCATCCTAATGTCCTCCTAAGGAATTTAATTAATTAATCAAATTCCTTTCCTTAGTCTTCTCTAAATTAAATAAAGAGTTGATTTATTTAATTTAATCACTTTCACTAAATGAATTAAATTGATTTTTAATTCATTTTCTTCTCTCTCCTCATGTCAACATCATCCATAAACCCCTTTTAATCTAGATTAATCTAATTAATCTGTGATTAGGATGTGCACATTCCTAATCATCATTAAGGTCACATTCTCCATAATTGGTCACTTGCCCCTAATCTTTCATTAGCCCATTTAATCCTGCATTTGCACAACCTTAATCACTAATTTAGGATAACCTAATCCTCATGCCATTTATGACATGTATCCTTAGTCAACCACTATTAAATGCTTTCTCCTTTTGGAGAAGGCATCCTCTTCCCCATGTGAATTTAAAATTCCCATTTATTCCCCCCATGCATTTTAAGGAATTACTAATTCCTTCTCCCATCCCCATGAGGATTTGTGAGGAATTTTTAATTCCTCAATTTTCCTCTCAAAGCACATGTGGACAAAAACCTCCTTTATAAGGAGACCTTGTCCATTCCCAAGGTACATCATAGTACCTCCACCTCACCTCCACTTCATCTCCTCTTGTCCACCTCATTGGACACATGTCAGCATGAGATGGCTTGTGAGTTCTTAACTCACCCTACAACCCTTGATCTCTTCCACCTTGGATGCATCTTAGCCATCCATTGGTTTAAGGTAACTTCCCCTAAAAGTAGTGAATTTTACCTCATTTGATCATCACTAAGAAAGCATTCAACCAAGCCAACTTTCATGCACTCACACAACCTAGTATCCTCCATTGTTGCAACATCTTAGAGCAACCATATTGCATCCAATCACTTATCCATGACCACCATTGCATCAACATTATTTTGAGCATTGTTTAGAGACATTTTGTTAGAGAAGGAGCATACAAATCATCAATAAAGAGGGCCAACCAAAGGAGACAACTCAAGCAAGGTAATATTGGTGTTTCATTGTTCATTTTTTTGGGGTTAAACTAGGCTAATATTGAGTGTTTTATTTGTGTATTCTTGCTTGCATTTCCATTGTTATTTTGCATTCTTAGGCTAGAATTCACTTGCACACATTTTTGGCATGCTCGATAGGACCCATGTGATAGGTATACTTTTATGTTTTGTTATATTTGAAGTTTTGCAGGTTCAGATCTTAGACACAGGGGAAAATATACTCTCGACGGGAAAATATTCCTAATGTAGGGGTGGACCTGCATTTAAGACTTGTGAACACGTACACACCTTTCCCTCAGAAAGGAGAATCTGCAACCACCCAACCAGACCGACATCTTTAGAGGAAGATACACTCAGGTGGCTTGGATGAGTGGACCTGATATAAGAAGTGGATATCCCGATTTTAACATAGAGATGAATACGTTCCCATCTCTCCACTCCACTGGTGAATGTGCTCTTGCCCCTTCCATAAAAAGGTGATCCCGAGATTAGAGAATGGAAAATTTTCCTGATGTAGAGGTGGACTTGAGGTAATCTAGAATGTTAAAATTTTTGATTTGAGCTTTCATTTGATTTCAGTTTTGGATACTAATCAACTAACTTGTTTGTCTCCAGATTGCAGAGTTTCTATCACAATAAATTTGTAGTTTATCCCATTCTAATTTAAGATCGGCGTGAAACTACTAGCACGTTGGTTTCAGGACGATTAGTTGAAGACCCCTAGACTAGATTGTGTATCTTTTTCATACTAATTTATGCACACGTAGACTTCATTAAAGGGTCAATTAGCATGTTTTTCATGTTTGGGAGCATGTTGTTGACATATGCACTTCCCTTGTGCCATAAGGTGATCCTAGGTGACTAGAAATTACAGCTCGTTCCATTCTAGTCGAGTCCACCTAGGGAGTACTAGTGCATGTATGCTCTCCCCTTGTGCTACGTGCGAGTCTGGGGACCAATAGAAACATCTAGTATTTCCTTCCCTATAGGAGACATACCTGGGATTTCATCACCTGGGGGATGATCTCAACCACATGCTACCAATAGGGTCTATAAATCCTGGGGGATAACTAAAGTTGTACCCTAATCAAGTCACGTCATGTCTAGTGAAGCGTCAAAGCTAAGGTAATACCTAGATAAGATGTGTAGGGTTGGTCTGACTTTCTAGTACCTCGTTGGGGCTCTCGATCCATGCTTGTGACAGGCTAGTGTTCATGGTTGTGCCTCATGCACCCTCCTAGTGTTTTGACGACTCACAAGAGAGATTGTATTAGCCTAGATAGAGACCCATGTTTTAGCTGCGACTTGGTGTAGTGTAGCGATTACAAATGACACCTTGAAGATACTAACCACATACTCCCTTAGGTTGAGATAGAAATCCTCATGGTGGACTACAATAGTTCCTGAGGAGAGAGAGGTGAGCTCGTGGTGTTTGTTGATGATGCTATGCCATTAGATCTATAGCTATCCACCTTCGTGAGAAAGGGTGATCCAGAGAACCACCCCAATATCACGGAGTATTAACCTTGGGGTGTCCCCTCAAGGTGGTGGTCCTACATCGAGTTAGCAAACCTTTACTACTAATTTTAGGCTTGTACTGCCTAGAGTGTTTTCTCATGATATACCAGTGCTTGTCATCATTCCAAGTTAGTCTAGCCCAGTGCTTCTTGTTTTCCATGTTTTCAATCCTTTGCCATAGTCTATCCCTACCCTTATTGGTGACTTTGCTTCAAATAGGGGCGAACTTGCATTGTGGATAGGTGATCCTGCCCTGGAAGGGGTGATTCTATGTATTGGTCCAATCAAGTCATCCTTTAGGTGAACTCGCTCTTGTTAGGGATGGATTTTCTTGTGGATATCTTAGATAGGCGAGCTTGTGTTCACCTATTCTTTGAATAGACGATCTTGTCATCCTCATAGGTGATTCCATGCCCATTTCTCCCTATCGTTGAGCCGTACATCTAGTGAAATGGGAAAACCTATTGTTCGTAGGGGTGATCTCATTTCAAGTTCATACCATCCTTATTTGTACATCCCCTAGAATAGGCGAACTTGTTGCCCGTAGGGACAATCTCGTGTCTAGTTTGTACCACCTTCATCCATACAACTTAAGAAATAGGTGATCCCGCCATCCCCATATGCATTTCTATACCCCAGTCCATACATATGAAGAAAAGGGTGATCCTAAAACTTAGATAGGTGATCCTGCATCACACAGAGGCGATCCCATTACTTGGAAGGGTGAACCCGTTAAACATAGAGGCATATCCATGTCCCATACAAAAAACCTGAGAGTTAATCCTTTGGACCACTGAAAGCCTGTTGATTCTCGAGTCCATTCCTGTGATTGAAATTTTTTTATCACCATCCATTTTCCTGTAATTGTCATTTTAGTTCATCTACATTTTTCAGAAGTTATCAAATCCTCAATCAAATCACATAGGTGCATCTTAGGACATCCCTAGATTGCATATCCATCATCAATTTTTCAATCTGAGTTCCTTAGATATCATTTTAGGGGATTTTTATCCAATTGGGTTAGGTAACTGAATCTCATCCTCATCATCTATGCTTACTTAGGATTGTCATCCATCTTGAGTTAGTAATCCTTCATGACCTAATCAATCTAGTTCCATTTCGGGGTAGATTTTGCGTTGTAATCATCATCTTCATCATTTGATCTAATCATTATCATCCTACATCATCTATTTACACTCTTGAACTAGGTTCATAGTCAACCTTAATGGTCCTATCCAATCAATAATCCCATCCAATCAATCATCCTATCTAATCAATCAATCAAATCCAATCATCAATCTATCATTATCTTAGCAATCCTCCAATTCAATCAATCTATCATCCTAGAAATCCTTTAAGTCATCATCTAGGACACTACTTAAGTGCAACTTAGGACTTAGTTTCATCTTAGTCTTCCATTCCTTTTTCATTTTCATTCCCGTTACTAGATCACAGATAAGAAAACTCATGGAGTTACAATAGTCCCAAGGTGCGTAACCTCAACACACTCTGAATCCACCCCATAATGGTGGATTTTTTCAATCCAATACTAAAGTTCACCCTCGTCCTTCCATCAAGGAAGACATGGTCAATCAACCTAAGTTAACCATTGATGAATATCTTAGTGATCCTACTAATGTGCAAATGACTGATCATCTTCTTGCTGAGTGTGGGGATAAGATTCTAGCTCAATTGCTCATGAGGGGTACCAAGCCACCTCTTGGTTTTGATATGTCACAATATATCGATATCACACCCCTACCTCTAACATAGGATCCACAAAGTTCTCAGGTCAATCCAGGATCCTCAATCCCTCAAGTACCCCAAGTTACTCCACAGGATACATGATACCAACCTGGGTTTTGAAATGATGTCTATTATCAAATTTCACCCTCTCCTGTTCAAATTTCTGTCATGGGTACAACACCTAATCCCAACAATCCTCAAGTTCCTAATCCTAATAATCTTCAAGGTGTCACTAATCCTCAAGGTTAGACCAATCCAAAAGTTCAAACCAATCGACAGGCACAAAATAATCCTCAAGGTCCTCCCCCAATTAATCCACATGGTGGTAACCCTCAAGGTTTTATCCTTACATCATCCGTACCAATTGCGCCACCACCTCCACCCAATCAATCAAGTCAGTCATCAAGAAATATTGGGGGCAATGCATATAATCCTTTTGCTTCAGCGCCTCCTCATATTCCCCTTATCCACACCCAACCATTACCACAACAAAACCCATTACCTAATCATGGTACCTCCATCCCACAACAACCACCTCATCAATCTCAAGTTCTGCAACAACATCAGTGACCCCACACCAACCTCAAGGAAATCCATCACAACCTCCCCATTAGTCCCAGGTCAATTTACAATTGCAAAAAATACCCAAGCAAACCAAAGGAAACCCTATTGCTCAATACCAATATTATTCACAACCCCCACCACACCATTTTTTACCTCACTATCACCAATTTCCTCTAAATAATGCATATTATTAGCGGCCTCCTCAACCAAAAACACCTAGACCACAAAATATCACTCCCAATGCTAATCCTAATTACTCATATTATAATCAACAACCTC
>VDFB02373365.1:227933261-228167366 GCA_007258455.2 Sequoia sempervirens
CAAACAAATCTGAAATACCTGTCAGAAAGCCATCCAAAGTAGCCATATCTGGAAGACAATGTATATCCTGCTGCACTGAATCACTAAGAGTCAAAACTGTTGAATCACAAGTATCATCAAGTACAACAGTAGATGGAGGAGATGAAATGCATGGCTCAAGTATTGGATCTAATGTGAGTATGCCCAAGTTCAAAAAGCCAAATGTCTCCTTTGAATCATAGTTCATGTGATCAATAGTCGAAGGAACATCATCATCATCAGAAGCAAACTGTGCAAAGGAATACAACCGAGATGAATGATCAACCACCCCAGTAGCAATGATCTCTTGACTCTCCAAATCTTGAATGATAACAGAATCAGGAGTGAACTCCACAGTTCTCCCATCTCCACCATGTGTAATATGATATATGGAAAGTAGATTGTTCGTCAAATGAGGAACACACAAGACATCCTGAAAAGTGTTCTCCCAAATGCTAATAGATCCCTTCCCTATTACACTCATATATGTATTGTTTCCCATCAAGATAGGAGACATAGAACAAGGCTGAAATGAAGAGAAGATAGTCTGTGAAGATGCCATATGATGTGATGCTCCTAAATCTAGAAGCCATCTCCCTGATCCTAGAGTTGAATGAGCACAAAGAGCTTGTCCTTTATATCCTGATGTTTGACCTTTGTCCTTTTTAGACTGTTTTGAAGTAGAAGGAGAAGAAGATGATTCATATCTCTAGGAAGGCAAATCAATGTGATTCTTTTGAGAAGATTTTTAACTCATCAATATCCTCTCTTATAACAATACTGTTCTTTCTATGTCCATCCTTCTTGCAATATGCACAAAAAGGTCTCTCCTTCTTAGATGATTTATCTTTTGAAGATGAATCTTTATGTTCTTTTGTGGAATTTGATGTGGCTTGTGTGTTCTTCTTAGGCTTGTTCTTTGTCTTTTCTTTGCCACTTGAAGACTTCTCATCCTTTGCAACCAAGGCATGTGATTTTGAAGACTTCAAAGTACCCATTTGAATAAGTTTATCTTGCTCCCTAGTGAGTTGCATAGCAAAATCTTCAAAGGAAGGCATCTTAAACTCACTCCCAAAGGCATTCTTTGTAGCATAGAAAGTAGACACAAACACTGAATATTCAGGTCCTAGCTTTGAAAGAACACTTAAGATCAATTGTGTATCTGATTTCTCAATTTTACAATTCTTCAATTGTGTTCTTAGTGACTTGAATTTGGTGATGAAGTCCTGTATGTTGTCAAAATTACATGGATTGAGACTGATTAATTCATTCTCCAACAAATGTCCTTGAATTTCATCTGTTTTCCCAAACAATTCTGACAATGTAGTCCACATAGCCATAGGTGTATCCAACTGCTCAATGTGAAACAACAACTCAGGAGAGACATACAAGCACAAATAGCCAATGGCTTCTTCACAACTATTTAACCACTTATTCTTTTTAACTTCATCATTTTGTGGTTCACCATCAAGCCCATGAACTATCCTATACAATCTTTTAACTCTTAGCAATTTGTTCATTTTTGATTTCCATTTAGGATAGTTGTAAGGTTTTAGAAGTGGAATTGTAGATGGCTCCATGATGAAACAAGAACACAAATCAAAAGGAATGCAACCACAACCACAAGAAGAATCCCCCCCAAATTCACTCAATCAAAGAACCCCCCAAGAAATATCTGATTTGGCACTTTATCAGTAGTGCATTTACAATTGCCTCTTGCCAAAAACAACAAAGTGGTCTTTGATCTTGGTGCTTACAAATGCCCAAAATAGGCCACAGTATCAAGTACAATTTCTGGTACAAAATAAGATCAATATGATTATACCACTAAGAAGTACAGGAAAAATCATGCACTTTCAAAAAAAATTGTACACAAAAATGTTACCATAGGAGCATGTTATGAGCTCCCGAAGTTCCCAAAATGAGGACGAAGCAGCAACACCTATGATAATCTAAAAATTATGGAAAAACCAGGCACCAAAACCAGAGACTGATTGCACCAATGCGTAGAGCACAAAATTCTAGCCCAAATCAAAAAAAATTGCTCGAAAAAAGGAGTCAAAATGAGCAAGATATTAGCCTTTAAAGATTGATTGCAAAAATGAAAATGCAATCCGTGAGGGGGCAAAAATTTTCAAACCAACTGCTGATGTCACTGATGACGTGTGCTGACGTCATCAAGATACACGATGGAATTTGACGGGTATATGACCGTCAGAAAACTTTATGAGCTTAAATTTGACGGTTCGCCGGCCGTTACCGGAAAACTTGCCTCCCCTTGCCGGAATATTCGGAATATTCTAGGAATCTGCGAATTTTTGATTGAAGTGGCCGCCGGTGAATTTTCCTGCCGGAATTTTGTGATTTTTGGCCACCGGTAGACTCAATGTTGCCGGATTTCATTAAGAATAATTGCCGGTGTTTTTGAATAGACTCTGCCGGAAAGGTTTGAACGCCCGGTGAATGGAAGAGGGGACCCGCGGGGGCCAGGCCGTAGGCCACGTGGCCTTCGCCGGTGACGTCGTACCTGCGGGTACTCTGCATAAGTAGTAGGTACCTGCTTACGCAGGTACTGCGGATTTACTCTGCAGAAAAACTTCCGCCCATTTTTTATTTTTGATTTTTTTTTTAAAAAAAAAACTTTTAAAATATGAAAAGTAAAAAACTGCGAAAATTGTCCAAAAATATTTGAAAATAATTTTTCACAAAAATAGTTAATTTTTTAAAAAAAAAAAATTGCATCTATTGATATTTATGACGACTGGGGCCGCAGACGCCCCTCGTAAATTTTTTTTGTTTCCAATGGACATGACTTGTTCCCGAATCTGACAATTTGATAGTTTCCATCTTAGTGGGTTTTTGGTCCTTTTGGATCACATGGCGTGGTCTGATTTTTGACCCAAAAATGCTCCAAAATTGCAGCTACCTTCTTGATCCGCAACCACTCTTCAAATTTCAAACCCTCCTAGATTTGGCCTCGTATCTCCAATTTGGATGAAAAAAAAGGCAAAATAAACTTTCTCAAACCTTTTAGACACAATGGCAAGCTCAGATTTGCACCAGCAAGCTCGGATATGAACTTGCAACAAAGAGCCACGAACGGAACCTCCTCGATCCGAATCTCTTCAAGATAAGACTCTCCAATGGCACCCAACCCACCATACCATGTTAGAATTGGCTATGGTCACACCCAAGATCTATGGGACCAAATGGAAAGCAATGTAAGAAAAGAGAGAGAATATGACAAGAATAAACTGTATTCAATGTCATTGATATGATATGATTATGATTATGATTGTTTACAATGAGAGAGACCCCTTGGTTATATAGCCAAGGTGAGAACATAGAAGGGCATAAGATTATGACAAGTGTCAGAATCTTATGACATGAGACAACTATGAAGAGCTATCACTCCACAAAAGGTGGAAAGATAATCACATGATGTGTCCACAAAAGGTGGAAGTGATGAGGTAATGACATGTCAAGTCAACCAAAAGTGGAAATTCTCCAACAACCTCCTATGTGGTCCCTAAGTAAACTTAACTAAGGTGTAATCATGACCTAGGATAAGGTACAAAACATTTAATTACACCAACATTCCACTTGTAAATGTTCTTTGACTAACAACTTAGATCTAATCCACATCGTGTTGGAAAAATGGTCGAGGCTTGATCCACCCCTTTTTGTTTTTTATTTTCTTTCTTCTTTATGTCTTTGGTAGTGTATGCTTGTACCTTGTTGCTTCATACATCATTGATATGTGTGTTATTTTGTGCCTATGTTGGTTTTCCATATGATCTTGATCTTGGGGGCTTGTGCAACCCTCTTGATTCTTGTCATCCTATCTCACTAGCATTGGTACACTTGGACTCCTCTTGGTGCAATTTTGTCTACTTTAGTGTGAGTTTGAGGTAGGTTCCTCCTCTCACTAAAGTGGGGGCTAAATTTAGTGTAATAAAATGTATCCCTTTACATTATCACACTTGTTTGGGCCCTCCCTACTAAAACTGGGCTTCTTTATGCCTTATTTGGTCCTATTTTGTATCCATAAGCCTTATTTAATGCATTTTTCGGAGGATAATCCCAATACTTAACTAATGAATAATCATAATTTAATGATTTTGGGTTGTGTGTTCCAAATTTAGTGATCTCGGATTCATACGCCACCTTGGGCATATGGGTCCCACCTAAGTCTCAGGGCCTAATCCTGAATTTGGCATAGAACTTAACATTTCTTGAAATTTGTGTGCCAAGCTTAGGCTATTGGGACTCATATGCCCCAACTAGTGTATGAGTCCCGCTTTATCTTGGACCTATTTTTAATTTAATTCTTGGAAGGATTTTATTCTCCTAGATATGATGTCAGCTTGTAGTGTTGTAATTTTGGGAAAACTGGCATAAACAAGTATAAATAAAAGGTTATTTCACATAATTTCTCCTAGCAATTTTCATGAGCAAGTATCTTAGCAAGTTTATGAGATCAAGAGCATTCAAGAGCTGATTATCAAGTATTTTGGAGCTATATTCAAGATTCAAGAATCATGCCAAATTTATTATGCATTTTGTGTGTTTTTGAGCTAACATTTATGATGTAGGTGTTCATGATTCAAGCAAGAATTCAAGTTAATATCCATAGTATTCAATCAAGAGTCAAGATATACATTCATGCTTTCCATTTCATACAAGTTTGTAGCTTTTGTTACAAGGGTTTGGTGAGTTGCAACATTGCATACTGTTCATTCATCATTCCTTCATTCTTGTAGTGTCAAAAAATGTCATCGGGGACATTTTCATGCTTGTTTGGGCCTTCTTGTGAATTTGAGGTTAATGTTTCCTTGATTTAGTGTTGTAATGTGGATGAAACATTCACATTAGGTCTTGGGCCCTTGTGAACTAATGGATTTAAATGGTACCTTGCTAAAGTGTTGTGAAGTGTTTCAACACACTTTCACACTTTTCTAAGGTTTTATTAACTAAGCATAATTAACCTCTTCTAAACCTTAATCTTTCCTTGTTTGAAGCGTTGTAAAGTGTTGTGACACACTTTCACACTTTTCTAGGCTCATAATTAACAATTGGGCTCTCCTATGTTTTAATTGGCCCTATTTTGCATCCACATGACTCATTTATTGTATCTTTTTGAGGATAATCCTGACACCTATCATTAGCTAATCATAATTTTGGTGTTTCTAGCTTGTGTGCCCAAATTTAGTGATCCAGGACTCATTTACCACCTTGGGCGAATGGGTCCCACCTTGGTCTTTGGTCCCTAAACCGGTTCACACATTTCTAAGAACTTTTTATTTTTGGTCCCATACATTTATGCCTAATGGGACATGACATCTAATTGACCACTCATTGGTCCATTCACCTTTACATTCACTATCTCGCATCCCAAACCATACTATTTAAACAATTTATTATTTGGTTAATATTTCATCTCATCCTAATGTCCTCCGGAATTTAATTAATTAATCAAATTCCTTTCCTTAGTCTTCTCTAAATTAAATAAAGGGTTACGATTTATTTAATTTAATCACTTTCACTAAATGAATTAAATTGATTTTTAATTCATTTTCTTCTCTCTCCTCATGTCAACATCATCCATAAACCCCTTTTAATCTAGATTAATCTAATTAATCTGTGATTAGGATGTGCACATTCCTAATCATCATTAGGGTCACATCCTCCATAATTGGTCACTTTCCCCTAATCTTTCATTAGCCCATCTAATCCTGCATTTGCACAACCTTAATCACTGATTTAGGCTAACCTAATCCTCATGCCATTTATGGACATGTGTCCTTAGTCAACCATTATTAAATTCTTTCTCCTTTTGGAGAAGGCATCCTCTTCCCCATGTGAATTTAAAATTCACATTTATTCCCCCCATGCATTTTAAGGAATTTTTAATTCCTTCTCCCATCCCCATGAGGATTTGTGAGGAATTTTTAATTCCTCACTTGTCCTCTCAAAGCACATGTGGACAAAGACCTCCTTTATAGGAGATCTTGTCCATTCCCAAGGTACATCATAGTACCTCCACCTCACCTCCACTTCATCTCCTCTTGTCTACCTCATCTGACACATGTCAGCATGAGATGGCTTGTGAGTTCTCAACTCACCCTAGCCCTTGATCTGTTCCACCTTGGATGCATCTCAACCATCCATTGGTTTAGGAGAACTTCCCCTAAAAGTAGTGGATTTTCTCTCATTTGATCATCACTAAGCAAGCATTCAACCAAGCCAACTTTCATGCACTCACACAACCAAGTATCCTCCATTGTTGCAGCATCTTAGAGCCACCATATTGCATCCAATCACTTATCCATGACCACCATTGCATCAACATCATTTTGAGCATCATTTAGAGCCATTTTGTTAGAGAAGGAGCATACAAATCATCAATAAAGAGGGCCAACCAAAGGAGACAACTCAAGCAAGGTAATATTGGTGTTTCATTGTTCATTTTTTTGGGTTAAACTAGGCTAATATTGAGTGTTTTATTTGTGTATTCTTGCTTGCATTTCCATTGTTATTTTGCATTCTTAGGCTAGAATTCACTTGCACACATTTTTGGCATGCTCGATAGGACCCATGTCATAGGTATACTTTTATGTTTTGTTATATTTGAAGTTTTGCGTGTTCGGATCTTAGACACGAGGGAAAATATACTCGGGGAAAATATTCCTAATGTAGGGGTGGACTGCATTTAAGACTTGTGAACACGTGCACACACCTTTCCCTCGAAGGAGAATGCAACCACCCAACCAACATCTTTAGAGGAAGATACACTCGGTGGCTTGGATGAGTGGACCTGATATAAGAAGTGGATATCCCGATTTTAACATAGAGATGAATACGTTCCCATCTCTCCACTCCATGGTGAATGTGCTCTTGCCCCTTCCATAAAAAGGTGATCCCGAGATTAGAGAATGGAAAATTTTCCTGATGTAGAGGTGGACTTGAGGTAATCTAGAATGTTAAAATTTTTGATTTGAGCTTTCATTTGATTTCAGTTTTGGATACTAATCAACTAACTTGTTTGTCTGTGATTGTGAGATTTCACTAACAATTTGTGTAGCTTGTCCCATGTTCGACGAAGATCGAAGGTGAAACTACTAACATGTTTGTTGTAGGACGATGGATTGAAGACCCCTAGATTAGATTGTGTATCATTTTCATACTAATTTATGCACACGTAGACTTAATTAAAGGGTCAATTAACATGTTTTTCATGTTTCAGAGCATGTTGTTGACATATGCACTCCCCTTGTGTTGTAAGGTGATCCTAGGTGACCAAAAATTGTAGCTCGTTACATTCTAGTCGAGTCCACCTAGGGAGTACTAGTGCACGTATGCTCTCCCCTTGCGCTATGTGCGAGTCTAGGGACCAATAGAAACATCTAGTATTTCCTTCCCTATAGGAGACCTACCTGGGATTTCATCACCCAGGGGATGATCTCAACCACATGTTACCAATAGGGTATATAAAGTGGGCATAACTAAAGTTGTACCCCAATCCAGTCACATCATGTCTAGTGAAGCATTGAAGCTAGGGTAATACCTAGATAAGACGTGTAGGGTTGGTCTGACTTTCTAGTACCTTGTTGGGGCTCCCAATCCATGCTTGTGACAGGCTGGTGTTCATGGTTGTGCCTCATGTACCCTCCTGGTGTTTTGAGGACTCATAAGAGAGATTGTATCAGCCTAGATAGAGACTCGTGTTTTAGCTGTGGCTTGGTGTAGTGTAGGGATTACGAATGAAACCTTGAAGCTACTCACCACGTACTCCCTTAGGTTGAGATAGAAATCCTTGTGGTGGACTACAATAGTTCCTAAGGAGAGAGAGAAGGTGAGCTCGTGGTGTTTGTTGACGACCCTATGCCATTGGATCTCTAGCTATCCACCTTCGCGAGAAAGGGTGATCCAGAGAATCACCCCAGTATCACAGAGTATTAACCTTGGGGTGTCCCCTCAAGGTGGTGGGCCTACATCGAGTTAGCAAACCTTTACTACTAATTTTAGGCTTATGCTGCCTAGAGTTTTTCCTCATGATATACCAGTGCTTGTCATTAGTCCAAGTTAGTCTAGCCTAGTGCTTCATGTTTTCCATGTTTTCAATCCTTTGCCATAGTCTATCCCTGCCCTTAGTGGTGAATTTTCTTCACATAGGGGTGAACTTGCATTGTGGAAAAGCGATCCTACCCTGGAAGGGGCAATTCTATGTCTTGGTCCAATCAGGTCATCCTTTAGGTGAACTCACTCTTGTCAGGGGAGAATTTGCTTGTGGGTCTCTTAGATAGGCAAGCCCGTGTTCACCTATTCTTTGAATAGATGATCTTGTCATCCTCATAGGTGATTTCGTGCCCATTTCTCCCTATCGTTCAACCATACATCTAGTGAAATGGGCAGACCTGTTGTCCACAGGGGCGATCTCATTTCAAGTTCGTACCATCCTTGTTTGTACATCCCCTACAATAGGTGAACTTGTTGCCCATAGGGAAAATCCCTGTACCACCTTCATCCATACACCTTAAGAAATAGGCGATCCCATCATCCCCATAGGCATTTTCGTACCCTAGTCCATACATATGAAGAAAAGGGTGATCCTAAAACTTAGATAGGCGATCCTGCATCACACAGAGGCGATCCTATTATACCTTAGATAGGCGATCCCATTACTTTGAAGGGTAAACTAATTAAACACAGAGGCGTATCCATGTCCCATACCAAAAACTTGAGAGTTAATCCTTTGGACCACTAAAAGCCTGTTGATTCTTGAGTCCATTGCTGTGATTGAAATATTTTTATCACCATCCATTTGCCTATAATTGTCATTTTAGTTCATCTACATTTTTCAAAATTTATCAAATGCTCAATCAAATCACATAGGTGCATCTTAGGACATCCCTAGATTGCATATCCATCATCAAATTTTCAATCCGAGTCCCTTAGATATCATTTTAGGGGATTTTTATCCAATTGGGTTAGGTAACTAAACCTCATCCTCATCATCTATGCTTACTTAGGATTGTCATCTGTCCTCAGTCAATAATCCTTCACGACCTAATCAATCTAGTTCCATTTCGAGGTAGATTTTGTGTCTTAATCATCATCTTCATCATTTGATCCAATCATTATCATCCTACATCATCTATTTACACTCTTGAACTAGGTTCATAGTCAACCTTATCAGTCATATCCAATCAATAATCCCATCCAATCAATCATCCTATCTAATCGATCAATCAAATCCAATCATCAATCTATCATTATCTTAGCAATCCTCCAAGTCAATCAATTTATCATCCTAGAAATCCTTTAAGTCATCATCTAGGACACTACTTAAGTGCATCGTAGGACTTAGTTTCATCTTAGTCTTCCAGTCCTTTTGCATTTTCATTACCATTACTCAATCACAGGTAAGAAAACTCATGGAGTTACAATAGTCCCAAGGTGCGTAACCTCAACACACTCTAAATCCACCCCCTAATGGTGGATTTTTGCAATCCAATACTGAAGTTCACCCTCGTTCTTCCATCGAGGAAGGCATGGTCAATCAACCTAAGTTAACCATTGATGAATATCTTAGTGATCCTACTAATGTGAAAATGACTGATCATCTTCTTGCTAAGTGTGGGGATAAGATTCTAGCTCAATTTCTCATGAGGGGTACCAACCCACCTCCTGGTTTTGATATGTCACAATATATCGATATCACACCCCTACCTCTAACATAGGATCCACAAAGTTCTCAGGTCAATCCAGGATCCTGAATCCCTCAAGTACCCCAAGTTACTCTACATGATACATGATACCAACTTGGGTTTGGAAATGATGTCTATTATCAAATTTCACCCTCTCTTATTTAAATTTATGTCATGGGTACAACACCTAATCCCAACAATGCTCAAGGTCCTGATCCTAATAATCTTCAAGGTGTCACTAATCCTCAAGGTTAGACCAATCCAAAAGTGAAAACCAATCCACAGGCACAAAATAATCCTCAAGGTCTTCCCCCGATTAATCCACATGGTGGTAACCCTCAAGGTTTTATCCTTAAATCATCCATACCAATTGCACCGCCACCTCCACCCAATCAATCGAGTCAGTCATCAAGAAATATTGGGGGCAATGCATATAATCCTTTTGCTTTAGCGCCTCCTCATATTCCCCTTATCCACACCCAACCATTACCACAACAAAACCCATTACCTAATCATGGTACCTCCATCCCACAACAACCACCATATCAATAACCACCTCATCAATCTCAAGTTCTGTAGTAACATCAGTGACCCCACACCAACCTCAAGGAAATCCATCACAACCTCCCCATTCATCCCAGGTCAATTTCCAATTGCAAAAACTACCCACGCAAGCCAAAGGCAACCCTATTGCTCAATACCAATATTATTCACAACCCCCACCACACCATTTTTTACCTCACTATCACCAATTGCCTTTGAATAATGCATATTATTAGCTGCCTCCTCAACCAAGAACACCTAGAACACAACATATCACTTCCAATGCTAATCCTAATTACTCATATTATAATCAACAACCTCCACTTCAACAACAATCACAACAAAACACCTACTACCAACAATCCAATCCACAACAACCTCCATACATACCTCAACAACAACCTACTTACGATTATCACTGAAATCCCAATTATTCATATTACAATTAGTAGTGGTCATCTCAACAACATGATGCCTCTTCTTCATATTACCAAGCCCCTCCATCACATCAACAAACCTATGCCAATCCTTAATCCACATATGCAGAGCAATACCAATAGATCCCTCCCACCTCTACCACCACCACAACAACAATATGCTCCTTATGATTAGTCTAATCCAACTAATCTTCCCCCACCAACACCAGTCAATAAGGAATGGGAAGATATGAAGGCTACCCTCAAATATTTGCAAATAGGAACTTCCAATAAATCCTTCAAATTTGAGAAGATTTGTCCTTATCCATTTGATCCCTCCATTTCACTCATCCCCTTTCCTAAACATTCTGAAATGAAAAAATTCGATAAATACAGGGGAAGGAGAGATCCTAGAAACCATTTGCAAGAATTTTACACACATTGTAAAGAGGTCATGCATAATGATAACTACCTTCTGTGATTGTTCCCTAGGAGCTTAATGGGACAAGCTCTGAATTGGTTCATGGGTCTCCCGAAGGGGTCAATTTCATCCATTGCAGATTTGTCAAAAAAGTTTGTTGCACACTTCTCTTTTAACCTAGAGAAGGACAAAAAGACATTGGACCTTTTAAAAGATAAACAACATGAAGGGGAGACATTTGCAAGATACCTGCAAAGGTGGCAAGCCTTAGCTAGTCGCCTCAAGTCTAGTCTTCCTAAGAAAGAGTTAGTAACTATCTTTGTTGCAAACTCTCACCCTGAGTTGGCCCATAATCTTCATCTCCACTGCATTACCACCTTTGTGGAAGTCATTGAGAAGGGCACTACCATCAAAAAATTCCTCATTGCTAAAGGTTAAATCAAAATATTCAAGGAAGATAGATCCTGCTACTAGAACAAGAACAAAAATACTGTTAATGATGGTGTCACTGACACCAAACACATCCAAGTAGCCAACACTTTACAAAGATTGCAATATGTCCCCAATCCATAATCTGTTTCAAATGTCATATCCATACTACATGGTACACCTCCTCCTCCCCCATAGTCTAATAAATACAATCAAGGGAATAATAAGTGTACCTTCACTTCTTTGGGAGAACCTTTAGATGCTATTTTCAAGAGGCTTCTTCAAGAAAACTATGTGGTTACGTATCCTATGACAAAGCCTTTTGATGAGTCAAATCCTAAACCTGCTTGGTATAGAGAGAATCAGTATTGTGATTATCACAAGATTAAAGGTCACTCCACTAATAAGTGTCAAGGACTTAAAGGTTGTATCCAAGATCTTATAGATCGAGGTGATATCGTAGTGGATGCAAATTAGGCTACATTGTCCAATGCTCAATTATAGATATATCAGAATGCCTTCCCTAAGCACAATCAGGGTCTTAGTACCTCAAGTGAAAACCTGGGGTCTAGCAATAACAACCAGAATAACAACACTAATAATATTATCTATAAAAATGTGCCACATAATTATGAGACCATTATTATGTGTATTAATCAGGGGGAGCCATGCGTTTCTATAATTTTTATCATAGGAAAATATCCTCAATGTGTTGTTACCACATGCCATACCTGCATATCAATTCCCGAGCCTTCCACTTCATCTTAGCTAGCTCTTGTGAGCTCATCGTACAATATCCTTGACCATCTTGGTAAAACCCCAGCCCAAATATCCATTCTGGATTTGCTTAGGTCTTCCCCAATCCACCAAGAGATCCTTACAAAATCTATGTAGGATACACACGTGCCCAATGGTATTGATCCTACCCAGTTTCAAGCCTTAGTAGGACATTTTTCATCCACATGTCAGCTGGGATTCAACCAAAATGATATGCCACCAATCGATTCATACCATAACCGTGCCTTACATATTGAGGTCTTGGTCACTCACCATAAGGTAAAATGGGTCTTGGTAGATAATGGCTCTACCCTCAATTTATTTACATTAAAGTTCATAAAATAGGTAGGGTATACTCATACTGACCTAGACAACTAGACCATTACAATTAAGGCCTATGACAATGCAGAAAGGGACTCATAATGTATTAGCTATCTTCCTATTCAGGTTGGTCCCATCGTGCAATACACTACTTGCCACATCCTTGATCTAGATTTTCCATACAACCTTCTCCTTGGCCGACCATGGATCCATGCCATGCAGGACATTCCATCCATCTATCACCAATGCTTGAATTTCCCATACAATGGGGTTGAAGTAACCATCCATACCGATCCTCAGCCTTTTGAGTACTATCGAGCTCTAGAAGCTTCTTTCCCCCACTCCCAATATTGTCCAGGAGTAGAAGTGGGGGAACCTCAGACATCACCTTCCAATCCATCCTCCAATCCATCATCCAACAAATCTTCCACTCCCTCTGCTACATCTGAATCCACCATTACCAAGGTCCAGATCATTGATAAAGGATGTGGATAATATGAGATGTGTACAACTCTTAATGTGGAAACTATGCCTCCATCTCCTTGCACCTACAACCAACCTTCTTAGTCAACATTGAAGGAAGAAACAAAGACCAAAACTATCAGCTCTAAGAATGTGGGTTCTACCACTTTCCAGTCCCTAGGAACACTACACGATCAGGCATATGAAGACATTAGTCAATGGGTCTACAGAGAAGAAACTAAGCCATCACTTGCTCTCATTGAATACTTCCAAGAGGTTTATCCCTATGCATCAAAGCTAGTAGAAAAATACAACTATCAAGGGGGAGGACATGGTGTAGAGGAACATGGAAGATTGCAGCCCATTGAGACACTTGTGCGACCTAAACATTTGGGCTTAGGCTATGAAAAAAAGAAAAAAAGGTCCTGCACCATACACTAGCACCTCAAATAATGTCAACTCAGATAATGGTTTCCTTGAAGACATACCTGAAGAAGGCATCACACTCTCATACAATGACGTAGATCTCCCCTCCCTTTTCGATTCCACATCAATCTTTTCCATCAACCTTTCCCTCCATCACCCCAACCTTATTGATTGGGACCTACGAGGGAGTGCACCTATAGAAATTTTTACTTTAGAGGATGCTTATGTACATCTCATGGGATTGGGGGAAGATGAACACCCTAATTGCAAAAGCAAAAAGAAACAAAACAAAAAAGAGTCATCTAGTGAAAACCTCCTCGAGGCACTTCTTTACTTGTCAAAAGTAAAAATAAAGGGTGTATCCGATAGTGAAAACCTTGATGAGGTACTAGAGGATGAGGATGTTCATATTCCACTTGCTGGAGCTCATTTATCTGAACGGTCTTCAATTTTGATTGAGGAGACACAAGAAGTTAATTTGGAAATAGAAGAAGATCCCAAAATCATATATGTGGCCAACTCATTGTCAGAGGAAGAGTATCCCATCATTGTTAACTTGCTAAAGGAAGGGATCATTAAATTTGCATGGTCCTATTCAGATATTCCAGGATTAGATCCCGCGTTGGTTGTACATCATCTTGATGTTCATTCGGATGCAAAACCAGTTAAACAAAAGCTCAAGAAAATGCATCCCCAAGTGGCTTTACTTTTCAATAAAGAAATGGAAAAACTGTTAGAGGCTGGATTCATCAGACCAATTGATTTCTTTGATTGGATATCCAACATAGTATCTATGGCTAAACCTAATAGGAACATTAGAATTTGTAAATTTTTTTGGGATATTATTAAAGCTTTCCCAAAAGATGATTTCCCGCTTCCTAACATTGACATGTTGGTAGATCTTATAGCAGGACATGCTATGCTATCCCTCATAGATGGATTTTCTAGCTATAATTAGATTAGAATTGCACCTGAAGATCAACACAAGACTACTTTCATCACCCCTTGGGGCACTTTATGCTACAATGTCACGCCCTTTGGTCTCAAGAATGTGGGGAAAATTACCGACATGCAATGACAATCATCTTCCATGACCTAATCCATATTATAATGGAAGATTATGTTGATGATCTACTAGGGAAATCAAAAACAAGAGAAGAGAATTTGAGGATCCTAAGGCAAATCTTTGAGCAGTTAGAACAATACAAGCTACACTTGAATCCAAAAAAGTGTGTGTTTGGTGTCACATCTGGTAAATGGTTAGGCTTCATAGTATCTAGAAGGGGCATCAAAGTGGATCCAAAGAAAGTCAAGGCTATAATGGAAATACCCCCACCTTGTAATCTAAAACAATTAAGAAGTCTGCAAGGAAAATTACAGTCTATAAGGCGCTTCATTTCCCAACTTGCTGATAAATGCCAATCGTTTACACACCTCTTGTGTAAAGTCATAACCTTCAAATGGGATCTAGAGTGTGAATGATGTTTCAAAAATATCAAGGAGTACCTAGCCAATCCACCAATTTTAATGCCTCCCATTCTAGGTAAACCACTCTTGCTATATATCTCAACCACATCAGTTGCACTGGGGGCATTGCTGGCTCAACGCGATGAGTTTTCTAAAGAATGAGCCATTTATTACATCAGCTGTACACTCATGGGATATGAACTTAATTATTCACCCATGGAAAAAGATTGCTTAGGAAGTTGTTTTCAGTTCACAAAAGCTGCATCAGTATATGCTTAGTCATCCTATCAAGCTCATATCAAAGGTTGACCCACTCAAATATCTGTTATCAAGAATATCATTAACTATCCACATGGCCAAGTGGCCCATACTACTTAGTGAGTTTGACATAGAATATGTGGACTGTAAATCAATCAAAGGGAAAGTGATAACAAATCAGTTGGATGATGCTCCTTTGGTAGATACATATCCACTAATAGCAAAGTTTCCTAATGAAGGGTTCCTTATAGTTTCAGAATCAGATACATGGACACTATATTTTGATGGGTCATATACTCATAATGGAGTTGGTGCAAGCATTCTCTTTGTCACCCCTCAAGGTGATTATATACCGAAGTCATTCAGGCTATTATTTCCATGCATAAACAACATTGCTGAATATGAAGCTCTAATCACTAGTCTAAGAATTGCAGTCCAATGGAATATTACCCATCTTCATGTCTTTGGCGATTCTCAACTAATAATCAAACAGGTCAATGGCGAGTTTCACATTAAGGATGATAAGCTTCTTCCTTATAAACGCATGGTGGGTGACTTCAAGAAATATTTCACCAATATCAAGTTTGAGCAGATTCCTAGAGTGGAAAACAAGGTAGCTGATGCTATGGCTACAATTGAATCTCTTATTGACATGCCTAAATATTGAATGAATTATGAGTTCCTCATAGAGCAACTATTAATCCCAACGTATGATATTCCTGACAATGAAATGGTGTGCGATATCGTGGGTCCCCAATCATCTTGGTATCATGATATTTATGCCTATCTACACGAAAAAATCCTACCACCTGACCTTACCCATAACCAACACAAATCATTCATCCAACACACTTCTCGATACACAATCATGGGAGATACACTTTATCATAGAGGGTATTATGACACTCTCCTTCAGTGTCTAAACAAATTGAAATCTCATGTTGCATTAAATGAAGTGCATAGTGGTGTCTGTGGGTCTCATTCTAATGGGATGGCCTTAGCAAAAAAAATTCTCAGAGTAGGATATTATTGGCCCACTATGGAGCATGACACTTGTGATTTTGTGAAGAAATGTGTACCATGTCAACAACATAGATGTAATCCATGCTCCTGCATAGGATTTGTAGCCCATAATTGCACCGTGTCCTTTTTCACAATGGGGCTTTGACTTAATCGACAAGATTTACCCTCCATCTGATGGTCACACCTTCATCATCATGGCCACTAAAAACTTCACCAAGTGGGTGGAAGAAATTCCACTCTTCCAAATCACTGGTATTCAGATTTCCAAATTCATCCTCTACTATATTCTCTAGAGATATGGTATCCCCTCCACCATCATCATTGATAGTGGAAATCCTTTCAAAAACTAGTATATGAAAGACCTTTGTGAAACATACCACATCCAACATCATTGGTCAACCCCCTATTACCCACAAGGTAATGGCCAAGCTGAAGCATCAAACAAGACCCTTATCAAAATCCTCAAAAAGGTTGTTAATAACATTGGTGGAGATTGGCACCTCCATCTTAATCTCGCCCTTTGGGAATATCGCACATCCATCTGCACCCCCACTAGAACTACCCCATATTCCCTTGTTTATGGCACTAACAAGCCATCTTGCTAATTGAAGTTGAGATCCCATCACTTCATATCTCTCTAAATAATTTAATTAGTGATGAAGATGCTCAAGTTGCACAATTAAGTCAACTGGAAATCTTGGATGAAAAATTTATCAAGGCCTATAATCATCTCCAAGCATATCAGCATCATCTTAGGAAAAGTTACAACAAGAATTTTCATCCTCGCCAATTCAATGTACTGGTGATCTAGTCCTGAAAAAGAATCAATCTACCCAACAAGATTTATAAAAGAAGGGAAAGTTTGAAGCGAATTTGTTGGGTCCATATGTTGTCATCGTAAAATATGGTTCAAGGGCATATCACCTTGCAACACCTGAGGGGGAACTCTTGGAAGAACCTATCAACATCATGCACCTTAAACGGTTTTACACCTAAGCCAATTGGGTTATCCTACTTGAAAAATACCACAAAAAGTAAAAAATTAGAAAAATACAAAAATAAAAAAATTCAAAAAAATCCAAAAATAGTAAAGAAAAATAATCCATCCTATGGTGAAAACCACCCTTGGTGGCACCTTGGATAAGTACGTCTAGTGAAAACCTAGCAACATGCACCATTCATAGAGGGCTTAATCATTATCTACTTTGCATCCTATTTTCCTTTATCCTTCCATCCGTCCTATTAGCATATCCTATCCTCGCATTCTACTGTATCCTATCACCACATCCTATCATGCTTATCCTCCCGACATCCTTTTATCTGTCGCTTGGTATATTTTGATTGAGCATTGGACAATTCAGATTGGCTATCCTAAATCTTGAGCTTTCATCTTGAATCTGAGCTTTTCATCATCTGTATATTGGTGTCGTCTATCGGTCTGATTTCTTCATCTAGGGTCTTTCATCATGTTGGTCATCACTAGGTCTCATGTCCTCTTTTATCCATTTGTTGAACTACATTGCCTCTGCGCTTTCATGTAGGCAAGGCTAATCATTTGATCAACCCCCGATGATTTTTTCCATCCTGTCATGTCAGTATTTGTCATCCATTGATGGCTTTATTGTTATCTTTCCACTTTTTATCCATGGTCAGTGGTCAGTCCTTTTATCAAACTATGAGGTCTCTGCACTTTCATGTAGGAAAGGCCATCAATCGATGAGCCCTTGAGATCCTAGGTCTTTCCTTAGTGTGTGTCTTGGTTTTGTGTCGTGTCATCAAGTGTGTCTCTATTTAGTTGGTTCCTAAGCAAAAAAGTTCCAATAGTATCAGGAGGTTCAATCGATTTCGAGTATCCTGAGTCATGTTGATCACCTAATCTATCCTCCATCTTTAGTCTTAATAAGATGTATCCTTCCTTAAATATTTTGGTGCTCTTGCATTTTGTTTGTCATTTGAGCTTCCTATTATACTTTGTCAAGGTCACCACGATCCATCATATCATGGTGTGCTTTGGCTGGTAAACATAGGGTCATATCTTGATTTTGTGTGATCTTGTCCTCCTGGTTGTCCTATGTAGTACCCACCAAGACCCTTGTGGTCTTGTGTTATGCTGGGGCATCCTTTGTGCTTGTGGTTATTCCAACATTAGGCTCGACCAAAGCCATTGTGGCTTTGGGGTGTTGGGGTATCCTTCTTGTTTGCTGTGTCTATCTTATGCATTTGACACTAATCGACCTTGGTTCTTCATACCCTGGCATATCATGTCCTATGCTATAGAAAAAATTAGTGCTCCTAATATGGAAAAATGGCATTAGATTTGCATTTCATTTACCATATCATTGCATTACCTTTATCCCTATCCATTCTCCCTCTAGCCTATGGTTAGAGATTTTTGGTCAAGTGCAAATGTTCTTCCCCACTTG
The DNA here is from genome assembly GCA_007258455.2 of Sequoia sempervirens. Taxonomy (NCBI): domain Eukaryota; kingdom Viridiplantae; phylum Streptophyta; class Pinopsida; order Cupressales; family Cupressaceae; genus Sequoia; species Sequoia sempervirens. The sequence continues at coordinate 227,951,956 of VDFB02373365.1, forward strand.
TTCTTCCTACTAGGATTCCTACAATTTTTGAAAAGAACACTATCACACCCACCATTGTTCATCCCATTATGCATGTTCACTATCATCTAAGTTCATATCATTTTATTGCATAATCATTTTTATTGTCATCTTAGGTTGTTTAGATTAATATAGATTTTTTATTCTAAGCATCCTAAGTTCACTCCATTTCATATCATTTCATTGCATAATCATCTTAAGTTGTTAATATTAATATAGATTTGTTATTCTAAACATCTTAAGTTCATTCCATTTCATATCATTTCATTGCATAATCATTTTCATAATCATCTCAAGTTGTTTAGATTAATATAGATTTTTTAGTCTAAGCATCTTAAGTTCATAAATTATTTCATCCCATTATATTGCATTATCATTTTCATTATCATCTTAAGTTGTTTAGATTAATATATATTTTTTAGTTTAAGCATCTTAAGTTTAGTTCATTTCATCCCATTATATTGCATTATCATTTTCATTATCATCTTAAGTTGTTTAGACTAATATAGATTGGTTATTCTAAGCTGCATCTTAAGTTCCTTTCATATCATTTTATTCTATTGCATTAGCATTTTCATTATTATTCTATGTTGTTTAGAGTTTCTGTTCTAAACATATTAATCCATTTCGCTACATACATTGCATTACATATGCATACATCATATATTTTCATCCATTGCATGTTCTCATGTCACATCATACATACATAATTAACCATTATAATGAAATCATCCATACATTATTCATCATCAATGCATAATCCATTATCACATCATATCCCATATACATACATCCCCAATTGCAATAACCTCACCACCTGCATCACCAATCATTAGTATCATGTCCATAGCATATATCATAAAATCATAAACCATGTTACATCACATCCTACATCAAAAATACATTAGACATAATGCATTTCATCCATATCATTCACATAGACATAAGAATAAACCATCGTCATCAATGCATTCATCATAATCATAATCATACATGGGTATGTGTAGGATCATCATGGAATAAACAGGCCCTCAAGTGGCAAAAAAATTAGAAAAATCAGAGTTAGGAAACTTGACGTAAAAATTTGAATAAGTTATCTATATTATTTCAAAAATATGTAAGAATAGAATCTTTGGCAAATTTAATGTAGTTTCTAAACTACTAGGTTTGTTTAAAAACTAAAAATATATTTGGTGAAAATTTGAAATTTCAATGTAGTGGTACTTAAATTTTAGGGAAAAAATAAGAAGTTGGTGTCTGTATGACCACCCTAATCACAATAAAATGACAATATTTTTAAAAAATATTTTAGATATAAGTAGAGGACTCATGCCCCAATGTGATACATATTTTTTGTAATTTTTGTCCAAGTAAATAATTAATTATGAATTTTTATTACAAATTTTTAAAAATATAAAACTCATATGCTTGACCACCTTAACTTGGTCAAAACTTCATGAAATTCATTTTTCTTTTTTAATCCTATAGTATATGAAGCATAGAATGTGATGCATGTTTTGTATTGAAAAAATGTGATACTATTTGAAAGCTATAGATGTTTTTCAATCAACCTATCAATTAGGAATTTCATCATAATTTGAATAGAAAATGAATAATAATTACTTATTAAATTCAAAATAAAGCATAATTATATCGTGGAAAGCTGAGAATATCCTTTAAAAACCCTTTTGTTTCATCAATTTTGGGTAAAAAATAGTCGTTAGCCACATACCCATCATATTGCCACTTTTTGGCCCATCATGATCTTGCACATACCACACATGAGCATAATAAATATCCACATCACATAATAATCACATACTATTGTCAATGTCCATCGCATAGCATATATATCAAAAAAATAGTGTCTATCATGAGTCCATCCAAGGTCCATAATAAAAGATCATAAAAGTCCATGAAAGTCCATAATAACAACCCATAATAAAAGTCCATGTCCATAAACACACATACAAGTCCATCAAATAAAGGTACAAATGTAGAGCTCTAATGAAATACAGATGACTACATCTGACACACCATGGTGTCTAGAATAAATAACCAATAAAGAAAGAATGAATAAATAAATGAATGAATCAATCTCAAAAATCTATACATAAGAATCTATAGTCTCTTCTGTATGAATGATCCACCCTGCACCTATCATAAACTGAAATCTTGTATCTCCCCTCTGCCTATCTACAGCGCCCTACATTTGATCTATGTGGGGAGTCTAATCCTGAAACTCAGTTGTGGGGGGTGTCTCGCGATAATCGCTATATCCACGGGTATGGGTGGCACCCGAATGATAGTGTGCTAGCATCTACGAAGCTGCTCTGTCTCGGTCTCACTATGTGGCCTTTGCTACATCCTGTAGGTGCTGTACCTCTGCTTGCAGTCTCCCCACCTTTGTCTATAGTGTATTCCTATTACCCTTTAACTCTCTCAATCTGTGCTCTGCTATTCGAAGTCTAGCCAGGGCTTCTATTAGTAGTAATGCTAGGTCCTTTGGTATTGGTGGCACATATGGTACCATCGCTAATGTGTCCACTATAGGGGCATCTACATCCATTGCCTGCTCATCTCCCCCTACCTCCACCATCTCTACATCTGCCTCTCCTTTCTACCTGCCATCTCTCCTCCTCCTCTATGGCCTTGGTGGTACCTGCTTATCCTCCTCAAATCCTATAGTTGGTACGATTGAGTCAACTGTAGTAATCCTCCCTGGTCTATGCTGGGCCCACCATGCTACATATCACACTATTGTGCCTACATCATCTGGTCCCCCCTCCATGGACATACAAAAATCAAGACTGTCTCCTACATCTGTCAGGCGTACTCTACTATCAACCTCTCTCCCCATATGGCCCTCGATTCCCTGTTGATCCTTCAAAACATTTGCGGCCTTGGAGGAATGTCCTATTGTAGCCTGTATTGGCAAGTAACCCTATCCGTCCTGTGTAGGTCTATAATGAATGGATCTTGGCCTATCGAATAGCATTGGGATAATAGATAACCCCTCCATCACCTTTCATCATCCTGCCATCCCAGAAACCATCACCCCATGTATGACCTCCAAGTGATATCCCCATCAACCAATCCATCTATCCTCCGCTGCCACTCCTCCAAGCTCCCTACCTCCTGGTAGTGCAGTCTCCATCCATACTTTGAGCCCCACCAATATGTCACTAGTAATGTCTCATCCCTAGCTCCAGTAATCAAAATATCTGGCTACACTACTCTGATATGCTCCCAAGCCCATACCTGGAGCAGTGTAACATGGGTGATGTTGAGCACCCGCCTGTAGCAGACAACATGCATATCATGATAGAGCTAGGCCAATACACATGGCCCCCACACAAAAAACATCGTTTCACCTCTCAACAATGTGCCTGGCAACCTCAATCATCTTGAGGATGAAAAATTGACCACTCCTGTCAAGAAGGAGGATCCCACTAGTAAGCCCATAGAGGTACAAAGGTAAAGCTATTGTCACTGTCCCCAAAAACACGTCAATATCCAACTCCTTCCCTCAGAAGGGAAGGTCAACAAGTCCAAATATAGTCCACAGGTTCCCATCCACTGACCGACTGTGTACCACACTGATCAGGTGGCCTTGAATCGACAGTCTCAGAATCCGCCATACATCCTCCAATGTCATTGTCATCTCCCCTATAGAGAGATGGAATGTTGAAGTCTCAAAGCTCCATCAGTGCTATCAGTAGAGGTCTCTGCACTCTAATGTTGGGATATCCCAACATGTGTAGTAGTCCCGCTTGAACCAGTGCCACGTGATCCTCAGGGGTCATTGCCTCCAAAGTCACCTCTAGAATGGCTGAGTGTCTCTCCTACGTCCTCAGAGTCTCAAAACTCTGCATCCATACCAACCATTCTCTCATAATTTCTAACAATTCATTTTTTTTCTTTCTTTTTCATCCTTTCCTCGGTTTGGTGAGTTTGCCTCTATATAAGACAGGTTCACCTATTCCCCTTTTTAGTGCGTTCACTTGTCTTGCTCATGCATTCACCCCTATGGTTTCTTTTTACAAGTTTTCCTATTCTACAAGCACACCTGCCACTTTCTTGTTCAGGCACATATTCACCCTTCTTATCCCCAGAGGTGAGTTCGCCCCTTCTTCCCCATGGGCGATTACACACTCGCCCCTATGCTTTTTCTTCCCAAGTGGTGAATTGGCACTCGCCTTTCTTGCCAAGGGGTGGATTCACATCTTCCTATTAACCTTTTGGGAGGACTTGCATCCACCTATTCCCCTTAAAAGGAAGATTCACATTCGCCCTTTTCCCTTTTTGGTGATCACAAAATCACCTATCTCGCTTTTCTTCCGCCCTTGCATTGTGTAGGTTTGCCCTTTCATGAGAGAGGTGATTTCACAATCACCCCTCTCTTCGCATATCCGCCCCTGTAGGATACACACCCACTCCTTCCCTTGGTAATTCACTAGACAAGTGAATCTGCCCTTCCGTGGCGAATCTGCTTCCCTAGCTACCCACCCAAAAAATTAAAACATGTGCTAAAAAATTAAAAAAAAATCACAAAGCATGGATTTGAATCCTACCTTGCAGGGTGCTGCTCACTATTAGGTGAATAGCGAATTTTCAAATTTACTATTTATAATTTTCATTTTTGACCCTATTTAGCCTTTTACTTTTTTGGGTAATTTTACCCTTTTATTAACCTTTTTGAATTCATTTCCCCCTTTTCTTTCACGGGCTGCCATTTGCACCCCATGTGTCCATTTTCCTCTATTCAAAATCCATTCTTCATGATTTTTCGTGCTCTATCACGTGGTACCCTCCGTTTCTCCATATTAAGAAGTCACATAGGGCCCCTTTTCTTCCCCATCTGCCCTCTTGAGGGGGAATACCCTACGATATCTCCATTCTTCCTAACCATTTTCTCGCATTATCGGGGCATCGTCTAACATTCTTTTCTTCTATCGAGTCATCTATGTTTTATTTTTCTTTGAAACAAAGTTGTTATTCTAATAGTATTTCGAAGAGGGACAAATTATAGACACCTAAATTTGACCACCCCCATATGGTCAAATTCACCATCGCATTCCTTTATCCCGCATCCCTAAACCATATTAATCAAATAATTTATTATTTGGTTAATATTTCATCTTAGCCTAATGTCCTCCTAAGGTATTTAATTAATTAATCAAATACCTTGCCTTAGTCTTCTCTAAATTAAATAAAGGGTTAATTTATTTAATTTAGTCACTTTATCTAAATGAATTAAATTAATTTTTAATTCATTTTCTTCTCTCTCCTCACGTCAACATCCTCCATAACCCCCTTTTAATCCAGATTAATATAATTAATCTGTGATTAGGATGTGCACATCCCTAATCATCATTAGGGTCATATCCTCCATAATTGGCCACTTTCCCCTAATCTTTCATTAACCCATCTAATCCTGCATTTGGACAACCTTAATCACTGATTTAGGCTAATCTAATCCTCATGCCATTTATGGAATGTGTCCTTAGTCAACCATTATCAAATTCTTTCTCCTTTTGGAGAAGGAATCCTCTTCCCCATGTGAATTTAAACTTCACATTCATCCCCCCCCATACATTTTAAGGAATTTTTAATTCCTTCTCCCGTCACCATGAGGATTTGTGAGGAATTTTTAATTCCTCACTTGTCCTCTCAAAGCACATGTGGACAAAGAACCCCTTTATTAGGAGATCTTATCCATTCCCAAGGTACATCATAGTACCTCCACCTCACCTCAACTTCATCTCCTCTTGTCTACCTCATCTGACACAAGTCAGCATGAGATGGCTTGTGAGTTCTCAACTCACCCTAGCCCTTGATCTGTTCCACCTTGGATGCATCTCAACCATCCATTGGTTTAGGAGAACTTCCCCTAAAAGTAGTGGATTTTCTCTCATTTGATCATCACTAAGCAAGTATTCAACCAAGCCAACTTTCATGCACTCACATAACCACGTATCCTCCATTATTGCAGCATCTTAGAGCCACCATATTGCATCCAATCACTTATCCATGACCACCATTGCATCCCGCATTGCATCCACATTATTTTAAACATCATTTAGAGCCATTTTGTTAGAGAAGGAGCATACAAATCATCAATCAAAAGAGCAAACCAAAGGAGACAACTCAAGCAAGGTAATATTGGTGTTTCATTGTTCATTTTGTTTGGGTTAAACTAGGCTAATATTGAGTGTTTTTTTTTGTGTCTTCTTGCTTGCATTTCCATTGTTATTTTGCATTCTTAGGCTAGAATTCACTTGCACATAGGACTCACTCACCACCTTGGATGAATGATTCCTGTGTGGCCCAAAATTAAAATAAATTCAAATTTCTAGTAGGATTTATTCTCCTAGATCTGATGTCAGCTTGTAGTGTTGTAGTTTCAGGAATTCTTTTATAATTGAGTATAAATACTAGTTTCTTTCTCTCATTTTTCACCTAGCAAGTTGAATGAGAATTCTTATAGAAAGTTTAAGTTCAAAAGAGAATTCAAGGGCAAATTATCAAGCATTTTAGAGCAACATTCAAGCATTAATCATCATGTCAAAGATTTCATATATCATGTTTGTTATTGTGCTAACAATTGTGATGTAGGGTTTATAATTCAAGCAAGTGTTTCATTTAAGATCAACATAATTAAAGCAAGAGTCAAGATCTACATCCATTGCAGCCGTTTCAAGCATATTTGTAGCATATTATTGCTAGGGTTTGGTGAGTTGCACCATTGTCATTTTTTCATTTATCATTCTCCATTCTTATTTGATTTTATTTCAAGGATTGATTTCCAAAACGGGGTTTGACCAAGGAAAACCCCTATCCACTAACCCAACAACATTTTCCCCCTATCCTTTGCATGTGATTTGTAGGGCTAGGTTGCATATTTCCTAAGGAGAAAGGTTGGAAGAAAGTTATAAATCATTCAAAATTGTCAAAGTTGTTATCAAGCCTTGGAGAACCTTGGAGATCACCTATAGGTTGTAAATTAGAGATTCGGATCTGGAAACCAGTTAGGAAAGATAGAGCATACAAAGAAGAGTAGGATCAACTTTTGAAGTTGTAGAAAATCCCAAATGGACTGATTCACCACTCCTGGTGAATGAATCTGAGTTCTAGTTAGTTTTTAAGATTTTATAGATTGAGATACCCTTTTGTTTGAAACCTGTTCCTACACAGTTTTCCAGAAACTAGACTACTTCACCCAACTTGGTGAATGAGTCCTAGTCAGCAATAAGGTCATATTTTCTAGTGTTCTAGACCTCCATTTATCCTTCTCAAGATTTCTAGGTGCACACATTCTATTTTGCAGTTTTCTCTATTATTTCAGTCACTTTTCTAGGTCATTTAGTGTTCCTTTGCATTCAATTAGGGTTTTACATTTCATCTTTCTTTTCATTGTCTTTTCCAAGTCTAAAATTGGTTGTGAATCCCTTATTGATCATACTCATCCCCTAGAACAACCCTCTTGCAAGATCTCCTCTTTTGCATTGAGATCTCAAGGGTTTGTTCTGGAGTGAAAGTTAGTGAAAATTGCCCCTTTTAGGTACTTAAACCCTAAAGGTGGGAGAGCAACCAATTTTCCACCTTTCAATTCTATTTCATCTCATTTCAAGGTTTGATTACCAAAATGAGGTTTGACCAAGGCAAACCCCTATCCACTAACAAATCAACATTTTTCTCTCTCTTCATGTTGTGTGATTGCAGATCTAGGTGTTTTGAGCTTGAAGATCCTTTAAAGACTAAGTTACAAGATTGAAGAAAGTTTTCAAAGTTATATTCATGGAAAGTCACCTACAAGCCAAAATTCAAGATTTCAGACTTAAAGATTGGGAGGGAGAGAATGTACAAAAGATCACTAGAGGATGCCAGATTTTTAGAAAAACCCTAATACTGGGACTAAATCGCCATGATACAAAGTTTTCAAGTGGTTTCCTAAATGAGGTTTAGCTGTGGCCATCGATACAAAATTAGCGTTCATAATGCACAACTACAATGCATTCCACAATCGTAGTCACCAAAGTTGATCGATGGCCAACGAAAACTCAAACACGAGTGGTTTCCTAAATGCGGCTATAACTCAAGAAAAAATGAAGGTTTGCGAAAGGTGATAGAAAATACACACACAAAATGGACAACTATAGTGCAATCCACAATCTTAGTCACCAAAGTTGATCGATGGCCCACGAAAACTCAAACATGAGCGGTTTCCTAAATGCGGCTATAACTTAACAAAAAATGAAGGTTCTTGAAAGGGGATAGTAAATACGGGTATAGAATGGCCAAATACAGTGCAATCCACAATCGTAGTCACTAAAGTTGATCGATGGCCCACGAAAACTCAAACATGACCAGTTTGCTAAATGAGGCTATAACTCAACAAAAAATGAAGGTTTGTGTAAGGTGATTAAAAATACGGATACATAATGCACAACTACAATGCAATTCGCAATTGTAGTCACCAAAGTTGATTGATGGCCTACTAAAACTCAAACACGAGCGATTTCCTAAATGCGGCCATAATTAAACAAAAATGAAGGTTTGTGAAAGGCGATAGAAAATACGCATACAAAATGGACAACTATAGTGCAATCCACAATCGTAGTCACCAAAGTTGATCGATGGCCCACAAAAATTCAAACACGAGCGGTTTCCTAAATGTGGCTATAACTCAACGAAAAGTGAAGGTTCACAAAAGGAGATAGAAAATACTCATATAGAATACTCAACTACAGTGTAATCCACAATCGTAGTCACAAAAGTTGATCGATGGCCCATGAAAACTAAAACACGAGCAGTTTCCTAAATGTGGCTATAACTCAACAAAAAATGAAGGTTCATGAAAGGGGATTAAAAATAAGCATACAAAATGCACAACTATAGTAAAATCCATAATTTTAGTCACAAAAGTTGATCGATGGCCCACAAAAACTCAAACATGAACGGTTTCCTAAATGCATCTATAACTCAAGAAAAAATGAATGTTCTCGAAAGGCAATAGAAAATTAGCATTCATAATGCACAACTATAGTGCAATCCACAATCGTAGCCACCAAAGTTGATCGATTGCCCACTAAAACTCAAACATGAGCGGTTTCCTAAATGTAGCTATAACTTAACAAAAAATGAAGGTTTGCGAAAGGTGAAAGAAAATATGCTTACAAAATGGAAAATTACAATGCAATCCACAATCGTAGTCATCAAAGTTGATCGATGGCCCGTGAAAACTTAAACACGAGCGGTTTCCTAAATGTGGCTATAACTCAACAAAAAATAAAGGTTCACAAAAGGGTATATAAAATATAGGTATAGAATGGACAACTATAGTGCAATCCACAATCGTAGTCACCAAAGTTGATCGATGGCCCACAAAAACTCAAACACGAGTGGTTTCCTAAATGTGGCTATAACTTAACAAAAAATGAAGGTTCATGAAAGGTGATAGAAAATTAGTGTTCATAATGCACAACTACAGTGTAATCCACAATCGTAGTCACCAAAGTTGATAGATGTCCCACGAAAACTCAAATATGAGTAGTTTCCTAAATGCAGCTATAACTAAAAAAAATGAAGGTTCATGAAAGGCGATAGAAAATACACATACAGAATGGACAACTATAGTGCAATCTACAATCATAGTCACCAAAGTTGATCGATGCCCTACAAAAACTCAAACATGAGTGGTTTCCTTAATGTGGCTATAACTTAATGAAAAATGAAGGTCTACGAAAGGTGATAGAAAATTAGCATTCATAATGCACAACTATAGTGCAATCCACAATTGTAGTCACCAAAGTTGATTGATGGCCCACGAAAAATCAGACATGAGCGGTTTCCTTAATGCAGCTATAACTCAACAAAAAATGAAGGTTCACCAAAGGCGATAGAAAATACGTTACAAAATGGACAACTACAGTGCAATCAATAATCGTAGTCACCAAAGTTGTTCGATGGCCCACGAAACTCAAACACGAGCGGTTTCCTAAATGCAGCTATAACTCAACAAGAAATGAAGGTTCATGGAAGGCGATGGAAAATTAGCGTTGAGAATGCACAACTGTAGTACAATCGACAATCATGGTCACCAAAGTTGATCGATGGACCATGAAATCTCAAACACGAGCAATTTCCTAAATGTGGCTATAACTCAACAAAAAATGAAGGTTCATGAAAGGCGATAGAAAATACGTGTACAAAATGAAAAACTAGAGTGCAATCCACAATTCTAGTCACCAAAGTTGATCGATGGCCCACAAAAACTCAAACACGAGTGGTTTTCTAAATGCGGCTACAACTCAACGAAAAATGAAGGTTTGTGAAAGGCTATAGAAAATACAGATATAGAATGCACAACTACAGTGTAATCCACAATTGTAGTCACCAAAGTTGATTGATGGCCCACGAAAACTCAAACATGAGCGATTTCCTAAATGCGGCTAGAACTCAACAAAAAATGAAGGTTCATGAAAGGGGATTAAAAATATGCATACAAAATACACAACTATAGTACAAACCATAATCCTAGTCACCAAAGTTGATCGATGGCCCACGAAAATGCGAACACAAGTGGTTTCCTAAATGCGGCTATAACTCAACAAAAAACCAAGGTTCGCGAAGGCAATACAAAATTAGTGTTTATAATGCACAACTACAGTGCAATCCACAATCATAGTCACCAAATTTGATCGATGGCCCACAAAAACTCAAACACGAGCAGTTTCCTAAATGCGGCTATAACTCAACAAAAAATGAAGGTTTGTGAAAGGCGATAGAAAATACGCGTATAAAATGGACAACTACAGTGCAATCCACAATCATAGTCACCAAAGTTGATCGATGGCCTACGAAAGCTCAAACATGAGCGGTTTCCTAAATGCAGCTATAACTCAACGAAAAATGAAGGTTTGTGAAATGCGATTAAAAATACGCGTACAAAATGCACAACTACAGTACAATCCACAATCATAGTCACCAAAGTTAATCAATGGCCCACAAAAACTTAAATACTAATTTTTTCCTAAATGCTGCTATAACTCAACTAAAAAAGAAGGTTCGCAAAAGGTGATAGAAAATATGCATATAGAATGCACAACTACAATGTAATCCACAATCGAAGTCACCAAAGTTGATCGATGGCCCACAAAAACTCAAACATGACCAGTTTCCTAAATGTGTCTATAACTCAATAAAAAATGAATGTTCACAAAAAGCGATAGAGAACTAGCGTTCATAATGCACAACTACAATACAATCCATAATCGTAGTCACCAAAGTTGATCGATAGCCCACTAAAACTCAAACGTGAGCGGTTTCCTAAATGGAGCTATAACTCAACAAAAAATGAAGGTTCACAAAAGGGGAGAGAAAATACACATACAAAATGGACAATTATAGTGCAATCTACAATTGTTGTCACCAAAGTTGATCGATGGCCCGCTAAAACTCAAACATGAGCGGTTTCCTAAATGTGGCTATAACTCAACTAAAAAATGAAGGTTCACAAAAGGGGATAGAAAATACAAGTATAGAATGGACAACTATAGTGCAATCCACAATCGTAGTCACCAAAGTTGATCGATGGCCCACGAAAACTCAAACACGAGTGGTTTCCTAAATGTGGCTATAAGTCAAAACAAAATGAAGATTCATGAAAGGTTATTTAAAATATGCATACAAAATGTACAACTATAGTACAATCCACAATCATAGTCACCAAAGTTGATTGATGACCCACAAAAACTCAAACATGAGTGGTTTTCTAAATGCGGCTATAACTCAAAAAAATGAAGGTTTGCAAAAGGTGATAGAAAATACGCATATAGAATGCACAACTATAGTGTAATCCACAATCATAGTCACCAAAGTTGATTGATGGCCCACAAAAACTCAAAACACATTCGGTTTCCTAAATGCATCTATAACTCAATAAAAAATGAATGTTCTTGAAAGGCGATAGAAAATTAGTGTTCATAATGCATAACTATAGTGCAATCCACAATCGTAGTCACCAAAGTTGATCAATGCCCCACTAAAACTCAAACATGAGCAGTTTCTTAAATGCCGCTATAACCCAACAAAAAATGAAGGTTCAAGAAAGGCGATAGAAAATACACATACAAAATGGACAACTACAGTGCAATCCACAATCGTAGTCACCAAAGTTGACCAATGGCCCATGATAATTCACACATGAGCAGTTTCCTAAATGCAGTTATAACTAAATGAAAAATGAAGGTTCATGAAAGGTGATAGAAAATACGTGTATAGAATGCACAACTACGGTGTAATCCACAATCGTAGGCACCAAAGTTGATCGATGGCCCATGAAAAATCAAACATGAGTGGTTTCCTAAATTTTACTATAACCCAACAAAAAAAAAGGTTCACAAAAGGTGGTAGAAAATTAGTATTCATAATGCACAACTACATTGTAGTCCACAATCATAGTCACCAAAGTTGATAAATGACCCACAAAAACTCAAACATAAGCGGTTTCCTAAATGCGGCTACAAGTCAACAAAAAATGAAGGTTTGCAAAAGGTGATTGAAAATATGCATACAAAATGGACAACTACAGTGCAATCCACAATCGTAGTCACCAAAGTTGATCTATGGCCCACGAAAACTCAAACACGAGCAGTTTCCTAAATGTGGCTATAACTCAACGAAAAATGAAGGTTCACAAAAGGGGATAGAAAATACAGGTATAAAATGGAAAACTATAGTGCAATCCATAATCGTAGTCACCAAAGTTGATCGATGGCCCACAAGAAAACAAACACGAGCGGTTTCCTAAATGTGGCTATAACTCAACAAAAAATAAAGGTTCGTGAAAGGCGATTAAAATTACGTGTACAAAATGCATAATTACAGTACAATGTACAATCGTAGTCACCAAATTCGATCGGTGGCCCACAAAAACTCAAACACGAGCGGTTTCCTAAATGCAGCTATAACTCAACAAAAAATGAAGGTTCGCGAAGGGCGATAGAAAATAAGTGTATAGAATGTACAACTATAGTGTAATGCACAATCGTAGTCACCAAAGTTGATCGATGGCCTATTCTGTATGTGTATTTTCTATCGCCTTTCACTAACCTTCATTTTTTGATGAGTTATAGCCACATTTAGGAAACCACTCGTGTTTGAGTTTTCGTGGGCCATCGATCAAATTTGGTGACTATGATTGTGGATTACACTGTAGTTGTGCATTCTATACGCGTGTTTTCTATTGCCTTTCGTGAACCTTCATTTTTCATTGAGTTAGCTGCATTTAGGAAACCGCTTATGTTTGAGTTTTTGTGGGCCATTGATCAACTTTGGTGACTACGATTATGGATTATAATGAGTTTTTCATCGATCAACTTTGGTGACTACGATTGTGGATTACATTGTAGTTGTGCATTCTATATGCATATTTTCTATTGCCTTTCGCGAACCTTCATTTTTCATTGAGTTATAGCCGCATTTAGGAAACCGCTCGTGTTTGAGTTTTCATGGGCCATCAATCAACTTTGGTGACTATGATTCTGGATTGCACTTTAGTTGTCCATTATGTACGCATATTTTCTATCACCTTTCACAAACTTTCATTTTTTGTTTCAAGTTATAGTTGCATTTAGGAAACTACTTGTTTTTGAATTTTCGTGGGCCATCAATAAAATTTGGTGACCATGTTTGTGGATTGTACTGCAGTTGTGCATTCTACATGCTAATTTTCCATCACCTTTCATGAACCTTCATTTTTTGTTGAGTTATAGCTGCATTTAGGAAACCACTCGTGTTTGAGTTTTTGTGGGCCATCGATAAACTTTGGTGACTACGATTGTGGATTACACTGTAGTTGTCCATTTTGTATGCGTATTTTCTATCGCCTTTCACAAACCTTCATTTTTTTTTGAGTTATAGCCGCATTTAGGAAACCACTCGTGTTTGAGTTTTCGTAGGCCATCGATCAACTTTGGTGACTACAATTGTGGATTGCATTGTAGTTGTGCATTATGAATGCTCATTTTATATCACCTTTTGCGAACCTTCATTTTTTGTTGAGTTATAGCCGCATTAAAGAAACTGCTCATGTTTGAGTTTTCGTGGGCCATCGATCAACTTTGGTGTCTACGATTGTGGATTGCATTGTAGTTGTCCATTATGTACACGTATTTTCTATTGCCTTTAGCGAACCTTCATTTTTCATTGAGTTATAGCCACATTTAGGAAACCACTCGTGTTTGAGGTTTCATGGGCGATCGATCAACTTTGGTGACTATGATTGTGGATTGCACTATAGTTGTGCATTATGAACGCTAATTTCTATTGCCTTTCGTGAACCTTAATTTTTTGTTGAGTTATAGCCACATTTAGGAAACCGCTCATGTTTGAGTTTTCATGGGCCATCGATTAACTTTGGTGACTACGATTGTGGATTACACTGTAGTTGTGCATTCTATACGTGTATTTTCTATCGCCTTTCACGAACCTTCATTTCTTGTTGAGTTATAGCCACATTGAGGAAATTGGCCGTGTTTGAGTTTTTGTGGGTCATCGATGACTACGATTGTTGATTGTACTGTAGTTGTGAATTTTGTACATGAATTTTTATTTGTCTTTCATGAACGTTCATTGTTTTTGAATCATAGCCCCATTTAGGAAACTTTTTGTGTTTGAGTTTTTGTCCGCCATCGATTAATTTTGGTGACTACGATTGTGGATTGCACTTTAGTTGTCCATTTTGTATGCGTATTTTCTGTCACCTTTCGTGAACCTACATTTTTCGTTGAGTTATAGCCGCATTTAGGAAACCGCTCATGTTTGAGTTTTCATGGGCCATCAATCAACTTTGGTGAGTACGATTGTGGATTACACTAGAGTTGTCCATTTTGTATGCATATTTTCTATCGCCTTTCGCGAACATTCATTTTTTGTTGAGTTATAGCTACATTTATGAAACCACTCATGTTTGACTTTTGTGGGGCATCGATCAACTTTGGTGACTACGATTGTGGATTGGACTGTAGTTGTGCATTATGAATGTTAATTTTATATCACCTTTCGCAAACCTTCATTTTTTGTTTAGTTATAGCCACATTTAGGAAACCGCTCATGTTTGAGTATCTGTGGGACATCGATCAACTTTTATGACTACAATTGTGGATTACACTATAGTTGTGCATTCTATACGTGTATTTTCTATTGCCTTTCGCGAACCTTCATTTCTTGTTGAGTTATAGCCACATTTAGGAAACCGCTCATGTTTGGGATTTTGAGGGCAATTAATCAACTTTGGTGACTACAATTATGGATTGTACTGTAGTTGTGAATTTTATATGCGTATTTTCTGTCCCCTTTTACAAACCTTCATTTTTTGTTAAGTTATAGCTGCATTTAGGAAACTGCTCGTGTTTGAGTTTTTGTGGGCCATCGATCAAGTTTGGTGACTACGATTGTGGATTGTACTAGAGTTGTGCATTTTGTATGTGTATTTTTAATCGCCTTTCACAAATCTTCATTTTTTGTTGAGTTAAATGCTTTACATTTAGGAAACTACTCGTGTTTGAGTTTTCATGGGCCATCAATCAACTTTGGTGACTACGATTGTGGATTGCACTATAGTTGTGCATTATGAACACTAATTTTCTATAGCTTTTTGCGAACCTTCATTTTTTGTTGAGTTACAACCGCATTTAGGAAATCGCTTGTGTTTGAGTTTTCTTGGGGCATCGATCAACTTTGGTGACTACGATTTTGGATTACACTGTACTTGTGCATTCTATTTGCGTATTTTCTATCGCCTTTTGTGACCCTCTATTTTTCATTGAGTTGTAGCCACATTTAGGAAACCACTCATGTTTGAGTTTTCGTGAGCCATTGATTAACTTTGGTGACTACGATTCTAGATTGTACTATACAGTTGTACATTTTTTATGCGTATTTTTAATCGCCTTTCCCAAATGTTCATTTTTTGTTGAGCTATAGCCTCATTTAGGAAACCGCTCATGTTTTAGTTTCATGGGCCATCGATCAACTTTGGTGACTACAATTGTGGATTACACTATAGTTGTGCATTCTATATGTGTTTGGGCATATGAGTTCTGGAGTATGTCACTTTTTAGTCATTTTTTTGTAGATTCTGGTTTACCAATTATAGATTCTCGATTCAGCATGAAACCCTAAATTGGGACAAAATCGCCCAGCCTGGTGTATGAGTCCCAGTTCACATCAAAAGTCATAATTTTGGGATTAAAAAACTTATTTTAGGCATCTACTGTCTTCTAGGTACTTCTCTATTTATTCATAGTTTTTTATTCTAATTTTATGTTTCATTTCCTAAGTTACATAGCTAGATTTGCATATTACATTCATCTCTTTCTTTCTAAGAATTTTCTTAGTGGTGAACCCCCTTGCTAATCACACCCAAGGAGACCTTGTAGCAACCTCTTCTCTCAATTGAATCATTATATTGAAATCTCTAGGGTTTCCTTGAATGAACTAAGAGTGAAATAGGAAGAGGCTCCCCCCTCCCTTTGTGTGTTCCATCTCCTAAAAGGTGGAGCACCCTTATTTCTTTTAGTTCATGTACGTAAATGTTTAAAGTTTCCATTTGGAAAAGATATCTTACTATGCATCATAGTGGCTTTAATCCTGTGTCTTCCTGTGGGAATTTCTCATTGGATTTCTTTTGGCCCGAACATATGGAACAAATTAGGCCTCGTGAGGACTTCTTTTTCAAATCCTATCAAAATATCAAGGCAAAACATAACAAAATTATCCCTTAGCAATATGCCTCAACCCGTGATTGAGCCTCTTATCCTTGATGAGACTATGATTGAACCAAAATCCCTTCCAAGTAACCAAGACCAAAACATGATAAATCCTCCACCCATTTTCTATAAGAGACCACGAGATAACCAAGTAAGTCTCGTTGTGCCTCCTAAAATCAATTAAGTTTACAAAGCTAAAGAGAAAGTGGTTGAAAAACCTCCCGTGGTTCCTTCTGTTCCTCCCTTAAGGGAAGAAAAGAAAGCTATGGTTGATAAATCCTCCCTTACATAATGAAAATTTGAAAATTAAATGAAAAGGAACTGAAATGCTAGAGAGCATAGGCATAGACATCGTGCTATGGCTCATTTGTTACAAGAAAAAGAAGAAAAGAAGAACATAGAAAATCAAAATCCAAACTTACCTCAAGCAATGCATGATGATCCTCCTCCTTCTTCGAAACAAGAAAATCCTAAACCTCGAACACAACAAGAACAAGAACCTTCAATGGATATTATCATTAGACCTTATGTTGTGATAAAATTGGATGATGATAATGAAACTACAAAGATTGATGAGGAAGTGCATAATGAGTCAAATTTATTGTTTTCCTCTTCCATGAGCTTAAATGATAACAATCTTGATGATCCTCCTAAAAAGAGTATTTCACCACATGCTGAACTTGGTGAATGTCGTAGTTTGGCACTTGATGTTGTACCTTTGGCTAGTTGTCCTCCTTTTGCATATTGTGAACAAGATTGGGATGTAGATGACTTGCTATAGGTTGACTCACATGTTCCTTACTGGTCTTGTCTTTAGTTTCTTTTTCATGTTCTTTTTGTGATTGCATGTGCGTAATGTGATCCCCCGCATTGTTCTATTTGATGTATCTTCATGTTCATTCCTCTATTTGTATCTAAATTCTTCTATATGTCGGTGTAGTATTGAAAAATATCATCGTGTATATTTTCACACTTAATTTGGGAATAATTAATGATAAATTAGACTTGATATCACCTTGATTTAGTGTTGTGAGGTGTTTTACACATCCACATTAGGTCTTGGGCCCTTTTGAAGCTAAATTAACTTAAGACTGCCTTAATTTAGTGTTGTAAAGTATATTTATTTACACCTTCACATTAAATTTAGGAGGCTTGTAAATCAAATAGATCTAATCTAGTGTTGTAATGTGTTCTACACTTTCACATGGGATTTAGGGCCCTTTTAAGCTAAATAGACCTAATTTTTCCTTAATTTAGTGTTGTAAAGTGTGTTTATTTACACTTTCACATTAGATTTTGGGCCCTCTTACATTTATAACCTTTATATATCATCATTAATAGGCCCCTATGACCCTATATTATGCATCGCAAGGAATATTTCAATCAAAAATTTAACAATATTAGCATACAAACTTAATTTACACACTCCCCGACATTTTAGCTGGCCAAATAGCCCTTGTGGGACCCATTCACCACTTTGGGAAAATGAGTCCCATCTAAGTGGGACTCATTCACCTAGCTTGGTGAATGAGTCCCATTTGGCCTATTTTCAAGGTTTTAAGAAGAACTTCACCATTTTAATTCAAATTTTTGGTGGATGTTCGCCTTTGAGATCTAAATAATGGTCAATTAGGTATTAATGCCTATATAAGAAAGATTTCAAGTCATTTTTCATGGTTATAAGCAATTTGAGAAAGCATTTTCAAGAGCAAGTTCAAGAGACAAGTGTTGAGAATCTTTCACAAGAGCATTCGAGTTTCAAGAGCAAGTAAAGTTGAAGTCTTGGAGAAACATTAAAGTGTTTTTGTATGTCTTCAAGCTCACTTTCATTCAAGATCTAGCATTGTCAAGGGTTGATCATGGTTGTCTATGGTGAATCATGATGGATTCTAGGTTGGGGAGATACAACTAGCCATCAAGCCAAGCCTAAAGACTTGTTTTCTAAGTGATTCCATCTTCTTTTATCACTCTACATTCAGCCTAAGGAAGGTTTATGCATCTTTCCAGGATTCATTTAAGGTGATTAGATATCTCCTAAAGTGATTCTTGCATCATTCAAGTTTCATCTATGCATCTTGTTCTTGCACATTAGAATAGGATTGCATCATGTTTTAGATTTCTTAGTCTTAGACACACTCAAGGATAGGGTTTGCATGCTTATTTTATTATTTCCATCAAGGTTTAATTACCAAACTAGGGGTTTGACCAAGGCAAACCCCCATTAGAAAATCAAGTTTATATTCTATTTTGCAGGTGTTTTCATAGATTCAGATCCAAAACTCGGGTTGGAAGGAAAGAGCAGGTGTTAAAGTACAGATCAAAACTGAAAATTCTCAAAAATGCAGAATGGGATTGATTCGCCACAAGTGGTGAATGAGTCCCACTATAGGTGTTTTCCAGATCTATTTACAGATTTTGATACCCTTTTTCCCAAAATAGACTTCTATGCAAAAATTCAGATTTGGGACCGATTCGCCCAAAATGGCGAATGAGTCCTAGTCTAGGAAAAAAAGTCAAAATTTCCATTGTTTCAGAGTTGCTTCCAGTCACTTCTAGATTTCCAGGTGCACACCCATCATCTTACTTCTTTTCTATTCTATTTCATTGGCATTTCTAGGTCATTTAGTTCAAGTTTGCATTGAATTAGGGTTTTGCATTTTACCTTGCATTTCATTATCTTTTCCAAGTCTATACTTGGTGGTAAACCCCTCATTAGATCATATTCAGCCCCTAGAATAGCCCTCTTGCAAGATTTCTTTCTCTTTTACATTGATATCTCAAGGTTTGTTCTTGAGTGAAAGTTAGTGAAAATTTCCCCTTTTAGGTACCTAAACCATAAAGGTGGGAGAGCAAACAATTTTCCACCTTTCATTTGTAAATCACTTTATCTTTTATTTTGTCTTATGTTTTCCCTTTGGGGATGATGCAAGGTGTTGAGACATTTAGGTCTCTTCCATGTTGACCCGAAAGGCTCTTTCTTTATTTTCACCCTCTATGTGTCATTCTTCCCATTCCATGAGTTATTTGGGTAATGATGACATTTTCAAGCTCTATAATATCATTATAGAAAAGACATACATTGACCTTGAATTCGTGGATCCCTTGTGTAATTTTGGGGTTTCATTTTGGGGGCAACCCCTTCCTTTTTCATGACGTAGCTTCATTTGGAAACATACTACTTGGAATAGGGCTTTCCAAATAAGATCTCATGTCTTCTTTATTGTTAATATTTATCTTTTTATACTTTAAATTAATTTCTCACAGTGTGGTATTAGTAATTTATTTAAAGTGGGGGCGTACATTAGGATTATCATTTTGGAGATCTTGGATTATTCCTCATGTTTCATTGTAAAGTATTCTTACTTCTTGTGATGTGTCTTCTTCTAGGTGGTATCATTGGGTTTGATTTCCTCCAAGAGTGTGACCTTTCTTGGCATATGACTTTCCTCTTAGTGGCGATGCTATGTATTGCATACCCTAAGTTGTGAATATTTTATCCTAGACTTGTCCTCTCTTGGAGAGAATAGGCATGATGTTCCCTAAGAGAAGACCTTACATGAACTAAGAAAAACCCCTTTGAACATTCCTTATCCTATTTGCATTTTGTTCATGTGTTTAGCATAATGCAACTTGCTAACCTTATGAAGCTCAAAGTTATAAACCTTTTTCATGGCCACCAAGCATAACACACTTTGGTTGCATGTGGTGCCTTGTTTGTTCATAAGTTCTTAGCATAATGCAACTTGCTAAGCCTTATGAAGCTTGACGTTTGTATTGTATGGTGCCTTATTAAAGTTATTAGAGGTATAACTTTGGTATGGTATGGGAGCCTAATAATATTTTCTCATTTTCCACCCTTGGGGGCTCAACTAGTGGACAACGAGGTTTCACTAGCTTGTGTGAGCATGTTGTTTGCATAGTGGACAATGAGTTCCACTTGTAGACATTTTTAGACAAACAACTGAGGTGTGTTCCACATAATGTTGGCCAATCAAGGCTTGATCCTTTCCTTTTTCTTTTTCTATTTTTCTCTTTCTTCAAGTCTTTGGAATTGTATGATTGAGTATCTTGTCATTGCTGCATACATATATTTTTAACATAGACATGTGTCTCCTTATGCCTTTGTTGGTTTTTCCATGAGATCTTAGAGCTTAGAGGATTGATAACCTTCCTTGATCCTTGTCGTCTTATCCTTCTAATGATTGTACAATTAGACCTCTCTTGATTGTCTAATTTAGTGTGAGTTTCACGTAGGGTCATCCTCTCACTAAAGTGGGGCCTAAATGTAGTGTAGGAAAACGTAACCCTTTACATTTTCTCACTTGTTTGGGCCCTCCTTATTTAAAATTGGATTTAATAATGCCTTATTTTATTGTTGTTAAATGTACCTATTTACATTTACACAATTATAATTTGGGCCCTCTTAATTAATTGAGCTTAATTAGGCATTAATTGACCCTTTTATTCATTTAGAAGTCTATTAAATTACATTTTGTGAAAGGAAAACTTGACAATAATTAATGCTTGAACATAACACTTCATATTGAGCATTGTGTGTCCTAGGTCTATGGACCTGGGGTCCTCCCTAAACCTTAGGACCTAAATTTAAATTATGTTTTTGGTGGTATTTTAACATTTTCAAATCCATAATTCAATGTTGGCTTGTGATATTTTAATTTTGGGAAATAAATGATACATGCCTATAAATATAAGTTTATTTCATCAAATCAACATATAAGAACCTAGTAATTTTATGAGATTTACAAGAGAAATCAAAGGCATTCAAGAGTAGATATATCAGAGTTTTATTGAAACATTCAAGATCCATTCATCATGCCAAAGTCTTATTGCATCATGCATGTTTTTGGAGCTAACATTGTGATGTAGGTTTCATGATCAAGTCAAGCATTCAAAGTATCATTTCAAGCAAGATTCAAGTGTCAAGATCCACATCCAATTCAACCATTTAATGCAAGTTGTAGACCTCCTAAGATCTCCATTATCAAGGTTTCATTCAAGGGTTTGTTGAATGGTAACATAGCTTTGTTCATTATTCATTCCATCTTTCATGTTTCATTTCAACTCAAAATTTGATTACCAAAATAAGGTTTGACCAAGGCAAACCCCTATTCACCCAAAACAAACATTTTCTCTCTCTTGTATGTGTGATTGTAGATTTAGGTTGAAGAAGACTTGAAAAAATTTTAAAGTGCACGATTTACAAAGTTGTAATAATTGTCAAAATTGTTGTCATCTCACATAAATTAAGATCCCAAAGTCATTTTCAACATTTCGAATGTGAAACCTAGTCAAATTGGAAGATTTAGATCTGCATCAGAGGCTCCTAAAAGCTACAAAAAACCCTGCACTTGGAACCATTCACCCATGGGAAAATGAGTCTTAGATCAACTTCTGAAAAGTAGTTTTGGTGATTGGTACACAATTTTCTACCCCTCTCAGATCTGTAATCTATTTTCTAGTTCTATTAGTATTGAGTTTAATATTGCTATTTCAAGTGATAGATTGCATTTTGGTGTTGATTTGATATTTTTAGTTTTTCTCCCCAAAGTGCTATTTGACCTTCACCCCCGTCCTTCAGTCATAAGGAAATCTAAAGATTCTCACTTTGACTTGATTCACCTAAGGGTTGATAATAATTTTATTGTGTGAATTTCATTTCCTAATGAAATAGAGAAAAATAGGTCCCTTATCATACTTAACCCGACCCTTCTTGATAACACTTATTTTTTTTTTATCATTTTAGTTAGTATGGTTTAATTAAATAGATATAATTTATTTGATTAGTTAACAAAAGAGATGCAGCCTAATTAATTCATGATTTACTTAACAAGTTAGTGTTGAAGTGGTACACAATTAATGACGAGACATAGTTAAAATGCTAGGATGAATTTTAGGTGTCTATACCAATAAAGAATGAAATTTTTAGAATATTGACAAATAGAGTCAATACACTTGGACAAAGAATACTACAATAAAATTAGACCTAAGTAACTATGCAATTGTTTTTTAAATCTTCTACATTTAATTATGTAAATTTAAAAAGTATCTATAATAGCTCATTTAATCGATGTGAACTGATTATTCTTAAGTTATATTTAACCTCTAGATAATTTTATGTAAATATATTCTTAATTGGTTGCATTTATTTAGTTAGTCTCTATATCATTCTATATAGAGGTTTATTTCCTTCTATAATCTTGTTGGTGAGCCTTACAATAACTAATCATTATGTAGGTACATGAAGTTAATGAGGAGACATGAGTTGAAGGGAGAGATTGCATAGACATATCTTACATGAAAAACCATTAAGTGCACATGTAACCAAATTTATGTCATAAAATAAATCACTATATAATCATAAAGTGCACATGTAAATGAATTGATATCATAATAGGGACCACTAGATATTCATAAAGAAGTCTAACCTAAACATGTTTGACTTATGTGCCTTTGCACATTAGATGGTTGCTATATCACACATGCTTCAAATTTATTGGAAATGCTACCTTTTTGTTTTTATTGTAGTCTTTTCTCTACTAAATACAAAGTAAAATCAAGGTGAGGAGATAAGGGGAGGAGAAACAAAGAAAGAAAATAAGAAAGAACAAACAAAAAAACAAAATCATTACTATCAAATTTAAGTTAAAATCAAAATGTTGTAGTTTAATTAGTTTAACCTAAAATCAAAAGGTTGTAGTTTGATTAGTAGAGCACAATTAGTGAGGGTGATGGTATGTTCCTTGATTACTTCAAATTTATTGGAAATGTCACCTTTTTGTTTTTATTGCAATCTTTTCTTTACTAAATACAAAGTAACATGAAGGTGAGGAGATAATGGGACGAGAAACAAAGAAAGAAAATAAGAAAGAACAAACAAAAAAACAAAAGAATTACTATCAAATTTAAGTTAAAATCAAAATGTTGTAGTTTAATTAGTTTAATCTAAAATCAAAAGGTTGTGGTTTGATTAGTTGAGCACAATTAGTGAGGGTGATGGTATGTTCCTTGATTACACCGTCTACCAATAGTTAAATTTTTTTGTAGGTGCAATTAATAAGAGATAAGACAAATATAAATTAGATGATTTTAGAAAAATGAGGACCACTCAATTCGAAGCTCTTAACTCGAGATGTACCAATGTACAAACTTACACTTTCATATTAGATTATAAAATCAAGCTAAATTTAATATAGAAACCTTCACAATAATAAATTAATAAATGTGTAAAGTAAAGAGTTTTGGGGACCACATTCAGAGCATTACAACACCCTCTTTACTGCCATTATAATTGAAGTTTGCCGATTGGGTCCTCTACCGTTTACTGCCACTGCAATCGACGTACTGTACTCTCCCTATTCTTACTGACCACTTGGAAGGAGGGATTCCTTTATGAAGTTCAAAGCCATATTGCAGTAGTAACTAGGTTGTCTGTATCGGGGGGACTCGTAAACAAATTGCAGAATGCAAGCAAAGTGAAAGACTTTAATGCACTACTGGACAGGCCAAATCAGATCCACAAATTGAGTGGCACCGCCAAACCATTAGTGCTGTTAGGAACCGACGGGCCGACAACGCTGTAGCCATCCATTACAATCTCATCTGAAAAATTTATGGACAATACAATACCCCACATTGCAACTGGCAACAAAGCACACGGTAATATTCAATTTGTAAATATCCATCTATCGAAGAAAGACGTCATTCAGTGAGTCACTGGCTTATGTAACGTGTGACATTAGCTTCCACAGACGCAAGGTGTTGTATTTTCTAGATTCCTCACAACGACAAATGATATGGATACATATCAGCACAGCGGATGTTGTCGGCACTCCGCATGTAAATCAATTATAACAATTCTACTTTTTGGAATGTTAGTTGAGCCGCATCGCTGGTACGATATTGGTCCACACGGTGTGTATTTTATCAAGTAGAAATCCACCACAGATGGTGCGCCGTTGTTTTATATAGTGAAAAACAAGGAAAACCAGGGACAACTTGTAGAGTCAGATTCTCAGTATATATCTTTAGGTCCGCAACGTCGTGATGCATCTGTGTTCGGTTGTTAAGTGCCCACAGCAGAACTCTGCTCCAAAACAAGAAGCACAAGAACAAGTCATGGGAAAGCAAAATTCCAATGATGAAAGAGCTTCTAGACTGATTTCTGATACAAACCATTATCTCCAAATTCCAAGGGGTTATATCAGACCCCCAAGTGAGAGACCCAGGTTCAACGAGGTGGCTTTGTCTCACTCTATTCCTGTGGTCGATCTCGGTGATCTCCATGGTCCCTCCAGAAAGTCGGCGATTGACAAAATCCGACGTGCTTGTAAGGAGGATGGCTTTTTTCAGGTAGATTTCAACGTCTGGTTTCTATTCTTTAAACTAAATTATCTGAATTTGAGTCACTAATTCTTGTTAGATTACCTAGAATGGAATTTGGCCTTTGGCTAAATCTTATTTAGTATTCATCTTTGTTGGCATACAACTTTTTAGTTTGCAATATTGAGAATTGTCTCTTTCTTGTCAGATTGTAAACCATGGTGTGCAAGAAAAGGTTATTCAAAGCACGCTGGACGTGGCAAAAGAGTTCTTCACCATGCCCGCGGAATACAGGCGGCCGTTCTATTCCGATGACCCATCTTGTGCTGTACGCCTGTCAACTAGCTTCAACGTTCAGAAAGAGCAAATATATAACTGGAGAGACTACTTGAGGCACCATTGTTATCCTCTAGAGAATTTTGTAAACGATTGGCCTTCCGAGCCTCGTACTTACCGGTACATATCTATACCCATCTATTTCTCCATATTGTTCAAGTTATGTCTTTGGTCCGGTACATTAAAATATCTATGCTTTCTATGTGGGTGCAGAGAAGTTGTTAGCAAATACTGCACAGAGGTTAGAGCTCTGGTTCTAAACTTGCTAGCTGCCATATCGGAGAGCCTGGGACTCGAGCCTGACTTCCTAAACAAAGCCCTCGGAAAGCATGCTCAACACATGGCCGTAAACTACTATCCTCGCTGCCCAAATCCTGAGCTGACATTTGGCTTACCAGGTCATACAGATCCTAATGTTCTTACCGTACTTCTGCAAGGCCACGTCTCCGGCCTACAAGTCTATAAGAATGGACAATGGTGTGCAGTGCAACCCATACCCAATGCCTTCGTAGTCAATGTTGGGGATCAACTACAGGTATACAATCTTATCCTTACAATACCCAAATTATTCCCACTTTCCGGGAAACTGGGAAAAATTAGAGTTTCGCAGTTTTTGGATTAAATTGTATGAACAATTTTTATTCGTCAACGTTTGAACATAATTTTTGGATTTAATTGTATGAATAATTTTTTTTCATCAATGTGTCGAATCGCAACACATAATCCCTTAGCGAGAGAAGAGAATGACAAAAACAAATGATAGTCACTGAAATAGTTTATGCAACTGCTGTTTTTACAGGTTTTGAGCAATGGAATATATAAGAGTGTAATTCACCGTGCAGTAGTGAATTCTACAGAAGCAAGGATTTCCATTCCAACTTTTTACTGCCCTTCACCTGATGCAGTAATTGAACCTGCTTCTCCCTTAGTCACGACTGATAACCCTGCTCTATACAAAAAATTCACCTACGGAGAATACTATCAGAAGTTCTGGAGCAAAGGCCTGGAAGGAAAATCATGTTTAAATTGTTTTACAGCTGATAATAATCCTACAATGACTCAAAGCGAGAACTAACTTCAGTTGTACTATTTACTTTTAATCCGTTTTTAATGCGTTAGACATTTCATTTAATCAAGAGTTATTGTACAAGCCATATGGCCGCAGGGGGTACAGGATCTGTCATGCATGATTATGATTGAAGGTGGGACATTAGATAAACGATGAGTATAGTCCATCTAACTTCACCCGATTAGCACACATATTTTTGTATTTTTATCGTTTGAGAAATAGAAAAAGCGAGAAGATTCCGAACCGGGCACGGTCATATCGCTCCGACCACTAAGTTGTCCTTGTTTTCAACGCGGAAGCGAGAGAAGCTTGGTCTTCAAAGAAAAGGCCATTAATTCTGTGTGCTTCATATTGATTGGTAAGTTTGTGGGCAGTAGAGGCATCTGACTCAACGATAGACCGCTGCAGACGACTTTTTTATGTTCTTCTAGAATAAAAATCTAAAGCGATATACATCTAAGAGAGCTCGAATACATTATTTAAGCCACAATTTTGAATTGTTTTAACATAATATTAACGTTTGAAACGATATTGGGATATGACGAGAAGAGACGCATTATTTAGAATACCACTTCACAAAAGTCGTGGTTTTTTTTTAAAGTAAAACGAATAATTTGCTGATGTACCATCTACGATAATTAATTAATTCTAGCAATAATAAACAATTAATCTAAATAGTTGAGTGGGATAAAATTTTTGAGTGTGTATTTAGTTGAAGTTGTGTATATTAGGTTTTAAAAAATGCCGAGGAATCAATCTTTTTCTAAAGAGGAATTTAGAATGTGAGTGATTTAAGTCTAATCGTGGGAGTAGATAATCTCTCTTTGGACTTGGTTAAAATCAAGAGAGTGTTTTCAAAGGGAGAAGTTAATTTCCAGAAAAAATACATCTATGTATAGACATTATAACATAACACCTCATTCCCCATGTCACTCTCTCGACAAAACGCACCTATGGAAAGACTTGATGAACCGAGCTAACGAACGTTTAGGCATGTGTTGTTTGGAGTGTCGTCACCTATTTTGTCGTCGGAAAAATGTGGCAGCGCCGACGGGTTTTCAAAATCATAATTTGGAATGGACAAAAAGCCCAAAACATCGCCATTTCGAAATCATAATTTGGAATGGACAAAAATCCCAAAACGTTGCCATTTTCGACATTCACATTTTGGAGGTTGTTGGAGCGCGTAGAAGGGAGTTGCAGGTGTTCGAAGGCCGAAGTAGAGTGGCCACTCTCCCTACTATTGGTTGTTTCTTAAGAACCAAACTAGTCTTCAAAGAAGCCTATGGAATTGCCAATTCCAATCCTTAGCAACCCGAAGGGATTGGCCAACGAACGAGTGAAAGCAACAATGCTTTCCTCTTGCACTTTGGGCTTTGCAAAACCTGGGAGAGTGATCTCATAATGTACCTACAAATTTACACACTTCTCAACCAAGGACATTGCAAATAATAGATGCATTCTCTTAACCATAGCTCAATAGACATAATATTTCAAAAGGATGGCTAATCCTTCACAACACTCGACATTTAGAGTAGAGAATGAAGAACTTGATATGAAATAATTACAATTACAATTCGAAAGAAAGTATGTTTATGAATTTATGTTTGTTGGTAAAAGATCAAGTATCATTTCACAAATACAAAACCTAGACCAATGCCTTAACCCAGGAAACAAAGTCAATCTCAATACAAATATAATTGGATAATAGATTAACACTTAGCACCACAAAGCTTCTACAATACTGCATTACAACATCATACCATTATATCCTAAACCATAACTTCTTATAAAGATCCTGATATTCAAATTACATGAACATATAGCTTCATCCAAACAATTTCATTAATTCTTTGAATTAAAAACAAGGACATAACCACACATTCATTGGAACACAATGAAGATTAAAAAAACAACCCTTGATCATTTTATTAATAGTTTACGAAATGAATACACCAGGAGAGAAATGGCTTTGAATTTGCACCATTTTCTATTCAAATGCTAGTACTCTTTGGAACCAAGGAAATGGGGGAATGGATGAATGTATTCACACCCACTTCCAAAGAGGCTCCACTCAAGGATAATCCTAGAGACTTCAATGCAAAAGAGATTGGAATCTAGCAATAGGGCTATCCTGGGGATTGAATGATAGCTAATGAGAGGTTCACCACCAAGTGTAAACTTGGAAAATACAATATGCTATAAAACATAGTGTGAAATTAAGATGAATGCAAAATGACCTAGAAGATGTTGTAAAACACAAAGTGATATGCAAACTAAATCTAAATGACATAAGAAAGTGAACAAAATGCAGTAAAAATCTTTGAGACTAGAAGTGTGCACTTGGAAGATTGAAGAAGGAAGAATGGAGGTCTGGATCACTGAAAAAATCTACTATTGAAGCTAGTTGGGACTCATACGCCAGGCTGGGCGAATCAGTCTAGTTTCTGGGAAAATGCACAGGAACAAGTTTCAACCAAAAAGGTATCCAAATCTACAAAAATATTGATCATTCCTGTACAGTGGAACTCATTTGCCAATAGTGGTGAATCAATCCACTTCTACTTTTTTGGAAATTTTGAAGTGGATTTTGTGCCCCTCGATCTGCTCTACTCTTTTTGACTAGTTTCCATATCCGAAATTGCAAAATACCACATGTAGGTCTTCTCCAAGCTTCTCCAAGGCTTGATGACAACTTTGATAACTTTTAGGATTTGACAACTTTTCTCCAACTTTGCTTCTTGGAAAATCTGCAACCTAGCCCTACAAATCACACACAAGAAGAGGGAAAAATGTCAAGTGGGGGTTATTGAATAGAGGTTTGCCTTGGTCAAATCCCTTGTTGGTAATTAAACCTTGAAATAGAATGGAATATGAAAAGAGTGATGAATGAACAAAAGATAATTTTGCAACTCACCAAACCCTTGCAATAAAAGGCTGCAAATATGTAAGTGATGGCTCCAATGGATGTGGTTCTTGACTCTTGCTTGATGTTGATAAATCTTCAATGAAGCACTTGCTTGAATCACAAAACCCTACACCACAATTGTTAGCTCTAAAACAATATGATGCAAGCAATCTTTGACATGATGGATGACACTTGAAGAATGCTCTTGAATGCTTGATAATCTACCCTTGAAGTGCCTTGAATGCTCTTGTGAATGCTCAAATTCTCTTGTGAACTCTTGAATTCTAGGTATGAATACTTGAATGCTTGGTATGAAAATGAGTGAAAGAATCTTGTATTTATACTTAATTATGCAAGAATTCCTGAAATTACAAAACTACAAGCCGACATCAGATCTAGGAGAATAAAATCATGCCGGAGAATAAAATCCCACCAGAAATTTGATTTAAATTTGAATTTTGGTCACACGGGACTCATTCGCCCAAGGTGGCGAATGAGTCCCATTACACATAATGTATAGGACCAAAAAAAAAAGTGTCTAGAAATGTGTGAGACCTGCATTGGGGCCAAAAATACCTAGGTGGGACTCATTCGCAAAAGGTGGCGAATGAGTCCCAAACACTAAATTTGGGCCACATAAGTAAGAAACACCTGAATTATGATTGGTTACTGATTGGTGCTAGGATTATCCTCAAAAGATGCAATAAATGAGGCTTATGGATGCAAAATAGGGCCAATTAAAGCATAAGAAATCCAAATTGTTAATGACAAGCCTAGAGGAATGTGAAAGTGTGTTACAACACTTTACAACACTCCAAATAAGGAAAGATTAAGATCAATTATGATTAAAATTATGTTTATTATGATTAGTTAATTGATAAAACCCTAAAAAAGTGTGAAAGTGTGTTACAATACTTCACAACACTTTTGCAAGGCACCATTAAAATCCTATTAGTTCACAAGGGCCCAAGACCTAATGTGAATGTGTTATCCACATTACAACACTAAATCAAGGAAACATTGAGCCAAAATCACAAGGAGGGCCCAAACAAATTAGAAAAAATAGAAGGGTTGCTTTTTCGATGAATCCACTGTTATCAAAAATTACATTTGCATATCAACTAGACTCAAAAACCTAAGACAAAACTCTAAACTATTCTCTGTATTCTAATTACAAAATTTTCTTTGTGATCAATCAACAACCTACACATTTGGTCGTGAATTCCTTCTTATAGAAATGAAGGAGCAAATAAGCTTCTGGCCAGAATGTAGACATGTCCAGTCCTCATTGGACCATTTCAAAAATATTCCCCAATGCAATTATATTTGCAACTTCAAAGGAGGGAAACATCATGAGAGACAAAACCATTTGTATTTGTTGATGAAGATTTGTCTCACCTTCCAAAAGGCACCTTTTAGTTGTTGTGTTTGTTTATCCATGTGCTCCCAAAATTCATTCCATGTATTCCAAGCTTTAAGGAAGAAAAGTATAAAATGAAGAAAAAGGAAAAGGACAAAGTACCTCCACGTCTGCATCCCTATCATCAATTTCACATTGGAGAGAATACAATATTTTAACATTACTTTATCAAAGGCCTAATTTGTATTAGTTCCAAGCAATACATTATATTTTCCCTACTGTTACTCTCCATTGTTGCAGAATTAAGACCAAAATTGCACTAACCACCCCCACAACAACTACCTAATCCTCCAAGACATCAAGATACTTGTCTTTCCATGACTAAAAATCCTCTTTCAAAGGCCAACTGAATCCAATGGCACTATCAACCATTGCCCTATATGGAGCATATTTGGTTACTACCTAGTTGGCTTCCTTATGAAACTCCTCCAGGGAAATCCCTGGTTGGGGAAGCACATCCATACTACTCTTTAGCATTTTCATGTTATCCCCTTCACAAATTATGGCTTCTTGAGTCTCAATTACCTCATTTTATTGCTCCTTCCAATCATGTAGGGACTTGACCTCACCATCTTCATTTTGGATGTTTGGGAGCAGACCAAAATTCATCTCATCAAAATTCTTAACCAAATCCCTTATTTTTTCCTCCAATGGATCGATCTTTCATTGGAACTCTTGGATTCCACTTACAAGCCTATGGGTAGGATGAATGTTGTCTAGCTTGTTAACATCATGATTTGATCCAACAACCATGACCTTGAGGTATTGGTATCTTGGAATCCATCTCTTAATGAGTGGGATAGCCACTTCCTTGTCCTTATCAAAAATTTTGACAACATCAAACATGTATGAGTAATTAGCATAGATGCTAATCAATCTCTTTTCAATTCCCCTATTTAGATGCTCCAACACTGATGTCACAATCTTCAAATTGCTAGTAAGGATCAATCTGCCCCGTTGCCTACATCTTTCCTCATAGATCTTTAACTTTTCAAGCAAGTCTTCCTTGCTAATTTCTTCTACCTAATGTGTGCTTGAGGTGCTTGGTTCTTCAATTGATATAGGCACATTTCCCATATTGTAAGGCACAATTTCCAGTGAAATATCTATGGGAGGAGCAGGGGAAGAAGATGTTTGCTTTTGTGGTGTAGAAGGAGATGCAAAATCTTTTTGCATTAGCACATTTGTTGCATATTTTGCATCTTTTCTTTTAATAGTGCCATTTCAGTTTGCAATTCCATAATATTTTTTTGGCCTTTGCCATATTCAACTAGCAAATCATTGTACATCTTTCTAAACTTCTCTTTCTCTGCAGTGACAAAATCTATTGTTTCCTTTGTAAATTAGGAAACATTCACTGACATTGTGGTTGTTTCAATTGTAGAGGTATCTGATACCCACTTGATGATCAACCCTCCCCTATAATATGCAGAAGGCTCTTCAACTTTTGGCTTCTTTGTGCTTTAGGCTAGGTTCCAAATTTCCAATGTGTCCCATTGCTCACTAAAGGTAGACCCTTGTAGTGCAATTGTTGCTTCCTCTTCTGAATTGCAAAGAGGCTTATCATATCTCCTCACTATGTCAAAAGTAATGGCCAAAGTAAGGTCCCATTCTGGGAGTAGGAAAAGACCATTCTTTCTTACTAATTCTCTACCCTCTTGTGCTATTATGCCTTGGAAGCTTTCTTTCATTTCTTGCATAACTTGATCCTGTATAACCTTATCAGGCAACTGGGTGTTCAGGCTCCTCTTCTTGGAAAAATTAGTAACATACTCACCCTTCTTATCTCTCCAAGCAAATTCCATGAAAGTAGAGGATTTGTCAAATGAGTCATCATCCATGAACTATTTACAAGCCTCTTCCTTAATATGATATGTGTTGTTCATCCCAGTGAGGTCCACCTTGCTTGGTTTGAGGCCCATTTCTTGTGAATCTCCCTAGGGGGAGAAGGCATACCTTGTTGCATTTCTTCCTCAGTAACAAGTATTTCATCCTCAGAATCCTTGACATAGTCCACCAAGCCACTTGATTCTACTTTTTACTTCTTATGAGGTGGCTGCCTTGGTGGTTATGAAACCCTATGTGGTGAATCAACCTCAATAGTATCAAGACCAGTTGACCTTGGGGGAGATAATGGCAGCATTTCATCTGCCAGTGAAGGGATTCTTGGTTCCTCTTATTGGGAAGAGGTGGTCACTGGTTGCTTTTCCTTCACCCTATGTTTCCTCCTTGCGAATACTAGTGTTCTTTTTGGGGGATGGTAGGTTGGTCTCTCCTTTGTTACAGGGGTTTTCCCCTTGCCTTGTTCCTCTTCTACCATAGCTTTCCCCTTGTCCCGAACTATCCCTTCTTCTTTCAATTTCCCAACTATTTGCTCAAAATTTTGAAATACATATTCGAATCTTTGAATTTCATCCTTTATGTGTCTAAGAGCCAAGAACTATGGGTATTTTGATTAAATTTCCTTTTCCATTTTATTTAAGGAAATCCATTTCATCTTCCTATAATCTTGCTTCTAGAAGTAAAATATATCCCTTATCACATCTTTGGGAAAATAGAAGTTGTGGATGAACCTAGAGCTACAAATTCTGGCCTTAATTCCTCCCATGAAACCTTCAGGATCATAACTTCTAGCTTTATCCCTCTTCATCTCATATGTCTTGAGGATAACAATAATCTTTATCCATCCTCCTTCTTTCATGCCATAATCAAAGAAAACAATGTATGCAGGGAAAATGGTTCCCTTCCTTTGATTTTGTAGGTGATTATCTTCTACATTCCCTAGTTGAAAAATTACTTCTAGAAAACCAACCCTTAGTGGCACATCTCTTGGCAATATGTGGGGTACTACACTTGTTCCATTCACCCTCAAAATTGTGTAGCTTGGGTAGGGAATGATGTCTCCTCAATTATGCTCAATGTTCAACTCAGGCCTCCTATCTTTAGGCCTCAAGAAGTCATGCAATGCTACAAGGATTCTTGGCATATTAAAAATCAAAACCCTCCTCAATTTGGAAGCAAAAACATTCTAAAACACCACAAAATTGGACTGCCTGCCATTCTTGTCAAGGAGTTTGGTCCAACATTGGATAGGTAGATCCATATCACCCTCCTTGCTAACTAATTTCATATCCTTTCCAAAATAACTTTCTCCCTTATGCAACAACATATGCATGAATAAAGAATACCAATAGAACCTTACCCCATTTTCACCATTTTTCAGTGCAACTAGGCCCTCATGAATCTTTTCATCCAAGTATGACCCAAATTAATAGAGTGTGTTCATGTAGGGTGTTGAGTGTGAGAAGCCATATACATTTTAGCCATGAGTATACTTGTAGCTGGGTTAAAACCTAAGATTTGGTATAGGGAATAGAATTTACTTTGAAAATATGTCACAAAGTAATTGATAGGGAATGACTCTTTATCTGATGGACCTAAAATGATCTTCCCTTGACCTTTAATAGATGCCAAGAAATTCTGCAATACTGAGATCTTGAAGTTATTTCTTACTTTCTCATATTCGGCTCTGAGTGCCTTCTTATCAACCTTTACCATATATTCACCCTAGCCAGTTAAATTGAAGACCTTAGTAATTTATTCCCTAGTGACCTTAACCATTTCTATGCCATCATAGGTTCTTACAATTCTAGAAACTGGGTCATAGTTCGCTGCAACCAATCTCAAGAGATCAACATCCATGTATACATTAGGCACAACCACTTTTCCCATGCTAATCTCTAGGGGTTACCAATAGGGATGCCACAATTTTTGTTACCAAACCAGTAGTTGAATTCCACCCATCCAGTGTGGGGTAATGTGTCATCATTGATAGTGCATTGTTTATCAATGAGCCCATCTACAATTTGAGTGCCTTAGAATAACAACTAACCCTTGGGTTTATTAGATGTTGATGGTTTTAATTGGTCAACCAGGTCTTGAGAGAGAGGTCTTTTCTTCTCTTCAAAAGTTTGGGCTTGTGGAGGAGCCATAGTTATAGGTTTTTTTTCAAGCTAGGGTTTTCTTTAGAGAAATAATAAGCTTACAACTAGGGAATGAGTTTGACACCAAGACACAATAAAATTTGACAAACTTATTGTTCACATTCAACATCAAACTTTAAAAGAAATGCAAGCAACTAAGAAATCTATTGAAGATATGAATGAATGAGAACCCTTAGAAAATTTGCAAGAAATAGAAAGTAGGATGTCGATTATACTTATGATTTTGAAGAAGTTATGAAAACCCTAATCTCTAGATGCCAAATGAGCTTAAAATTTGCAGTGAGAAATACTTAGATGCATTGAATGCTATAATGAATTGAAATTATGCTTTAAAATAGGATTTTATGGCTTTAAAGAAAATCAAATTGGTAGTTTGATGTCGTATCCACCATTACTATTTGCTTGTGTGAACCAGAATGACTTATTTGGCCTCAATCATGAACTTTGAATTTTAGCCATTGATCCTCCAGTGAGATGGCCTGACAAACAATTTAGATTAGGTCAAACAGGTTTGAAAATATGACCATATATTACTATTGCCATCGACCAATCAAAATAAGCCTTGTGGATTTGTCTCCAAGTCATCTCGTGGGCTCCACCATCTCCATAAGCCTTTGTAAGTGGCTACATGTCATCTCTCTGCTTCCCCTCTAGGTTTAACCCATTTGCAACTTATGGCAATGGGGAGGTGGGGAATGACCCAGGCCAAATTTGGTGCCTCTAAATTATATGCATTTTACCTTTTGGAGCCTTTCACATTAGTGCATAACCCTTAGATCCAGCAAACAACCAGGATTAAAACATATTGCGTTGAAATTCACCATGTGTCTAAATAGGCCCTTTAGTAGCTCAACTGTTAATGTTTCCCAACCTTATGCCAAAATATTTCCAAAATATTTCATACCTCATTATAGTTCCTTAACGACCTAGATTGCACCACGTGGCACCTCCCCGCTTCCCTTGTGAGGGATGGGAGATGTAGGTGGGTCCCCTGCGGGCTAGTGGGGGATGGTTAGGATTAACCCAAGCCATCTCATCTCGATCGTTGATTACTTAAAGCTTGATCTTTGAAAGGACCAATCAACAATTCTTGCCGATGTTCATCTATCTCTTCGATGAAATATATTGCATGTCCACATGACATCACCTTCCTCACTATCTGGTCCCACCTAGCTCTACTGCAAGCACCATCCAATCAGCAAGGCTTGATCACATCCATTGATCAATCATCATTGTTGTGTCAAAGGGAATTCAAAGTAGCTCCCACTGACATGGTGTAGTTCCTTCGATGGTATTTTATCACTTTATCAGAGGGACTCTAAAATGTCTCCTACCGATATTGAGTCTTCTCATCGATGTATCTTGGCACCCACCTGCTAGCCCATTGAAATATTTTAATGGATATTAAAACATAACAGGGGAGCGGGGAAGGGTCAGGATCAAATCAAATGATGCAATTGCCTACAATAAAAGCTCAAACTTGTACGTGCAAATGCTAGCAACTTAAAAGTGGGCCTTGGCTAGGTTAACGTGGAATGGGGAATATAACTCATGGCCAAGAGTTTAGATCAACAAAAAAATTTAAAACTCAAACTTAGGAACTTGGAAAATATTAAAATCTGTTGAACCTACATTAGTATAAGACATAATTAAAATGATTCAATGGGTAACAATCGAGAACATTAGGCTCAAGGGGCCAGTAACTAGATGGACTCAATGGCATAAGTGGCAACTTAGGAAACCTAGAATGATCAAATATTGGTCAACAAAGAATTAGAATGCAAGAAAAAGGATTGACAATTAGGGTTTTTAAGAGGGTTTAAGGAAAACATAGACCCTAGAACATGAGTAAGAATGAAACCTTAAGCCTTAAGATACACCCAGATCAAAACAACAATAAGATCATGCAATACTATTAGTGGAACAAAAAAAAATATTGAGGGGTTCCACTAGTGGCTCCAGTTGGGGATGTTTGTTCTTCCAAAATAGAGCGAGATCATAGAATCTCAAGGTTGAAGTAGACCAATATAGAGAACCAAAACCAAGAAACTACCTGGACAAGGTAGTCAAACGAAACCAAACCCGACCAAAGAAAACCAAACCTATATACATAGAACATACAAAATTTATAATGTACATGGAAGAGAACATATTTCAAGAGAAATATGGCTTTAAGAACTTTCCATGTACTGGAAGTTCAAGAATTTCACCAGTTAAATCTTGTAAAAAGTAAGAGTCCTCACCATGGGTGTTGCTGATCAGATAAGGGCCTAGCCATAATGCATGAAACTTCCCATGTTTTCCCTTATCTGCATACCTAGCATTCCACACCAACACCATGTCTCCTACTTGAAAATTTCTTGGAGATGCTTTCTTATCATACAGGTTCTTGACCTACAATTGTGCTTTAGCATTCTTCTTCTGGGCATCTCTTCTCATATCATCCACCTCCATCAAGGTGTCAATTATGTGTTGCATCTCATCACACACATCTTCATTGTATTCTTGGACAAATTTATACATCTTCATAAGATTATTCTGAGGTAACCTTGCTGCAATTCCATAGACCAAATCAAATGGAGCATAGCCAGTGGCTTTCTTGACTGTCACCCTATCTGCCCATAGAGCCAACTTCAACTTGGAATCCCAAGCTTGTTTGTTTTGTTCAATGATTCTTTTAATGATCTTCATCAAGCTCTTGTTACTTTGTTTTGCTTGACCATTACCATGTGGGTGATATGGTGAAGAATAAGATACCTGAATCCCATGCTTAGAAAAAAATTTGGTAAATTATTCAGACCTAAAGCACATAGCATTGTTTGAAACAATTTTCTCAGGTACTCCAAATCTAGTTAGTATGTTATCCATCAAGAAATCAATTACTACCTTACTTTTTTCTCTTTTTGTTGGAATTTCTTCCAACCATCTAGTAAAGTAATCTATAGGAATAAGGATCCAAGAGTGACCTCCATTGGACTTGTTAGATATCTCTCCAATGAAATCAATGCCCCATTGCTAGAATGGTTCCTAGACTGCAACTAGTCTAAGTGGTAGATTACTTGAGAACTTAAGCTTCCCAGAGAACCTTTGACATGCATCACATGTTATCACAAGTTTGTGAGCATCCTTGAAGAATATTGGCCACCAAAATCTAGCTCTTAAGACCTTGTGAGCGGTGGTTTTGGCCATGTAGTTTCCTCCGCATACCCCATTGTGCATTCCAGTTAGCAGCTCTGAAGCTTTAGCATTATCAACACATTTCAACATGACACCGTCCGGATTCCTCCACCATAGTTCACCATTAATTATCACATATTTGATGGATTGTAGCTTGAGAGTCATTTTCTCATTATCTGTTAGCCCTTCAAGACATTGCATCTTCTGCAAGTAATAGATAACATTCTTGTACCAATCATAGTCTTGCATATCACAAATATGTGACCTATCAAACTAATCTTCTTGATTTATCTGATTGGCATCCAAATTTTCTTCAGCCATTAGCTTGGCTAACCCTTTATCTCTCACCAACTTGGTGATCTAGATGTCAATGTTAAACTCTTGTATCCTATTTATCCATCTGCATCTCCTACTTGTAACTTCTTGTTGGGTGAAGATGTTTTTAACAACACTTGAAACATATGCAATAATCATAGCTCCGACAAGATAAGTTCTAAATATTTTCACAGCTTTGACCAAGGCATATGATTGTTTCTCAATCATCATATTTCAAGTCTGTAGCATGAACGAACTTGCTAAAAAATGCAACGGGTTGTTTAAAACCCTCTCGATTCTCTTGTAACAAAACTGCAACAATAGTGTGGAATGATGCAAATGAGAAGATTTGCAATGGCTTGGAAAATTTAGGGGTCCTTAGAATTGGTGCCTCCTTGATTTCTTGCTTAATTTCTTGAAAATCACTACTTGGCTCTTTATTCCACTCCACTTTCTTACCCTTCTTCAACATCTTAGATATGGGGCGAGTGATCTCTGCAAAGTTTGTAACAAACCTTCTTAGAAAGTTGATCTACCCAAAGAATGATTGAATTCCTTTCACATTATTTGGCTGAGAACTTTTATCAATGGAAGCTACCCTTTTAGGGTCAATTCTTACTCCTTCCTTTGACACAATATGTCCCAACAACTTTCCTTTAGTGACACCAAAAGCACATTTCTTAGGGTTAAGTGAGATCCCATATTCTAGGCCCTTGATGAAAATTTTCTCCAAGTGCATACAATGATCTTCTTCCTTCTTGGAGTATGCAATTAAGTCATCTTGGTAGATTTCCAAAAATAAATCAATAAAATCATAAAAGGCTACATCCATAGCCCTTTAAAACGTTGCACCTACATTAGTCAAGCCAAATGGCATTCTGACATAGAGATAGTTTCCCCATGGAGTAGTAAATTCAGTCTTATGCTGCTCAGACTCCTTCACTTTAACTTGATTATAGCCAGAAAAACCATCCATCATGGACAATAGCTCGTAGCTAGTCATCTTTTGCAACATGGCTTCAATGTTAGGCAATGGATAATTATCCTTCAATGAGGATATGTTGAGATTCCTGAAGTCAACACATAATCTGATTTCCCTATTCTTTTTTCTTAATGGCACTAGATTAGACACCCAAGATGAATGTCTAATAGGCTTGATTATGCCAACATCTCTTAACTTCACTAGCTCCTCTTGCATTTTTGGTGCTAGGGTGGGACTGATAGGTCTTTGCTTTTGTTTGAAAGGCTTTGCATTAGCCTTTAGAGGAATCTCATGCTGAAACAATTCCTCCGTATACACCTTTAGGTCATCATAAGACCAAGAAAAGACATGTCTGTATTTCCTCAACAAAGCAATCAACATTGCTTTGATCTTGGGCTTCATTTTCTTTCCCACATAAACCTTTTTAGGAGCATTTTCAGTTCCTAAATTCACCTCTTCTAGATCTTCTAGATGGGTGGCAAATGTCTTGGTGTTGCTTTTATCTTGGTTGTCAAAGACTCTTTCCAAGGCTACAAGGCCTTTAGGAATCTTATTAGTCTTTAGCTGAATAGCTTTATTACCAAAGATTGTTTCCTTTCCATCCACTATCTCAAAAAAATCTCCAAAGTCAATCTCCTAACTTTCATACTCATCTACACATTTCAAAAATCTTAAAATGTCTTCATGATCATTGAACACTTGCAAATTTTGTATATTGTAAGGGATTGAAGGCCTTGTTTGCACCTCTACTTTGGAGATACCAGCAAAAGTTATATCATTAGTCCTGAGTGCAATATTTTCCAACAAATATGCCACTCTATTTTGGCCTCTTTCCATCCAATTAATTCCAAATGCATCAAATTTTTTAATGGAATCCCAAATGATATTCCTATATTGCTTCAATCTCTTTTTCTTTGATTAAAACCTAGATCTAACTTGGGATATCACCAATTTTGGATCACCAATTACTTTCAGCTTCTTTATCCCATGTTTTTTTGCTAATCTCAACCCCAACAACAAGGCCTCATATTCTACCATGTTGTTTGTACAAAAAAATGACAAGGTGAAATAAAACTTGAATGTATTTCCACTAGGTGAAACTAATAATATCCCTACGCCCAATCCTTCTTTGGAACTTGCACCATTGTCAAAAGATCATCATTATTAGATAATTTTGTAATCTCTTTCTCAATAGGTGTAGGTTTCCTACCATTTTACCTTGGTAACTCTTTTATCCTGAAATCACTAATTTTAGTATCAACAAAGTGGACTGTATCATCATTAGGGACATGTTCAATTATGAGTGGAACTCTTGATTCTCTAACCAGTTTGACGTCTTTTCCATCAATTAGGAAAATATCAAAAGACATATCACACTGCATACTACCCCCCATGGAGGCACTCCATCTTCTTGACAACAACATTCCATAATTTGGTGGAATGTCTACCACTGTCACATTCATTTTAAATTTTTTCTTTGAGAATTCAACTAATTTATATGGGAGTTCATAAATCAAACCAATCACAGGGACTTCCCTAGAATCCATAGCATAGTGTTTTCCATGGAAATATCAATTTGCAATCCCATTGCCTCTGTAATATTAACTGGCATGATATTATTAGATGCTCCTAAATCAATCATATAATTCTTCAAGAAATTTCCATCAACAATTAGAGTTACAAAAAATGGATCTATATTTCCAGGACAGGCAGTTATTGAATTTCCTAGATAAATGAGAGGGATCTCAATGATCGTTCCATCAACCTCCTTTTACTTCCCTTCCTTCCCACTCAATTTGGGTGGAGTAGACACCACTAATTCATTAAAGGATGTAGTAGCATCATTGATAAGGGCTACTTCCTTTTGTTTATGCTCATCAATTCTCATCATTTCAAGCAAGGGGATAAAGACCTTTACTTGAGAAAGTAATTGAAACATATGAACACCTGAGTATATTTTAGGTAGATCAATTAGTATCATACCATGTTTGGTGTTTCTCTCCTTCTATTGCTCACCTTTTTTTAAACTTTAGGTTTGGATTCCTTCTTCTTAGGCTCTGAATTCTATTTTTGTGTCTTCACCTTCACAGTAGGAGAGATGACTTCTCCATCAACCTTTGGTTTCTCATCCTTTTTTGCCCAATTTTTTTCTTCCTTCCCTTCCTTGGCTTTTGCTCCATCCACTTTATTATCAGTCTTTGATTCTTTTCCTTTTGTATTATGCTATTTGATAAAGAGACTGCCATCCTTGCATTGATCTCCACCCACCGTTATATTTCTCAGGTTGTAGGAACCTCTTGCTTGTGTGGCCAAGGCTACTTCAAACTTTACAATTTCCTTATCTGAGGGTCTCCTTAGAGACACATCTTCCTCAGCTATTTCCAATGTGCACACTTCATGATCATAATCATTATCTTCATTAGGGAGAATTTTCTAGTGATATGCACTTGCTCTTTTCCTTTGGTCATCCACATCAATTTCATGGGACTCCTCATCGGATGAATAGTCATCATTAGAAAAATCAAACTCAGTCATATTCACATTAACTTCAACATCATCCTCGTGGGACTGATCATAATCATTTGGTACACCTTGTTCAACCTACACCAATTTTACAACTACACATTGGTGGGGAGAGTGGGGCAACTAACAAACCATACACCAAGGAGCTTCATTAGTGAAATTTGTAGAGTGCTTTTGCAAAGGATCAGGTGTGACCTAATCTTGTTTATTCTTTTGATTATTGGGGATTGGATTTTCTTTCTGTCAATTGGTTTTGTAAGGGTAATCCTAGAGCCTTGGGGGCTTTTAATTTTTCTAGAACTGTTGTTTGTCATTTCCAAGCCCTTTTTCATTTTTTTTAACAGTGTATTTAATATCTTTGAGGGTACTCATCACCTTATCCC
Organism: Sequoia sempervirens; assembly: GCA_007258455.2. Lineage (NCBI taxonomy): Eukaryota > Viridiplantae > Streptophyta > Pinopsida > Cupressales > Cupressaceae > Sequoia > Sequoia sempervirens. The sequence goes on from VDFB02373365.1 coordinate 227,994,206, forward strand.
ACTTTTCATCATAAGTAGGATTTGAGCTAGAGGCTTTTTCTTGTCTATCCTTGGGATTCTTCAAGATTTTGACATCATCTCTTCTTCCCACCTTTCTTGAAGCTCTTCTATTGCTTTCAATGTGTAGAGAAATTTTGAATGCATCCCTCAGAGTTTGGGGGTCTTTATCTATTAGGTGGTAATCCATCTTAGCATCGAATGCATTACAATAAGTGAAAAGGTACACTGGATCATTCAACCTCAAGTATGGTGGCAATATATTTATAGCCTTCTTAAATCTAATGTTAAAATTTGACACCATCTCATTCTGTCCTTTAGTGATTTTATTGAATTCATTGAACATAAAATTGGGGTTAGTTTTATCTCCATATTGTTCCCTCAAAATTCTCTTTAATTCCTCCCATGAGCCAATACTACCATCCGGTAAACCCCTATACCAATCCCTGGCATTCTCTATCAATGACTGCATGAAAAATTTCATAACCACATCCTCACGCTCTACTTCATAATCATTAAGCATATTGAAAAAATCCCTTAAGTGATCCTCCCCGGATATTGCATTATTTCCAATAAACTTTCTCAACACAACCTTGATATCTTTGCCAATGGGATTTGGGCATCTAGGGATCCCATCAAAGTGTAACTACCTATACCTTTCCAATTACATAGGCTACCTATGAAATTGATTCTCTCTATCCTCATTATTTCTGCTAGCTTCTCCACCTCCTCTCTTATGATCCATATTTCTATTAGTAAATTGATTGTGGGTACAATCATTACTAGTGTTTAGAGATTTGGAATTGTGGGTTGATTGGTCTATATGACCAGAAGTCTTCCCTTCAACTATGGGTGTAGTATTTATAGTGGAATGAGAAGGATCTTGTGAACTAGATGTTATGACACCATCTACTAAGCATGAAGTATTTAAGAAATCAATCTTTCTTTTCATCTCAACATTAATTTCCATAATTTGCATCCTTTCTAATTCCTTCTTTAGGTCCTCATTTTCTCTCCTTAACTGATCTTTAGAAGATTCTAATTTAGGGGGCATAGGAGGCTTTTCAGATGTGGATTTTTCATTGATAACAAAATTTTTCATAGGCTGCTTGCCCTTATCAACTGATGGGTTGGAAAAATTTCTAGTAGGGTGTGGAGAAATAGTACTCGTGACTGTAGACTTGGTTCGGGTAGTGGTACTGGTATCTTTAATGGGATTAAATTTAGTCTTCTTGTCAAGGATTTTAGATACAATAGGACCTAGGATGACCGGTTCAGGTTCAACTTGGTTTAGGAGTCTCATCTGCTCCAATTGTCTTATCAGAGTCTCTCTTCCAATGATAAAATTTATAATTTTCTCCTCTCTTTCCTTTTCCTTGTTCCTTCTTATCTTAGCCTAGATTTGAACCTCTCTTCTAAGAACATTAATATCTCTAAAAATCTCCTCAAGATCTAGGAGAGTAATCTCAGAATCTGAGGATTGAGCCATATCTATAAGGTTTTGGGTATCATCAGTGGATCCAGTTAGCAAGTCAAGTGGAAAAGGAGAGTATCCATTGGATGTAAGATGGAGAATGCCACTAGCAACAAAAGCATTGGTAGTAGCAACATTATGATGGTGGATCCTACTTCTACTTCTTGATTGTCTAGGTCTAGACTTATGGAAATTTACAACATTCTTATTTGTGCAATATTCTTCATCCTCATAATATAACCCTAACAAATTATACTAGCTTTCATAACTACTACAATTTCTTGAAGGAGATTTAGTTGATTCAGGGACATGATGTGGGGTACACTTGTATTTTCATCCTTTTGTATCGATGACTGCTTGGGAGTCTTTTGAAGCTTGCTTTCCAGCTTTTCTTCCAAATTCTTCTTCATTTGAGCTCTGGTTTTCCTCATATTTCTTTTGAAATTCTTCTTCTTCAATACATTCTTGATTTCTTCAAATAATTCACAATGGTGCAACAACTTGAACTCCTAAGCCAACCCTCAACCCTCTAAGTGGAATATTTGTAAGGAAAAAAATATACTTGACATAAATTTATGCAAGTGACATCAAAATGTTAAATGGCAGGAGAATTTGAAAAATAGTTGCAAAAATTTACACCCCATGTGTGAATATCTATGACTCTAATTTTCTTGGACAAAGCATATTGGGATATGAATATTCTTTACAATATGTCCCCAATAGAGTTTCCAATCTATTGGTTGTTTTTTAAGAACCAAACTAGTCTTCAAAGAAACCTATGGAATTGCTAATTCCAATCCTTAGCAACCTGAAGGGATTGGCCAATGAATGAGTGAAAGAAACAATGCTTTCCTCCTACACTTTGGTCTCTATAAAGCCTGAGAGGGTGATCCCACAATGTACACACAAATTTACACACTTCTTAACCAAGGAAATTGCAAATAACAAATGCTTTCTCTTAACCATAGCTCAATAAACAAAATATTTCAAAAGGATGGCTAATCCTTCACAACACTCGACATTTAGAGTAGAGAATGAAGAACTTGATATGAAATAATAACAATGGAAATTCGAAAGAAAGTATTCTTATGGATTTGTGTTTACTCATAAGAGATCAAGAATCATTTCACAAATACAAAACCCAGACCAGTGCCTTGACCCAGGAAATAGAGTCAATCTCAATACAAATATAATTGAATAATAGATTAACACTTGGCACCACAAAGCTTCTAAAATATTGTATTATAACATCATATGTACCATTATATCCTAAACCATAACTTCTTATAAAGATGATGATACTCGAATTACATGAACATATAGCTTCATCCAAGCAATTTCATTAATTATTTGAATTAAAAACAAGGACAAAACCACACATTCATTAGAACACAATGAATATTGACCAAATAACCATTGATCATTTTATTAATAGTTCATGAAATGAATACACCTAGAGAGAAATGGCTTTGAATTTTTACCATTTTCTATTCAAATTCTAGTACTGTTATTAAAAATCACATTTGCATATCAACTAGATTAAAAAACCTAAGACAAAACTCTAAACTGTTCTTTGTATTCTCATTACAAAATTTTCTCTATGATCAATCAACAACCTATACATTTGGCCATGAATTACTTCTCATATAAATGAAGGAGAAATAAAGCTTCAGGCCAAAATTTACACATGTCCAATCCTCATTGGACTGTTACAAAAATATTCCCAAATGCAATTATATTTTCAACTTCAAAGGAGGGAAACATCACGCGGGACAAAACCATTTACATTTGTTGATGAAGATTTGTCTTGCCTTCCAAAAGGAACCTTTTAGTTGTTACAACAGTTCTTCCAAAATTCATTTCCATGTATTCCAAGCTTGAAGGAAGAAAAACATATAATGAAGAAAGAGGAAAAGGACAAAGTACCTCCATGTATGCATCCCTGTCATCAATTTCACATTGGAGAGAATACAATATTTTAACATTAATTTATCTAAGGCCTAATTTGTATTACTTCCAGGACATGTATTGTGTTTTTCCTACTGTTACTCTCCATTGTTGCAGACTTAAGACCAAAATTGCACTAACCACCCCCACAACAACTACCTAATCCTCCAAAACATTAAGATACTTGTCTTTCCATGATTGAAAATCCTCTTTTGAAGGCCAATTGAATCCAATGACACTGTTAGCCTTTTCCTTGTATGGAGCATTTTTTGTTACTACCTGGTTGGCTTCCTTATCAAACTCCTCCAGGGAAATCTCTCCTTGGGTAAGCATATGCATACTTCTCTTTAGCATTCACATGTCAGCCCCTTCAAAAATTATGGCTACTTGAGTCTCAATTACCTCATTTTATTGCTCCTTCCAATCCTACAGGGACTTGACCTCACCATCTTCATTTAGGATGTATGAGAGTAGACCAAAATTCATGTCATTACAATTCTTAACCAACTCCCTTATTTTTTACTCCAATGGCTCAATCTTTCCTTGGAGCTATTGGATTCCACTTACAAGCCTAAGGGTAGGCTGAATGTTGTCTGGCTTGTTAAAATAATGCTTTGATCCAACATACACGAGCCTAAGGTCTTGTTATCTTGGAATCCATCTCTCCATGAGTGGGATAGCCACTTCCTTGTCCTTATCAAAATTCTTGACATCATCAAACATGGATGAGTAATTAGCATGGGTGCTAATCAATATCTTTTCAGTTCCCCTATTCAGATGCTCCAACACTGATGTCACAATCTTCAAATTGCTAGTAAGGATCAATCTACCCTATTTCTTGCATCTTTCTTCATAGATCTTTAAATTTTCAAGCAAGTATTCCTTGCTAATTTCTTCTGTCTGATGTGTTCCTAAAGTTCTTGGTTCTTCAACTAATATAGGCACATTTCCCATATTGTAAGGCACAATTACCAGTGAAGTATCTATGGGAGGAGTAGAAGCAGAAAGTTTTTACTCTTGTGGTGTAGAAGGAGAGGAAAAATCTATTTGTATTAGCACATTCATTTGCATATTTTCTTTTAATAGTGCCATCTCAGTTTGCAATTCCATAATATTTTGTTGGCCTTTTCCATATTCAACCAACAAATCATTATACATATTTTTGAACTTCTCTTTCTCTGTAGTGATAAACTCTATTGTTGCCTTGGTAAATTGGGAAACATTCACTGACATTGTGGCTGCTTCAATTTCATAGGTATCTGATACCCTCTTGATGATCAACCCTCCCATATAATCTATAGAAGGTGTAGAAATCCAAATTTGGACACTTAATTTATCCAAATTTATCACTTTTCATCTAAAAATCCTCTTATCCTAGTTAATTAAGTAATATTACTATTATTTAATTAATATCCTTAATTCTACCAAATCCCTAAGGTATTTAATTAATAATTAAATACATCACCCTCCTTAATCCCCTTTTCATCAAATGAATTAAATTACATTTATTTAATTCCTCACATGTTATTTTCATCTAATCCTAATCCATCTCCTAATCTCTTCATTAAGGATGTGCACATGCCCAATCCTTGATTAGGATGTGTCACATCCTCCAACTTTTTCAAGTTGGCTTCTAATCCTCATTAACCCCTAATTATTCTCTAATTACTAATTAGTTAAGCCTAATCAGTACCTTGGTCAACTCTCCCCATCCCCCAAGGAATGTTTAATTCCTTTTTATTCATCCAAGGCTCCTCTCTTCCCCATGTGAATTTTTAATTCACTTTTATTCCTCCTAGAATCCCCTTTTCCCATGCATCTTCTAGAATCTTTGACTTGTCACATCAAGTCACATGTGACAAATTCCCACCTTTTTGGAGACCCTCTCTTATCCACTAAATTCTCCCAAGCATGTGAATTTTTAATTCACATTTATTCCTCCGAGGAATCTTCTCATCTCCCAATGTACTTCCAAGGTACATGTCCTTCCTCCACATCATGTACTCTCCTTCCACATCACGTACACATCATCTCACCCTTAGCCATCTCACATTCCACATGTCAAAATGTGAGGGCTTGTGAGTCCTCAACTCACCATATCCCTACATCTTGACCTTGGTGGCTCAATCTCAACCATTGAATTCTCTAGAGAATTCAAGTTTCTCTATAAATACCCCCTCCTCTAAGGAAAAGGGAACACTTAGCCATTTTGCAACTAAATGCTGCCATTTTGTGCACTCATCTAGCCATCAATTTCATCTATTTTCATTTGCATCCAAGCATATAGTTAAATCTTTCATTTATCCATATCAAGAGCCATCAAGGAGCATACAAAGAAAATCAAAATCAATGGCCAACCAAGGAGTTTCAACTGCAAAGGGGAGGTATATCCATTTGTCATCATTTTACACCTTTTCTCTTTGCATTAACAAATTCCTTAGGCTAATCTCGAGGTGTTTCTTTATGTTTTTCCATTGTATTTTAGTTGCTTAGAATAGGTAAAACATTTGGATATCACAAAAGGATTTGCAACTTTTGGCTTCTTTGTGTTTGGGGATAGGGCCCAAATTGCCAATGTGTCCCATTGCTCGTTAAGGGTAGACCCTTTTAGTGCAATTGTTGCTTCCTCTTCTAAATTATAAAGAGGCCTATCATATCTCCCCACTGTGTCAAAAGCAATGGTAGAAGCAAGATCCCATTTTGGGAGTAGGAGAATACCAATATTTCTTACTAATTCTTTACCCTCTTGTGATGTTATGCCTTGGAAGATTTCTTTAATTTCTTGCATAACTTGAGCTTGTATAACCTTATCAGTAAACTAGGGGTTCAGGCTCCTCTTCTTGGCAATATTATTAACATATTAATCCTTCTTAGCTCTCCAAGAAAATTAGATGAAAGCAGAGGAATTGACAAATGAGTCATCATCCATGAATTGTTTGTAAGCCTCCTCCCTGACATCATCTGTGTTGTTCATGCCAGTGAGGTCCACCTTGCTTAGTATGAGGCCCATTTCTTGTGATACCTTCTCCCTAGTGAGAGAAGGCATGCCATGTTACATTTCTTCCCTAGTAACAAGTATTTCATCCCCAGAATCCTCAACATAGTCCACCAAGCCACTTGATTCTAATTTTTGCTTCTTAGGAGGTGGCTTCCTTGGTGGTGATGAAACCCTTTGTGGTGAATCAACCTCAATAATCTAAGGACCATTTGACCTTGGGGGAAATAATGGTGACATTTCATTTTTCGGTGAAGGGATTCTTGGTTTCTCTTGTTGGGAAGATGTGGTCACTGCTTGCTTTTCCTTCACTTTGTGTTTCCTCGTTGTGAATACTAGTGTTCTTTTTGGGGGTTCGTAGGTTGGTCTCTTCTCCATCATAGGGGGTTTCCCCTTGACTTGTTCCTCTTCTACCATAGATTTCCCCTTGTCCTGAACTATCCTTTCTTATTTCTTGATTGCCCAACTATTTGCTCAAAATTATGAAATACATATCCGACTCTTTGAATTTCATCCTTTATGTCTCTAAGAGCCAAGAACTGTGGGTCTTTTTATTGCATTTTATTTTCTAGTTTATTAAGGGCAATCCATTTCATCTTCCTATCATCTTGCTTCTAGAAGTCAAATATATTCCTGATCACATCTTCAGGAAAATAGAAGTTGTGGATGAACCTAGAGCTATGAATTTTGACCTTAATTCCTACCATGAAACCCTCAGGATCATAACTTCTAGCTCTATCCCTCTTCATCTCATATAGCTTGAGGACCTTGGAAATCTTTCTCCATCCTCCTTTCATGACATAATTAGAGAAAATAGTGTATGCAAGGAAAAAGGTTCACTTTGATTTTGTGGGTGATTATATTCTACATCCCCTAACTACAACATTACTTCTAAAAAACCAACCCTTAGTGACACATCTCTTGGTAGCATGTGGGGTGCAAAACTTGTGCCATATACCCTCAAAATAGTGTAGCTTGGGTGGGGAAAAATGTCTCCCCAATTATGCTCAATGTTCAACTTAGGCCTCCTATCTTTAGGCCTCAAGAAGTCATGCAATGCTCTAGGGATTCTTGGAATATTCAAAATCAAAACCCTCCTCAATTTGGAAGCAAAAACATTCTCAAACACCACAAAACTAGATTGGTGTCATTCTTATCAAGGAGTCTAGTCCAACATTGGACAGGTAGATCCATATCACCCTCCTTCCTGACTAATGTCATATCCTTTCCAAAATAACTTGCTCTCTTATACAACAACATGTGCATGAATAAAGAATACCAATATAACCTTACCCCATTTTCACCATTTTTTAGTGCAACCGGGCCCTTGTGAATATTTTCATAGAGTGTGTTGCATGTAGGATGTTGAATGTGAGCAACCATATACATTTCAACCATGGGTATACTTGTAGTTGGGTCAAAACCTAAGATTTGACATAAGGAATAGAATGCACTTTGAAAATATGTCACAAAGTAATTGATAGGGAATGTATATTTATTTGATGAACCTAAAATGATCTTCCCTTGACCTTTAACAGATGCCTAGAAATTTTGCAATACTAAGATCTTGAAGGTATGTCTTACTTTCTCATATTTGGCTCTAAGTACCTTCTTATCATTCAAATTGAATGTCAAACCTTAAAATAAATGAAAGAAAATAAGAAATATATCGAAGATATGACTAAATGATCACCCTCAACAAATTTGTATGAAACTGAATGCAAGATGTTGATTGTACTTACAGTTTTGTAGATGCTTTGAAAACCCTAAACTCCAGATGCCAAACGAGCTTGAAATTTGGTGTGACAAATCCTTAGATGTGTTGAATGCTAAAATGAATTTCAATTATGCTTTAAAATAGGATTTTATGGCTTTAAAGAAAATCAACTTGGTAGTTTGGTGTCATATCCACCATTATTGTTCGCTCATGTGAACTAGAACGAATCATTTGGCCTCAATCATGAACTTTGAATTTCAGCCATTGATCCTACAGTGAGATGGCTTGACAAATGTTTAGATCAAGTCAAATAGGTTTGAAACTCTGACCATATATGACTATTTCCATCAAACAATAAAAATACACTATATGGATTTGTCTCCATATCATCTCATAGGCTCCACCATCCCCATAAGCCTTTGCAAGTGGCTACATGTCATATCCCTACTTCCCCTATGGATTTAACCCATGTGCAGATTACGACAATGGGGAGGCAGGGAATGGCCCAGATCAAATTTGGTGCCTCCAACTTATATGAATTTTACCTTTTGGATCCTTCCACCTTAGTGCATAACTCTTAGATCCAACGAATGGCTAGGATTAAAACATCTTGTGTTGAAATTCACCATGTGCCTAAATAGGCCCTTTAGTAGCTTAACTATTAATGTTTCCCAACCTTATGCCAAAATATTTCAAAAATATTTCATACCTCATTATAGTTCCTTGAAGACCTAAATTACACCACGTGGCACCTCCCTGCTTCCCCTCTAAGGGACGGGAGATGCAAGTGGGTCCCCCATGAGCTAGTGAGGGATGGTCAGGATTAACTTGAGCCACTTCATTTCGACTGTTGATTACTTAAAGATATATGTTCGAAGGGATCAATCAACAAGTATCGCGATGATCATCTATCTCTTTGATAAACTATAGCCCCGTGTGCACATGACATCACCTTTCTCACTATCTGGTTCCACCTGACTTTATAACAAGCACCATCCTATCACCAAGGCTTGATCATTGTTGTGTTGAAGGGACTTCAAAGTAGCTCCAACTGACATGATGTAGTTCCTTCTATGGTATTTTATTAATTTATTGGAGGGACTCTAAAATGTCTCCTACTAACATGGTGTCTTCTCCCTGATGTATCTTGGCACCCACCCACCAGCCCGTTGGAATATTTTAATAGATATTAGAACACAACGGGGGAGTGGGGAATGGTCATGATCAAATCAAATGATCCAACCACCTACATTAAAAGCTCAAACCTACATATGAAAATTTTAGCAACTTAAAAGTGGGCCTTGACTAGGTTAACGGGGAATGGGGAATATAACTCATGGTCAAGAATTTAGACCGATGACAAAAAATTAAAACATGGACTTAGGAACTTGGTAAATATTAAAATCTATTGAACCCACATTAGTATAATACAAAATTAAAATTATTCAATGGGTAACAACTAGGAACATTAGGCTCAATGGACCAGTAACCAAATAGACTCAATGGCATAAGTGGGAACTTAGGAAACCTTGAACGGGTGAATATTGGTCAACAAAAAAGTAGAACATAGGTAAAAGGGTTGAAACTTGGGATTTTTAAGAGGGTTTAAGGAAAAAATAGACCCTAGAATAGGAGTAAGACCAAAACCCTAAGCCTTAGGAGCACAAAAAAAAAAAATTGAGGGGTTCCACCACTTACCAAAACACATTTGATAGGCGTGGGCAGCTAGCTAGCAGGTATGTATATTTGCTAGAAATATATGTCATTTTTCCATTCTACCTAGGAACTATGAAGAATTGAATGAATATTCATTGCAAAGATGGGTTTTCATTGATGGGTAAACAAAGGGGTTTCCTTGCGAAAAGGGGTTTTAATTTGAAATGTAGAGTTGTTTATGTGTTTATGTGTTTTTGTGTTAAGTGTTTTTAAAAATTTCCATGTTAATGTTCTCACAACACAACTTTTTGAGGAAGTTTAATGAAATAACTGACAACCGATTGTGAAAATATGAGTGAAATAGTTGAATAACATTTAGAGAAACCAAAAACCATGAAAAATATATAACTAGGTTGGAAAAAACAATGTGGGTTCTACAATGAAATGATATATTTTAAAAACCACATAAAGCCCATAATGTCGCTATTTTTGATATTCTCATTTTGAAGGTTGTTGGTGAGCTTGAAAGGGAGTTGCAGGTGTTCAAAGGTTGAAATAGAGCGGTTAGTCTCCCTACCAAAACGTGTGTGACAGGTACATGTAGCTAGCTAGGAGGTATGTATATTTGTAAGAAATATATGCCATTTTTCCATTCTTCCTAGGGACTATGAAGAGTTGAACAACTATTTGTTGTGAAGATGGGTTTTTATTGATGGGTTTCGAAGGGTTTTCATTTGGCTTCAACGTGTAGAGGGTTTTAAAACATTGTGTGGGTTGGAGGTTTCATAAATCATGTAGTCACCTTCCACTATGTTTTCCAACTTGCAATCATACTGTACATGTATATTTGGATCATATTAAGAAATTGAAACACAATTTTTACTCTACATACAACTTGTTATTAATTTTGAAGGTGCATTTCATTTCATTTGTACTACCTAAATAACAAAATATTTTCAAGACTGTAGAGGAGGGGGGCCGGTTGTACCAAGGCTCTAGGTCATGGGAGAGTCCTAGACAATAGGCTGCCCTGATCTACCTCAAGCTTGCTAAATCATTTTGAAAAGTTAAGATGCTAAGGTCAAAAAGGGAGAGAAATCTGGTTTCTACTATCCTTTTGCTAACTAAATGTTTCAGGGAGTCAAACAAGCCAATTTCTAGAGTTCAATCTGCTGCCCAGACAACTCACTTCCTGAGGACGGCAATGTAGAACACAGACTCCAGTGTGACATGCTAGCGTCTCAGTGGGGTACTGGCATCCATACAGACATAGAGTCTAAGAAACAAATGAAAATGCTAGAAACCAAACCAATAGCCCGACTAGTAGATATTTTATGCTATGATATAATTTAGAGAAAGTACATAAAAAAAGTACAATGAGAATAATACTTTTAACTAAATGTGCTCAAATTGAAAAAGAAGGATAAGAAAAGAATATTGAACTTCGAGCAATGTGATTCTTCAAACAAATCCAACTGGAAAGAACCTACACACACAAGACCAAGGAAAATTTTTGGGTTGTTTTTAGAGGACTGCCTCAGTCAGTCCCTAACCTTGGTGTTTCCACCTCCACAAACAACCAGATAGAATTAATATAGAAAATGATAAATAATGTGTATTATAATGGAAGTTTCAATCAATACACAAAACACATAATGATACTATGTAACGAAATGATGCAAAAGTAAGTAACAATGGTAGATATCACCTTCATAGCTATCTTCTCTCGAGGAAAGTAGAGGAAGGAGTGAGCTTGCAAGTTTTCCAATAATGTTATTGAAATGAACAGAGTGGAGGAGCCAAGAAACCAATAGCTTGCAACTACAATGTAGGTGGTGGTGAAGCTTGAAAGTGTGTAGGGTTGATCAACAATGCATGAAGAATTTAGTCAAGTGTGTAGGAATGGTGAAGAAATTCCATGAAGCTTGATAAAATAATGGATTAAGCAATTTGAATGGAGAAAGGGAGGCAAAGGATCCATTTTGCATTGGTCAAGGGGGCAGGAGGAATTACACTTCACACCCAATGGAGAAATGTAATGCCTCTATAGATTCTAGAGGAAAGAATCCCGTTAGGATGGCAGCGCGACACACGCGTGTGTCCTTGACAAAATTCCTCCACTGACATGAAAACATGCTTCTGGATGGATAGGGAAAGGTGATGGATGTCATGATTGCATCATCAAAATTACATTTTCTAAGGTGAAGGGTATGGAAATGGGGAATTTGTAAGGGGTGCAAATTCATGACATTAGATTTTTCCCCCACTTTAGTGAGCATACACATTAGTGAATATGAGGTAAAGTAAATAAAAAGTTGAAAAGAATAAACTTTAACCATCAAGGAAGCATACCACAATCTGACATGCTCAAATGTGCAAGAGAGAAAGAGATGGCTCTATAGGTACTTGGTCCTATGGAAGGTGAAAAAAAACTCTATAGTTGCTTAGTCCTAAAGAATTGGCTCCATAGGTGCTCAGTTTTGTAGAAGGTGAACAAAGGTTCTATAGGTGCTTGGTCCTATATAATGAAAACACTTTATAGACCTATTCAGTCCTACAAAGGAGGCACCATAGGTGCTGAGTCCTAGTGAGCCAAAAATGAAAGGCTCTATAGAGTTAGATTGGTCCTTATAGGTGCTTGGTCTTGCAAGGCAAGCTTGGTGAGGTGCTCGGTCCTCCAAGCTTGATTGTAAAAGCAACTTCATAGGTGCTCAATCCTACAAAGCAACATGTTAATCCACAAACAAAACATGTTAGGAAAGAAAAATTCATGTGGACAGACAGTCATATCTCAGAGCAAGCAATTGAAGGAGAATATTTCAAAGGGGTCCCTTGGGAACCCTTCAAGATTGCAAGGGGCCCATGTAAAGGGACACACTATTTGAAAAGTGATGAAATTTTCATAAATGATCCTATCATCAAGGAATCCTTTTGAAAGATTCTCTTTTTTTAGGGAATCTAAACAAAGAATGGCCTTCTCAAAGGCAAGTTTTCCAATTCTTTATGCAACAAATTTATTTTTTAAAGAAAATATTGCTAAGGGGATCCTTGTCAAAGGATGTGATTTTTGAAAAAGTGTAAAAATTTTCAGCAAGGGATTCATTGGCCATGAAATACACCTTATTAAAAATCAGAGAAGTAGTAGCCCCCCTTATGATGGTGTGTGCAAATACAAGAGCATGTGACATCCTAAGGAAAGGAAAGAGATGTAGATATGTCATGGCCCATGATAGTACATGATGAGATGTAGATGTGGAAATTTTTTCGCACACATGAGACATAACACATAGGCACCACAACATAAAGAAGCAAGCAAAGAAAGGAGAAAGATAAACAAAGAAAAATAAGAAAATATGAAGAAATCAAGAGACAAGGGGATTTGATAATCTAGGGTCATAATTGTTCATAGATGTAGATAAATAGATATAATATAATATACATATGATCTGTCATCAATCCAAAAATGTATTAGAATGTGAAGAAGAGCATATGAAGACAAATAAAAAAAAAAATTGGGTCAACATGGAAGGGAGGCCTAAATGCCCCCAACACTTTACATCATCCCCAATTGTCGAAAATCAAGTTACAAAAAATGGAAGAATGATGAAACATATAGAGGAAGTTTATGAAACAATCTCACTCCTATATCCAAGCACCTACAAGGGTGAAAAGGGTCCTCCATCTACACACAAAAATAAGCATGAGGGAAATACAACAAACACACAAATCTAATCTATAGATAAAAAAGAGGTACTCCCCTAGTCCTCATCAACTAGGAGGTCATCATTCTCCCAATATAGATCATCATAAAGGGAGGGAGGACAAGCTTTCAAGGGTAGGATAGGAAGGGGAACACCCTATGACTCTCATATGACAAGAGCTAAGGAAGAAGGCCCCTCAAGATCTTCTTCAATCAACTCTTGTGAGGTAAAAGTCATCAACCTTGCAAAGATTGCTGATAGAGCCAAGACATCATCAATTGAGTTAAACATACACTTAATAGGAGTGCCATGTGTTAATTGAGTGAGATGAAGGAGGCACCTAAGATTCACCATCAATATCATCAAAAGAGACAATAAAAAACTCAAGAGATGTTGGGGCTACCTCCATCACAAGGATGATGCAAGCCAAAGAATAACCCTCTCAAAAAAGGTGATCAATTCTTTCAACTTCCATTGGAAGCGAGGTCATCCTCCAACTTATGCTTTAGTGGAGAATGTAGAATCACCACAGAAGAAGTGGAAGGTGAGCAGGGAGAGGATAGGGCCAGAACAAACACCACCATGGTGTTCGAAATGTCCACGTGCTAGGAAAATAGAGGGATGTATGTAAGGGACATTAGAAGAGGAGGCTCTGTTGAGGGAGCGATGAGCACCTACACCCTTTTGGGGTGAGGGTCATTAGCATTAGCGAGATGATCTGGAAGAAAAACCGAGGCAATGAGAACTAAGGAAGAAGGAATAGAAGGGGGAGGCACAATAGGGGATGTTGAAACAAGAGCCATTGGCTCCCCTTTTTCATTCTATAAGGTAGATTTTTCAACATCTAGAGCCTTCCTCCAGTGCTTATGGTCATGTGCAAGCCAGTTTCATTGGCTACAGGAACCAAAAATCACTACTTAAGAAGGAACAATAGGCTCTCATTTTTCCATACTTACGTCCTCCACAACCATTTCCAGTGGAAGGGTAGCCTCCTAGATGGGAGTAGGAGTAGGAAGCATAGGAATGGAAATGATGATAGGTGGAGATGTAGAAACAGGTACCTCAGTAGTAGGCCTCTTTCTATTCACTAGCTAAGGGATAGGAGTGGTAGAAGGCCATGGGGGCCAAGATGTAGGGGAAGCTCCATGAGGTCCCTTCCCCTTACCATATACAATGGGCCTCGACACCGTGGATAAGACAAGAAGTTCAAATAATTGATGCTTGGTCTTCCTTCAAGCGGGAACCATCAAACTCCCCATGCAAGGCATGGGAGCAGGAGCTAAAGGCACCACAACAGGGTGAGAGGTAAAAGAGAATGAAAGAAAAGAAGAAGAGGAAGGATCATGGGCATGAGAAAGCTTCCCCTTCCCTTTTTGTTGAGAGGGGGAGGTAGCTTGCTGTTGCATGATCATAGAACCTTTGACTGAAACGTCATGAGGGGAGATAAGTTAGGTCACCTTCAGTGCTATACCCCCATTCTTATATTTGACATAGGTGTGATACAAGAAGTCTATCCTTGGAGGAAGCAGACCAATTGGGGTAGGCCAAAAAGTGATCTAACGAATAACCCCCATGTGACACTAGAGATTTATACCTAGTGTCATGCACAACATGCACATAGCCCTCATGAGAAAATTTCAAACACTTATGGATTACCGAAGTGACCAAATTCATGGAAACTAACCATGGAATGCCTAGTTTCACTCTAAAAAAATCCAACTCTAGGATGATATCAAAAGGAGCATTCACAGTCCTAGGTCCTACCAATATTGAGAGAGAGATGGAACCAATTGGAGGGACCAAGAGTTTGTCATGCATATTCATTGTAGTTTTTTAATTTTCATATTTCTCACTATGTAGAAAGAATAATAGAAGAGTCCCCTCTATTATAAAATTCACACAACTCGTGGGGTCAACTAGAACATTAGTCATGATGTTCCCATTGATACGAGAGGGAGAGTACAGAGGAGAGGACACTTTATCTATAGGCAAGTCCTATGATGTGAAAGTTATGTTTGATGACCCATTTGCAAGCTAAGCAGGAGGAATAGGTGTAAATGAAACAATGTTTACATACTTTGAGAACTTAAAGGAAGCAAAACCAAGAGATTCAACAATTAAGTTTGTAGAGTGAGAAGGAAAGGCGTCCATGTAGATCCGCAACTCGCTATTAGCCTTTTCCATAGACTTGTTTTCATTTTGCTTCTTCCCATCGTGGAAGATAGTACCATCATCGATGTGGTCATGTATCTCACGACACAAGAACATGCATATTTTTGTATCATGTCCATGGATTTAATGGTATTGATAGAATTCTCTTCGTACTAGTTAGGGTAAGGATTTGAAACACCAAAAAGTGGGTTAACCAAAATGAATCAACAAGATGATGAACCATAATTTTTCTACTAATATTTCATTAAATTATCAAAAATCAAACTTAATTGATATAAAAGTAAAAAGGTAGGTTTTGAGATGGTAAAATGATGTGTACCTATTGCAAAAAGTGCTTTTTTGGGCCTCACTGAGGACTCATTTGCCTAGTGGCGAATGGGTCCCTACTAGGGTTCTAGAAAATCAATTTCTAGTCCTTGTTCTTCAATGTTTGCACTCCTAGATCCTAAGTGTTCAGCTCCTGAAAGTCAAAAATAAATTATGTAGAATAATTTTTGTGATCTTGCAAGAAAGATGTCAACTTTTACAACTTTGTAACTTTATAGATCTTGATCTTCAAAAAGGTCTTCAAGTCTTCTTCAACCTAAATCCTACAATCACATGTCAAAGGAGAAAAATTTTTTTTTTAGGGAATGGGGGTTTTCCTTGGTCAAACCCTATTTTGGTAATTGAACCTTATGATGAAAAATGAAACATGAAGGATGGAACATGAAATATGAAACAATGATACCTTGGATGAAATCTTGGATGACAAATCTGCAATCTAGCATGAAGTGGCTTTAATGAATGTAGATATTGACCTTGGATCTTGATGTGAAACAATGCTCGAATTAGATCTTCAATGCTACATCAACATGATAGCTCAAAAAAATGCATGATGCACTAAATCTTCAACATGATGAAATTGATCTTGATTGCTGCAATAATCTTCAATAAATATGCTCTTGAATTCCTTATAAATTCTCTTGTGAAATCATGATCTCATGAAACCTATGGTTGATCAACTCACTCCTACACAAATGCAACTCAAAAATAGAACTAAAAGAAATAGAGGTGCTAGATAGCATAGGAGTAGATTTCGTGCCCTTGCTTGTAGGCCACATGAAGAATTAAACAAAGAAAATCAAAATCCAAACTCGACTGAAGCAATGCATGATGACTCTACACCTGACCTGAAACAAAAATATCCATTACAACAACCACAACAAGAGTTGAACTCTTCCATGGACAATATCATTAGACATCCTATTGTGATTAACTTGGATGATGATGATGAGGTTGCTAAAATTGATGAAGAGGTGCATAATGAATTGAATACATTGTTTTCCTCTTCCATGAGCTTAAACGACAATTCTCCTAAGAAGAGTGTTGAACCTAGTGCTGGTCCTAGTTCAACAATTGCTATTGTCACTTTGGCTAGTTGTCTGCCTTCCGTATACAATGAACACAATTGGGATGTAGACGACCTACTAATAGGTTGAATCACATGTACCTTACTAGAGCATTTTTTCTCTTTCCTTTTCTTTTGTGTGATTGCATGTGCGTAATGTGATCCCTCATTCTATTCTATTTGATGTGTGTGTGTCTCTCTATCTGTGACATTCCTCTATTTTTACATTCATTCTTCTCTATGTCGTCAATGTTTTACTTTTCACTTTTTATCTTTTTCATTTTTCTTGTGTTTTCCTTTTGGGGATGACTCAAGGCATCGAGACATTTATGTCTCTTCCATGTTGACCTAAAAGGCTTTTCCTTTGCTTTTTATTGATCTCTTTTTCATTTGTCTTGTGTTTTCCTTCTCAGGATGATGCAAGGCATCAAGACATTTATGTCTCTTCCATGTTGACCCAAAAGGTTTTTCTTTTTTTTTCACTCTTTGTGTCTTTCTTCTAGTTCTATTTGTATTTGGGGAATGATGACAGTTCTTAGCTCTCTAATGACATTGTAACAATAACATATTGACCCTAAATCCATAGATCCTGTGGACACCGAAAAAGTAACCCTTCTACTTTTTCTATCTCATTTGGGCCCTCCTTGTGATTTTGGCTTAATTTTTCCTTGATTTAATGTTGTAATGTGGATAACACATTCACATTAGGTCTTGGGCCCTTGTGAACTAAAAAAGGATTCAAGTGGTACCTTACCTAAGTGTTGTAAAGTATTGTAACATACTTTCACATTTTTCTAGGGTCTTGTTAATAAAATAACCTCTTTTCATCATTTACCAAGCCTTGTTTCAAAGTGTTGTAAAGTGTTGTAACACACTTTCACATTTTTCTAGGCTTTCCATTTATAATTGGGCTTTCTTATGCTTTAATTTGGCCCCATTTTGCATCCAAAGGCCTTATTTATGTATATTTTTGAGAATAATCCCAACAAATATCGTTTAAAGCATTAAAATCTTGAAATCCACCTTAAATGCCTAAGGTGGGACTCCACCATTTTGGGCGAATGAGTCCCCTTAGGTGGGACCCATTCACCTAGGGTGGCGAATGAGTCCCCTTTAACTTAAAATTCAAATTTAATTCAAAGTTCTAGTGGGTTTTTATTCTCCAAGATCTAAGGTCAGCCTATGATGTAATTTCAGGAATTATTGCATAATTGAGTATAAATACAAGCTTCTTTCTCTCATTTTCATCCTATCCTAGCATTCAAGTATTTATGCATATAGTTTACAAGAGAATTCAAGGCATTTCAAGAGTAAATGATCAAGCATTCAAGAGCATTTTTAAGTGACTTCCATCATGCCAAATATTATTTGCATCATGTTGTTTCAGAGCTAACAATTGTGGTGTAGGATTTGCAAGCATTGCATCCAAGATCGATCAATATCAAGCTAGAGTTCAAGTCCACATCCATTGCAACATCCTATTGTAAGGGTTTGGTGAGTTGTAACATTTTATTTTGTTCATTCATCATTCTCTATTCTATTTCATTCTATTTCAAGGGTTTAATTACCAACAAGGGGTTTAACCAAGGCAAACCCCTATTCACTAACCCCAAAACATTTTTCTCTCTTCTTGTGTGTGATTTGCAGGGCCAAGTTGCAAATTTACCAAGAAGTTAAGATTGGAATTGTGGTCAAAGCAAGTAAAAGTCATCAAGGTCCTATGAGAAGCTTGGAGAAGTACTAAAAGTTGAATTCTACAGTTTCAGACCCAAATCTGTATTAGGAACAATAAAGCAGACTGAGGGCTACCGTTTCCTATTTTGAATTTCCAAAAATCTAGAGGCAGACTGATTTTCCACAATTGGTGAATGAGTCCCACTGCCCAGGCCTAAACAAGAATTTTATAGATCTGAGTACCCATTTGTTTGAAACCTATTTCAACACATTTTTCCTAAAACTGGACTATCACCCAGCTTGGCGTGTGAGTCCCAGTTAGCATCAACATCAAAATTTTTAGGATTCCAGAGCTCCATTCCATCTCTAGCAAGTTTCCAAGGTGCACATTTCTAGTTTCATAGCTTTCTGTAAAATGTTACATTTTACTTGCATTTCTAGGGCTTTTTGCATATCATACTGTGTTTTCAAACATTTTGTATTTTCCAAGTTTACACTTGGTGGCGTACCCATTTCTTGTCCCATTCATCCCCAAGGATATCTTACAGTCATATCTCTCACATGCTTCATTGGGTTGAAATCTCTAAGGTATTCTTGAATGTGAACATTGCGAAATTGGATCCCTTTCCTCCTTATTCCATTTTGTGGACAAGGAAGTGGAGCATCCATTTTCGGTGTCCACATTTTGGTGAACCCGAATTTTGAATATCATAATTTTGATTTGGAGTTCACTTACATCCTATATTTAGCTTGCATTAACATTGCATTGCATTTTTCATTAGTTAATTTTCATTTTAGGGTTTCAAAATTTGCATTAGTGAAAAGTTCATTTCGCTTAAATTATTGCACCAATTTTTTATTCTGCATTTGCATCTCAAATTTGCATTAGAAAACATAAAAAGCATAAAATTCATTTCAAAAATTTTGAAAATTTTCAAAAAAATGAGTACTATGACTCATTCGCCACCTTGGGTGAATCAATCCCTTTGCATTGTTTGTATTACATTTTATGGCATTTAATCTTCATTTTCTAAGTTTTTGTTTATTGTTCCTCAATTTCTACTTTCCTTTCCACAATTTCTATTTCAAGCAATTTATTCTTGTTAGCTTACATTACATTTGTATTCACCCTGCATTTAGTAGCCTTTGCATCAGTGTTTGGTGTCCTATTGCTAATACCATAGTGATAAGAAGTTTGAAACTCATGTCATCTCATGATAATACACTCGTTGTGGATCTTGGGTTATATAGAGCTTCCATTCCTAGTATTGACACTAGTACACTAGGCATGGATAATACCCTTAGCAACTCTTTTCCTTCAAGTAGCATGCAAGTTGAACCATAGAATGATAATATCCCACAAGAGAAAATAATTCAAATCCATGAGGACTTATCAAACCTCCAACATCAAGTAAGCCTTGAAAAAATTTCAACTACTACAATTCCTATGATAGAAAACATCCATCGCATGCTTGAAAGTGAAGATGGCCTTGACATTGTGAAAAAAATAGTTGAGATATGTGCAAAACATCTTCCTTCAACCTCTAGTGCTCCTACACCAACAAATAGTGTTGCAAACCAAGGAGGAACTCAAATTCCTCTTCCCTCAACGATAGCCTCAATACCTACCTATACCACTCCTCAAGTCACAACAACAATGCAATGAGTTAGTAATGTGATTCCTTCCTGAGGTATTCCTACTAGCATCCCTGGTTCCTATGTGGCATTGCATGTTCTATCTTCTACCGCATTACCACCTATAAGCATTCCATTCACTTGTCCTACCAATACATACACTCCATCACCACTTTCACTTCCATTTCATACCACTTGTAATGATCCTCTCATAACACAAATTTTCCAAACCGTTTCATCCATGCAAAAGGAAATATCTACCATAAACCAAAATCAAAATGGTCCACCCACAAATTATGTCAGAAGCAAGCCATTGTCCTTGGAGATATTGCGAACAATGATGCCATAAGGAGTAGATGTGCTTAGATTTGAGAAATATGAAGGGAAGGGAGATCCTTCTAACCATGTTAATGCCTACACCACCTTATGTAGTGACTTCATCCTTGATGATAAAATGTTGGAAAAACTCTTTCCTAGGTCCTTAAAAGACATTTCCTTGGAATGGTTTTCTTCTTTACCGAATAATTCAACTCGTTCATTCAATGAACTTGTTGATACATTTGTAAACCATTTCCAAGTGCATATGACTCCTTAAAAGACCTTGACTGATTTGATGAGATTTAAGCAAAATGAGGAAGAAAAGATAATTTATTTTATCTCACACTATCAATTGCTTTATTCCCAAATTGATGTCAAGATCCTCGACCCACACCTTCAAAATATGTTTGTACAAAACTTGCAAACCAAGGACAAGCTCACTATGATGAAATTCCCATCCTTCATGCACTTGTGTACTTCCCTTTGTGATTATCAAAATTTAGTTAGTAATCAAGATACAAGGTCCACTTCTAGCCAAATTGAGGGATCTGATCTAGCCAACCAAAACAATTCCCAACCTTTTTGAAAATAAAATAAAGGGTTCTTGCAATTCAACCCCCCTCAACAACCAACTCAAAATGTTAACAACCAATTAGCTATTGTAAAACCCTCCGTACCCTTTAGTTATGGAGATCCAAAAAGACACACCATTACCCGACACCCTTCATAACACAACGTCCCAACTTTTACAACAACAAATGATTACCTTGCCTCCCATCAAAACACCTGACCCTAATAAGCCTTTACCCCCAAGCTTTAAATCAAATGCTTATTGCCACTATCATTGACAAAATGGACATGACACAAAACATTGCAAGAGCCTTAAACATCTTGTGCAAGACCTCATTGATTCTGACCATTTATCCATTGGAGGTGTTAGCGATCAAGGCAATAATTCTGTTGCCCCTCTGAACCAAAACTTGCAAATTTTCACTAATTCGATGCCCAAACATAATATTTCATTTTTCAAAGCTAGTGAAACTACAAAGAATGATGTGATGAATGTTGATATAGATGATGAACACCATGATCCTATTCCAAATGATATCAATGTCAATCCTATGGATGAAATGGTAGGAGTGATAGACATCATCCCTCGCAAGGGTGACCTAAGGGTCCTCTTGATATTGCTTTCTCTTCTAAGGATATAATTAAACATGCAACCGATGGTCCTCTCTACATAGCTGACTATATCTATGACAACCCCACTAATGGGATATTAGTAGATCCTGCCTGTGGAGAGAATGTGATTTTAAGGAGTTCTTACCCTTACATGAACTTTATCAAGATGACTATGATAAACTAAAATTATGGTTCAAGACACACAATGTCTTTGCGTGCCCTATGATAGGATCAATCATCCTACCATTACAAATAGGACCAAAAACATTAGATGTCACATTCTCCATCATCTCACAGTCAAACCAATTTCATTTGAGGCTAGACCATCCTTTGCTTCGCTTAATGAAAGCCGTCCCTTCGGTTGTGCACAAATTCTTAAAGTTTCTATTTGATAATGAAATATTCAGCATTCACCATAGTGGCTTTAACCCCTTGTCTTCCAAAGGAAACTTTTCCTTAGAAGCCTTTTGGCCCTAGACCATGGAACCTATCAAGCAACAAGAAGACTTATTTTTCATATCTTACCAAAAATTCAAAGCAAAGAAGATAGAATAATTATCCCTCCGAAACATGTCCCCCTCTACTTCCGCACCTCCCATCCTTGATGAAACCATGCTTTAACCTAAACAAGAACCAAACAACCAAGACCAACCAAAAACAACAGCTTCAGCTACATCATCCAAAAGACCAAGAGACAATGAAAGAAACTCTGTCATACCTCCTAGAATAAAACAAGTTTACAAAGAAAAAGAGAAAGTGGATTAACAACCTCCTATGGTTTCTTTTTTTCCTCCCCTTAGGGAAGAAAATCAACCTATGGCTGATTTTCCTTCACAAACGCAACATGAAAACTAAACCAAAATAAATAGAGGTGCTAGAGAGTGTAGATGTAGACGTCGTGCCCTTGCTCGCAAGTTGAATGAAGAAGTAACTAGAAAAAAATAGAATCTAAACTCGATTGAAGCAATGCATGATGACCCTCCTCCCCAAATGAAACAAAATGAACCAATACAAGAATCACAACAAGAGATGAACTCTTCGAGAGACATTATCATTCATCCTATTGTGATTAATTTGGATGAAGATGATGAGACCACTAAAATCAATGAAGAGGTGCATAATGAATTGAACACATTATTTTCCTCTTCCATGAGCTTAAATGACAAATCTCCTATGCAAAGTGATGAACTTGGTACTTCTCCTAGTTCGACACTTTCCCTTGTCCCTTTTGATAGTTGTCCGCCTTTGGTATACAATGAACATGATTGGGAGACAGATGACTTGCTTGACAGTTGACTTACATTTTCCTTACTAGTCTTTTCTTTTTCCTTTTTTCTTTTTCTTTTTTGTGATTGCATGTGTGTAATGTGATCCCCTGTAATGTTGTGTTTGATGTTCTCTCTCTTTGTGACATTCCTCTATTTGTACCTTCATTCTTCTCTATGTTGTGCATCGATTTCACCCTTTTTATCTTTTTCTTGTGTTTTCCTTTTGGGGATGACGCAAGGCATCAAGACATTCAGGTCTCCTTCATGTTGACCCAAAATGAATTCTTTTTCTTTTCCTTTTCATTTTATCTTTGTCTTTTTCTTGTGTTTTCCTTTTGGGGATGACGCAAGGCATCAAGACATTCAGGTCTCCTTCATGTTGACCCAAAGCTTTTCCTTTTTATTTCTCCTTTTCTTTTTCATTTGTCTTGTTGTTTTCCTTTTGGGGATGATGCAAGGTGTCAAGAAACCCTGTCTTTTCCATGTTGACCCAAAAGGTTTTTCTTTATTTTCACTCTCTTTGTGTCTTTTGTTCAGTTCTGTGTATTTGGGGAATGATGATAGTTCTGAGCTCTCTAAAAACAATGTAGCAAAGAACATATAGACCCCAAATCCATAGATCCCTTATGTGTTTGGTGTTTTAATTTTTGGGGAAACCCCTTTCTTTTCTTTTTCTCTCGCATGACACAACCTCACTCGGAAACATATGACTTGGCATAGGGATTTCCAAGTAGGCTCTCATGTCTTCTTTCTTGTTAGCATTTTTCATTTTCTACTTTAAAGTAATTTCTCATAGTATGGTGTTTAGTAATTCCTTTAAAGTGGGGGCATACATTGGCATTATTCTTTTGCATTTTTCCTTTTTCTTGGTTCTTAGTGCAACCTTCTTACTTCATACGATGCATTTGTCACTTTTTGGATGACATTGGGTGTGATTTCCTTCATGAGTGTGATCTATCTTAGCATAATACATTCCTCTTAGTGGCTTGATGTGATGCATTGTATCCCCTAAGTTGAAAATCTTCTATTCTTTGATCGGTCCTCTCTTGGAGACATTAGGCACAATGTTCCCTAAGTGAAGACCTCATATGAACTAAGCAAGACTCCTTTGATCATTCTTTGCATGTTGCATTTTTCATTTGTTATATGGCCACCTTGCATAACACAACTTGCACGCCTATGGAGCCATCGTGTTTGTTCATGAGCTCCAAGAATACAAAGTTTTTCTCGTCTCATGAAGCTCAAAACACCATTTTTCTTTTTGTGGTACATTATTAAATTTATCAAGAGGTATAACTTTGGTATGGTCGAGCGGGAATCCCATTTTGAGGCATGACTTTCCCCATAGCCACTTGCATGTCTGTGAGTGCATACCAACCATGAGTGTATGTTTCTCACCTTTTAGGCCTTCTCACCTGGTAGATAGCCACGAGTTCCATTGCCTCAGAGTGAGTATGCATTTTCCAGACAAACAACGTAGATCTGACCCACATCATGTTGGACAAATGGTTGAAGCTTGATCTGATTCTTTCTTTTCCTTTTATTTTTCTCTTTTTCATCTTTGGAATGGTATGCTTTTCCTTTTCTTTGTTCTTTGTATCATTTTTGTGTGTGTTCTTTTGTGATTATGTATGGTTTGTCATGTGATCCTAATCCTGGGGGATTGATCACCCCTCTTGATTGTTGTCATTCCATCTTGCTAGCATTGGTTCATTGGAATCCCTCTTGATGAGAGTTGGTATACTTTATGTTAAAGTTGACAAAGCCAACCTCATAGACCCTGAAGATCACCTGCATGCAAATAACCTATCATAGAAAGAAGACATTCGAGACAAAAGGAAAAGGTGCTCTGAAAGCTAAAAATGTATTAATCAGAGAGAGAGATAAAATACAATGATCAATCCTTATAAAAGAAGATTGTGCAACCCTAAAGAAACTCTAATAGGTAGAAATTTTAATAATTAATATAATTATTAAATGTCACAATATGCAAACTAAAGTGAAATCTTAAGAGAGGAATAAAGGTAACTTAATTAACATAATTAAGTTAAAACCTTTACTCTAACATCCCCCCTTAAGATGAGCAAGAGTGCAGCTACAAAAATGTTCAAGAAAGCAAAGGTAACTATAATGCATGAAAGAAAACAAGGGTCCTAGCAACTAGGCCTGATTAGGTACCCAAATACAACCAAATCTCTGTAAAGTGGAGAAAGGGAGAAAACCTCATGGGAACAAAACTCCCCCCCAAAAGAGAGAAAAGAAAAGAATGAAATGCACTAATGAAAGAAGGATAGGAGGTGGATTACATGATACCCCCCATAGAAAGCTTCTATCATATAAGTACATATACAATGGTCTCCATAGGAGAGATATAAAGAGACAAGAAGGGCCCCCCACAATGAAGAAACTCCTGTTGCAATGGTAGATGCTTGATGTAGAATCTAAAAGGAGATCCTTAAGCGACAGATAATATTCCTCCCCTTGGGAAGAAACAGATCCAAAGGATGATGTCGAAGAAACCCTGTGAAGAGTGATGAACCAACCTGTCTCAAGATGTGTGCCTTGATAGGATGTTGACGAATCTCTCTGTCTGAACTGAAGCAAATGATGCAAAATCTAAACTAATGTGAAGAATCCTAAAATGCAACCTTTGAATGCATGGATAATGGTGGGCGTATAGTGATAACTTGATTGTCAAGGTATAGGAGATGAATGTACTCAAAATAATCCTCAAGATCTGCAGTGTGAGACTCAACAAACAAGAATTTATCTGCAAGATAAGAATCCCATGATGTAGCAGATAATGAATGACCAAGATGGGCATGATGCTGAACTGAATCCATAGGGGCCAATGTGGTGATACTAATGTCATCAGGAACAATGTATGATACATGTATAATCTCAGTCTGAAGAGTAGGAACTATGAGACAAGCTTCTGATCCATTGAAACATGCAAGGGTGTCTAAATACTCAAGCTCCTCTAAAGTATCATGATCAAAGGGTGTATTATCTCTCCAAGCAATGGTAAGAGACAATTTGAAGTAGGATCCTCTAGGAATGGAGAGAGATTGGGGTCTCCATAGATCTCCCAAAGACGTGTCCAAAGTGGGTGGGGACAATCAATGTCCGATATAGCCCACACAATGTCATCATCAACACTAGACAATATAAGTCCTACTACGTGATCTCTAATGATATCCCAAGCTAGTTTTCCTTTTGACATGGCTGGTTCAAGTATGAGATCATACAAATAAGGAAAAATATTAAGCAACCTACAATGTGTAAGTATGCCCTTTTCCCATGACTCATAATTACCCTGTTCCAAAATTACAACTGAAGGGTGAGTAGAAAAACCCATGATAACTCTTCAAATTAAAAAATATGAGAAAAATGACCTTATAGCATGTAGAACAAATGAAATAGAGCCTAATGAAGCAAACAGGAGGTTCCCAAGTGCCAAAATGTCCAAGTAATTAAACAAACTGTGAAAAAAAATGCTGAGTAAAATATACTTGGGGAAGAATCTTTGAAAAAAAGTTTTATTGTTGTGTAGAGAACTGAACCAGCTTTCTGACACCTATTCGTTTGCACAAAACGGAGCTCAAACACAAAAGTTACGCTCCCGGGAGTGAAAAAAGCATCATCTGAATTTGACTGCAAAAACGGAATCAAAAAGGAAAAAATAGGAAACCAAACCTCCATCATCAGATTGGTCTTGGAAATAGCTTTTCGATGCCTATTCGTTTTTGAAAATCCGAGCTCGGACGTCCATTTTACACCCGATTTAGTGAAAGTAGCTGAAATTGCCCAATAAGGCCTCCCACTTTGGGCTAAAAAAAATAAGTCCCTGGTCACCTGGGCAGACTAGGGGGCTGGGGCTTGCGGAAAAGCCCGCGGCCACCCACGTGATCGGGGCAAATGCATCTAAGAGTTGGAGGACTCAGCGGAGCCCATGGTTCTTAATAGAACCACGACGGAGTGCTGGGTGGCCAATAGGGGCTAAGTCTGGCTCCTGGTCTCCAAAGGGACCACTGACTGAGTGAAAGGAGCCTGCGGGAGCTTACTGTTGGAGCGGTGGTGACAGGTGGTTGCCAGTGGTGGCTGGTGGCCACCGGGTGGTGTGCGGGTGGCGACCACTTCTGAACTGGTGGCGCCAAAAAATAAACAAAAAACCTTTTTTTAAATTATTTTTTTCAATTCTTCACCTTGAAAATTGTGCCCTGAGGCTGTACCGCCTTGAGGATTTTTTTTCCCTTTTTCGGTTGACTGTGGCCAAATTGGACAAGTTTTATATGAAAATAGGGGTTTTTGGACACTACTGACTCAATGGCGAGGTCCATTTTGTCCAAAAATGCTCAGAAAATTAGGCAACCCCCAGATCCACAAGAAAAATTAGCTTTCTAAAACCTTTGCACAGAAGAAAACTTTGTAAGCTGAAATCTTCAAAAGATGAACAGGTAGCCACAAATCTGGAGCTCTGATACCATGTTGAAGTTGAGAAAGCCAACCTCACAGACCCCGAAGATCACCTGCATGCAAATAACCTGTCACATAAAGAAGACATTTGAGACAAAAGGAAAAGGTTCTCTAAAAGCTAAAAATGTATTAATCTGAGAGAGTGATAAAATACAATGATCAATACTTATAAAAGGAGATTGTGCAACCCTAAAGAAACCCTAATAGGTAGACATTTAATAATTAATATAATTATTAAATGTCACAATATGCAAACTAAAGTGAAATATTAAGAGAGGAATAAAGGTAACTTAATTAACATAATTAAGTTAAAACCTTTACTCTAACACTTTAGTGTGAGTTTGAAGTAGGTTCATCCTCTCACTAAAGTGGGGGCTAAATGTGGACACTAAAATATTAACCCTTCTACTTTTTCTGTCTCGTTTGGGCCCTCCTTATGATTTTGGCTTAATTTTGCCTTGATTTAATGTTGTAATGTGGATAAAACATTCACATTAGGTCTTGGGTCCTTGTGAACTAAAAGGATTGAAGTGGTACCTTACCTAAGTGTTGTAAAGTATTGTAACATACTTTCACACTTTTGTAGGGCCTTGTTAATAAAATAACCCCTTTTCATCATTTGCAAGCCTTGTTTCAAAATGTTGTAAAGTATTGTAACACACTTTCACATTATTCTAGGCTTGTCATTAATAATTGGGCTTTCTTATGATTTAATTGGCCCCATTTTGCATCCACATGCCTTATTTATGTTTATTTTTGAGAATAATCTTGACAAATATCATTTAAAGCATTAAAATCCTAAAACCCACCTTAAATGCCTAAGGTGAGACTCATTCACCATTTTGGGTGAATGAGTCCCCTTATGTGGGACCCATTCACCCAGGGTGGTGAATGAGTCCCCTTTAACTCAAAATTCAAATTTAATTCAAAATTCTGGTGGGTTTTTATTCTCCAAGATCTAAGGTCAGCCTGTGATGTTGTGATTTTAGGAATTACTGCATACTTGAGTATAAATACAAGCTTCTTTCTCTCATTTTCATACTAACCTAACATTCAAGTATTCATGCATATAGTTTACAAGAGAATTTGAGCATTCACAAAAGAATTCAAGGCATTTCAAGAGTAGATTATCAAGCATTCAAGAGCATTTTCAAGTGTCTTCCATCATGCCAAAGATTATTTACATCATGCTATTTTAGAGCTAACAATTGTGGTGTAGGATTTGAAAGCATTGCATTCAAGATCCTTCAATATCAAGCTAGCTCGTTCAAGTCCACATCTATTGGAGCAATTATTTACATGTTTGCAACATCTTTTTGCAAGCGTTTGGTGAGTTGTAACAGTTTCTTTTGTTCATTCATCATTCTCTATTCTATTTCATTCTATTTCAAGGGATTAATTACCAACAAGGGGTTTGACCAAGGCAAACCCCTATTCACTAACCCCACAACACTTTTCCCTCTTCTTGTGTGTGATTTGTAGGGATAGGTTGTAGATTTACTAAGAAGTTAAGATTGGAAAAGTGATCAAAGCAAGTCAAAGTCGTCAAGGTCCTAAGAGAATCTTGGAGAAGGACTAAGGCTAAATTCTATAGTTTCAGATCCAGATCTGTATTAGGAATAGTAGAGTAGATTGAGAGCTTCAATTTAGTATTTTGAATTTCCAGAAATCTACAGGTGGACTGATTCACCACTATTGGCAAATGAGTCCCACTACCTAGGCCTAAACATGAATTTTGCGGATCTGCGTACCCATTTGTCTGAAACCTGTTTCGACACATTTTTCCTAAAACTAGACTAAGTGGCCCAGCTTGGCGTATGAGTCCTAGTTAGCATCAACATCATAAGTTATAGGATTCCAAAGCTCCATTCTATCTCCTGCAAGTTTCCAGGTGCACATTTCCAGTTTCATAGCTTTTCGTTACATTTTACATGCATTTCTAGGTCTTTTTGCATATCACACTATGTTTTCAAACATTTTGCATTTTCCAAGTTTACACTTGGTGGTGAACCCATTTCTTGTACCATTCATCCCCAAGGATATCTAATAGTCATATCTCTCACATCCTTCATTGGGTTGAGATCTCTAAGGTATTCTTGAATGTGAACATTGTGAGATTGGATCCCTTTCCTCCTTATTCCATTTTGTGGACAAGGAAGCGAAGCATCCATTTCTGGTGTCCACATATCACTTATGTGTTTGGTGTTTTCATTTTTGGGGCAACCCATCTCTTTTATTTTTCTCTCACATGATTTAGCTTTATTTGGAAATATATGACTTGGCATAGGGAATTCCAAGTTAGCTCCCATGTCTTCCTTTTCTGCTTGCATTTATCATTTGCTACTTTAAAGTAATTTCTCATAGCATGGTTTCTAGCAATTTCTTTAAAGTGGGGGCATACATTGGCATTATTATTTTGCATTATTTTCTTTTCATGGTTCATGGTGTAGTCTTTTTACTTTATATTGTGTGTTTTTCACTTTGTGGACAACATTGGGTGTGATTTCCTTCAAGAGCATGATCTCTCTTAGCATATTACATTCCTCTTAGTGGCTTGATGTGACACACCTCATCTCCTAACTTGTGAGTTTTCTATTCTTTGATTGGTCCTCTCTTGGAGACATTAGGCACAATTTTCCCTAAGTTAGAGACCTCACATGAACTAAGCAAGACTCCTTTGAACATTTGTAATGAAATAACTTGCACAATAGATGAATATGATATGAAATATGTTGCAAATACTTGATAATAACTAAGAATAACAAGCCACTTCAAGGGGGAAAACCTCCAAATATCTCTAATGAGAACACACTTCACAATATTATGATGAGATAAGACTCACAACCTCCTATATATACCTATTTATGCCTAGGATATCACCTAGGCTGACTTAGACACCACTATATAAGCCCTAGGCTGACCTAACCAACTAAATAATAATGTAATAATGATAACATGACTTAATTAGGAGTTAAGATATCCACAAGCCGACTATTCATAACCTAGTGTACACCAATATTAAGGGCATAACATGACCCCCCTCTTCAAAGAAGCATTGTCCTCAATGCTAATCAAGTTTGGATTCTTTTGAATGAACTCCTCATCCTAGCATGTGGCATCTTCAACTGGTTAATTATTCCATTGGATGAGATACTCAGTGAGAGTTCTATTTCTTAGCTTCTTTGTGCATTTTTGACGAATGCACTCTGGTTCCAAAATAATTCTTCCTTCTTCATCTAGCTCTGGTAGTGTTGTTTGAGTTGGAATATTATGCCCAATTACCTTCTTCAAACAAGAAACATGAAAAAATGGATGTATCTTTATTGTTGGTGGAAACTCTAGCTTGTAGGACACACTACCGATCTTTTGCATGATTTGGTATGGCCCATTAATACCTTGGAGACAACTTATTATTCTTTTTTTGTTGCTTTAGTGAGATTTTCTTATAAGGCTACAATCTCAAGAAGACCCAATCCCCAACTTCAAAACTTCTTTCACTAGGATGTTGGTTTTCCTATTGTTTCATTCAATTTTGTGTCATGGATAAATTATCCTTGAGTCTTGAAAGTACTTGTTGCTGATGAAGCAAGTGGTCCTCTACTTCTTGAACTCTTGGTGACACCTTTAATGATGATGTGATGGAAGGAGGATGATACCCATAAAGTGCCAAAAATGGAGACATTTTTGATGAGCTAGGAAAAGAAGTGTTATACCACCATTCTACAAGTGGTAGCCAATCTACCCATTGAGACTGTTTCTCTGAAGTGAAACAATGTAGATATCCTTCCAAACACTTATTAACAACCTCTATTTTCCCATCTGATTGAGGGTGGTATGAAGAACTATGAGAAAATTGAGTACCCAAACATGAGAATAAATCTTTCCAAAAGTGACTAATGAAGATAAGATCACGATCACTAACAGTAACCTTAGGTGTACCATGTAGCTTTTGGATATTATCCAAAAAATATTTTGCCACTACACTTGCTGTAAAAGGATGTGATAATGAAATGAAATGTGCATATTTAGTGAGGCGATCAACTACTACCATGATGAAATTATGACCTTTAGATTTGAGAAGCCATCATGATCTTTTGTCCATTTGGGATTTGATGTACTTCAAAAAAAATTTCCCTTTGGTTTATCCATGTTAGAGGATCCTTGTCATCGAACTTGCGGGTGTGTGCAAGAAGTTGAGTCCACTTTTTGGCCAAAAAGTGGAAGTGTTTTCCCTGATTTTTAGAATTTGACACTTTGACCTTAAAATTTGAAGCACTTAGAGATGGAATCTTCAAAAAAGTCACTAATCATAAAATGTAGTACTCGGAGTCTAGTTTCCAAATATGTAATTTATTTCAATACCCAGATTGTAAAAATTGAGTTTCAATAGGCGTTTCTAAAAACCACTATTTAAAAGTCACTTTTTATACCATACCATGCATGTACGACATCCATATTTTGACCTAAATTATCATATTTTTCTAAATCCTTTTGGGAAAAGATTTGTGACTCACTAAAGCTTGCTTTTAATATTTTTTTATAATTTTTTATTGAATTTTTTTTTTTATTAAATATTTATTAGGCATATTTGTCATTTTGAAAAATCGTCGTGTACGACACGCATAAGATGACCTAAACTTATCATTTTTTGATTTTTTTTTTTAAAAACTGAAAAGAATTGTCTGAATTTTGCTCTCGTGCAATCCGTTCATCAAAATGTTATGTTGATCAAAAGTTATTAAAATACTAAAAAACCTGATAATTCAAGTTTATGGACTAGTTTCATTAGAAATTAATTGAAAAATAGAAAAAATAATCAAATTATTAATAAAATTACATATTTGGAATCTGCACTGTCTCATCTATAATGAGTTTCAATTTCGTAAAAAAATTCTGCAAAATAGGTCTTCAAACATATTTCCAAAGTCATTATTTTCCTGTGACATTAACAGGACTTTCAAGTTGCAGGTCAAACTAGATCCAAAGCTTAGGTTTGGGTCCCCAAGCCATTTCTTGAACCAAAAAACAAGCCAAAAAACCCGCTCAAAAATTCATAATTTAAAAAACGGGATCCCGTTTTATTAAAAAATGGGATCTCGTTTCAAAACGGGATCCCGTTTCATAAAAATGCCATTTTTTGTAGTTCTATGAAACGGGATCCCGTTTTGAAATTCTTCTAAAACGAAAATTTCAAAAATGGAAAGTTTTCAAAACGGATACCGTTTTGAAAACTTTCAAAATGGAAATTTTTCAAAATTAGAAGTTTCCATTTTTGGAAATTTTTCAAAACGGGATACCGTTTTGAAAACTTTCAAAATGGAAGAAAATTAGAAGTTTCCATTTTGGAAATTTTTCAAAACAGGATCCCGTTTTAAAACTTTCTATTTTGGAAATTTCCGTTTTTTGAAAATTTTCAAAACGGGATCCCGTTTTGAAAATTTTCCAAAAATAGAAATTTCCGAAAACAGGATCCCGTAGGCTCGGGATCCCGAAGCTAAACGGGATCCCGTTTTTTAGAAGCCGAATTCATTTTTTTGCCTAAGGCAAAAACTTCCACGTTTCGTGGACTCAACTTTGTGCACTTACCCTTGCACATATCCATCTTTGGAAACAAATTCCTAGATCCCATTGGAGTATTAAAACTTGTGTCAATGTTAGTTGACCTAGAAGTATCACCTTGGTTGCTTAAGAACTCCTTTCTTGGTTCATTCATATAGGAACTTAACATGCTTCGTATATCCAATATATCTCCTTTTAGGTCATACATATCCATCTTCATTGAGGAAATTTCTTCCTTGACCTTACTGATTTCCTCATTAGGATTAATATCCTCTATTGTTACCTCATCCTTATTAGGAGTCTTCCTCGTAGTGACAACATTCTTTTTGCCCCTTGTTGTAGGCCTCATCATGATGGAAACCAATAATTTTGAAATAAATAACACAATTGAAATTTAAAATATTTGAAACTTTTACTGTAACTTACTAGGGCCAAAATACCTCTCACCTAAAAAATCTCCAAGAAATAAGAAGATTTGCGGCCTTGAGAGTGATATTTGTGAAAACCTTAATTTTTTAGTAACTTGCTTATTTTTGCTCCAATTTCTCCACATTTTTTACTCTAATATCCTTTAGTATATATTCAAAAACCCAATAAAATTAAAGCTCCAATTCAACAAGATGTGAGAGATATGTAGATTCCAAATAAATTATGTAGAAACCCTAATTCTGCAATAATTCGCTCAATTCTGCTCCAATTCCTTTGAAATATGGAATGTAGCTACTTTAATATGTTCTTACAAAACCCTTTAAAAATCAGAAAAAAATTCACCAAAATCTGAAAGATATACTCTTCCAAAAATTGCCTCCAATATTGAGAAAAAACCTTGCCTCTACAGTGCCAAGATCATGCTCTGATACCACTTGTAATGAAATAACTTGCACAATAGAAGAATATGATATGAAATATGTTGCAAATAATTGATAATAACTAAGAAGAACAAGCCACTTCAAGGGGGAAAACCTCAAAATATCTCTAATGAGAACACGCTTCACAATATGATGACGAGATAAGACTCACAACCTCCTATATATACCTATTTATGCCTAGGATATCACCTAGGCCAACTTAGACACCACTATTTAAGCCATAGGCCGACCTAAACAACTAAATAATAATTTAATAATGATAACATGACATAATTAGGAGTTAAGATAGCCACAAGTAGCTTATTCATAACTCGATGTACACCAATATTAAGGGCGTAACAACATTCGCTATTTTGCATTTTACAAATTTGCAGTTATATGGCCACCTTGCATAACACAGCTTGCATGCCTATGGAGCCATCTTTTTTTTTCATGAGCTCAAAGCATACAAAGTTTTTCTTGTCTCATGAAGCTCAAAAACCATTTTTTTGTGGCACCTTATTAAAGTTATTAGGGGGTATGACTTTGGTATGGTTTGAGCGGGAAGCTTGACCGGGGCATGAATTTCCCCATAGCCACTTGCATGTGAGTGTGAGTACATACCGAACATGTTTGTATGTGTCTTACCTCTTTGGATCCTCATCCAATGGAAAATCAAGAGTTCCATTTCCTTAGAGTTAGCTTGCATTTTTTGGAAAAACAACCTAGATATGATCCACATCGCGATGGACAAATGGTTGAAGCTTGATCTAACTCTTTTATATTTTTACCTTTTCTCTTTTTCATCTTTGATAGTGTATTCTTGTGCTTTGTTGATGCTCTTTATATCATTCTCATGTGTGCTCTTTTGTTCCTATGTTGGTTTGTCATTGAATCTTGATCTTGGGGGTTTGATCACCCCTCTTGATCATTGAACATTGTCCCATCTTACTGGCATCGGTGCACTTGGAACCCTCTTGATGCATGTTTGTCTACTTTAGTGTGAGTTTGTAGCAAGTTTATCCTCTCACTAAAGTGGGGACTAAATGTAGTGTCAAAAAATGTTGTCGGGACATTTTCACACTTGTTTGGGCCCTCCTCGCTGAATTGAGCTTAATAATCCCTTGATTTAGTGTTGTAATGTGGTTGACACATTCACATTAGGTCTTGGGCCCTTTTGAGCTAATGAATTTAAATGGTACCTTGCTAAAGTGTTGTGAAGTGTTGTAACTCACTTTCACACTTATCTAAGGTTTTATTAATTAATTAAACCTAATAAACCCTTTTTTAACCTTAATCCTACCTTATTTGGAGTGTTGTACAGTGTTGTAACACACTCACACTTTATAGGATTTTAATTAATAATTGGGCTTTCTTATGCTTTAATTAGCCTTATTTTGCATCCAAAAGCCTCATTTATTGCATCTTTTCGAGGGTAATCCTGTAATAACCCATTCCTAAATTATTACTTAAATAATATTATTGTAAATGACACATGAATATACTCATAATTAAAAATAAATGACTAGTGGCCTTTAAATTCAATCATAGCTACACATGTCCATTTAAATGAGTCAAATATTCTTATATTCACTTCAACAGTCAATTACAATATCAAGTTTTTACTTGGCACCTAAGGCCACAATGTCATTACATAGTACATTTCTCATCAAGTATATGAATGAATTACATCAAGTTACATTATAGACTTTAATAGTTAGAGAATAACTAAGGTTCTCTTCATCACTCGCCACCACTAGTGGACGAGAACATGGTTGAAGCATTTTACTGCCCAACCATGAAGCTTACACTTCCTCAGTATTCTTTCAACTTGAAGAATGCCCAACCCTACATGACAATTTTAGCAAGAAAACAACCTGCAAGGTGGAATCTGGTATGTGCCCATACATCAACGTGCAATTTCTATCTACAAATTAGAAAAGAAAGTGCAAGATCTATCTTAGGAATGGTAGAGAGTGAAATCACTGAGTTCATTCATACATACATAATGAACTATATTGCTTGGCGAATCATAATAAGTGTGTTGCAACAACAATAGAAAATAAGTTCTAGTTGAGCAAACCTATACTCTCCAAACTCCATTTTGGCACCCATCCCAAAAGGTAACTTTCTAATATAACAACTTTCTACCTTCTAGCAGCAACTACCCATAGGTGCTCTAGTCAACTAAGGTATCACTATTCTGTTCTAGTATTTAAATATTCTTTCACACAAGTATTCAAAAGAAGAAACTTAATACAATATATACTTTAAACAAAATTCAGATTCCATGTTTCACAGAGTATTTCAATGATCAGTTATATCATTCTTATGACCTTTTTCTACTTAACATCTTAAGAATTTTCCCTTTTAAAATGTACTAAAAACAAATGAAGGTATGTCACAAGTATGTGTATGTACATAGACGAAGTCTATGTGCATACACATATATGTGCCTACTAATGTTAAAGTCTGTGCATACATTCTGAAATAATCATTATTCAGATTTACAAACTTCAAATAGTATTTTGATTGACATTTCATAGTCAAAGAAACATTCTAAGCAACTCTATGTTAACAGTTTCTCACTTACTATTAAATTCTAAAAATAAAAGAAGGTATGTCAGTATGTGTATATACATAGACAAAGTCTATGTGCATACACATATATGTGCCTACTAATGTTAAAGTTTGTGCATACATTCTAAAATAATCATTATTCAGATTTGCAAACTTCAAATAGTATTTTGATTGAAATTTCATAGTCAAATAAACATTCTAAGCAAGTCTATGATAACAGTTTCTCACTTACTGTTAAATTCTAATATTGTTGTTGAATCCATACAAATATTCATTTCTTAACAAACAAGCAATGTTTCCTACTAAACAACCATAAAGTAAGTTGTTTTACATACTAAAGAGTCATCAAATAAGCTGTTTACATATGAACATTCATTGTTTTAACAAAACAAGTACTATTTCCTACTAAAAAGTCACAAAGTAAGCTATTTACATACTAAACAATCATAAAGTAAGCTATTTACAAACTAAGCAATCATTAAATAATCGGTTTGCATATGAACGTTTATTGTTTTAATAAAACAAGTACTGTTTCCTGCTAAGTAGTCATAAAATAAGCTATTTACACACTAAACAGTCATTAAATAAGTTGTTTACATATGAAAATTCATTGTGTAAAGATAAATTTTAGCAAAACAAAGTCTTTTGCAAGTATATCCAGTGTACTTTACATTGTCATATTTTTGTTTCAGACTAAATAGTTGAATTTAAGGGTAAAATAATGTCATTTAGTCTGTTTGTTGTCCTGAAAATAGACAATCAAATAGTCCTGTTTCATACGTAAGGAAAAAATGTCTATTATTCAAATGCTAAACACTTTCTTCTTTGGAAATTTTAATGCAATATAGTAATATAAAAAAATCTATAATCAACATGCTTGTTGATGTTATGCATGAGCAACTACTTCAATCAAGAAGGCTTAAGAACTTAGTTTTCAACCATAATCACGCCTTTTCAGGCTGCAATAAATAG
Source organism: Sequoia sempervirens (assembly GCA_007258455.2). Taxonomy (NCBI): domain Eukaryota; kingdom Viridiplantae; phylum Streptophyta; class Pinopsida; order Cupressales; family Cupressaceae; genus Sequoia; species Sequoia sempervirens. Next base: position 228,031,767 of record VDFB02373365.1, read on the forward strand.
ACTATGATTGTTGGAAATGGTGTCTCAAACTTATTGGATGAATATCCCTTCTCAGGTTTGTATTTCCTTTCTTCATCGACCTAATAGTGCTCTATCGACGAGACCTTGTTCTTTGTCCCAATGATGGTCTTATGAGTCTTCATGTTTTTACCAAGCACGTTATCGCCATGTCACAGGTTTTGGAAAATTCCTAACCTTCGATTGCAGGTTCTAATGTTCGGGTTACTCCTGACTTGGCGACTTGTTCTATCGACACAACACCTTATTGTCGGCAGGACCCTGGTGACAGTTTGAGCGATAGTTTGATGGCTACAGTGGGACCCAAGATTATGGTGTAAAGGGAAGTGTCATCAATGGGACTTTGTTCCATTGGTAGGACTCTTACTTGAGTTCCCTTGATGGCCTACTACCTAAAGGATGTTGACTAGTGGTGACTTGGTGTCGAGCTGGAGGCAATGGGGACCACTTGGAGTATTGTCGACATGAATTGCTACTATTGGTGGGAGATGTTTTGGAGTCTCCCCATTACAACGATGAATATAAAATGTGTAAATGACATTGTGGGACTTGACTATTGCTTAGTTGGAAAGTGATAATTGGCTAGTGACCATTGCTGACTAGTTGACGATTAACAAGGCGAAAAAGTGGTCATTGGCAAGACTCGAACAAATTGACAGAAGGATGGATTTTGTTCAAGTGACACTCGATATGGAAACCGCTAAGTGACGATTTGTATGCTGTAACTAATGGGAACTAAATTGGATTCTTTCCAACATGAGTTTGGTGATGCAGATTGATTGAGTAATTATCTCAGAAGGAAATTGTTATATGTGCAATACATTGTAACATTGATCAATAGAGAGATCTAGTTGAGTTGAGTCAGTTGAGAGAGAACAAGATTATTGGCATCCTAGCTTATCCCATAACACATGCAAATATATATATATATATCACGCAGACTCAAATTTGTATGTTATTCAAGTAAAAATTCTCCTATTGATCATGAGGATTAATATTCCTTTTTAAGGCTACAAAGAACCAAAATTATACATTACATCAGTTCATATGGACAAGGGCAACCCTCTTCATGAAAACACAATTCCACATTCTCAATAATGAAGGCTTTTCTTCTTTCCATTATGAGCCTAGCTAATGTTGGAAAGCAATACATTGAAAGATAAAACACAATCAAACAAATGAAGAAATATGGAGGTTTAAATCCTCTAATAGGTTCGATATGCAAACCTCTACATTATTCCAACACCAAAGGATACACATTCAGTTGGAATACATTATTCTAATAGCCATGATGTGGCTTCATTGGCATGCAATCTATCACACAATCACTTCTAAAGGGGTTCGATGCCTTAGTCTAGTACAAAGGGATAGTCATTTAGGCTCCATTAAAATGCTCAAACAACTAGTTTGTGGCCTTGCAGCCCCCTTGAGGGTGGTTACTACACCGTGACATTGGATTTAGTCGAGACGCACGCACACAAACAACAATATACATGTTGTGCTATCGGTTTCAACATATGCAGTGATCTTAATCATTAACTTAGTAAGAAAATAAAGATAGAGATTTCAATATTGTTTTCAAGAAAGTTGAGTTACCTCTTAGGTCAAGGTTTTTGATGAGGCTTTCCTTAGAATTTCCCCACCCATGTGTACTCTTCTCTACTTTTCTTCTACTTGTCGATTTCTTCCCAAAATTGATTCCCCTGCTTTTTCCACCACTCTACATAAAAATGGTAACCACACTTTTGCATGCGGCCGATTGCTATCATTATGGCTTTTCTACCATAATTGTTTTTCATCCTCTAATTTCAAAAATTGTTTTAGAGATTTTTGTAGGCCATGACCATCATGGGTAAGCCTTGAAAATATTCATTTATTTACCACTGTTCGATTCATTACATATCAATTATCAACTTAATTTCAAATTTAAATTCGATTAAGAATATGTATGTATATGTATGTATATATAAGTTTTATGTATATATATAATTATATATTTGTATCTCTATGCACTTAAATGATTTCATTCACATCTTTTCATACATTCAAATAATGTATATATATATATCTATATATATATGTATATATATATTATATATATATGTGTATATATATTATATATATCTATATGGGTTCGATTTACATACACATATATATGTATATGTTTTTAATAAAAGAATTCATATACATTTTTATTTGTTTAGAATGGCTCAAGGGTTCCATTCACTATCATTTTAAGTAAGAAAATTGAATTTCCATTTCAAGCATCTTTACATATATACATATATTTCTACACTTAAAGAAAATAATTTTCTCTAAAATGCTCGTTTTAGTTCCTTCCAAAACACAAGGTTTGAATAGACAATTAAATCTACTAACCATTCATTTGTAAGCACTAGAACAGTTCATATCAATTTTTTGCTTTCTTATATATGCAAATTAATCAAATGCAAGTAATCATGCCATTTGTGGTGTGCACCTAGATTCCAATTGGCCTACCATTTGATCTGGCTAAGCAATGCTACTTCAACCATGTTCTCATCCTTCAACCTATCACCCTACAACTGCACACACTTACACTTGCAAATTGATCATTACCGTTTAATTCTTGATGACATATAAAATGGTTTTTAGAATTTCACAAAGTCAACATCAGTCAACTCCTCATATTCAACATTTGAATATTCCAGAATCTCCATTTAATATTCAATTGAATTTCATCAGTAATTCAATTTTTTGTATTTAAATAAATATGCAATAAAATTGGGTTATGAAAAATCTTGACATAGATCATTACCCAATCATAATTCAGGTGTTTCATGCTTGAATGGCCCAAATTTAGTGATTTGGGACTCATTCGCCACCTTGGGCGAATGAGTCTCACCTAGATTTTTGGGTCCTAATCTTGGTTTCACACATTTCTAAGCATTTTTAAAAATGGTCCCAAAATTTAGGCCATGTGGAACTCATTCGCCACCTTGGGTGAATGAGTATCGTGTGGCCCAAAACCAAAATTAATTCAAATTCTTGGCGAGATTTTATCCTCCTAGATCTGATTTCCGCTTGTAGTGTTGTAATTTCGGGAATTATTGCATAATTGAGTATAAATACAAGTTTATTTCACTCATTTTACACTTAGCAAGTTGAATGAGCATTCTAATAGCAAGTTTGAGTTCACAAGAGAATTCAAGCATTTACAAGAGCATTCAAGAGTCTTCAAGAGAAGATTATCAAGAATTTTAGAGTAGCATTCAAGCATCAATCATTATGTCAAGGAATTCATGCATCATGTTTGTTTTGGAGCTAACAATTGTGATGTAGGATTTTTTGATTCAAGCAAGCATTCCATTCAAGCAAGATTCAAGATCTACATCCCTTGGCCGAGCCATCTCATACATGTTTGTAGCACTTCATTTCTAGGGTTTGGTGAGTTGCAACATCTTATTTTGTTCATTCATCATTCTCCATTCCTATTTCATTCTATTTCAAGGTTGATTACCAACAAGGGGTTTGACCAAGGCAAACCCCTATCCACTAACCCAACAATATTTTCCCCTCTTCTTTGTGTGTAATTTGTAGGTCAAGGTTGTAGATTTCCTAAGAAGCAATATTGGAAGAAAGTTGTCAAATCATTCAAAGTTGTCATCATGCCTTGGAGAACATTGGAGAACACCTACAGGTTGCAAATTATGGTTTCAAATATGAAAATTTTAAGAGGAAGACTACGTAGATAGAGAAGAGCAGGATCAAACTTTGAAGCTTTAGAAAAACCTACTTGGAATGATTTTCCACTTTTTGCAAATGAGTCCCAGTTTCAGTCAAAATTCAGATTTTAGTAGATTCAAATACCCTTTTGGTAGATTCTTGTTCCTACATAGAAATCTAGATTTTGGACTGATTCACCCAACTTGGTGAATGAGTCCCAGTCAGAAATAAAGTCAAATTTTCTAGTTTTTCAAATCTCCATCCAACCATCTCTAGATTCCAAGGTGCACACATTTTGTTCTATAGTTTTCTCTGTTGTTTCATTCACTTTTTTAGGTCATTGAATTGAATTAGGGTTTAGTGTTGCATTTTGCATTTCATTTATCTTTCCAAGTTCTTACTTGGTTGTGAACCCATTATTATTTTTCATTCAGTCCCTAGAAAAACCCTCTTGCAATATCTCTTTCTCCTTTCCATTGAGATCTCAAGGGTTTGTTCTTGAATGAAAGTTAGTGAAGATTGTCCTTCTTCTAGGTCCTAAACCCTAGAAGTAAAGTGAAACAATTTTCCACCTTTTAGAACCAAAACCTTCCTTTAATGAGTAACAATGTAATTAATATATAAATAAAGAAAAAAATGACCAACCTCAAGATTCTACACCATCTGTCTCATGTAGCACTTCCCTACATGTACGAAGATGGCCACCATTAAAAGAGAGGCCTAGACATTTACTGTTCTATTTCGAAATTGACTTCTCAGCTATGCTAACTACCATGATTCCCCATCAAAAAATCAAAGATATGGAAATTTTTAGATGTTGTAGATGTGATTTTCTTGTGAGAGTTTCCCATTTCTCTCTCCCCCCTCTTCTATCTACCCCCTCCCTTTTATGTTCCCCCCTTCAAAAAGGAATGCTATCTTTGATCAATGTATTCCTCCAAAGGGATTCACCATGAGAGAGGAATAGACAATTCCTCTCAACCAATGAAAAAGTACCCCTATCATGTAGGAACCATCCCCTTCCCTCTGTTGGAATCAAGGAACACTGAGAGGGGGGTGAATCAGTGTTTAATTTTTTTTAGCTTTATTAATCTGATCTTTAAAGCACTTATAAAATTCAACCAAAAGAGGTATGCATGAGAATAAAGCAAACAACCACAACACCATAACACAAGGATTTTTATGTGGAAACCCTATTAGGGGAAAAACCATAGTGGAGGTCAATCCACAATATTATCTGAGTATACTCAAAAAGATGTTTACAAAATGGGAATGCACTTGCATTCAGGCAGACTGCCTAGGGCCCACTGCTTAAAAAAAGAAAGGCTCATTGCCTTAAAATCAATGTCAAAAGACAACTGAAGTGGTGAACTATGAAATAACATCTACAAATTCCTGAGAATAGATCCGGTTAAGCACATTATTCGATTTCTTGACCTTCTATCTGATTGTACTCTTCTGCTCTGTCTTCTTTAACTCGCATCACAAATCCTTTTATGCATAAGTGAAACTATGCATAATCGCTCTACAACCCTTATGACATTCACAACATACATCAAAAAACTTCATACATATATCAAAATGATATAATAGATCACTTATATATATCCACAACTAAAGATTTAATCGCTACATGTTGGCTCCAACAAAATATGAAATATTTACAAACTGTCAACTCAATCCATAATTAATTTTCAATGCGCACCAACCAAAGTTAGTCACAATATAGTAAGGACTCAAATCAACATGATTGAACACAAAAAATCTTAAACAATTACTCCTCAAATATCCGCAATGGCTAAATTCACTTAGTCGGCCTTCATGCATTGTTAAACAAAAAATTAATCAACCGGATCTCCTAACTTGCACACAGATCGATATGAGGTGCTAAGATTCAAGAATAACATAGATTATACACCAAACTACCTTTCCTAAGATTGAAAAATTAAAATGATAATAGAAAATTGCATATGAATCGATGAACACAATTCTGTCGGATGCTCTATTCTTGTTGACAGTTAATCACTGATCTTCAATCTGACTTATGGTATGATCAAATGATGATGTGTGGATTGAATCACTGAATAGGGCTGCCATCAATGACAACACCAGATTACTTGTGCAGTGTCTCTTACCAACAATATCCCCCTTTGGCATTGATGGCAATACTTAGTGAAAAATGACTAAGTGTCAGATCAGTACCAACATGAATACATTGTCAACCATCAAAACTCCAAAAACACAACTCCCCCTAAGATGATTAAGGAATTTTCACTATCCCATTCTCCCCCTTTGACATCAATGGCAAAGGAAGGAATCCACATACCAAAAATCAAACAAAATTGCTATGAACAAACTGCATATGTACAAACAGGCTTCTACAACTTACATAAACTTAAATAGATCTACAAAGTTGTTCTTCAACAGTTTCAAACTCATGTCCCAACCATTCTTGAGACTCTCCAAGATATTCATGTGACCATAAAATAAGTAAGATTGCATCTCTTCTGATTCAAGGTTTGTCGGATCACTGACCGCCATAACATCTTGTGCTTCCTTCAATGCACTCAACATTGTTTCCATATTAGGACAATTAGTCATCTAAGCTCACAAACCCTTTCAGCCATTTTAAATTATTCATGCTTGAAAATTTTGATCTTTTCAAGTAGGGATATGACTTGACTTTCTTTCTTTCCAACAAAAATAGTTAGAGGATCAAATGCTTGAGTGATATCTGCTAACTGTTTCTCACATTCTTTCATTTTCTTTTCAGTGTCCTTAGTGAAATTAAATAAGGATAGACATGACTTATAAATGTTACCACCTTCAAACAAAGCATTTTGAATATTATTTACACAAGTAGCTAACAAAGATTTATCATTAGCTATCATCCCTTTGAACCTACTAAACCTTTTAGCATCAAACTCCTTTTGAACCTTATCCATAGCCGACTTCTCAAGTGACTCAAAGTGAGTACTTATAGAGTTTACAAGCTTCTTCAACTGACCAGATGGAGATTGGATGAATCCTTGACATATGAAGGCATGATCTTCTCCAGAATACTAGATGCAAGATTCAATAGCTCACTATCTTCAATATGTAATTTTAGTATTTCTTCCCTTCCCTTGGCCTGTGCAAATGATGCAACTTTCAGTTTCTCAATGGGAGACAAAGTAGCCAAATTGATATGACCTCTAATCAATTCATGATCAAAATCTTCTTGTTGCTCTTCTAAAAACTCTTGCACTGCCTTAGCAGTGTCTCTTGCTTCCACATGAACTTATTTCACTTCATCCTTCTTCTCTTCAGCCACTGATTCTTGCATGGCTTCAGGAATCTCTTTTCCTTCAACTGACTCAACTTTAGGAGCTTTAGTCTCCATACAAAATTCAACAGAATTTATATTTAGAGGATTTAGAGTGTCCTCAAATGTATCTTCTTTTCCATCTTCATCTACTGAACTAGATGGAGCATCTCCATCATGCACTTCTTTAGAAACAACATTATATCTGTTCTTTAACAAAATTTCCTTGAGGATTTTCTTAGTATCTTTTGCAACTTCTTTAGTCTGTCCAATCATCAGCTTGTTCACCCTTTTTTTTCTCTTAAAATCCCTTTTTTCTTCATTTTGTATATTCTTCATTTCTTCTAGTGACATCACTGGACATAGATCAACAAGTATCTATTCTCTCATTTTCTCTTCTTCTGTTCTTGCACTCACTCTTCTCATTTCTAAAACTTCATATAGACTTTTGGGTAATGCAAACATTATTTCAATAAGAGTCATATTGAAATTATTCAAGTACTTTATTGATGCTTCCTTAAGAACTCTTTGACCAACACTATCAAAGGTGTCATACCATTCACAAAGAGGCTTAATATTACCATCCTTAATCAATGATTTCTCCACTTCTTGTATAGACATACCTAATTTATCTGTTTTCATCTATTTCTTTCCTTTCTCTTCATCAGAGGGCTTGTCCTTAGAGACTATTGTTTCCTTTGAGGAATTTTGCTTGATTTCTCTTATCTCTTCATTAGATTTAGTCTCTTCATCTTTAGAACCAACAACATAAACTCTTGTGCTCTTATCCTTCTTCCTTTTTCCTTCTCTCCTGGATGACTTGGCTTGAGCTTTCATAGGACTTGACTTCTTTGCAAGACCGGATGAGAGAGTAGAGATTCTTGTAGATCTAGTTTAGGTAGAGGATGTTGCTGAACTAGTAGATTCAATTCTAGCTGACTCTCCTACTTTAGCTTGTTCTCTCTTTCTTCTAGCTTCTCTTACAACTTCTACAGATATACCCATGCTCTCTGCAAAGGCTTCCACTTCCTTCCTTACTCTTTGGACTATCATTGGCTTCTTCAACTACTCATGTACTTGCATATCTTTTTCTTCATAGGTCCCAAACCTCTCTTTTGTTGGATCCTGAGGTTTACTCAAAATTTTTTGTGTATATAGTTCCAAGATTTTCTCCTCAACTTCATGGCCCATTGGCATAATCTAGACCATTCTAGGATCTAAAGCTTCCATCAAGCATTGATCAATGTCAACCATAAAAGAAATTGTGTCCTTATACTTCTCCACAATATAAGTAGGAATTCTTTCTCTTGCTTGCATTTCATTCTGCAAGTTCTTGAAATAACCCTAGATTGTAGTCATCCTGGATTTACTATCACCAACTTTGTGCAATGTATCTCTAATTTGAATGGCTACAGGTTTATTACCTTGCCATTGAAATTTTCCAAATCCCAAAATGTCATTCATGAAATAAAAGAATAAACACAAAAAAATATTACCATATTTGAAGTAATTCTTCTTATCTTTCTTGATCTTACTAATATTCTCCATTAACTAGCTTCTGAGTAACTGACATAGATCATACTCTGAATTCTCCTTCACCATCTGATATGCTGCATAGATAACTATAATAGATATAGAATTATCCTAGCTGGAATGATAAATCTTGTAACCAACGACCATAGATGAAAATTTGACATCCACTTCAATAATATCTTCAATTTTCATAGCTCTTTTATCAAACACTAAACTGGTTGCATCAATAACTATCTAATTCTTCACGAACTTCAAGATTGGCAACCCATTGGAAGAATTTAAACCTATAACAATGCTTATGGATTCTTTTGTAATCTTAAAAGGTTGAATCAACCACATAAATTTAGCATGAACTTGGCTCAAAATATACCAGACCCACTCATTTTCTTCAAAAACAAGAAATTTTACAATTTGTGTGAATTTCTTCTCCTCTAGGGTTTTGAATTCGGGCTTTACCTTGAAATATTCTCCAACTATATGATTTGAGTACAAATTCAACAATTGTGAGCTCCCTAACTCCTTAATATTTGCATGAATGTATTCCCTAATGTCTTCAATATGCAAGATGTCGTACAAAACAGATGAAAATGCAAGTAAGGGCTCTGTCTCAAAAGATTTGAAAGGATGCCACTTGAATTTTGTATGGGTTTTATCCTTGATATCAACTACTAATGGACTAGCCATTTTCACAAATTTACAAGTTCACAAGTTTTCTTGATAAGTACCTTTTCGCCGGATTAGGGTTTGATTGCTGAATCACCTTCACACTTGAATCTTCATCAAAATTTGCCAAAGTTCACTTCACAGCTGTCCAAACTTCTTCTTCTCAAAGTGAAAAGTGACAAATGAAGAATACAAATGACCTTTTATCATTCTCACAGCTAACTTTTTCTTGCAATAAATGCTTTTACCCTAACTCATTCGGATACCCTATTTCCATACTTTGTGAAAGATAACTCTTCTGCAGACCTTCAACTTTGCATAAATACTCTCTCTAATTGTTTCAAGAGCATCTTTAGATCATCAATGTGATCACTACACTCATCCATATCCTAGTACCAATTACCAAAAGGGGGTTTGATGAATTTTCTTGAGAACTCCCCCTAGGCCAGAGGCCTTAATCTAATTCCCGGAGGAATTACTAGAAGAATTTTCAGACTATGATTCTGGTGCTGACTCATTTGCTGCAATAGAGGGACTCTTCTTCACCCATATCTTATTCATTTGCTTCTTGATCTCATCTGTAGTAACCTTTCCTTTTCCCTTTTCATCCTTTTGTATGTTTTTCCCTTGATTTACTAGACCCTTCATGCTTCTATAAAATCTAGCAATATGACCAGATTTGTTGCAATTGTAGCACACCACATTTCTTTGTCTAGACCAATTGTTCCATTGTTTTTCTCTTGATCTACACTGGTTAGCAATATGGCCAAATCTATTACATTTATAACATCTGACATCTCTATAAAATTTGTTCATCATATTTTTGCATTCATTTGACTTATGATCATACTTATTGCAATTGAAACACTGACCATAAAATGATAGACCACTTGAATTAATTCTACTTCTACATTGGTAGCCATATGATGAAATTTATTGCAAACAAAATAGTAACCATTGAACATTTGAGCATTAGGTTGTCTTACCAGATACCTTCCAACTTTTTTCATCTAATTTCCTTGCCTAAATCTCCTTTGTCCAGATCTGGAACTTTCTCCTTTCTCATATCCAAGACCTCGCTTGTCACCTTCAGTCCTTTGAATTTTAATCAGTTCATCAAGCTTGGCTGAGCTAATCTTGAATTTCTCCTTGAATTCATTTGTAGTAGCAAGTTCATCTCTAAGATCAACAATTTTCTTTTCAAGCTCTTCTTTATTATTTCTAGATTATTCCAATTCAAACTCCAACTGATTGAATCCATCGGTAATTCAAATGCATTCTTCAAATTTTTCTTTCAAGGACTGAGCAATCTTCTCTTCATTCTTCTTCCTATCTTCAGTCTCCTCGGTCATCCTCATCATAATAGATTCCATCTCATGTTTCAGGAAAGCATTTTCTTTGGAAAATTTTTCACACTCTTCTATATTTTCCTTCAGGGCTTGACTCAGTTGTTCATCTTCAATGATTTTACTTTCTTTCTTCTTAAGATGATCATAGAGTTCCTTTCTCTTTTCCCTTGACTCATTGATTTTATCTTTCAATGATTGAATGAACTTATCAACATTCTTGAGACTTTCCTGTAAATCCCAGACTTCAGATTTGGATTGATCAAGATAATCTAGGGCCACCAAAAGTTGTTTTTGAAGACTGCTTGAATCCATTGAATTACTTTCCTGGATCTTCCCAAAGCTTTTAAACTTCTTTTGAGGAACTAGGCTCTGATACCAATTTTTGGAATAAAGGAACACTGAGAGGGGGGTTGAATCAATGTTCTGCAATTTTTAGCTTTATTAATCTGATCTTTAAAGAACTTATAACATTCAACCAAAAGAAGTATGCATGAGCATAAAGAAAAAAACCACAACACCATAACACAAGGATTTATTCAAGGAAACCCTGTTAGGGGAAAAACCACGGTGGAGGTCAATCCACAATATTATCTGAGTATACTAAAAAAGATGTTTACAAAATAAGAATGCACTTGCATTCAGGTACACTGATTAGAGGTCATTGCTCAAAAACTAAAAGGCTTACTGCCTTACAATCAATGTCAAAAGACAACTGGAGTGGTGAACTATGAAATAGAATCTACAAATTCTTGAGAATAGTTTCAGTTAAGCACATTATTCAATTTCTTGACCTTCTGTCTGATTCTGCTCTGTCTGCTTTAACTCACATCACAAATCTTTTTATGTACAAGTGAAACTATGCATAATCACTCTACAACCCTTCTGAAATTTGCAACATACATCAACACACTTCATATATATATCAAAATGATATAATCGATCGCTTAAATATGTCCACAACTAAAGATTTAATCGCTACATGTCGGCTCCAACAAAATATGAAATATTTACAAACTGTGAACTCAATCCATAATTAATTTTCAATGCACACCAACCAAAGTGAATTACAATATAGTGAGGACCCAAATCAACATGCTTGAGCACAAAAACACTTAAAAAATTACTCCTCAAATATCCGCAATGACTACATTCACTTAGTTGGACTTCATGCACTGTTAAACAAAAAATTAATCAACTGGATCTCCTAACTTGCACACAGATCGATACGAGGCTCTAAGATTCAAGAATAACATAGATTATACACCAAACTACCTTCTCTAAGATCCACAACTTAAAATGATAACATAAAATTGCATATGAATTGATGAACACAATTCTATCAGATGCTTTGTTCTTGCTGACAGTTAATCGCTGATCTTCAATTTGACTTTCGGTATGATCAAATGATGATGTGTGGATTGAATCACTAACTAGGGTTTCCATCAATGACAACACCAGATGACTTGTGCAGTGTCTCTTTCCAACACCCTCATGCATCAATACAACCCCAAAAGAAAATTGCTACTTGCACTACCCTCTAGCCTCCATATCCCTTCAAAAATAAAAGAATATCAAAATGATATGGTGGTTCCATCTACCTTGGTAGGTATGCATGAAAATGTGGTAACACTGAAAAGGTGTTTCTAATTTTTGATAGAGAATTTTCTTTAAGAAATATTGGTCTCTTACATGCAAAATTCTTGGCACTAACAAGGCATTCCAAATATTGACATACTATTAGTAATATATGGATTTTTTCACCTAAAGTAAATCCAAGTAATAATGGACTTTGATAGCTAATGGATTAATTTAAGAATTCTATATTTCTAAAATTCATGACATTTTTTTACTATTATTACTATTTAATTTTTAAATATAACAATATAATCCTTGCCTCCTTTAATGCACTACCCATTCAAAAGAGCTTGATAACATATATTTATAGGGAAACCCTTCAATGATAAGGTACCATTCACATATTATTATATTCTAATTAAAAATAAATAAATCCAATCAAGTATTATAGATAAACATCAAATTAGGTATGTGACATGTTGTATGATTGCAAAAACTTACCATATTTTTGAACATTTTGCACAATGTTGGTGTGGTTAGAATTGATATCTTAAAAAAGTATGAGGCACATTTGTTTATCCACTAGTTATTTATTTTGACTACATTTTTTAATTTTATAATATGAATTTTTTATTTTCTATTAGCAGGTGTAACATAGGGTACACTAACACAACTTATACCTAAAATTGTAGGTTTTAGGTACCCACAACTCATTATGGGGGAACCACATGGCATGGACCCCACTTAACATCTACCACTACTTAACCATGAATTATCACCAACCCATGCCAAGCCACCAACAATGACTCGACCACCACCCATGCAAACTTTATAGGGAATATTTCTCCAAAACTACTCTCACAAGCCCTTAGGTAGTTTTCCAAGGTACAAAAGGTTGGTTTAATCATTAACGAGGTAGTATTTTTGTATGGAGGTAATTTTGTAGCTAGAAGAATATTATATATGCATTATAAAATATTCTATTAGTTAGTGTCAATAATGCCATGTTAACATCATCTTTTTATCCTCTAACTATATCTTCTCTCCATTGAGCTTTTGATTTTGACACCTAAAATTGAAAGGATCTATTGTAGGTCTTTTATTAAACAATGTTTTTTAATCTAGAGATTTTTTTTGACAACTTTATAGTGGTGTAGATGATTTTTTTATTTTAGTGTCTACTTTTTTCAGAAAAGGAAAAATTATCACAAGTGATGTTAGGTAATTGTCATTTTGATAATTTCTAGGGCCTTATTGGGCTAACTTAAATTCATTTTTGGGTGTGTTTTTTAAAAATGCATAATTCATTTACTTCTCACAACTATAGTCTAATTTATGTCATTATATCAAAAAAATGGTTTCAAATTTCTGGCCTATTTTGGAATTTGTAAACCACCACAATCATATTTTTCTATGGGAATCTTTGACTATGCGATTGGGGGTAACCTTTTGATTATGATTTCTTTTAATTATTTGAATTGGATTGTGTTATTCTAAATTTTTTATTGGGAATCATAAGATCCATCACTTAACTCCTTATAACTATTCATCATGGTAATAATTGATATAGAATTACTTAATGGGTGAAGATCGTACTATGTATATATTTGAAACTAAAGCAAAACTAACCGATGGTAAGAAAAAGAGATATGACGTAGTGAAAAGAAAAAAAGGTTGTTATCTATTTATTTATATTTATTTCACTTTTTCACCAATTTCATGTGCAAGTGTAATACATCTAATGAGGCTTGGGACAAACTTGCTGATTTGTAGATTCAAATTGATGAGATTAAACATTATCAATTTGACAATGAGTTGATGAACCTTGATACAAATAGTTTTGAACATATCCAATATTATGTAGCAAAGTTCAATAATCTAAGTATACATATCAAGGAATTGGATATTGATAAAATGACACAATTAAGTTGTAATGTTCTATCAAAAATTTGTATAGAATATGCAATTTTTATTTTTGGATTTCACACCCATCAAATTTCTATGAGAAAGATATATAAAATTCTGATATTTGAATAGATTTTTAAAATTCTAATTCACTAATAAGAAAAGTTAATTCAAATTTGTCTCTTTAAGTCTTCTAGGTCATAGAAATTGATGGATTATAAAAATGATAGAAATAATTACAGATCCTTAAGAATTAACAAAAAGGAACAATTCACAATCTAGATGAAAATATTCCTCGAAAGGGAAATCACTTGATGATAAGATTAAACATACATACTACAAGAAACTAAGGCACAATAAAAATAATTTAATAATTCAAAATAGATTGAGGAGTTAAAAAATATTCTAATGAAGAACCAAATTAATTAAAATTTTAGGAGGTTCATCCTCTTATTCTCATTTAAAGCTAAAGAAATAGATTGGAAAATCACTTGTAGTTGAAAATTCTAAGTTAGGGAGATGGCTCCTTGATTATGTAGCCTTACATGATATGATTTCATCATGAAGTATGCTTTTTTATTTTATACTAATTATACATCACATATCTTGATAGGTAAAAACACATTTATGTATGTTTATAGAAAATACTACATTGACATGGGAAAGGGGTCCTTCAATGATATCTTTTGTGTTCCTTCATGGTCAACCAATCTCCTTTCTATCAATTATATTACACATCTAGGGGTAAAGGAAAGCATGTAGTTCACACAAAAATCTATGGTTGTTTAATATTTACATACTAGAAATATTTTTGTAGTTAGGTAGGTACACTAATAGTCTTGATTATTTAGCTTCTCACATTTTTCTCTTGATGTTCCTTTTGTTGATGTACACTCTTAAGCATCTAGTATGGAAACTTTGTAGGAGATACAATATGGTAATGCTTGAATCTTGGTGTCCTATCAACTGAGATTCTAGATACATGTTGATATATTATCTCCCCCATCTCCTATTTATCTAGATTTTAGTGTTTCTTTGAATGGAGCTTCTAGTCATTCAATATAGTAGGACATGTACATTTGATGTAGGAGCATCAAGGGTGTAAGAGAAATATTGCATCCTTAAAAATATTGTTTATTTTTATTTTTTTAAGGTTTGGTGAATAAATTTTTAATGAGGGCTAAAAATGGTAGGGTTACTATTTTTAGTAATTTGAAAAGGCTAAAAATAATAGGTTACTATTTTTAGTAATTTGGCATGTGTGCACATTTGGACATGGAATCTTACACACAACTCCAAAATGGTGAAACAAAGCCAAATGGTGAATAAATCACTTTAATACCATGTCATTTGTGAGATATTAATGTTTTTGTCTTCAAAATCCCTTTAAAAATATTCAAAGTCAATTTTGAGGCACTTAAAGGTACTGGATTGGTTAAAAAATTGGCTGAAATAAAAATCCCGTAAGGGGACCTTTGTCAAAGCTTCTGATTTTTGAGATATTTTCAATGGTGCAAACAATTTGTCAATCTAATGCCTGAGTCAAAAGTTATGGATCTCAAAAGTTGTACTAAAATTTAGGAATTTTATTAAGCTTGAAAAAAGGGAGTAACTAAATCTATTTGGAACCAAAAATGGAAGTGATAGTTCGTTGTCAAGTGGAAAAATCATATAAAGTGGTTATGAATGGAAAGGGATTAATTCTAGATGATAAGATAGACAAAATTCTTGTTTTTCAACACAAAACAAAGGTTCGTGTTTTAGTGGCCATTCTTTTCGTTCATAGACTTGCATGTCTGATTTTATGCATGTATTTGCAACCCAAATTTTTGTAATAGCCATCTTCTAACTAGGTAGTTGTACTACATTTGATTGTATGCATGTAGATGATTTCATGAAAGTATAATATAGTGGCATGTTTGTTGTTCCTGAATTTTGTTATCTGTATAAGGTCATTTTTGAGGGAGACTCTCCCTTCACCAACAACATTTTCAATAGTTAAAAATAATATTAGGTTTATTTCATGATTTCCATATTGTAGACTTAGAGGACACCATTGAAGACATCTATCTCCTCTTTTATGTCAGCTCCTATGGAATTGCATCATTTTCTTCATATGTCATGATGACACATTGAAGCCCTCTTGTTAATTTTCCACCATTGATTTGTCACAATTTGGCATTGGCTTGGAGATCCATGAGTAGCATTTGGAAGATTCATCTTTGTCTTTGGATATTTTTCTATATTTGTTTCCACTAGATTTTAGATTATCTCTTTCCTCAATAAATCTCGAGACTTCCAATTTGATTGGGACACCTTTCAACACCAACATGGTGAGACTTGATCTAAGCTTCTAGAGATATCATATATCCTTATCTTTCTTCTCTCATATTCCTTTCAAGAATGAAAAAACATCTTGCATACATCTTTGGCTTTGTTTGTATTTAAGGTAAGAAATATAGTTTTCTATTTTTGAATTATCTTATGTTTTCATTGTCAATCATCTACCATTAGAGTAGGAGGTTAAGAATCAAAGAGGGTTGCATGGTATTTTTTATTCTCTCTTACGAGTGGAAATTTTATTCTCATGGGGTTCTATCCTTTTTCATACTTTAGAGGGTATCTTTCATGTTTTCTCTCTTTTGGAGACGATTTTTTTCCTATGCATTTTATTTTTCTTTATTTTTGAAAAATTATTTTGTACATGGGTACCTAATTAGACCTTGTAATTTGGATACATCCTTGCATATTTTCTTATTCTCGATAATTTTTACTTAAATGGGAGTGTTGGTGTAAAGAGAATATATTACCTAAGTGGTTTTCCTCTTAGGTTATTTTCAAACCTCATTAATTAAGTTTACTTACATAATTCTTAAGGCATTTGATTTTTCTATTTCAAGACATAATGTTAAGAAACATGTCATAATCTTATGTTGTCCTATGTTTGACCCTTGGATATATACATAAGGGTTTCTAATTATAAAGTAAATGTATTGCCTATTTGTATGCTTTGATAGAATATAAGTTCTCTCATTTTAGGTCTCTCTTGTGCTTTCATTGAAGCACCTTTATTTTTGATAACTATCTCCATACCCAAATATTACGTATATACTCATCTAAAATTTATTAAATCATCATATATGTAGAAGTCTTAAAATATTCTAAACAACACTTAAAAAAGAAGTCATATATATATAGATATGTATGTATGTATATAAACTATAAGAAAAATAAATATCCAATACTTAGTCAACTAACTAGTTAGTAACTTCAATTTGTTCAATTTTTTTGTTGGAGGTTTTATATCAAACTCAAAAACTCATTTAGTCTAAGAGTATGAGTTAAAATGTGTTTTAATGTTTTCCAAACTTAATGAATGTTGAAAATATTTACGTCACATAGTAATTACATAAATCATTACTTGTGTGAATCGTTATTAGTCTCCCTACAACTGCTGCTTCAATCTACTCACAATAATCAAAAAGTAGATCTAAAGATATCAGGATTTTAGAGCTCCTAGAATATTGAGCCAGAGACAAGATTTTTCTAGCCTTTCAAATGAAAATATTAACTACAAGCAAAAAAGGTAATGACACCAATACAACATACAACAAACAACCTTAGTTAAATTATTTAACAAGGTGTTTTTGACGTGAGAGAGGTTTTCGGCTAAAACCCATAGCTGTCAAATGGTATTGTGGCATGAGACAAGTTTTTAGAAGATTTATGGATTAGGAAGTCCACTTATAAAATAGCCTATTGGCTAATTATTAAGGAAAAGAGGATTTTATGTATACTTATTTCATTTGATCATCAATTTCATATATTAAAAAATAATACATTTGATGAGGTTTGGGATAAATTCAAGTTGATTTGTATAGTTAAATTGATGAGATTAAATGTTATCAAATTGATAATGACTTGATCAACCTTGATTCAAGTAGCTTTGAAATTATCCAATATTATGTTACCAAGTTCCATAATCTAAGTATACAACTCAAGGAATTGGATATTGATAAAATGGCACAATTAATTCTTAATGTTCTTTCCAATATTAGTATAGAATATGTAATTATTTTTCTAGCTTTCACACCCATCAAATTTATATAAGAATGACATAAAATGCTTACTTTTAAATAAATTTTTTAAAATTTTAATTCATGAACAAAAGAAGTTAATTCAAATGGGTCTCATTAAGTCTTCTAAGTCATAGGCATTCATGGATAATGAAAGGGATAGAAATAATTAGGGATCCCTAAAATTAGTAAAAGAATAAAAAGAAAATTCCACAAAAAGGAAGAGTTCATAATCTAATTCAAAATATTCTTCAAAATGGAAATCACTTAAGTGTCATAGTTTGGTTTTCATTGATGTCAAAAATTATGTGGAGAGTGTTGCAGTCTGGTTGTTTGGTTGTTAAAGCCTATTTGAAATTCTCCACATTTCTCTATTGATGATTTTTTTCTCCTGTAGTTACAAAGATAGCTTCATATTTTTTCAAGGCATGTGTGATCCACATTTCAAGTCCTTTTCAAGTTACTGAAAAGGTGTTTTTGAAAGTGTAGACACTGAAAAATGTCCTAAACGATATCATAGACTCAAAACAAGTTTATTAACATCATTTCATCTTTAAGCCCATCCTCTTTTCGCTTAATTAATTAAATTAGCCTAGATATTTAATTAATTGCATCATTTGCATCTAATAACCTAATTCATCAATTCAAGTTAATTCACCCCCCTTCACACTAACACCTCATCTCATTAAATTAAATAAATTAAAATATTTAATTTAATCTCCTAAGTCATCTTATTTAATTAAATAACCCTAAGTTATTTAATTAAATATCATTTCATCTCCCCCCCATTCATTAAATAATGAATATCTGTTGATGAGAATCCATGATCCATGCCTCTTCTTCCTTTCATCTTTGATTGTTGATTGATATTTTTGATCTCAACCCTTCATTTCTCATTTGTTCTCCTATAAATAAAGCACTATTTGGAGACAAATGGATCCATCTTTCAATTGAAAACTTATGCTATTGAACTCACTTGCATCCACACTCACAATTTACTCACTTTTATCTTGTTTTAGTTTATTTCTAATTACATAATAGCTCAAAGCATCGATTAATGGATTCCATGCATCCATATTAGTTTTTATATGAATTAGGGTTTACATATTTTATCTTAGAATTAGCTTATATTAGCTTTGCAATTTAATAATTAGTTCATTTTTTAGCATAAAATCATGTTAACTTAGCTTGCATCATGTTTAATTTAGCATAAATTAGGTTTTCATCCATTTATCACAATGGTTTCATCAATTCTCTTCCATAGAATCGATTGAAACAAACTCACTAATCATAGGATTGGGAAAGGGTCATTGTTCCACATCAACACGACACCAATTCCAAAATAGGATAAGTTTCAAATGGGTTAGAGTAGGAATTTAACTGTTTTCGTAGTTTGTAACTTTTAGTTTGTATAAATGCCTAGTTTAACTTTTCAATTTGAATGATTTTGTTTGATAGATTGAGGTTTAGTGGATAAATTTTGCTTCGATCCATCATGTATCAAGCATAATCAACCCACCTTGACAATCCTTGTCTCACATTCTAGTGCTAGAAGGAGGGAAAACCATTAGTTTAACCATTTTTTAGCTTGAATTCCATTTTCTGCTTGTTTTGCAGGATACAATAACACTCAAATTACAAGAAATGACACACTTTGAAGAGCGTCATCATATAGTGACGCCATTGTAATTTGAAATACCAATGCTGATTAAATGCACTGACTCCAATTTAAATCTGGTGACATTAATTTAATATAGAGGTATAGAGAACATCAAACAACGCCCCAAGTTCAAAAAGCAATGCCTCAAAATTTCAAATCGAGATGCTATAGTGTGCAACGGCACTAGACTAAATACTGACATTATCGTGCTCTCTATTTTTGTTGTAGAGTGATGCCCATTTTCACCAGAGCGACGCCCACAGTTCAAATTGTGATGCTATCTTGTTCAATGATGCCAAACTAGGGTAAGAAATTTTACGATCATTTTTTTGACATGTGCTTTAATTTCCTTGATTTATCTGGTCACTAATGCATCTCTGACTATGTTTTGGTTGTTAGACTAACATGGTTTTGTAGGTTGAAAGAAATGGAGCTAAAGTGAAGAAATCCTTTTCTTATCTTAAAATTATGTGATTGTACCAAGCATTTGACGCTTTGGTGCAATTATAACCCAAATTTTATGCTTTTTAATTTATGCTTTAGGACACACACTAAATTTCCATTGGGTTTAAAAATAATTCTCAAACAAATTAAAATTGAACCCTCATCTTATCATTATTTTTTTGGGTTTAAAATTGAACAAGGAAACTTCATATTTCATTTGGTGCTTAAAACAAACTCATCACTGCTTTGAGGGGTTAAAATTAACAACTGTTTGTCATGTTTTGTGATTTACAACATTGTTAGTGGATGCGTATGAAATTCTCTTGCACCATTTGGTGATCTTGAGAAACAAAAACATTACTTAACACTTTGCAAAATGACCTACACCTTTCAATTTGGATTAAAACTGAACCCACTTGCTAGTGTGAGAAAAATGCATAGCATGTGTTCTCTCTTTGTTCATACAAATAAAGATGATTGAACTACAGATGTACTTCCTGCTATTGTTTACCTTTAGAGGGCCTTCCTCCCCACTTTGAAAGGAGGGAATGACCCAAGCGATAATGATCTAATTCCAAGCTCTTCCAAACCATGATATAAATGTGTGGTTGCAATGAAAATTGTGATCAATGGGAAGTGGTACATGATAGCTCTCCCCTAATATCTTTATGATGTGTAAAGCCCTTGTTCTAAGGGTTGGGAGACCTCTTGAAAATTTTTATCATTGCACCCCCTAAACTAGAAGCCCTTATTATGAACCCTTGTTTAGAAGCCAAAATCCTTGATATTTGTTGGCACAAGAACGGTTGTTCTAAAGCCGCCTCACATTTTTACTATCAATTGTAGAAATAGAAAAAATCCTTTTGATCTTCAAATTTTAAGGATTTTGAGATTTGGTGGTCCCAAGAAGTTTGTGCTGTGGAGGGGAGCTAGTGTCGCCAAATCTCTAACTGTTCACATTGTTTACTGTTTAGAGAAATTTGAGTGGGGACTCAACAAATATAGCCATTTTGAACCTAGAGTTGTAATGATTGTGAGTTAGTTTAACACTTTTCTTGGCTATAAAATGATGCAAAAACAAACATTTACTATCTTCCTCAAAATTTCAAACACTTTGGCCTAAATATGGATACCTCTTGAAAAAGCCTTGATATTACTGCTTGTCCTAAGGACTCTATCCTTAGATATTTCTAAATATTTAGACTTGTATCAAACTCCATATTTTCCAAAGAAAACATAGGCAATTATGGCTTCAGCCTCATGATTATCACAAAATGGACATTATGAAAGTTATGGTGTTTTTGGCATAAAAAATTATTTTGAAACTTAATCCAGACAAGTGGTTGTGGTAAAATAAACTCATTAAGCAAGATAAAATGACAAATGAATCCCACATGACTATTTGGAGATCGATTGCTCTCATTGAACAACTTGATCTTCCAGGTGCTATAATTCAACCAAACTTTGAACTCATTAATGGGGAATAAACTGATCTCATTAGAAGTTTGAGAAGCTTCATTTCTAAAACAAAAGAAACAAATACCCAGTGGAGAAACAAAATAACCATCTTAGAAAAAGAAGAGGAACAAGCTCGTATTAATGTTGGAAGGCCCAAATTACCACCACCCCCATGACAATAAATATCTTGCTTTCTTCCATAAACTTAAACTTTTTCTACATCATCTCATGAAAAGTAAAGATTCCTAAAGTAAAGTCTACAGGTCATCATTTTAGACTTAGGAATCTTAGTCCAAAATCTCTCAAGAAACATCTTTTATAACTTCACAAGAATAGAGACAAATTTGTAGCAAACTTCTACAAACATGTTTCAAGAAATAATCGAGAACTATATGCATTTTTTTGGAGTCAAAATCCTGGTCTTTTTCATGATACTGAAATCCTCTAAATGATCCATCACATAATCAAAATCCATAGGGGAAGATATCCATCCCATCATTGCAAACATAGGTATCGTAGTTCACATTTAGTAGGAGGTGGGCCTCAACACTTTATCAGAATCACCACCGCTTGTTAAGAAACTTTTATGCTTGAGCTAGGAGGATCCGAACAAAACTAAACATCCCTATTCATCCTCTCATCTAAATCAACATTGGTTCTTTAGGATTTGAACATTTTAAGAGGTCTAGCATCATTCTCACTACCTTGGTCTTGTCAAAACAAAGGTTCACTTTAAAGTCAACATTGGGTAAAAAATGTCACTCACCCCTTCATTAAATTTCATCCTTCACTTCATCCAACTTTGCAAAAAATTGAGTACACCAACACTTTGTGAATTAAACATCAAATCAAACCAACCTCTAACTTAGATGTGAAATGTATCCTTTTCCATGCACTTAGTTAAGTTAGTTATCATCTTTGAACTAGTTCATCTTGAAGTTTATGAGTCTACCCTAAAAATTTACAAGTTCATAAACATCCTTTATCCTACCCTCAAAACATAAGGAATAAGTCAAAAGTGTTGTCCCAAAATGGTTGCAAAGATCACTCTCTGCATCACCCATCTTTTTCATCCCCCACTATCATAATTGCTCCCAAAAGACTTAGGGAATCTCTTTTACCTAAATTTGAGTCAACTGAAGAGTTCAAACATCACAAATCAGAACAAAAATATCCCATAGGTGACACAACATTTATGGTAAAGACTAGATTGCAACACAAGAGAATCATGGGGAAAGCCAAAGTCACATTCACCTCAAGTTATCCAAATCCTTTAGAATTTGATTTGAGAAGTCAAGTTACACCATCACAATAGCCTTCATCCCCATCAGGACCATATGAGATAGAAGATATCACAAACAACCCATTTGAACTCAATAGGGAGGAAATTATGGAGCATCAAGTCTTTGAAAATGTAGCTCCTATCTCCCCGATGTTTGTGGCATAAAATTTAACACAAGGTTTCACAACCCCATTTCTAGGGCTAAATCAATCTTACATTCCCAATGTTACAACAAGCCTTGCTAAAGACTTCAATCATGATCTTTCATTTGAAAACAATACACTTGTGGGAACACTTGAAACCAATTCTCCATCTAACACAACCACTTGAAAATCTATATTTGGTGCTCCTCCCATTCCAAAAGATCCTAAATAGATATACACACCTCTTGATCTTCATTACTCAACCACTAATTCTACATATCAAGGGCATCCCTCTTCATCTACATCCATGAGTACCACAAGTGTTCCTACCATCACACAAAGTAGTGCGGATCAGGTATCTCAAAACAACACACTTGGGCATACCAATACCATGCCACATAGTCAACCCTTGAAGAAAATAGGGACATCCTTACGCAACCCTCCAATGGGTTCATCCATACCATTGGTGTCACAAAAAAAATCCACACCATCCATCATCAACCCATCTCAAAGCAATCCCTTGGTTATGAGTTTTTCCAACCCAGGAAGTACCTTTATCATGAATCCCTTGGCACAAGGTAATCTTCAAAATATGGGAAAAGGAAATCTTTTCAACCAATGGAGTCAAGGTCCTAGTGTCTCATTTCCATTGCATAATCTAATGGCACCATCCTCATCTTTTACCATAGTCCCCTTTACTATGCCAAATTAAACAGGATCTCAAACATACATTCCTCCACCTCATTCTAGCATCTTACAAGGACTGTTGAACCAAGGAAATCCCCAACACTTTATCACCAATCTATTACCCACTCAAAACATCAATATCCATAGTCCTCCATATATGTCTCAACAACCACCTGATCCCACATTACAAGCACGCGCCTTAGCCTTACAACAAGCACAACAAGCCTATCAACAAGAAACCTTAGCACATCAACAACAACAACATCAAATGGCACAACAAGCATCCTTAGCACAACAACAACAACAACAAGTAATGACACAACAAGCAACCTCAACACAACAACAAAAACAAAAACAATAAGCTACCTTAGCAACACAACAAGTAGTCTTAGTAGAACAACAACAACAAGCAACACCACAATATGTAGCCTTAGCACAAAAACAACAACAACAACAACAACAACAACAAAAACAACAACAATATCAATCCCATGAAGCAAACTTAGTCATAAAACAACAACAATAGGCCCAACAACAAGCCCTAGTGGCACAACAACAACAAGAAGCTCAAAAGCAAGCCTTACTAGGCCAACAATATGCACAACAACAACAACAAGGTTACTATTATAATCCTCAATCAAACATCATCAATCCAAACATATTAGGAAGATATACATTGATACCCCAATCACCATCACCAAATATTGCACCACCATATACCCCATACAACTCATCTGACATCCCACTATATGCTCCTCCACCCAATCCTTAAGATGATCCAGCATCACAATTTAAAGCAATCTCACAAGAAATGCATACCTTTGTATGAGAAAGGAAAAGAATCCCCATACAAAAAATCTATGTCCATATCCATTTGATCAAAACATCACAATGGTACCATTCCATATTGGTTTTGAAATCCCCAAATTTGATAAATATAAAGGGAGAGGAAGTCTTGTGGACCATATCAAAGAATTTAATTTCATGTGCATGGAGGTGGCTTACAATGATTCTTATCTAATGTGCCTCCTCCCTCAAAGTTTAATAGGTCCTACTATGGATTGGTTTTCTCATTTAACTCCTGGTATCAAAATTTTTCAAGAAATCACTGATAAATTAATTGATCAGATCTCCTTCAATCTTGACATCGACGTCAATCTAGAAGAATTATATACTCTTAGACAAAAAAGGGGAAATTTTTGCTAATTTATTACAATGATGGAGACAAAGAGCTAGTAAAAGCAAGTTGCCTCTTCCCAATGAACAACAAGTGGGAATCATCATAACCAATCTAGATCCAGATCTATCTTTCCACTTGAAAATGTAGTACATCACAACTTATGATGAACTTGTCCCTAGATCCCTTAATATCAAAAGAGCTATAATCTCACAAGGAAATACTCAAGCTTACAAAGACAACTATCCCTCAACTAGTTTCAACGAGAAACTTCGTGTTTGGGAAAAGAACAAAAATGTAACAAATGAAAATGTGGTAGATGCTAAGGTAATCCTAAGTGCTCCTAGGCCTAATAACAATCAAGTTGCTAACATCCAACCAACTGTGCAAAAAACAACACCTCCTTAGAACAATCACATCAATAACACTGACATGCAACAAAGGAAAATCACTAACAGGAACAACTATCCCAAATGCAAGTACACACAACTATTAGAACCTATTGAAACAATCATGAAGAAGTTGGTAGAGTCAAATCTGCTAGCACTTCCCAACTTTGAAAACTACCAAGAACCACAAGAGAAACCATCCCAGTACAATGAGTGCAATCTCTATTAATTTAACAAAATGAAAGGACATAAAACAATAAACTGCATGAAACTTAAGAATATCATTCAAGATCTCATAGAGAACGACACCATATTTATTGAGGTACCAACTAGGAATCAAGATCTTAAGATATACAAGAACCCTATGCCAGATCATAACAAAGCAAACAACAATGGCAAAGCTAAGGATTATACAAATGTTCAACATACCTAAATTCGAATGTAGTTTCCTCCTATGCTAGCATCATTACTATTGTCACCATCAAAGGAGCTATTAAGAAATGTGGAGTCACCACACGACATGGAAAAATAACCATTCAAGGAGTCCCATCTCAATCTAGGACACAACTTGTTAGAACTATAAATTTTTGAAATTTTTACAGTTGTTTATACCCATGAGTTTTCAAATTAGTCCTTACCATAAGCACAAAAATCCTCTCTTCATAATATTTTTTCCCATACTTTGTCATGTGGTCCCATAGAATCCATCTAGCCTTGAATATTTCACTATATAATTCATATCGGCAAGAGATGGTGAGGGTCTTCCCGATCCATAAAGAATTTTTTACTAATGTGTATCTTTTGTAGTCTATCAGCAAGAGTTCGGGAATGTCATACCGATATGATTTCATCTACAGACACATATCGACAGGACGTAATTCATTTTCTTTGTGAAAGAAAGATCATATCGGCAAGAAAGTCATCATCGGGATAAGTCATAACGAACTCATGTATGTCTTACCAACCGACGCACAAGGAGACATATCGGCCAGACTAAAAGTCATCAGAATGAAGTCTTATCGCATGCATCAGGTCTTGCCAACAAAGCATAAGGGGATTATATCAATGATTATTGGGATGAAGTCAGGTAGTCCTGCCAACCCATATGTCATGCCGAGTGTTGTTTCATCGGTGAGAAGGTAATTATGTCTCAACAACCAGAAAACATACCAAGGGATGTATCTCTGTGAGGCATGAAATAATCTATTGAACATCTCCCTGAATCAAAATGTCATAGCGATATACATAAGACCGAGAGGATAACTTTTGGTGAGACTCCAAATGTTGATAATATTGTGGGACATTATAGTGATATACATTTTGCAAAATTTGATGAGAATTAGAGGTGTTAGGGAGACTACAAGATGTTTTGATGAATGGTGTAATGAACATTGCTAAAAGCTATTGCCCAAGATTTGAAAATTTCTCACCAACAATACTAATGATGTGACAGTGTGAGTTTCAAAAAAGGACTTACTGCACTTGTGTTTCAGCGAACACATTAATGGCATGACGAAGCACAATAAGGAGAATTCAATTGGAAACATTAGTTTGGAATTGATAGCGGAAGAATCAGAAAGGCGAACAAGGAACCAGGGCATTCTTTTAGTTTGAAGGTTTCAAGCAAAATATAGTAAGTTCTTGTGCCTTAGCTCCTCTAATTTTAACTTCTATAATTTTGAAGAATGGAGTCCCTCACCTCAGGAAAATCAAAAAGTAGAAAACATGGTGAGATCAGTCAACCTAAAGGAAAGAAACAGAAAATTGAAATAGAACATGAGGGCACTGAACGAAGATTAAATCAAGACCTCATTGACCAATTACCTGGCTTTGGACCTAAAGCCAGACGATCTGCACAACTTAAGGTAGAAATAGATAAATTGGATGATAAATGTAAACTCATAGGAGATGTTTGGATTCAAATAAGAGGGTATGAATTGTTTAACTTTCACTATTATCAGAGAAATCATTTTGAACCAGTATGCAACCCATGCAAGCTTAATTTGGGAAATTTGGTGTGCCCTAATGTATTTGTCAATGTAGAATTGGTAAAATTGTTGGCTGTTCATTATAACTCGAAACTAAAAGCTATATGTGACCCATCCGGGAAGCCATAAATACACTTATCAGAAGATGCAATAGGGGAGGTTTTCAATTTGGAAGGGGTTTGCAATGAAAAAATCATATATGAAGAATTGGAAATGGAGTTTGGGAGAATGGACACAATTTATAAGGGTTAGAGGTTGCCAATTCACAGGATTAGACAAGGTGGCAAACTAGTTCCTCTACAGCATAGTGATTGAACTCATTTTTGTGTTGACCTATTTGAACCCTATATGAAGTATACTTATTTCTCAGTAGGCTAGGTATTGGGAATGGATGTCCCTGAGTATATGTCAATTGTACCTATGATAATTTCAGAAGATATCCAATACCACAACTCTAGACCATTTGATTATGCCTTATACATTTTTAAGGGGCTTGATTCTAGATTGATGGCAATAAAGGATAGAGCCTCTATCTTTCATCTCATGAATTATTCATTGTTGATGCACATAGTGTTATATTTTGGATAGGAGTTGGGACTGTGGCCTCAGGAGATGAAAATTTCTCAATTTGAAAAAGAATGTGCAACATTACTTGTTCAATTATGGATGGTTGTCTGGGATAATAGATTTGCTAATTCTATTTTTGTTCACTTTGAGGAGTATTTTGTGAAGACATTGTACAAATTGTATAATCATCCATGTGATTATTCTTTATTTGAAGAGATAAAGAGGTTTCTTCAGCCAAAGGATTTCAATGGGCCAATTAGTCATAATTGGGGGGATTGGTATTGCTTGGAGGGTGCTACCATGATTAGGGTTTATGGATTTGAAGATGCCCCATTCATTTTTCCAAAAATAGTTACGGCCAGAATTGCATATTTGGAAATTGTCAGATAGATGGACTATTCTAGTGTTATGAATTTTAGCTCCTTTGGAAAGCAGGCTTTCATGCTTAGTACATTATGCTTTGGTGATTTTACTGTGTTAGATAAAGAAGGATACAATTTGATCCTTGATAAACTACTATAGTATAATATGAAAAGAGGACCACCCATAAAGAATTTTGACCCAGAAGGGTACATTAATTCTACTAAAATAAGGATAAACTTTGGAGGGTATCAACATGTGCCCTATCACTTTGATGATATGATCCAGAATTTGGAAGAGGAAGAAGTAGAGATATTGGTCGAAAGATATAATCAAGGGTTGCAGGATGCAGAGATGTTGTCTAGGGAGGAGGCATCTGAGGATAATGTGCCCCAAAACCAACCAAGTAAAATGACCAGATTGAGAACTCAACATTACACTTGCCCTACTAGAGAATTGATTGCTGAAGAGAATGTAGAGGCAGATGCAAGGCATGTAGAATATAGATCATTTGTATCAGATGATGAATTTGTAAACTCTCTAGAGTTTAAGGCATTCTTGTACAAACAAAAAGGAAAATAAATAAGGGAAAAGGTTGAAAATATCACATCAGGTAATGAAGAGCAATTGTTGAATGATCTAAAGATGTGTGTGGACAAGGAGATGGCAGGTATGACCCTTGAAAAGGGGAGGAAAATATTGGTGTTATGATTTTTCCTGGTTTGGATCTCAATTATGCACTAGTTTTTGATAGTTTTTTGAAAGATAGTAATGCTACACATAAGCTTAGCCTAGAGAAGATGACAAAAGTATATGCATGGTCAAGGTACAATCTAGATGAAGGGTCATTGATGATTTGGGCTTTATATCCACCTTAGAAAATGAGTTGTCATTGATACTGAGAAAGCATTTGGGCACGTAATGAATTTATGGCTTAACCGAGCCTGATTATCTTTTGATCTATTATTGTTTAAACATATGACATTTCTGAAAGGACGCGTCCTTTCAAGTATTTGATGTATAAATATTTGTTTTGGTAGCGAAACTGAGAAATAAGAAAAAATATAAGATAAGATAGAATAGAAGAAAAATATAGTAGATTACAATGTTTTACAAATATGAGACTCTGATGCATGTTTAAAATATGGAGATATCAATGAAAATCTTTTGATGTGGTGGTGTATTTCTGGTATCAGTTGTTTGTTGAGTAAATTGAAAGTATTACTGAAGTTGTCTCCAAGGTTGATGTTTTTTGGTTATTTAAATCTATATAACAAGTTTATATTTAGTTTATTGGTGCACATTTGCTGTATCTATAAGGTTAATTAATTGGTTCTTTCAAGAAAAGACTAAATCTTTTTAGTTGATCATAGTAATTAGGGAATCTCATTTGGATCATTAAGAAGAACTAGGTAGTTATATTCTTGCATGTTTATACAAGTTATACACTAAAATATATGTCAAACAATTAGAATATTTTCTAGAAAGAAGTTACTCATTTAGATTTATCATTTGACTCTGCATACCCAATAAGGAACTAGTCTCTACATTTTCACCATTTAGTTTTACTCATTTTTTACATCTGTTAACTGAACATATTAGTTTTTAGCTTTGATATTGTTATACAATCTATACCAAATCACATTCTATTTATCCACTCCCATTTTCCACTGTGGGTATAATACTTTAAAAGAAATAAGCATAAATCAAGTCTGTCTCATTGATATAGGTATACCCGCCTAGGTCCAACAACACCTAAAGAGAAGAAGGTTTAACCCAGTTAGACCTTGTCTGTTACCCTGAAATGTACCAAGAGATTGGAAACCTCTTGAGGCATTTCACCTGCGTTTTTGAGAGCTAGCAAAACCTAATTTTCCAACATCTAATCCTAGAAAATATAATCTTCTAGACCAACTTAAGTAGACCCCTGCACAAATAGAAATCTTAGAGCTCTTAAGGTTATCCCCCACACATAGGGAAATATTGGAGAAAGCCTTGTCTAAGTCATCCATCCTTGAGGATATTGATATCCATCAGTTTCAAGCTATGGTAGGGAATATCACCAATCATCTTCTTACCTTCTCTGGGCAAGACCTACCATCAAAACCATCTCATAACTGTACTTTACACCTTGAGGTTTTCATTCATGAAAACAAGGTTAAAAGAGTCTTGGTAAATGGAGGTGTTGGTCTAAACATTTGTACCCTATAGTTGATCTAACATCTAGGCTATTCAGAAGATACTATTGAGAAGACAAAGAGTACCACCATCAGAGCATATGATGAACAAGGACAAGTATCACATGGAATCATTTCACTTCCCCATCAAGTGGGACCTCTTATTTCTGAAACTACATGCCAAGTGCTTGATCTTGATCTTTCATATAACATCTTACTTGGCCGACCATGGATCGATGCTCTAAAAGTGATAGCCTCAACCTATCATCAATGTGTGAAGTTTCCTTTTGAAAGTAGATAAATAACTATCCATGGAGACCTTGAGCCTTTTTATTACTACAAAATTCTTGAATCCAAGTTCTATAAAATTACCCAAATACCCAAGAATGATGAAGGGCCTACACCATCAAGCTCATTTGTTGACCCAACATCCCTGACCTCTACCTCAACAACAAAAATGCCCATTGTGTAGAGAATACTTGTCATCAAATTAGTGATTCAAGATGATGGTTGTGGGAACTAAAAACTATTAAAAGACACATTTTCCTTAGGAGAATTACCTATTTATCCTCAGTCACATGGGAAACCCACATCTAGCCCCAAATAACCTGAAACAATCAAGGTGGCAGCTACTACCTTCACCAAGTGGTATTTGAACCAGGAAGATGTTAATGAGGAAGATATCTCTAAAATCCTCTATCAATATGAATGACCTATCCCTGTTCTTCCCATGGAAGATTATAATAAAGGCTTGCAACTCGTGTGGAATTGAGGATATAACAAGAATGAGAAGCTAGGACAGAATGATAGTGGTTTACTAGAACCCATCATTCCTAAGAAATGAATAAAGAATCTTGGACTAGGTTTTAATACTAGCAAGGTCACTCTTATTGGCAAAGGTATTTCTAATAAATGAGCTAAGGCTTCCTCTTGGTTACCTACATCGTGTGATACAACCTTAGATGACTTTCCCCTTGACATCGCTGATCTATTTGAGAACAAAACCCTCTTTATGATATCCATAACATCCTTTGTCCCAAGCAATAAAACAACTAAAATATGCTTAGTAAACCCACAACTTATTGACATGGACCAACAAGGACCACCAATTCTAGATTTATTAAAAAATGATGAAGTGATCTTAGAATTCATGAGACTCTATGACAACTTATCATGGGAAGATCATGAAACAGGCTTCAACATAGAGATCAAAATAGGGGCATACTATGGGGAGATGATTGAATCCTTCAGTCACAAAATTAATGAAATGCAACTAACATGTAGATCCTTGAGTGAAAACCACCTAGTGTAACTCTCTGATCCTAAAATAGTAAAAACAAAGGATGCATATAATGGTGAAAACCTCTCTAAGGTGCCTAAGGATGAGGGATTCAATACCCCCCTTAGTGAAATACATCTAGAAAATTTAGGAGTGCTAGTAGAAAAGGCCACTCCAGTAAATGTGGGAACTGCAGAAGCACCTAAGATCACTATCTATGTTGAATCATTATTGGATGAAGAATAGAAGAATCTTGTAGCATTCCTCAAAGAGCGAAAATCTAACTTTCCATGGTCATACATAGATATGCCAGGCCTTGATCCTGAAGTGGTGGTGCATCACTTAGCAGTTTATCCTGAAGCCAAGCCAGTTAAGTATAAATTAAGGATGTTGCACCCTCAGATAGCACTCTTGGTGAAACTAGAGTTATAAAGGCTTCTTGATGTTGGATTCATCTAGCTAATAGATTATCCTCACCTGGTACCAATCTCAAAACCCACTAGAGGCATCAAAATTTGATCTAGTTTTAGAGACCTAAACAAAGCATGCCCAAAGGATGATTTCCCTCTTCCTAATATCAATCTAATTGTGGAATTAATAGTAGGGAATGAAATTCTATCACTCATGGATGGTTTCTTAGGCTATAATTAGATCATAATTTCCAAAGAGGATCAACATAAAACTGCATTCAATTGTCCATGGGGAACCTATTGCTAGAATGTGATGCCATTTGGGTTAAAGAATGCAGGAGCAACCTATCAAAGAGAAATGAACCTCATATTTCATGACATGATCCAAAAAATAGTTGAATATTATGTGGATGATATTTTGGAAAAATCAAGGAAGAGAAGTGGTGCAGGAGCACCTACCAAAAAAAAAAAAGCAAATTTTGAAGTGTTGTTTTTAAATCTATTTGTTTTTGTTGTGCAAGGTTTCTAATACCTTTTAGGATGTGTTGAGGACCTTTTTTGTGCTTAGGATAAATTTTGAATAAGCTAGGAATCATTTTTATGGTTGGTTTCCTAAGTTTTAGCAAGAATTGAAAAACACACAGTGTTTTCAAATAGCATGATTTTTGCTATTCTTAGGCTCGGTAAAATTAGCCTAACTGATTCTTTGCATGTGGAATGTGAACTCACGACTTTGGAAGGTGGAAAAAGGCTTTTGTGAGTGGGAAATTTTGGTGAATGAAAAAAAATATTGATTTTTGGTGAAAAATGTAGTTTTCTGTTCTTACATCCTAAGCAGCAGATTGGATGAATTAAATGAGCATTTTTTTGTTGTTTACTGGAATGTAAGGAATACATTTTAAGTTTTTTTTTGTCATTATAGATAGTGTTCCCATCATTTTCTTCTTTTCTTGTAAATTTGGTGTCTTTTCTTTGATTTGTTTTTGTTTGGTAAAGTTCAGAAAATGGAGTTTTAGTTTTGTTTCCTATCTGTACCAGGAAGTATGGACATTGTAGAAATAAGGAAAAAATCCCTCTTTGTATATATTATAAATATAAGAGTCTTTGTGAGTCATGCAAGCATGCTAAATGACTTTTCCTAGGCGAGACAGTGAGAACCCAGCTAGGAAAAGCTTGAGGACAGCGTGAATAATTTGCAAGGGAGTGAAGATTTTTAAAAGATTATTTTTTGAGGATTTAGGGGAGTGTCTTGGCTCTACATGGTGACAAGGAAGAGCCCGTAACAGTCTATTTTGATGAAGAACTTTTCACTAGTTTTTAATCAGCCTGGAAAAGCTAATCAAACCCTAGGGTTTTTGACCTTTTTGGTGTCTAGACAATATAGGACCTGAGCAGTCTTGAAGCCATAGGAATCTTGGAGGTGAGGAAATGTGAAGCACATTTCCTAAGCTAAGAACTAGTTTACTTGGTGGGTTTAGAAGGAGAAATCATTTTTCCCCTGTTTCAAAGACCTAATTGGGCTTAAGGCTACTAGCCTTTCAAAGACAAGTAAAGCATTTTCTTGAAAGCAATGGAGAGTTTGTGAATGGAGGTTGATCAGGAGCTTTAGTCAAATGATTTTGGAAGCCATGGAAGCTTTCCACACCCATGCAACAAGATTTGGAGGTATTTTCAAGTTGAGCTAGTCTTTAAGGGTATTGAGGGCTAGAAATTACATGAGAGGGAAAGCACCAAGAATGCTTGGTTAAGGCATTGTGACTGATTTGAAACTTGATAGCAGGGTTGGCAGGGAGGACCAGGGGTACCTAATAACTTTTATGACCTATAGGTTGAATGGTGGAGAGAAACACCAAGGGTTACCAATTGGAGACCTAGAGCATTGATCCAGTGATTAACTCAATCCAACCTTGTTTCTATTAGATTGGTATCAGAGCAGTGAAAGATTTGGGAAAGTAGATTATATGTCAGAAGTTGAATCAAGTGAACCACCCAAGATGGTGAAAAATGCACAGTTAGCCAAGATGGTCAAAGAGCAAGAAGAGGATAATAAATCTCTAAAGGAAAGAATAGAGCAGCTTGAGGAAGCACTGAACAAGGTGAAATTGGAAGGCAAAGTGCCAAAAGAAGAAGAGGTTGCAGAGGAAGAAAAAGTCCCTAAACCTGACCCTGTTCTTGAGGAGGAGCCTTTCTTGAAGGCATTAAAAGCCCTAAGTGGAAAAGGACTTGAGGGTGTACCACTATTCCATGGAAAGATGGACCTTGATTTCGTCTTGGACTGGATAGATGGAATGAAGAATCACTTCAAATGTGATGGAGTTACAGAAGCACAGAAGGTGAAGGTTGCAAAATCAAGGTTGAGAGGATCAGCTTTGACTTGGTGGAAATTTGTCCATACTGAAAGGGAGAAAGAAGGCAAGCAACCCATATCAACCTAGAAACGAATGGTTGCTAAAGTGAAAGAAGCATATATGCCAGATGATTATGAGATCCAATTCATAAGAAGAGGCAGAGTTTAAGACAAAAAGTCCAAGATGTCAACACCTACATTGAAGAGTTCTAGAAGCTTTGCTTGAGATCAAATGTGGCAGAAGATGAGAGCCTAAAAGTGGATAGGTACCTCAATGGTTTGAAGTGGAATATACAGGAAGAGATGGTTTTGCTCAGCCCCAAGACAGTCCACCAATGTTATCAACTGGCTATTAAGATTGAAGAAAGGAATAAAAGGAAGCATGATCAGTCTTCTAAAGGTAGAGGCAGAGGCAGAGATCAAAGAGGACAGCGGGGAGGTTACCAAGGAAGAGGTGGTGACCAAAGAAGCCAAGGTGAATCAAAACTTATTGAGCATGGAGGTGAAACATCAAGAGGACTTAATAGAGGAAGAGGACCTCAAGGGGGTTCAAATAGAGGAAGAGGAGCAGGCAGAAGTAACTCCTACTTTGCCACTATGAAGTGCTATCACTGTAATCAGCTAGGTCATCCAGCTGATAGGTTCCCAAAGAAAGCTTCATCTAGCAATGAGAAAAGAGTAGCTTATGCACAAGAGGACACCATGAGTGTAAAGACACCTGAGATCAGTCATATAGAATCAGAAGTAGGTGAAAATCTGATGTTTAATAGAGTGTTGATCAGACAACCAGTCAAGGAAGAACCCAAGCAAAGGAGAGATTTGTTTAGAGCAAGGTGCAAGATATTGGGAAAGGTATGCAAGGTCATTGTAGATTCTAATTCTACAGATAATATCATCTCAGAGGAGGCAGTAACTAAGTTAAAGTTGCATAAGGTACCTCATACCAATCCCTACAAAGTCACATGGTTGAACAAAGGGCGGAGTGTTCTAGTGAATGAGCAGGTTACAGTGGAATTCTCAATTGGAGGCTACAAAGACAAGCTGATTTGTGATGTACTTCCCATGGATGCATGCCATCTTATTCTTGGTAGGCCATGGCAATATGATAGAGGTGCTGTATATCATGGGAAGGAGAACACCATAGAATTTAAGAAGGATGGAAGAACCTTCAAGCTGTAGTCATTGATTGAGGATGATGAAGGATAGTCCAAGGTTCCAAACATTATGTTGAGCAGTGGCAAGGAGTTCATCAAGGATCTACACCAAGGGAATGAAGGGTATGTGATCATGATGCAGCCCAAAGAAGAGGAAAAGGCCGAAAGGATAGTGTTACCAGCAGCAGTCCAAAACTTGCTTGACAAATACAAGAGCATAGTGAGTGATGGAACACCAGCAACTCTACCACCAAAGAGAGAAATAAGTCATCAAATTGACTTCATACCTAGAACCTCATTGCCTAACAAAGCAGCATACAAGCTTACACCTAAGCAGAACCAAGAGTTGGCAAGACAAGTGGAAGAATTGCTGAATCAAGGTCTAATTCAAAAGAGCATCAGCCCATGTGCAGTTCCAATTGTTTTGGCAACTAAAAAAGGAGGTAAATGGAGACTTTGTACTGATTCTAGAGCAATTAATAGGATCACCATTAGGTATAGATTCCCAATATCTAGAATTGAAGATTTAATGGATTGTCTTGGAGGAGCACAATATTATACTAAGTTAGATCTTAAGAGTGGGTATCACCAAATTAGAATTAAGGAGGGTGATGAATGGAAGACATATTTTAAGACAAATGATGGTTTGTATGAGTGGAAAGTGATGCCATTTGGCCTCTCAAATTCCCCTAGCACTTTCATGAGACTAATGAATGAGGTGCTTAAGGATTTCATAGGAATTTTTGTGGTAGTCTACTTGGATGACATATTGATTTTCAGTAAGACAACATAAGAACATTTGAAGCATGTAGAGATGGTACTCAAAAGGTTGCAAGAAGAATAGTTGGCAATCAACCTTGAAAAGTGTGAGTTCTTCAAACAAGAGCTTGTGTATCTAGGCTTTGTGGTATCCCAAGGAACGCTGAAGATGGATCCAAGTAAGGTGGAAGCCATCCTAAACTGGCCTACACCAACCACAACAACATAGGTAAGGAGTTTTCATGGTTTAGCTCAATTTTATAGGAAGTTCTTAAGGAATTTTAGTGGCATCTGTGCACTAGTGTTAGATACAATCAAGGGTGGTCAAAAAAAAAAGTTTAAGTGGACACTAGAGGCTGATAAAGGGTTTGAAAAGCTGAAACAAGAAGTGGCAACACAACCTATCCTGTTATTGCCTAGTTTTGATAAACTGTTTACTGTTGAGTGTGATGCAAGTGGAGTAGTAGTAGGAGGTGTCCTTAGTCAAGAAGGTAGGCTTGTAGCCTTCTTTAGTGAAAAAATAAATGAAGCCAAGCAAAAATACTCCACCTATGATCTGGAACTTTATGCTTTAGTGCAATCCCTTAGGAAATGGAGGCATTATTTATTGCCCAAAGAGTTTGTGGTTTTCATAGATAACCAGGCACTCAGTTATATCAACACCTAAGAGAAGTTAAGCAATAGACATTTGAAATGGATGGAGTACATCCAAGCCTTTACATTTACCATTAAACACAAGAAGGGGTAGCAAAACAAGGTGGAAGATGCATTAAGCAGGAGAATGTTGACAGTCCAAGAGATATAGCTAAAAAGCATTGGATTAGAGAGTTTCAAAGACCTCTATGGTGAGGATGAAGATTTCTTAGAAGCCTACAAGGTATGTTCAGATTTTGCAAATCACTTTCACAGTCAATATGCTGAGTATACTCTACAAAATGGGTTGTTATTCAAGGGAAATTTGTTATGTGTCCCAAGAGGATCAATGAGAGAAAATCTGATCCAAGAACAACATAATGGCAGTCTTAGTGGGCATTTTGGAATCAATAAAACTTTAGAGTTGGTACAAAGATTTTATTACTGGCCTAGTTTGGCAAGAGATGTTAGAAAGTATGTAGAACAATATGTTGTTTGCATGAAAGCCAAAGGGGGAACTAGCAATGTTGGTTTGTATCAGCCCCTGCCTATTCCTAATAGACCATGGGAGTGTGTGAACATGGATTTTGTGGTAGGTATTCCTAAGACCAAAACTAGTTTTGACAGTATTTATGTAGTTGTGGATAGATTTAGCAAGATGAGCCACTTTATTCCATGCAAGACTACACATGATGCAAGTTATATAGCCCATCTTTTCTTCAAGGAGATAGTAAGAATCCATGGATTACCATTGAGCATTGTATCAGATAGAGATGTGAAGTTCATGAGCCATTTTTAGAAAACACTATGGAGCAGATTAGGAACAAACTTGTCATTTGGATCAGCATACCATCCTTAGACCGATGGTCAAATAGAGGTGGTTAACAGAGTGTTAGGTAACCTATTGTGGTGCTTGAAAAAGGAATATGGGTAGACCTGGGATATGGTGATTTCCCAAGCTGAATATGCATACAATGACAGTGTTAATAGAACTACAGGGAAAAGTCCATTTGAAGTTGTGTATGGGATGCACCCAAGAGGAATTTGTGAGCTCAGATACCTTGGAACAATGGAGAATAGGAGTGGACATGCAGAAGACTTCACTCAAACTATGAAGGAGATTCATGAGCAGGTTAAGAAGACAATCATAGCAGCAACACAAAAATTGAAGGATAAAGTTGATGAGTCAAGGAGAGATGTGCAGTTTCAAGTGGGTGATTATGTGATGGTTCACCTCAAAAAATACAGATTGCAGAAGGGGATGTCCACCAAGTTTCAAATAAAGAGAGTAGAACCATGCAAGGTGTTGGCCAAGTATGGCAAGAATGCTTACAAGGTGGAGTTACCATCAGATTTAGGCATATCTCTGGTGTTCAACGTTGCTGATTTGATCAAATATAAGGGCACAGTCAGTGATGAGGTTCAGAACAATCATGAGGTATTCAAGGACATCATTAATATACCCCTACCAAATCAAGAGCAGCTTGAGGCAGAGCAGATCTTAGAGTCCAGAGTAAAAAAGTCAACAAGGAATAAGGTATACATGGAGCACCTTATCAAGTGGAAGAGAAAGCCTGACTCAGAGGCTACATGGGTACAAGAAGATCAATTAAAGAAGATTGGAATTGACCTAAAAATGATCCCTCTTTCCAGTTCTTAGTCTTTGTGCTGAGCGGGGGGGAGAATGGTGTAGGAGCACCTACCAAAAAAAAAGCAAAATTTGAAGTATTGTTTTTAAATCTATTTGTTTTTGTTGAGCAAGGTTTCTAATACCTTTTAGGATGTGTTGAGGACCTTTTTGGTTCTTAGGATAAATTTTGAATAAGCTAGGAATCATTTTTATGGTTAGTTTCCTAAGTTTTAGCAAGAATTGAAAAACACATTATGTTTTCAAACAGCATGATTTTTGCTATTCTTAGGCTCGGTAAAATTAGCATAAATGATTATTTGCATGGGGAATGTGAAATCACAACTTTGGAAGGTGGAAAAAGGCTTTTGTGAGTGGGAAGTTTTGGTGAATTAAAAAAAATAGTGATTTTTGGTGAAAAAATGCAGTTTTCTATTCTTGCGTCCTAAGCAGTAGATTGGATGAATTAAATCAGCATTTTTTTTTTGTTTACTGGCATGTAAGGAATCCATTTTGAAGTTGTTTTGTGTCATCATAGAAAGTTTTCCCATCGTTTTCTTCTTTTCTTATAAATTTGGTGTCTTTTCTTCGATTTGTTTTTGATTGGTAAAGTTTAGAAAATGGAGTTTTAGTTTTGTTTCCTATCCGTACAAGGAAGTATGGATATTGTGGAAAGAAGGAAAATCTCCCTATTTGTATATATTGTAAATATAAGAGTCTTTGTGAGTCATGCAAGCATGCTAAATGACTTTTCCTAGGCAAGACAGTGAGAACCCGACTAGGAAAAGCTTGAGGACAGCGTGAATAATTTGCTGGGGAGTGAAGATTTTTAAAAGATTATTTTTTGAGGATTTAGGGGAGTGTCTTGGCTCTACATGGTGACAAGGAAGAGCCCATAACAGTCCATTTTGATGAAGAAATTTTCACTAGTTTTGAATTAGCCTGGAAAAGCTAATGAAACCCTAGGGTTTTTGACCTTTTTGGTGTTTGGACAATATAGGACCTGAGCAGCCTTGAAGCCATAGGAATATTGGAGGTGAGGACATGTGAAACACATTTCCTAAGCTAAGAACTAGTTTAATTGGTGGGTTTAGAAGGAGAAAGCATTTTTCCCCTGTTTCAAAGACCTAATTGGGCTTAAGGCTACTAGCCTTTCAAAGACAAGTAAAGCATTTTCTTGAAAGCGATGGAGAGTTTGTGAATGGTGGTTGATCAGGAGCTTTAGTCAAATGATTTTGGAAGCCATGGAATATTTTCACATCCCTGCAACAATATTTGGAGGTATTTTGGAGTTGAGCTAGTCTTTAAGGGTATTGAGGGCTAGAAATTGCATGAGAGGGAAAGCACCAAGAATGCTTGGTTAAGGCATTATGACTGATTTGAAACTTGATAGCAGGGTTGGTAGGGAGGACCAGGGGTGCCTAATAACTTTTAGGACCTATAGGTTGAATGGTGGAGAGAAACACCAAGGTACCAGTTAGAGACCCAGAGCATTGAGCCAGTGATTGACTCAATCCAACCTTGTTTCTATCAAGAAGTGAGCACAAAGAAGTCTTAGGACCTATCTTTTATAGGCTTGAAGAATACAAGGTACGAATGAATTTGAAAAAGTGTGTCTTTGGGGTCACGTTAAGGAAAATACTTGGATTAATTATCTCATAAAGAGGGATATAAATTGATCTAGAAAAGGTAAAAGCCATCCTAGACATGGAACCAACAAAAACACTAAAGTAGATGAGAGAGTTACAAGGAAGATTGTAGTCCATCAAAAGGTTCATAGCACAACTATTAGATAAAATTCACCCCTTTTCACATCTTCTTCATAAAGAGATAACCTACAAGTGGGAAGACAAATGTGATAAATCTTTCCAGTAGATCAAAGATTATCTACTAACACCTC
The DNA here is from genome assembly GCA_007258455.2 of Sequoia sempervirens. NCBI lineage: Eukaryota > Viridiplantae > Streptophyta > Pinopsida > Cupressales > Cupressaceae > Sequoia > Sequoia sempervirens. The sequence continues at coordinate 228,072,336 of VDFB02373365.1, forward strand.
CAATCCTCATGCCACCAATACTAAACAAGCCAATAATCCTGTATATCTCAGAAACATGAGTAGCACTAGGAGCTCTTTTAGCACAACATGATGAAAATGGAAAGGAAAGGGCCATCTACTACATCAGTAGAACCTTGGTGGGATACGAAATGGATTTTTTGCCTATTGAGAAAGTATGCCTAGTAGTAGTTTTTTCTTCACAAACTTTCAAACACTACATGTCACGTCAAATCAAGCTCATTGCAAAAATTGATCCATTTAAATACCTGTTGCCCAAAGCAACTCTCACAAGATGAATGGCTAAATGGGTGATGATCTTAAAAAAAATTGACATAGAGTATGTGGAACACAAGGCAATCAAAGGACAAGTGACCGTAGACCAAGTAGTAGAAGCACCCATCTATGCCGAGAACCCTCTAATATTTGAGTTCCTTTATGAATTAGTCACTAACTCATTTGACTGCAAAATCCAACAAAAGTGTTAGATGAAATATGTATAATTTGATGTATCATCTGGTGCTTGTAAAATTTGATGTGTAATTTTCAAAATTTTAAAAGTTTATCCCCGATGTTCGTCAAAATTTCAACGAACCTGGGCTTCGTCAAAATGTCGACTATCAATTTCCTCAAAATTTTGACAAACATGAAAAATTAGAAAAAAATCAAATTGTGGCTGAAATAAAGAAAAGCGAGTTCGCTGATTTATTGCGAAAGTGTTTTGGTCTACTTGAGACAGTTTGTGGAGAACTAAGAACGATTTTCTTGGGAAAAATCAGAAAAAAATCAAGAAGATATCGCCAGGTTGAGGGTAGTCATTGTCTTTTTGTAGAATTCAGTTGTGAAGTCAGATTTGTTGTTCTAGGTTTGAAAATCATATTTTAAAGCAACATCTCATCAGATTTCATTTTTAGAGGTTTAGGGTTTTGAGAATTTCATGTCCATATTTTTTTGTGGAATCACCATAAGATCACAACCAAGGAATAGATTCTTGTGTCTATAATTATGTGATCCATAACTCTATTGGTCATGTGGCATAGTCTATAACAAATACATGATGCATTCATGTGTAACCCAAGTTTAATGTGGCTATGTTGTGATAGAAATGGAGGTACTCATGTAATGTAGTTAATTCAAGTTGTATAATGTAGGTGTCAATCATCATTGGGTGCATTCAGGTTGTCTCAAGTTTAACAGGTTAGGATGTCATTATAGCATGATCAAAGAGTGATTACCTCTTGCTGCAATAAAGATCCTATAACTTTGGTTGATATGCAGAGTGGTTGTGTTATATCAATTATGTAGTGCATTCAAGCACAACCCATGTTTAATGGGCTATTCTAGAGAGTGATCAAGATTTTCTAAACCTTATGAATGTTACTTAAAAGTGTATAGCTTAAACTACAAACCAAGTTTGTTACATACTTAAATGCAATCTTGGGTTACCACAAACTATAATAATGTGATCTTCTAATAACCATTATGGAAAGTATTAAAGCAAGACCCATGCTATATAGGATACATTTCCCTGATCAGGTTTACATACCTTAATGATCAAACACAAGCTTCCCACACACTCTTAGATACAATCCAAGATCATACCACAACTTTGTCAAGACAACTAATTTTCTGACCCAAGATTTAAGGTTGTTTTTTAATACCAACAGAAACATTTGTAAGAGCATGATTAGGGTACAAACCCTAGGCCTTCGTAGAAACATAAAAAATAACTCTAGCAGATTAGTGAGACTACAATACCTGAAATATTGAGACATTGTAGCTAATAACAAAATCTTGCAATCTAAAGATTGTAGCCAATAAAAAGCACACTATGTAGCTTAGTGACATTTGTAAATGCAATCTACGGTAAGAAGAATGACAGTCACTTGAGATGTGATAGTAAAAAAGAGGCTGAGAAGTGACAGGATAATAAAGCTCAAACCTTGCATAGTAAAGTGGAGATTTTAACAGTGAGTTTCCTTACCCCCTTGCTAACCTTAAGGGTTTTTCAGATGCTTTTGGTAGTGTTAGACAAGGAAAATGCAATCAGGGAATGATTGTCTAAATGAAGTAACAGTGGTAATCATAGGTTCAATGTTTCTTCTTAGCCATTAATGTATAATGGAGGTAGTGGATTGCATGTTTGAGTAGTGTTTGAGACTCATCAAAGATGGGAGAATAGTGAATAATACCTTGTGGACTATGAAGTAGTGTCAATAAGGTTGAAGGATCTTAAGATACCATGAAACAATGAGTCCCCTGTAGTAAGTAGCAGGTCTATAGGGCATAGTTTGATTTTATAGAAGGATGCTCATGAAAGGAATCTTCAAGTGATAGTGAGTGAGTTGTTTGAGATTGTAGCTAAGGGTGCAATACCCAGTCTTAAAGGAAGTTAGCAAAGCAGTAAATGTGCAAGAAAATCAAATCATACACAACAAATAATTCACAATCTTATCTTGCATAATGCCTTGAGTTTGAAGATAAAAATCTCATTGTATTTTAATGAAAGTGGTGAAATTAATGGTCAATCATTGGAAACCATGATTTTAAAACATGCTATTGTGCTTATGGAGGCAAAATTTTAAGCAAGGTAGTGAGTTGTGGTTTGGAACAATGGAAGGTATGAAAGACTTGCTTTATATGCATACTATGCAATGTAGCTTAAGACACTATTCTTAGAAGAGATTGAAGGTGGATTATGGAACTCAAGGGTTGCCATGAAAAGGATTAAAGAAAAGACTGAGATCTATTTAAAATCCACGGTCATGAAGATATTAAAGATTTCACATGCAAAACCCTAGTAACCGGAGATTTGAATATAGTGCCAAAGAGGATAGTGTGATGGGGAAGATTTAGGAAATATCCACATTATCTAATTATAGGGAAATACATCATTTAGTTATTGTCCTTGCAATAATTGAAAGGGCTTAAAGATTAGATGAATTTTAATCACAATAGCTGAGAAACATTGTAGGCAACATGGTCACATTGAAGGGGGGCATGATTATCGTCCTTTGGTAAGTTGTTCATTATATGTGTTTATATTGATTGAATTTATAAATGTTTAGATCTTTATATATATATAATCACTTGATCATGATCATGGTTTATTTGTGTCTATCATTATTATAAAGGTGGGGCATCCTAGGGTAGATGATATGGATTATCATGGCCTGAAGAATGTGGTTTTGCAAGTGGATGAACATGGAGTTGTGAATATCAAAGTTGAAGTTAATGATCCTATGGAAGAAGATGATCATGTGCCAAAAAACATAGTTGAAGATGATGGTACAAATACATTGGTCCATGACACATTTAGTGGTAGAGCTGATCATGATGATCGAGATGAATTTGATGATGTTCATGATTTACTTGTACTTAAGAAGGCATACGAGCCCCTTTATGAAGGCTCCCAAAAAACTCTTCTCTCTACTGTATTGTTGTTGTCGAACTTGAAGGTTATGAATGGTTTATCAAACATAGCAATCTCATGGATGTTAAGGTATGTCATATATGTCATCTTTTTCATCTATTTTAATTGTTGTTAGTTCATCACTAGTAAATAAAGGATGAAATATGTACCATTAATATTCTTTATATATATATATATTTTTTGTAGATTGATTAGTGAATTTTTGTTACCGCCATCAAATATTTTACCTCGCTCATACCGAGATCTATCTTCCATTATGAAAGATATCAGAATGGAGTATCAAGCAATAGATGCATGTCCCAATGATTATATTATATATCATAAACAACATGAATTTGCAACAGAATGCCCAAAATGTCATATTAGTAGATATCGAACATATCAACTAACAAAAAAGGTGCCTCACAAGGTTCTTCATTATATTCCCATTATTCCACGTATGCAACGATTATTTGGGTGTAAAATCTTAGCGCAATTTATGGATTACCATGCACGAAATAGAAGTGGATATGAAATTCTACTAATGCCTACGGATGGTTCAACATTTAGGGACATGGAGAAAAAATGGCCACACTTTAAAGAAGAACGTCGTAATCTTAGGCTTTCATTTGGAGTGGACGGTGTCAATCCATTTGGAGAGCTGAGATCTATTTACTTGGTGTGGCCTATTTTTGTTATCAACAATAGTATTCCTCCATGGATGTTAATTAAGAGGGAGCACATAATGTTGTCAATGATTGTTCCAGGTATTTGTTTACATCAATTTTCAACGCAGTAGCATCTCATTTGTCTTATTTGTTGCATAATGACATTTTTTTTCATTCAATAGTCATGTACATTAATTTATATATATTGCAGTAAAATGGTTATAATAATTATGTAATGTTTATGTTCATTCAACTAGGTAAGTACCAAGTTAAAGATATGAATGTATATATCAAGCCTCTTATCGACGAGTTACTAAAGTTATGGAATGGCGTCACTATGTATGACGTCTCTAGACCAATAGGATAAAGACAATTTTAATTCCATGCAATGCTTGTATGGACAATTCATGATGTCCCAGGGCTAACACATTTTTGTGGTATGTTATAATGTTCGACTACACTTTAGCAATATTTAATTTGATGAAGTAGATATCATGCATGTTTTTAAAATAATATATTCATTATATATAATTATAAAATTGACATATTTAATCCAATTATATATGATCTTGCAGGTCTTCAAACAAAGGGAAAATTTGCATGTCCAATTTGTGGTAGATGAAATCTCGTCATTCAACAAGTTTAGGAAAGAAAGTGTTTGATGAGTATAGGAACTTCCTCCATAGAAATAATAAGTATCGAACTACTAAAAAAAATCTTTTCAATGGGAAAGAGGAGACTACATCAAAACCACGAAGAATGACACCTCGCCTATGGAAGTTGGAATATAATAGAATTAATCGTCAAGGTTATACATCGGATCAAATTGTTTCTCTATCCTATATGATATTTTTTGAATTTATATATTTATATTGTGTTTCAACATGTTTACTCATGTTGTAATTGACAATGATTGTCGTTGTTAATTTGTTTAACTTATTTGCTTCATGAAGGTCATCAAGGCATTAATGGCCAACTTCCACAGGGACTGAAAAGTTATCCTAGACAATTTAGTAGGTTGCCCTAGTATGAACAACTACAAATTGTGCATTTTTTTGATACAATGCATATCAGAAAGAATATAAAAGAAACATTATGGAAAATATTGGATGGAAGGCATGACAAAGGAAAAATTGTCAAAATTTGTAGTGAAATTCAAGAAGCCAATCATGCAATGAAAAATGTCCTTCAATTAAATAGTGATGGAGACCAAATTAATATAAGTGCCCTTCCTTGGTTATTAACAAAGTAGCAAAGAAATGCTATAAAATAAGTCATATGAAAAATTTGATTTCCCATAGGATTTGCTACGAACATAAACAATATAATAACAAAGAAAGGTGAATTTGGGTCAGGGATGAAAACACATGATTGGCATACCTTCATTAAGGTAATTATTCTAGTATATTATATACACTTGTATAATGCATGTAATTTTCAATGTATTGTGTTTACTACTTTTGGAAAAATAATGAAAAGATCATTTTATAATTGTTGCAGTACGTTCTACCTCTATCTCTCCCAGACAACTTTGACAACAATGTCAAGAAAGTTATATATGATCTTGGAAAATACATGATGTAAGTAGCAATATTTTTTCAATTCATTGTACACATCTTATAATTGCCATTTGTTTTACTTGTTATGTAATATATTGCATATATTTTTTAAATCTCGTTAATATATTTGTGCCTTGAATCACTTGTAGATGGTTGTCATCTAAAGAAATCCATAAAGAAGATATAAATTATTGGAAGAGAAAAATTCCTCGTCTAATGTGTGAAATGCAAAAGTGTCTACCTTCAACATTTTTAAATGCACAAGAACACTATCTCATACACCAAGTTGAGGATATTGAATTGTGTGGACTTGTACACACAAGGTCAATATGGATGGTTGAGAGGCACTTGAAATTTTTGAAGGCTTTGGTTAGACAAAAAGCACATCCTGAGAGTTCTATGGTGGAGGGATATATGGTATACTAGATCATGGTATGCAGTAGTGAATATCTTCCTAAGTTTGCAACAAAGATCCATGTATATCACATTTGGGATCCCAACTCCATTAACAAATTCGAAGGGGAGTACCTGATGGTGAAAGGTAGATTGAGGAAAGTGAGAGGTAATTATAAGATGGTCATGGAGATTAATTAGAATAAATTTTATATATGGTTTTTATGTATATTGTACTTATTTAATTTTTAATCTTCTATATACATCAATTATAAATTAAGGTCGTATACTGTGGTATTTAACTAATTATACGCTGTTTGTGAATTTCAATTTTTTTTGATATAGTTTGTCGAGAGTGGGATGCACTACATTTGTACATTGCCAACAATCTTGATTTGATGATGGTATGGATTGAACGATGTCAACAATCTAGTCGTGCATTAACATGGCAAGGTGTGGCTTCATTGGCTAAAGAAGCTCATTGTAATGGATATTCCAATGTTACACAAAGGGAAATTGATTTAGCATATGGGTTAAGAGATAAATAGGTACATATAAATATATTAATCACCTATATTATTTAATTATTTTCAATTATATTGATGTATATATATGTTGAGATTATTTTCTTTGCATGCATTCGGCCAAGAATAAATATGTTTGTCAATTGATGATATTGCAATAATTTTTACATGTTTGACATATTGAAGGTGAAACACCACAAAGCTATGTGGTGCAATGGTTGTAAATTTTGAATCAAAATGTTGGATGACATGAAGAAAACTTGTGATTTTTGTATAACTATAGTCTTTCAGGTGACTAATGTTTCATCTAGAAGCGACATACATCTAGAAGTCTCAGAAAATCGATACTATGGGATTTTGGATGATATACTTGAGTGTGACTTTAAGTCCTTCAAATTAATTCTATTCGTCATCTTATGGTATAGGCTACGATTGAATGAAAATGATCCTGAGAGAACTGTTATTGAACATGATAATGGATTTACCATGGTTAATACAAGGTTGATTGAGTGAGCTGGAAATGAGCCCTATGTTCTTCCAAGCCAATATGAGTAGGTATTTTACTCAGAGGTTCCAGGTAAACCAAGTTGGTCATTTGTTGTTAGAAATGATCCAAGAGGAAGGCCGATAAAGTATAATGTGGTGGAAGAAGAAGATACCAAAGAACTAGAAGATGATGTAGTTGATGATGTCCTTGACAAAGATGTTGAAGAGGAGGAACTAGATCATGATGATGTATGAGTTAATTTTCATGAAGATGATATCCATGTGGATGATGACATTATCAAAATTGATATCAATGATGGTGATGATGATATGACTAATCCTTACAATGTTGAATCTGGATTGGATGATACAGACAAAGAGTTGGATGAAGAAGAAGATCAAGGACATTGAAATGTTTGAGTTATGCGATTATATTATCTATTTGATATTAATTTCTTGATAGGATTATATTTGACTTATGTGGTTACATAATTAATTAATGATTTTTTAAATTTTTATGCCATTACATAATTAATTTAATGATATACTTTTTAATGTTTGAAAGGTCAAAAAATTAAAACATTTCAATAGTGATGTTAACAACCTTGAAATTAGTGTGTTTTATGTTTCATGTGATCATAAAATATTAAAAAGTTAGTTGTAGTGGTGGGTTTTCAATGGTTGATGTGTATAGGCCTTTAAAAGGCATAAAGTGATCATTGTAATGGTTGTTGATGGTTGAGGATTTAAAATACAAACTCTTGACATTCGAAAATCTATGTTTTTCTTGAAATTTTTTATATTTTTCCTGTTATGCAGCACTGTATGGTCACATGCAGCAATATTTTGATGTGAAATAAATTCCAACCATGAAGATATGTGTTAGCTTTGATTTTAATTTGATTTGAGGGCTTAAGGCGTTGATTTGAGTTAGAAAGCTTCATTTCTTTGCATACAACCTGGTTACCCTATTTTTGAGGGTTTTGTAGTCAAAACATGATATAAAGGGGCTCTTACACTTTTTGTGATTACTGTAGCTTGTGTAAGAGGTCCCATGGATACTGTTGTAATTGTAGGATGCATGAATAGGGCGTAGGATGAGAAATAAAGAGGGTATAGCTGTTGTCCTCAAGAGTTTTGTGAAGAAAAACATGTGAAATGAGAGGTTCAAGCCTAGGTTTCAACAAAACATGTATGTGAGATCTAATTTTATGAATTTTTATACATGTGAAGACCTAATGGGTTGTTTCTGAACACTGAATATAAATGATATACATACAGACGCACACACACATATATATGTATGTATGTATGTATATGTATTTTTAAATGTAAATGTAAATGCAATTACTAGATGCTCTCCTAGAACAATAAATGCAACATATCATTAAAGAAATCTATATCTATGTATATAAATGTGTATTTCTAAATGCAAGTGTAAATGTGAAGAGCATATGGTTTTGTAGTGTTATTGATACAACATATCCATAAATTAATGTAATTGAAATTCTAAAGTCTTCAACACATATAATATGAAATCGATCAAACTATTTAACTACATGAGAAATAAATGAAAACAGTAAATGCATATGTATGTGTATTTGTAAATGTAAGTATAAAATAAATAAAAATAATGAAAATTATAAAAGAATACAAGGAAATGTTTAGAGTTTAGAGTGGGAGAGAGATAGAGGGCAGAGGGTTTAAGGGTTTAGAGTTTAGGGGTTAATGGTTTAGGGTTTAGGGTTAAAGGTAGAGGGTGTTGGTTTTTTTTTTACACTGTAACCAGGTTGGTCTTCTAATCTACCTATTAGATTTCCAGTTCCAATCAAGGGCAGCTCAAAGGACTTGGACCAACTGACAATGATTTTAAAAAGCCTCCTACACTTTGGGCTTTGCAAGACCCGAGAGGTTGATCCCTTAATGTGTTTACAACCTATGCACCAATATCATAAACAAAATTAACAAATAATAGATAATCCCATTGAATAGCTCAACACAATAGGATAATATCGAATAAAATTGGTTGTTCACCGATAATATCAACTATGTGGAGCATGAGATAACTACAACAAAATCCATAGTAAAATATAGTCATTAATTTGCAATTTGTAGCAAGCTCTAGGAAAAGAAAAACAATTATTGAACTACACAAATAAGTACAACTTAGATTAGTGCCATATATCCATTGCAGCAGTCAAATTCATAAGAATCTAAAGGTTTATGATAGATTTAATACATAACATATAACTTATAAGATCCCTGATAATATTGCATTACAAATTCATCAGTATGCATTCTCACCCACTACTACTTATCAAATCCTTATACAGAACATATCCACTTATAATCCCATTCAAGCATTTTAATTAATTCCTTGAATTAAAGCTAAAATAAGGATTATACACACCACAATAGTGAGATGAATGAAACAACCCTTAGTCATCTTATTCAAAATTCAGATATGCATGTATAGTGGAGAGACATGATTTTGAATTTATCATTTCAACTCAAATGCTAGTACTGTTATACAACATTAAATCCCCATGAATTCAAAACTAATTATAGAATAACTTAAAACCTAAATTGTATTTCTCTATAAAACCATCAAAATTTACAATTTGTTCTGCAACTTCACCTAGACTCGACCAAAAATTATCTAACTTGCTAACCCGTACTTCTGGCCTTGAAATCCTTCTTATAGAAAATGAAGGAGAAAACAAGCATCAGGCCAGAAAGTACACATGTCACTAGCAAGTTGGCACACCTAGTGATATTCCAAAAAATGTTACAACCATCACCTTGGAGAATATTCTTGTTTTTCATGTTAGCTGAGAAAAGTTGATGCAACAACAAAAAACCACAAGAAACCCATGTCGAGAATGCCATCAAAGAAAAACTAGAAACCATTGTAACCTTAGCATCCGATTTACCACATGTTAGTAGTTCATTCCTTTTACTCTTCCTCAGTCAAATATTTAGTTACCCATTTATGGTATTCTTCATCAGTTAACTAGTCAAAATTAATCACCTCATTCACCCTGGTATTATAAGGTGTGTATTTTACCACTCCCTGATTTGCATCTCTTTCAAAAGCTTCCAAAAAAGAGTAGGTACTAATGATTTTATCCATACAGCTCACCAACAAGTCATAATCTGACTCATCCCAAATTAATTTAATTTGATCATTGATGACTTCACTTACTTGATCCTGCCACTGCTAGAGTGACTTGATTTTCCCCTGCTCATCAATTACATCTGGTAACAATGTGTTACCCCAATCATTAAAATTCTTGACCAATTCCCTGATCTTCCTACTCAAATCATCTGGTAGGGTCTGAAAACCTTACAATTATTTAACCAACACTTGAGTAGACTTTAATGATTGGGGCCTATTATTTGTATCAAACCTTGAAGCCTTATACATGACATCCAAATCACTGGCCCTAGGGATCCAATTTTCAATCAATGGTATCACTACTTTATGATCCCTTTCAATATTCTTTATTGCATCTAACAACAAAGAATATAAAGAATGTATAGATAGCAATTTACTATCAACCTTTTCATTTAAATGCCTCAATGAATTAGTAACAATCTCCTTTTGCTTTGAAAGAGATCCCTCCTCACTTACCTTCAATGATGTCTGCAATTCATCAATTCTTTGCAAGAGCTTCTTCTTTGTAGGATCAACAAAGCACTCTGTTTCTTCATCAATTTGATCTAAAGGAGGGGTGAGATAAAGATTTTGACTAGGAGACCCTAGTATGGAAACAATTGGAGAAGCATGAGGCACTGACCCTATTGTGGAAGGTAATGTATTGGTCCTTGGAGCACTTGATGTCTCTCCAATCTGTTTATACCTAAACCTTTCCACCTTAGTCTGCAAATCAACATTCCTCTATTGCATCTTATTGTATTCCTCAATCAAAAGGTTATACTTCTCCATTAGGCTCTTCTTTTTAGCCTCCTCCCTTTTAGTATTCTTTTGGGCCAATTTGGCCACATTCATAGTCAAATTAGTGGCCTTAGTGATACAGGTCTCTGAAGCTCTCTTTATTATTAATTCTCCTCTAAAATTTGGATTAATATCCATAACATTTTTCTTTCTTCCTTGAGGGGCCAATGCCCAAATTGCCAAAGTTTCATATTCCTCATTGAAGGTAGAATCTTGCAATGTTGCCTTGACTTCTTCTTTAGAGTCTTGCAAAGGATGCTTGGACTTTAAAATAGCATTAAATGCTATAACATCTACAATGTCCCATTTAGGTAGAATCAAAACACTAGCCTGACTCACAAGTCTTTGTCCCTATTCAGGAGTGATGTTCTTAAATTCCTCCATTAATTCACCTTTTACCACCTCATCATTATCCTGGTTTGACCTATCAGGCCTTAGTTCTCTTCTCTTCTTACATTTCTCTTGATATTCTTCAAATTTCATCCTCCATGCCAATTGCAAGAATATAGGAGTTTTTACAAATGTATTTTCATCTAGAAACTCCTTACATGCTTCCATTCTTGCATCTTGTACACTTTTTCCTTTCATATCTAAATCAGATAGAACCAATTCAGCCAGCCTAGGAGGGGAAGGCATACCAACCTGCATGTCCTGATCAGTAACAATAATTTCATCCATCAGATCCTCATGTGGTTGATAAATTCTTTGTCTATTAGGGCTTGGCTCGGATGGTGGTGATGAGGGTCTGCCTTCTGGTGATGATTCTAAATCAATGATTTTAATTGCCCCAGGCACTTTGAATTTTTGATCTAGTTGTGAAGGAAACTTCATTATTTTCTTTCCTTTTCTGTCCACTTCCTCTTCATCACTGCTATCATCCTTTTTCCTCCTGTAAATAGGCCACCTTTCTATAGGTTGGTATGCTGGCCTTATTTCAATTGGCCTAGCACCTTGTTCCTATACACCCAAACTTAGTTCTAAATTTATCTTTTTGGTCGTCAATGTGCCCATAATTTCCTTGAAGTTCTCCATTAGAAATCCAATCTTCTTATGGTATGGATTGAACTCCAACAACGGATTATACTTTTGATCCATCTTATGTACAATATATAATAGCTTATCATAAGCTATCTATTTCTCCTTGTTCAACTCCTGACTATTTAGATCAAATTCATTTCTAATCAAATCCTCAGGAAAGTTGAACTCATACATAGATTTTATAGCCTTTATTCTTTGTCTAAAAAGGGAAAAGAAACCCTCAAGATCATGCTGCCACTTTGGAACACACCTCAAATGGTAATCATCAAAGAATTTCTCAAAATGCACCTAGCCTCCTTTTGAAAAGGCAAAATAAGACACCACTGTATAATCAGGGAAAAATGTTCCCTTACCCCTCCCTGTGAGGTTTTCCTCATGGATACAACCCATTTGCCACATAACTTCTACAAAACCCACTCTTGGTGGCACATTGTATGGCAGTATATGGGGGGTTCCTTGAAAATAGTATACTCTCAAAATAGTGCTGACTAGGTATGGGATAATATCACCCTAGTTATGACATTCTTTCAATTCTGGCTTCCTCCCTTTTGGCCTGAGGAAATCATGCAATTCCTCAGGGATCCTGGGTACACTCACCATCAGTCTAGCCCTCAATCTCTAGAATCAAAGAAATTTTCAAATTGCACATAACTGGTGCTTTCCTTATTGTAAGATAAATCTGCAGCCCATATGTGTATTGGCAATCTTTCTCCATCAACCGATTGCCTTAATTTCATCTTTTTAGAAAAAAGTTAGCATTCTTGAACAAGAACATATGCATCAACATAGAATACCAGAAGAATTGAGTTTCAGTATCATTTTTATGCAACTTTGACAACACTTCATGTATCCTTTCAACCAAGAAAGAAGCAAATTCATATGTCACAAAGAAGTTAGGGTGTTGTATTTGCACCCCCATGAACATGTATGCAATATGCATCACCACACCAGGACTGAAACTCAAAATCTAACACAATGAATAGAAAGTGGCCAAGAAATGATTTGCAAAATAGTTTAATCTGAAAGGTTCCTGGGCACTGGGGCTGATATGAAATCGTGTACCTCCTGCCCTAGCCAGATGAGGTGGAAGCAACTTAGCTCTAAAAAGAGACTTCAACTTTGCATATTCCTGCTTCATTTTCTCAAGATTGATAGGAACCAAGTCTTCACTCGGTTCACTCAAGTCAAAAATCTACTAGAAATATTCTCTATTAATGCTCAACAAAACCTTTCCATCATTATCCTTGATTACCCGTGTGACAAGGTCATATCTTCCAGCCACTGCCCTAAGTAAGTCTATGTCAAGGAACACATTTGGGACCACCAAATTTACCAAATCATACTTCCAACCATTTGAAAAGGGGTGAGGCAAATTCCTCTATCCATACCATAATCTAAACATTTCCAAGCCTATGAGAGGAACCCTAGCATCGAAAATGTTATAGAAATTATATACTAACCCTTCCCCCAAGATTTTCCCTCACATTAGAACCAATCCCTTCTTCCTATCATTCATTGAGCATGGTAATTGATCTAGGAAATCATCATACAAGTTTCTTTTTAAATAGTCAACTTGACCAAAATATTGCTTTGGCGGTGCCATCTTGGACAAACTAGGGTCTTTTTACAATTTCATACTTCGAATAGCTAGGACTAACTAGAGATAGGAAATTAAAGAACAAAACACTAAAATTTCTCACAACTATAGTTAAACTATAGCCCTAACACATTTATCAATAAGCTCAATGACAAGCACAACAAATCTTTTCCCAAATTGAAGTGCATAATTACCGGGAAGCACATAAATTAACTCACGACTTTCTTTGCAGAAGTCCCAAATTTTGGCTGAAAAGATTCACAACTTCACTTTCGGCTCTGAAACTGCTCCACAAAATACTTGAATGCTTTGTGATACAAATAACATAGGAGAATTGATTTTATCTCGATTAAATCATGCCAACAAATGTCTCATCCGCCATTAAAGCTCACTCGCACGTTGCAGTAACGACTCCAACCATATTTGATGCAGATTTAAATTTTAGCCATCCACATGGCAGTCACCTGTAATATTGCAATCAGTAAAGATCCCACAACTTTGGATCACGCGATGGCAGGAAACCATAGATCTTGAGCATTCGTGATCTTGTTCCTTCAACATAGTCACTAGCCTTATTAATAACCGTCGAGCAACTTTTTCATCAAGATTATAACATATCCATTGATTTAAAACTTGTGAACCTCAAGAACACTTTAGTAACCCACCTTTTAATGTATTAAGGCTAGATTAATTTACCACAGTATTTCCTTCATTCCTTCAGCTTCGTCAGATGAGACACATGACACTCGCCAGTGATATCGTGATCAATAAAAACCTTGCAACTTTTGATCACATGATGGCAGGAAACTATTAAGATCTGATGACAATTGATCGACGGTCAACCAAAATTATCACCTTTGGCCTCACTAGATAGGACATGTGGTGCCCGCCTGTGATATCATGATCAACCAAAGTGGTGTGGTGGGGTCATAGTGGGATGGTGGGGAGTGGTTGAGATCAAAAGATAGTTGATCAACGATTGCACAAACTTCATCCTTCTGCAAAAAAAATCATTTATTAAAAGGACAATGGGACATCACTAGGCGGATGGTAAACAATGACATAAGTTTTTTTAAATGATGAAACACGGGGCCAACCGAGACTTAGGAAAATAAAACCCTACAGAGGAAATAAAATATTAAAACAAAGGGACTCAACCTAGATGGAACAATAGGACATAAGTCATTTTAAAACCCATCAAAAAGTAACATCGAAATAGATCCTAACCAAGGTGTAAAATAAACGCAAGGGTTTTATATGAAAATAAAGCTAAAACCACCAACCCAAGGAAAATTCCAACACCATGAAATACTAGTAACACCAGGTAGGGTAGGAATGGAACATAAGGAGAAAAAATATAAAGTTCCATTAGAGGGGAGAGAGATAGAGGGAGTGAGTAAGAGAGAGAGACCTAAGAGAGGGAGAGGAGGTAGGATGGAGATTCTTGAGAGAGAGAGAGAGGGAGGGAGTGGGAGAGAGATAGAGGGTAGAGGATTTAAGGATTTAAGGGTTAAGGGTAGAGGGCTAAGGGTAGAGTGGAGAGACTTAGGAGTGAGAGAGAGAGAGAGAGGGAGGGAGGGAGGAGTACTGGGAGAGAAAGATAGAGGGTAAAGGGTTTAAGGGTTTAGAGTTTAAGGGCCAAGGGTTTGGCTAGCTTGTATTAAGGGTAGAGGAGAGAGATAGGAGAGAGGGAGAGGGGTAGGAGGGAGAGAATTACAGAGATGTTGGAGGAGGGCATGTGGCACAGGTTTAAGGGTTAAGGGTTTAGGGGTTAAGGGTAGAGGGAGAGAGATAGAGGGATTCCTAGAGAGAGGGAGGGTGCGAGAGATACAGAGTAACGAGAGGGTTGGAGCAAGTGGAGGGCTTGCTGCTAAGGGTTTAGGCTTAGGGCTTAGGTTAAGGATGACAGGAGAGTATGAGAGATACCTAAGAGAAGGACATGGGGTAGGACATTGAAGATACTGAGAGAGAGAGGCAGGGAGATAGATAGAGGGAGGGAGGCCATGGGTAGAGGGTAGATGGCTTCATGGGTTTAGGCCATGGGTGAGGGGAGAGATGAGGGAGCATGAAGGAGAGAAAGACCCGAGAGAGGAGAAGGTGGCTTGCAAGCATTAATAAATAATATATATCCTAGTAGCATTTGAAACAATGCAACATGAAAGACAAGATTAGAATTACTTGCCATATAATTAAGGTTAGACAAACATATAATTAGTTAGTTGGGGTTAAAAATAGTGTCAGTGTTAGTTTTACGATTAAGTTTGGGGTTAGAGTTAGAGTGAGAATTATTGTTGAGATTGAATCATAACCCTAATCTAACCTTAACCTTAAACCTAATTGAACCCTAACCCTATTTTTAATTGAACTTTAACTCTAACCCCAATCCTAACCCTATCATTGAACCCAAGCTTTATCATAGAACCCCAACTCTAATTAAATGGTAAACCTAACCTAACCTTAACCCTAATGATAATCCAAACCCTAAGTCTATCTATAATTATAATCCTAACCCTTCCCATTCTAACCCTAATTGTAATCTTAATTATAATTCTAACCCTAACCATAATTCTAATACTATTCATAATCCTTAGTTTAACACTAACCATAGTTCTCATGACAACCTTAACTCTAATTATAACCCTAATCAAACCCCGACCTTAACCTTAACCCTTTAGAACCTTGAGCTTAATTAAATCCTAACATTAACCTTAAGCTTGAGCTTAATTAAATCAAGATCCTAGCTCTAACCCCAAACTCATATATGTGAGATAATTATAATTTACCAAAACCCTAACCATAATTGAATCATAACCCTAATTGAAATATAATCCTACTTTTAATTGAACCCTAACCCTAATTGAATCGTAATTTTAACCCTAAGCCTAATTGAACCCTATTTTTAGCTCTAAGACTAATTAAACACTATTTCTAACACTAACCCTAAGCCCATCTAAATCCTAGCCCTAATTGAACCCTAACCCCAATTGAATCATATTTAAACCCTAACCCTTAATGAGCACCAATCCTAATTAAACCCTAACACAATTGAACCATAATTCTAACCCTAATCCTAATAACATATTTTTAGGGTTATATTTTTTAATTTATTAATATTAGTCTTTAAATTCAACATTAATTATAAATATTTTAAAATAAATTAAGTGTCTCATTCTAAAATTTTAATATTTGACATTACAAATAAAATTAAACTAAATTCTAATTTTTAAAATCCATAAAATATTTATTATCTATTTAGTTTTACTAATTATCTAATACAATTAAATTAAATATTCATTTTAAATTAATTAAACAATTATTAATTAGAATTTTATAATAAATTAAGAAATAAGATCTATATAAAATCAACCTTTCTATTTTTTTTCTTTGTGTCCAAATCATTTCATTTTCTAAAATTATACAAAATTCTAGATATCATGAGTGAAACACAAAGGCATTCTGTTCTAATCCTAACCCTGGTTAAAGCCTAGCCCTATTTGGACTCTAACCCATACCTAATTGAACATGCTAAATCTAATTGTAATTTGACCACTAAGCATGGTGGATTCTGCCCTGGCCCTAGCCCTGTCTAACTAGGCCCTAGGCCTAACAATCCAGGCCTAACTAGAGCCTGCTTGAGTTCTTAATCCCAGCCCTACTTAAACCTAATTGAGACTTTAAAATAGCTTAATTAAGTATTAACCCTAATTGAACATTTATTGAACACTAGTCCTAATTGCACCATAACCCTAGCTTTGAACTACAGTTGAACTCTAATCCTAACCCTAACACTAATTCTTATCCTAATTGAACCTTAACCCCAACCCTAACCTTAACCTTGACCCTATTTGAACTCTTATTGAATTCATAGCCTTAATTAAACCCCAACCTCATCCTCAATCCTAACCCAAATTGAACATTAATTGAACCCTAAACCTAACCCTAAGTGAACACTAATCCTAATTGAACTCTAACTTTTTAGTTGAAAATATTAAAGTGCCTTAGATTTTCCCATTCATCGTCATTTATCATTTAATTCCTAATAGAACTCCAAAAATTTATACTTTTATAATGTTTTAATACACACCTAATATTAAGGGTTTAGAGTTTAAGGGTTAAGGGTTTAGGTTAAGGAGAATAAGGGGAGTGAGAGTGGTATTATTTACATATTATTCTTTTATTCTTCGTTAGTTAAATATTTAGTTACCCATTTACCATTAGCAGAAATGACCCAAGAATTTAATAGAATGGACTACTCATATAATACCTTGCATTATGGAGATCAATTCTCTGATATATTACTACTTATCAAATCATTTGTAAATAATTGTAAACTTATGACTCCATTTAAGCATTTAATTGATTTTCTTGAATCAAAGCAAAAACATAGACACACAATTGAACAAATTCTCAAAGAAGAATGACAACATCATTAACATTTCATTCAAAATTCACTCAAATCCACATAAGGAGAGAAAATATATTAGAATTATACATTTATTCATGCTTATAAGTCATATCTGTATACAATTTAACATAATTTGCATATATTCATCCAAAACTCAAAATAGACTATCTATTATATTCCTATCTTTCTACCCATATATTCAACTCAAAACCTAGCTAGAGCTTTCATGAGTTCTCTCCCTACAAATGAGCCTTGAATTCCCTTTTATATGACAAGGGATCAACAAGCTTTGGGCTCAAATGTAATTTCACCACAAATTTTCATTTGAACAAAATCTCCATTGCATTTTGAATTTCATTTCAAAACTTCCCACACGTTGAATCTGCAAAACATAGTGGTGCACGAACTGGGGAAATCTAAAAGAAAAGGGAACACAAATTGTCATCAAAATCCCCTTGTCGCTATCCATGCAAAAAAACCAGGCAACCAAATTTCCAAGAAGGCACCACATCAACTTCTTATTTACCCACCACCCTGCCCTTACCAACACTCAAACCCCGATATACATGCCTGCTTCTAGTTGTTGCCCAATATGGTAGACCCTCAACCTCCTCTTCTTTCTTGTCCTTGCCCAATACAGTTCTAGTTCGTTCGCTCAGGGTTTTAACAGCCAATGGCACCACAAATATCACTTCCTCATCAGAGGGCAAACCGTGATTGAAGCGATGTAAATACCGACATTAGTAGAAGTCAGTCTTGGCTACATCATCAGAAGTGTTGCTCGTAAGGTCAATGGGCGAGTGTTGGCATCCAAATAAGGAGCCATGCCCATGCCTTATTTTCCTACCGACACTAGTAATAGAGCACACCGCCGACTGCTTGCCTTTGTCATCTACTAGTTGAGCAGTAACGTCCTAGAATTGCAACCTTCTACTGCATCTAGTGGGCACAAGCTTGGGCTTTTCAACCGGCTTCTGAATAGTAGGACCGAGGCATGAGCTCAGCAACGGACCTCGCTAACTACGACTTACTCATTTTCTCTTCGAGAAAAGCACTCAAACAGTTAGACTCAGCCCACAAAGTGCTCTAACTACTACAAGAATGACACTATTAGCAGTTAATTCCTCTTGTATTTGTGTCGCGGTATGGCCTTCATCAATGTAGGTGAAAATGCGTATTGCAAACATGGCAATTTGTGGCGGCGTGTAATAGCATCACTTGGATTTAACTAGAGCTGCATGAGAATCCAAAGATCACCCTTCATGATTTCCAACAACATCTTCACATAGATTGAGATTGACATGACTAAAAAAGCAAGGAATAATTCATTAATGCTTCACCAGTTGTACAATAAAACAACCACCATGTGTCATTTTCCAACTTCGAATACTGCCCGTTGATCTCCTGAAGAGTTGGTAGATCAAACGGTTTATCTCGGGCTAACTCGGTTTGAGATCCAACGAAGCATCATTCACCTTACTCATGACCAATAACATTAATCCATATAGGATACACATTTTCCTTTTGCTGACCTCACACCAAATAACAGGGTGACACCTTAGGTCTACAAGTTGACGGGGTACGATCGAGATCTTCTCCCATATCTTCAAATCTGAAAAACCTACACATTGCACGGTTAGTATTTAATGAAAGGCTTTGGCTAAGCCGTCGATGACATGACCACTAGGGTTAATGGCTTAGGCTTACATCGCCGGATTAAAATTAAAACCCAACTTTGATTTTAATACTTTATTTCCTCCGCAGGGTTTTATTTCCTAAGTCTCGGTTGGCCTTGTGTTTCATCTTTTAAAAAACAACTTATGTTGTTGTTTGTTGTCCGCCTAGTAATGCCCCACTTCTCCTTTTAATGAATATTTTATTTTGCAAGGGTTGATTTAGTGTTTCCATTGATCTATTTGCTAAAGATATCAACGGTACCCGCCATCCCGTGATCGGGAATTGAAGGATCGCGAAATCACAGGCGGGCGCCACGTGTCCTATCCTGGGGATCAAATTTGCACTATCACTGACAACTACCATTTGATCTGAGTCATTCCCCGCCATCCCACGATGGTGCTTGGGTTGATTGTGAAATCATGGGCGAGCACCACGTGTCTCATTCGATGAAGCCTAAAGAGTAAAGGAAACACTAGCCAGCTTTAAATGTATTAAGGGGCGGATTACTAAAGTGTTCTCTAGACACACATGTTCTAAATCGATGGATATGTTATAATCTCACTGGAAAAGCTGCTCGAAGGTTAACGACATGGCTGGTGACTGTGTTAAAGGAATGAGATCATTGATGCTCAGGATCAACGGTTGCCCGCCATAGCGCGATCAGAAGTTTTGGGATTGTGATATAGCAGGCAACCGCCACATGGACTTCCTTCATAGAGTATGGTAAGGTGGGTCCCTTATCGCCATGTTGGCAATTGTGTCAGCTAGTTTTGAAGGTGGCCGTCAATGATTTGATCAAGCTGAAGAATCGACGGCTTGAATTTAAATCTGCATCAAATATGGTTGGAGTCGTTCGTGCAGCGCAGAATTGAGATTTAAAGGCGGATGAGACACTTGCTGGTGTAATTTGATCAATAATAAAATCAATTTTCCAGCTTGGTCTGTATCACAAAGCATTCAACTATTTCCCGGAGCAGTTTTAGAGCCAAAGGTAGAATTGCGAGTTTCTGCAGCCAGAATTTGGGAGTTCTATGAACAAAGCCGTGAGTTTATTTTTTGTGCCTCCTAGTCATTTTGCATTTGAATTTGAGAAAGGATTAGTTGGATGTGCTGTGAGCTTGTTGATGAATGTGTTAGGGCTATAGTTTAATTATAGTTGTGAGAAATTGAAGTGTTTTTTTCTATAATTTTCTATCTCTGGTTAGTCCTAGCTATCTGAATTATAATGTTGTAAAGAAGCCCTAGTTTGTCTGAGATGGCACCGCCCAAGCAACATTCTGGCCAAACTAAATATTTGAAATGAAACCTGTATGATGATTTCCTAGATCAATTCCCCTTGTCAACAAATGATAGGAGGAAGAGATTGATCCTAATGTGAGGGAAAATCCTGGGGGAAGGGTTAGTGTATAATTGCTCCAACATTGTCGATGCTAGGATTCCCCTCACTGGCTTGGAATTATTCAGATTGTGGTACGGATAGAGGAATTTGCCTCACCCTTTTTCAAATGGATAGATGTATGATATGGGGAAGCTAGTGGTACCAAATTTATTTCCTGATGTAGACATGCTTAGGACAGTGGTTGCAAGATATGACCTTGTTACACGGATAATCAGGGACAATGATGGAAAGGTTCTATTGAGCATTAATAGAGAAGAGGTCCAACATATTTTTGACTTGAGTGAACCGAGCAAAGAATTGGTTCCTATCAACCTTGAGGAAATGAAGCAGGAGAATGCAAAGCTGAAATCTTTTTTTAGAGCAAGGTTGCTCCCACCTCATATGGCTAAGGTAGGAGGTTCAAAATTTCATATCAGCCCTAGTGACCAGGAACCTTTCAAATTAAATTGTTTTGCAAACCATTTCCTGGCCACTTTCTATTCTTTATGTCATATTTTGGGTTTCGGTCTTGGTACGGTAATGCCCATTGCTTATATGTTCATGGGAGTGGAAATACAACACCCTAACTTCTCTGTGACCTATGACTTCGCTTCTTTCTTGGCTGAGAGGATGCATGAAGGGTTGTCAAAGCTACAAAAAAATGATACCGACACTCAATTTTTTTGGTATTCTATGCTAATGCATATGTTTTTGTTTAAGAATGCTGATTTTTTCCTTGAGAGGATGAAATTAAGGCAATCAGTTGATGGAGAAAGATTGCCAGTACAGATATGGGCTGCAGATTTATCTTGTAATAAGGAAAGCACTAGTTATGTGCAATTTGATAATTGTTTTGCTTCCAAATTAAGGGCTAGATTAATGGTGAATATACCTAGGATCCCTGAGGAATTACATAATTTCCTCATGCCAAAGGAGAGGAAGCCAAAATTGAAGGTTTACCATAACTGGGGTGACATTATCCCATACCCAGTCAGCATTGTCTTAAGAGTTTATGGTTTTCAGGGAGCCCCTCATATACTGCCATACTATGTGCAACCAAGAGTTGGATTTGTAGAAGTTATGTGGTAGATAGGTTGTATTTGTAGACACGTAAAATATACTGATTGACATCGTGCATCTGATCCTGACTTACTAACATCGTTTCTTTTGGAATCATCCCTCAGTCTAACCATTTAATCAAATTTCCTTGTCTGATTAAATTCATCAATATTCATCTCTTAATTAAATAAATCATTTTATCTAATCAAGTCATCTCTCTTTTTAATTAAATCAATCCATCTGATCTAATTATCCCTATTTAATTAAATAATCAATTTATTTGATTAAATCTCTAAAGTCTATCCATTAAATTAAATAAATTAAAACCTTATTTGATTTAATCTAACACCATCCCTTTTAATTAAATAAATTAAAATCCTTATTTAATTAACCTCTTATCATATTCCTCTCTTATTTGATTTAAATAAATCCATAAATTTGAGTCAAATGGGTCACATCATCTAACCTCTCATGTTATATTAATTAACTCTTGATTAATTTAACCTCATATCATGTCACATCCTCTAGATAATGCAAGTTACACATGAAAATAGATTTAATTCATTTATTAAATCTCTATTTTCCTCACAAGGCATCTTTTGGAATATTCTCTCAATTTGAATTCAAAAATTCCAAGTCAACATGTACATCCAACAAGGCATTTAAAATCTCTTACATGTCTTTTTCCTTGAGCCAAGTAGCATTTATTTCATTTTCCCTTCCCTCTTGCATGTCATTTCAACAAATTTGAAATTCAAATATTATGCATTTATTGGCACAAACCCCAGATCTTGCACATCCATCATCCATTCATAGCTTGACAAGTGGCATCATATCATTGGATGAATGTTAGTCCCACATTTCTCAAATTTGGACATTCATCCATCCTAGAATTCTATAAATAAAGAACTCATATCCTCATTTGATCATCCACAATCCAAGCAAAGTTACCATGCTCAAATATCTCTTGAATTTTATCCATTATCATTGAGTCATAGCTAGGTTTTTGCAGATTTGGCTTGGAGTTCTCATCTTTCATCAACAAAGTGGATCAATCTCTTCCACATTCGAAGCTTGCATCTTAGGAATTGGGAAAATGCCAATTTTCACATCAAATTGTCACCAATTTCCCCATGGGATCATGAGTTTGCACATCTAATTAGGATTTTATCTCGTTTTTGTCATTTGCATTGTGTTCTTTGTTATTTTCTTTCCTAGTTTGAAGTTGTAAATGGATTTCATGGGGAATCATTGTTTTGGCTTGCAACATCTAACTTGAGGTGTTTATTCTCTTTGTTTTGCAGGTACCAAGGTTGGGGTTCGCACATTTGGCACTAGAAGGAGGGTTGGATATCATTATTTCTAATCTTTTCTTGAAATTTCCGCGTTTTTCTTCACACAGGAAATTCCAATGCTGGGAGCTCAGCGCCACTGTTTTGGCACCGCGGGCTCATTAGCATCGCTATATGGCACCGCTTAAAACAAAAACTGCGCCACTGGACTCATCCCACCAAAATTTTTGAATTTTAAACTCCGCCGCTGGACTCGACGACCTGCAGAAATTTTCAAAAAAATTTAAACTCCGATGTTGGATGCAAACTGTGGCGTGGGTTGAAAATTGTGACGCAGTTGAGCTCTCTGTCCCGACACAGAGAGACGCTGACTGGTAAGCGGTGCTCTAAGGGCACCGCTGGGAGACCAAACTGTGACGCCATCATGAGTTGCGACGCTGGGAGACAGTAAAAAAGGGAAAATTTAATTTTAGCATGTGCTTTTGATTTATGATTGATTTTTCCTCTGTTTTTTGCTTTTTAATTTCTGTGTTTTTCTAGAATCTGACTGGTTTTTCCTCTTTGTAGGTTGGAAATCGAAATCAAAAGAAAGAGAAGCATGAGAAGGATGTTCGTCAAATCAAAGTGTTTTTAAACACTCTAGTGTTTGTTTAACACTTCTTTAAGAATTTTTATCTTCTCTTTCTTAGGACACTAATTTTCGTTTGGGCTTAAAAAGAACATTTTCCATTTCTTGCATAGGCTAAAATGAACTTTAGGATCACAATGTACTAGATTTTGTTTATTGGATTAAAAAATTGAACAAAATGTCTTTCACTTGTGATTTGGTGCTCTAAAACGAACTCACACTTTGCTTTGTGGATTTAAAAAGAACAAGTGTAGCTTTGTTTTTCGTGAGGGCTTACTTAAACTAAAGCCATTGAAAAAGGACGTAAGCCCTTCTCTCGCGCTTTATAGCGATCTTGAGAATCAAAAGGCCTTTTTCATGACTTTGGGTTAAGACAAAGCAATCACCTCCACACTTCGATTTGGGTTTAAAATTGAACATCTTGTGCGAGTGTGAGTGGGGGCATTGTTGCGTATATTCTCTTTCCTTGTTGCCAATAAGGATTGATCAAGTTATGAATAGTGTTCTTCATTCGCTTTTGTTTATCCTAGAGGGCCTGCTTGGGGAAAAATTACTCACCCAAGGGAACAACTCAACCGGTAACACTCTAAAGCCAAGAGTATTTCCAATCGGGATATAAATGTGGATATTGGAAGAAACGCCAATATCACGCGGTTGATTCCAACAAGATGGATCCGAAAGGGGACTCTTACCGTATGGGTCAATCTCCACGAACGGAAAGTCCTTACTAAAACCCATGTGCTAGAATTTTCCAAAATCTTTTTATCTATTTGTTGGTGCAAGAACGGTCATTCTCAAGCCACCCCACACTTTTACGGTCTTATAGTAGAAATGGAAAACATGCCATGGGAGTTTCATGGGTGTTGATGCTTGGCTGCCCCGTATAAGTGAGTGTCGTGGAGGGGAGCCAGTGGGGTCAAGCATCTAACCATTCGCTAGAGATAAGCGTAGATGGACTTGTCCAAGTGCGAATCCAACAAATATTGTCTTACACATCCATAGGATTGTACTTATTCTTGGGTTACAAAATGCATTGCTTGATCAAAAACATTATGGAAACAAACACTTGAACCTCAGTCAAACTTCAAACCCTTTTGAAGACAAATACCATTGAATCAATCCATATGTTATTGCTTGCCCTTGGGATTCACGTCCTTAGAGGTTTCTAAACATTGGATTATATCTCAATTTGTCTCCTTAAGTAAACAATAGGAAAACCCTTGCCTTAAGTTCATTGAATTTCCACATAACATATCTTGTGGGGTTTTGAAGAAATTAAGACATTGGACATCTTAGTTTGAAAATCTAATCAAAGAAAGTGTTTTTTGTAAAATAAAGACATTAAGAAAAGCTAAGCAAAATGAACTTTCATATGTATTGAAGACTCATAACCCCAAAAGCAAAAAAATCATTGGTTGGAAATCCGAAAATGAATGTTCAAATGAAATCATTTCTTGGTCAAAAAGGTCTTTAGGAAGCATTTGCATGCTCTTCAATACCTAGGTCTAAGCAAACAAAGTGTCCCTTTTAGGTTCATCTTAGGATCAAAACGTATCAAAATCTTTTTCATCCATCCTCCAAAATATCAAAACAACATCATCTCATCATCACCTTTTGGAAAATCTTGAAAGTCGTCCTTAATACTAGGCTTTGTGGCAAAATCAAAATCATCAAAATCATTGAGACTAAATCCTTGAAAAACGTTATCAAAATCACCTTTGGCTAGGTATGTGTAGATGTATCCTTTTGCATATGCTTAGTCAAATTTATCCAAATCATCTTGTCTAGCTTAGTATATGTAGATGAATCCTTCTTCATATGCTTAGTGAAACAAATTGTCTTGTTTGAATAGGTGTGGGTAGATGCATCCTTCTCCTCACACATATTCAATTCATCATCCTTTGAACAAAGCTATCCCTTAGATCATCATCCAACATCTTAGGGTCTTTTTGTTCAAAACCCAAATCAAAATTAAAATCAAATCAAGGACAAAATCTCAAATCCAAAAACAAAATCAAAATCAAAATCCACAAGTCCTAAAAGCCTAGTATCTCATTCAAGATTTATCAAAAACCTAAAACATCCATATCATCCATCCCTAACATCATCATCATATCATCACCTTTGATCCTTAAAACATCCTAAAATGTTCTACTTTGGAGCATAAGATAACGATCGATCCAAAGAATTAAGAGATTCATCTCCCATATTCTCAAAGATTGATCCTTGTTTTATGGTTCTAACTAGATCTCAATACAAGAAGAGTATGGAAGCCAACAAAGAAACACCTGCTTCAAGCGATCTTAGCCAAACAAATGCAGAAATGAATCTCGTCGAATCAAGTAATCCATTGACCCTCCCATCATCACAAAATTCCCAAGAAGAAAACCAAGGAGAGGACCTTACCTTTGGAATGTCTTGCGAGGAAATGACTGAAATGCTTCAAAATCTAGAGAATCATAAAATCATCAACATCATGATGAGACTCAACCCTTCGTTATACATGCTTGAACTAGCAAAACAAGGGGCCAAACTACCTTCGGATTTTGACATGAGTACCATAGTGGAGACATCATTTCCTCCAATTTCATCCACCATTCCCATCTCATCTACACCCCCATCTCAAAATGTCACACAAAAAATTCCGAAAATCACAACATCGTTTGCTCCAACCCAACCCAATGTTAATAAGGGAAGTGCATTTCTCAATGCAATCCAAACAAACCCCCTTGTTAATAATCAAAATTTGGATGCAAACACCACCTTGGAACAAAGCATACCCAAAAACCCATTACATAAAAATGTCCCTCTCACATTCCATCATGATCCATCATCATCATTTTTTCATGCAACACCTCAAACACCTCTTCTCAAAAATTCACAAGAAGAGGGAGATATGTTCAGACCAGGGGCATATTTGACACCACAACATTCTCGCAACAACTTGCACCCCTTACATTTCCACCTCTTCCACCATTGCCATTATCATTCGCACCAATCCTTGGTTTAGGGCTTCCTCCCCTACCAAGTATCAATCAAACCTATATCCCAACCATCAATCAAAGCATTGCACCAAACACCCAAAATTTGTTGTTGATATCGCAACAACAAACAACGAATGTAGAAGCGATTGCAACCTCATCAAACACCCCCTAACATCACAAAGCATGGTCTCTCAAGGGCCAACCACCACACCAATACCACCATCCACCACCCAAAATATCAACACAACATTATCACTCACCACAAGCACCATTCCAAATCCACCACCACCTCCACCACCACCAATTTCACCACATCAAGCCAATACGACACATAATTGCAAGCTGCTTTTCAAAGGGGATACCAAAAAGTGCAAAAAAAAAAAACCGTACAACAAGCTGCACAAGCCGCAGTACAAGTGCAACAAGCCCAAGCATTACTGCAACAACAACAACAACAAGCCGCCCAAGCCGCTCAAGCATTACAAGCATTGCAAGCACACAAGACTGCTCAAGCACAAGCTCTATTGCAACAACAAATAGCACAAGCACAAGTTGCGCAAGCACAAAATCAAGCGCAAGCTCAATATTAGGCACAACAAGCACAAGCACAAGCACAACTTCTTGCACAAGCGGTGCAATTGCAAGCATACCAACAAACATTAAAGCAATACCAAGAGCAGCAAGAAGTAGCAGAATTGGCAGCCCAACAAAAAGCACAGCAACAAGCATTGTTGGAACAACAACAAGTGCAACAACAAGCAAAAATCTTAGCACAACAACAACAAGATCGACAACAAGCATTGTTCATACAAAAGTAGGTGGAATCCTACCTCGCTCGCCAAAACATACAGATACCATCGAACAATGCACCGACCAACCCACCCATTCAACCCACAATTGAAACCCCCCAAAACACTTTCATCCCACCCCCTGATCCGCAAAATGATGTGATGACACAACTTAGGTTGCTCTCGTAACAGGTGCTCGACCTTCAATTAGGACGAACAAATAAAACACCAAGCAACTTGTGTCCCTATCCATTTGATAGGAGCCTAGAGATGAAACCATTCCCTAAGGGATTTGAAATCCCCAAATTTGACAAATATCAAGCAATGGGTAACCCTGAAGACCACATCAAGGAATTCCAGGTTCATTGCATGGAGGTCGCATATGATGATACTTATCTAATGCGGCTATTTCCTAGGAGCTTGGCAAGCCCTGCTATAGAATGGTTCTCTTGCTTACCTTCAAGCATTAGAACATTCCAAGAAATTAGTGACGCATTCATAAGAAATTATGCATGCAACATTGCAATGGATGTTAGTCTCGAAGAACTCTACACTCTAAAACAAGGAAAGGGTGAGTCATTCGCCTCATTCCTGCAACGATGGCGATCCAAGGCCAATCAGAGCAAGTGGACCATGCTAGAAGAACAAGAAGTTTGCACCATCATAGCCAACCTTGAAGGACGCTTGGCATTTCATCTCAAGGTTCAAGGTATCACCACATATGATCAGTTGATCCCCAAGGCACTTAGCATCGAAAGAGCCCTTGTAACTCAACCCGCAGAATCAACATCATACCACAAACAACAAAACAACTTCCCACCATCAAATTACAATGATAAACCTCACACGTGGGAAAGGAACAAAAATGTTACTAATGATGGTGTCGTCGATGCCAAGGTGGTCATTAGTGCCCCACACCAACATACACCCGCACCGCAAATCCAAATTCAGCACTAGAACCACCATCACACAACACACCAACCCAACAATAATCCAACCATCAACAATCTCAATGACCAAAGGGGATCACCACAACGCAAAATTTATCCAAAATGAAAATACACCATTTTGGGGGAACCCCTTGAAGACATAATGAAAAAGGTGATTGACGAAAAACTCATCAAGCCTCCTACATTCAAGAATTACCAAGAACCCGATGTCAAACCTCCTTGGTATAACAAGAATCAACTTTGTGAATTTCATAAAATCAAAGGCTATACCACAAACAACTACATGAGACTCAAAAACATCATCCAAGATCTCATCGATAATAAAATCATAAACGTGGAACAACCTACGGGAAATCAGGATCTTAAGATATATATGAATCTGATGCCGAATCATAGTAACAAAGGCAATAAAAATGACAAAGGGAAAGGCAATGAAAATCATGTATATGAAATAGTCGTTGCCTCCCTAAATGAAGACTACATGGTCATCACCATCAAGAGCACCCATGCCAAAGATTGTGGAGTCCAAGTCACCATTGCAGGGTCATCCCAATCAAATAAGGTCCCTTCATCTAGATCTGTTCCACATGGCTACAATGTTGTAGATCAACTCAAGAGAATGCCAACGCAAATCTCCATCATGGAGCTGCTAAAGATATCATCTTCCCATAAGAAGATCCTTGAAGAAACATTAGCCTCATCCATTGTCCCCACAAATCTTGATGCGGAGCAATTCCAAGGTATGATTGGAAATATCATTACGCCTAACCTTCTCACATTCTCTAACCAAGATTTCCCCACCCAACCATCTCACAACCATGCACTTCACTTGGAAGCCATTGTACACAAGAGCAAAATCAAAAGGGTCTTGGTGGATGGAGGTGAGGGCTTGAACATATGTTCCCTAAGCCTCATCAAACAGTTGAAAATATTAGAAGATTCCATCGACAAAGGAAAGGGCATCACGATAAGAGCATATGATGACCAAGAAAGAGTGTCTCAAGGCATGATTAAACTCCCTATTCAGGTAGGTCCGACTCTCAAGGAAACCACTTGTCAGGTCTTGGACCTTGATTTGCCATATAATATCTTCCTGGGATGCCCATGGATCCATGCGATGAAAGTTGTAGCATCAACCTTCCACCAATGTGTGAAATTTACACATAATGGACAAGAGGTTACCATCCATGGAGATCCCAAACCTTTCTCATATTGCAATATTGAAGCAAAGTATTACAAAATCTCCCAAGTACCAAAAAATGATGAGGGCCCATCCACACCATATATCGACCCCGCCACTCTCATGTCCACTTTTGCGATAGAGACACCTACCATTCCCACCATCCCCACCATCTTCAACATCAAGCTCATCATCCAGGAGGACAGTTGTGGAAGCTACAAACTCCCTAACAATGCTTTTGTGATAGGGGAGTTACCACAATCTCCTAGATCACAGGGACGTCCACAAGAAAATCAAGCTTCCACATCACAAACGTCTCCTAAAGACTATCCTGAATTCACAAGCTGGGGAGACCTTGGCCAGGAGGTTATTGAGGAAGATCCATCACACATGCTCTATCAAGATGAAATACTAGTACCAGATTTACGAATGGATAACGGAAATAAGGGTCTACAAATGATGCTTGCAATGGGCTACGACATAAATCAAAGATTGGGACAAAATGACAATGGGCTCATAATACCTATCATGCCAAAGACACGACCAATAACAAATCTTGGCCTTGGATGTACCCCTCTGAGTATAACCATACGTGGCCAAAGTCCTGCGGTTAGAGCGGTTAATAAACCTCATCAGCCAACTGCAGCAGAACTACGATTACCAGTATCCACAGGTCATGTTCTAGATAACTATACTTTTGATATAACCAATGTCTGTAGTAGTAGCGATGATGAGGACCCCATATCCAATCTACCTAGGTTATTTGAGGATACCACCCTGTGCATGATTAGTACCCTATCCTTCGAACCAAACCATCAAAATGATGAGATTTGCTTAGTATATCCCTAACTGATTGACTATGACTAACGAGGACCACCAGTTCTCGATACATTTGAAAATGATGAGGTGCTCTCAGAATTCATGGGATTAAGGGATAACATTCCAGATGGAGATCATAAAGCAGGGTTTATAATGGAGTTAGACACACATGCCTATTATGGGGAAACTATTGAATCCTTCAGTCGCAAAAGTGAGAAACTAAGAATCATATCCAAGTCCTTGAGTGAAAACCACACTGTGGCATTCTCTGACAAGAAAATAGTAAAAAGAAAGGATGTATCCAATGGTGAAAAACTCTTTGAGGCGCCCGAGGATGAAGGATTCAATCTTCCCTTAAGAGCTATTCATCAGGAGAAGTCAATAGTTTTAGCTGAAAAATGCAATCCAGTCAACCTGGGAATAGAGGAGACCCCGCATATCACATTCTATGTGGAATCACTACTATCAGAAGAACAAGAACTGCTAGCAGCATTCCTAAGGGAAAGGCAAATAAACTTCGCATGGATTTATGCTGACATGCCAGGGATTGATCCAGAGACTATGGTTCATCACCTAGCAGTGTATCCAGAAGCAAAGCCAGTCAAACAAAAGCTTTGAAAAATGCATCCTAAAATTGCCTTATTGGTCAAAATGGAGCTCAAAAAGTCGTTAGATGCAGGATTTATCCGACCGATTGATTATCCAGAATGGGTGTCAAATTTGGTACCTGTTTCAAAACATGATGGAGCCATCAGAATCTATACAGACTTTAGATATTTGAACAAGGCATGTCCCAAGGATGATTTTCCGCTTCCCAACATCGACATGATAGTGGACATGACAGCAGGACATGCGATGCTATCACTAATGGACAGATTCTCAGGATACAACCAGATTATGATAGCAAAAGAAGATCAACATAAGATGGCTTTCACTTTCCCATGGGGAACCTACTGCTGGAACATGATGCCATTTGGCCTAAAGAATGCAGGAGCAACATATCAAAGGGCCATGACATTGATATTCCATGACATGATCCATAAAACAGTCGAAGACTATGTCGACGACATTCTAGCTAAGTCAAGAAAAAGACAAGATCATATAGCAACCCTAAGTGTTATCTTTGACAGATTGGAGGAATACAAAGTCACACTAAATCCCAAGAAGTGTGTCTTCGGCGTATAATCAGGTAAATTGCTAGGATACATAGTGTCCATGAGGGGTATCGAGGTGGATCCGGCGAAGGTGAAAGCAATTCTCGAAATGGAAGCACCAAAGACATTAAAACAACTGATAGGTCTCCAAGGCATGCTCCAATCCATTAGAAGGTTCATAGCACAACTGGCGGATAAACAAAACCCATACTCTCACCTACTCCACAAGGGAGTAGCGTACAAATGGGATACCAAGTGCGAAGAGGCATTCAACAAAGTCAAGGAATACCTACTGACAACACCAGTCTTAATGCCACCCATCTCAAAGAAACCATTGATCTTATATGTGTCCACAACAGCAGCAACCCTTGGGGCTCTCTTGGCTCAGCATGATGAAAACGGAATGGAGAGGGCCATCTACTATATCAGCAAAAAAATGGTTGGTCATGAGCTAAACTACTCATTCATCGAGAAATCTTTCCTCGCAGTAGTGTTTGCATCTCAAAAATTCAAACATTACATGTTGGTACACAAGATAAAGCTCATCGCCAAAATTGACCCCCTCAAGTATCTCTTATCAAAAGCAATTCTCACAGGAAGAATGGAAAAATGGGTAATGATACTGTCAGAGTATGACATCGATTATGTAGAGAGGAAAGTAATCAAGGGACAAGTTATTGCAGACCAACTGGAAAAAACACCTATTTATTCTAAAAATCCTCTTGTCTCAGAGTTTCCAGATGAATCCATTTTTAACCTCAACGTAGCTGACCACTAGAAACTATACTTCGATGGCTCATACATGCAGCATGGATCAGGAGCTGGTGTCTTCTTCATCACTCCACAAGGGGATTGCATACCAAGGTCATACAAACTGGCATTTCCTTGCACTAACAACATTGCGGAATACAAGGCTTTGACTATAGGTCTCAGGATAGCAGTGCAATGGAATATCATAGCTCTCAAAGTCTATGGAGACTCTCAGTTGATCATAAATCAAGTCAATAATGAATATCAGACCAAGGATGATAAGTTGACTCCATACAAGAAATTGGTGGAGACTCTCAAGGAATCTTTTATAGAAATAACATTTGAGCAAATTCCTAGAACCAACAACAAAGCAGCAGACACCATGGCAACAATTGGGTCCCTATTGGAGATCCCTCACAACGTTCCAAAGTATGAATTCCTGATCGAGCAGCTTCTCGTTCCCACATTCGAGGTACCGGAATCGGAATATGTGTGTGAAATCGTTGGTCCTGGCGATCCTTGGTATCATGACATCTACACATATCTTCACATAGGAGTCATACCCGCCGACCTACTGTCAAACCTAAAATGAACCTTTGTTAAAAAGGAATCCAAATTTGTTATCCTAGGTGATACCCTATACCGTAGAAGCATAGAAGGTACCTTACTACGCTGCCTAAATGTTGAGGAGGCATTAATTTCTCTAACTGAGGTACACAATGGTATCTGTGGTTCACACTCGAGTGGAATGACCATCATTAAGAAACTACTGAGGATGGGGTATTATTGGCCCACAATGGAAAGAGAAGCACATGATCATGCTAAAAGGTGTTTACAATGTCAGTAGCATGGGGACCTCATCCATGCTCCAGCTCAAGAGCTTCATCCGATTGTCACACCATGGCCCTTTTCATAGTGGGGACTTGATCTCATTGGGAAAATCACACCCACCTCATCCAATGGCCAAAAATTCATCATAACTGCAATTGAGTACTTTACAAAGTGGGTGGAAGCCATACCCGTGACGTATATCACTGGAAAGTAGATCTCAAAATTCATCCTGAACTATCTCATCTATTGTTACGGTGTCCCACAAGCCATTATCTCAGATAATGGGACACCATTCAAGAACCAGGAGGTCCATGACTTGTGCGAGAAATTCAAAATCCAGCATCGCTTCTCCACCCCGTACTATCCCCAACACAATGGCCAAGCAGAAGCCACAAACAAAACCATCCTCAAAATCCTTAAGAAAATAGTCAATGATGTAGGTCGTGACTGGCATCTGCAGCTTAATCCCGCCCTCTAGGCTTATCGAACTAGCATCCGCACACCCACTAGCGCCACCCCCTTCTCCTTGGTCTACAAATCAGAAGTTGTACTCCCCATTGAAATTGAGCTCCCATCCCTTAGGATATCATTGCAAAACCTCATCACGGATAAAGAATATAGAGTATCAAGACTAAACAAGTTGGAGTTACTAGATGAGAGACGCATAGATGCTTTAAATCATTTGCAAGTCTATCAAAATAGACTCAAATAGAGCTACAACAAGAAAATCAGAAGCAGGAATTTCCAAGTTGGAGAACTAGTCTTAAAAGAAAATCAGAAGAATGTCCCAAACCCAAGCATCAAAGGAAAGTTTGAACCTAATTGGTTAGGACCATTCATCATAACAAGTTACAAATCAGGGGCATATCAGTTATCAACACCCGAAGGGGAACCTTTGCAGGAGCCCATGAATAGCTCCCATCTCAAAAAGTTTTATGCCTAAATCTTTCAAGGTATAGAACCAAAAAATCCAAAAAATCAGAAAAAGTCCTAAAAAAATTGTCACTTCGGCAAAAACTTGGAAAATAGGTGTCTTGGTGACAACAAAAAAAGAAGCCAAAATCCAAAAAAAATTAGAAAAAAGATTGAAAACAGTAAAGAGAAAAAAATCGTCCTCTAGTGAAAACCACTTCGGTGGCACTTTGGGCAAGTACCTTGGTGAAAACCTAGCAAACAAGCGCCTTGTGTAAATAAGCACTTTCCATCCACCAAGATCTGTACGGCTTGTTCTGCATCATCCCTCCATTTCGCTTCCATTATCCATCGCATTTTCAAGTTTCCATTCATCACTCATCCACTCACATCCGCACCATAGCTTGGTCCTGTTTTCATATCGTGATCCCTCCTAGTACTATTCAGCCCATGCTCAAGGTCAGTTTGTCCTGCCTTTATTAGAGTAGTCTATTGTATCACGTTGGGGGCACATTCTCATTGGATCGGATTTGTGTATATTCTTAAAGTCCTCAAATCAGAAAATCCAAAAACACCAAAAAAATTAGAAAATCCAAAAACATCAAAACATATGAAAATCCAAAAACATGTCAAAAAGTAAGTTAAAAAGTCAAAAACAAGGTCGTCTTGTTGAACTGTGTTATCTCTGAGCTTGAACATAGGCAAGGTTGATCTTTGATCATCCCCCGAGACATTTAGGTCAGTCCTATAGGAGTTCGTCATAATAAATTGACATCCCATCATGTATATCATCATCTGTAAATCGGTCAAGTCGTTAGTCGAACTACGTGGTCTCTGCATGTATAACGAAAAATGATAATCTATTGATGAGCCCTCGAGACCCCTAGGATAGGCCTTTAGGTTAGTTTCTTGGTCAAAATCTCAAAAAATCCCAAAAACATTGAAAATTTGAAAACCAAAACATTTGAAAATCTGGAAATATACCAAAAACAACCTCAAAACATTGCAAAACATCAAAAACATCCAAATATTTGACAAAATACATCTGTCTCATCTTGCTTGCACCTGCAATAACACCACTCATAATAAACTGATCGTCATCATCAACCTTTGGTCAAACAGTTAGAAGCAAGCCTAGCAAGTTAAAAAGTAAAACTCAAAACGTCAAGTCTTAAGTCTAAGTCAGTGCATAAGCAAGTTGGTTTTCCCTTCGTATTGGTAACTCATCATCTGAATTGTTCCCATATCAATCATCCCTTAGAATACTTTGGATAAACGAAATGACGTGCCGCCATCCACTAACATGTCCTAGGATGAATCCTTCCTACAATGGGCATTATCTTTTGGCAATAAGTTTTGATTATCATCCTTAGAAAACACATCCTCTTTCCATTAGCAGTATTGAAGAGCATCAGTTTTTTTGTTTACTTGGTCTTTATCTTTTGACTTATCTTATTTTGCACTCATTCCAAGGACATCTCGATGATATCCCAAAACAGAGGATTTAGAGAAATATAAATGGGGCAATGATCATTAACTTTTGTCTATTGTGCTTGTTGAACGTTGTTGTAATATAACCTCGGTGAATACTTACTTTGTTAGGTATGAATGGAAGAGGTCTAGGACAACTTGTTGACTATTACATGGATAGGTTTACCTTTCTATGTTTTGGTCTGAGGTGTCTGAAACTTCTGAAGTACATCCTAACAATGTTTCCATATGTCAGGTGTGAACAAGAACACTCCTATCTGATTATCAAGTCAAAGTC
Organism: Sequoia sempervirens; assembly: GCA_007258455.2. Classification (NCBI taxonomy): domain Eukaryota; kingdom Viridiplantae; phylum Streptophyta; class Pinopsida; order Cupressales; family Cupressaceae; genus Sequoia; species Sequoia sempervirens. The sequence goes on from VDFB02373365.1 coordinate 228,108,543, forward strand.
CATCACAATAGGTACAATGCCATCTTGGTTCCCTATACCTTGATGCATCGTACCACATGTGTTATCAAACATAATAAAATTTGGCCCTTTGAAAATCCCAATTCCTCGGCAAGTAATCATCATCATCATCATCATCATCATCATCATCTGCATTTGCATCATCTTGTGTCTTGTTGAAATGACTTCTTCTTTTCTTACTAACCGCACTAACAAGGTACTATGACAGTTGATCATCATCACCATCATCATCATCGATCCTACATCCACAAATCATTAGCATATTGCACAAACATATCATATAGGAAACATACAGATTACATTGCATCTCATGGCATTATATTGATCACTGCATAAACATTCATTTTCATTTCACAAATCATCACATAGCATGAACAAAAGTATTCCATAATCATTTTTGAATAATCATAAGCAATAGGTATATAAGCATTTAATTAATTAGGCATACATACTTGCATAACATAAATGACATCATATCATCACATTACATTCACATTATGCATCAGCATATCAGTTTGCATTAACATATCATTGAATTACATACATCAGCAATAATTACATTTAGGATAATAAGATTTGTTATTCTAAGCATATCATTAAACCATCCCATTACATCCATCCATAAATCATCTTATATATAAGCATATTCCACACCTCATCGCATATACCATAGATCATATCATTTTACATATTAAAATCCATATCACATATCAACATTTGCATAAAATAGATCATCATATAGATAACATCATTGAACATCATAGCATAGGCAAGCATAATATAGATCTGTCAGTCATAATCATTACATAAACATCATTAGAAGTAAATGCATCCATAACATATAGAAGAAGAATCATACATAAATAAAAAATTACGCATTTCATCACATCAAAATCGACTCATATATATATATCATCAATAATGTCACTATCATAGTACAAAGAATAAATTAGATCATTGTACATATGTGTCAATCAGTACAAAAGGCCCATCGGGCTATCAAAAACAAGCCCATAAGGAACAAAAAGTATGAGATATCTCAATCAACCTTGATCTTTGTGAATGCTACCCTCGCCCCTGTCACCGTGATCCTCTGGTGGTCTTTGGCTGGCCCGCTCTGAGTACTCAGGGATCCAATCTGCTCTGGGTATGGTATCATGATAAGCCCGACGGTAGTACTCTATCTCTCGGATGGCATCCCTATAAGATCACACTGGCACTGTACCCTGGAAGGAGGAGGCTATCATACTCTCAATCTGCTATCTGCAGCCTAGCTCTATAGCTGCTTGTAGCTTTGCAGCCTGTCTCTACTGCACAACCTGATCCCTCTCTGCTCTGAGCTACTCTCTTTCAACCCTCGCCTAATCTCTCTCAGCTTTCACTGCCTAAACCTGGGCCTGCAGCTGTGTAATCAGGGTGTCCCGTGCGTCGACCTGTCCTACTGGCTGCACCCATGGCTACATGTGAGCCTGATCCTGACCCTCAGCTCGTGGTGGTGGGACTAGCGGCTCCTACTGCTGATCCTGCATAGGGACATCCCCATGACCTGGCAGGATTAGGGGCGCAGCTGGTGGATCCTGGCGAATCTCAACCCTCAATCCTCGCCCTCATCCTCTCCCTCGGCCTCTGACTCTGCGTGGATCTGGATCCTCACTTGGAATGGTCAATCGAAGTGGAGGTCTGAACCAGTCCCTGTAGGCCTGAGTAGTGCCAGGATCTGCTGGGCCCTAATCATAAGCCCATGGTAAGGCTACCAACTGCCTGAAGCTATCAACCACCTCTGAAGCAGGAATGTCATGTCCCCATGATATCTGTGTCATACTATAAGCAATGATGGCTACATAGCCGTCATCTGGCCGATCCTGTGGCTCTCTGAACTGACGTTGTACGTGCCTGGGCAGGTACCTCTTGATCATCATATGCTCTCGCCCATACATATATTGGTCCTAGCAGCAATAAAAGAGCTAATCAGCATCGTCAGCCCATCTGGGCTGACCAAGGTATGGTCTCTAGATGAAAACAAGCATCTCATCCTAGACCCGCCTCCAGTAGGGGATCCCATGCTCTCCAGTGTGTGTAAAGGACACACCGCCTCTGTATCATGCCATGAGGACATCCTCTACCCCCATCGGAACTGGAACGACACATGGATGTAGCATAGAAATGTGCTCCCACACCCAGTCTTGAAGTAGTGTCACTCCAAACCCCAGCGGTCTGTCGTCCATGTATACATACTTGTGCAAGTCTTTGTAGAGTGAGGCGAGAAGTACAGGCCCCCATGCGAAACAAATTGGCTTTTTTCGGACCATCCGCTCCTAACAATACCCCTAGCCGAGACTGAAGTATCACCCTTGTCGGTTTGGGGAAACGAGACCCGAAATGATCACTGCAACCGCCAAGCGGAAGGGAGGTGCTATGACCCTATATCTCTCCAACTCAATCTGTCCCTCGCAGTAGATAATGTCCCGTGTAGTGAGGACTCTGGTGTAGGCCTCGCATCCCTCATCCATGTCAAAGATCGCCCATCAGCCATGAATAGGCAATCGTAAAATGCGCCAAATGTCCTCCAGAGTGACGGTGGGCTCGCTAGTAGGGAGATGAAACGATTACGTCTCGCTGTGCCATCTCTCGGCCAACGCTGATAACATCCCCAAGTGAGTGCTCACGAGCACCACATATGCAATGTGCCATAATCCCGCAGTCCCTAGTCAATCCTGGTCCCTGTCGCTCAGGTCTCATAAGATGCTAGTTAAATCTCGCGACTGGTGCTCCCGAGAGTAGAGCTCCCTCGCCGCATCCTGCATCAAGGAAGGTCAGCGTGTTAAAAAATTTTGAATTTTTTTTGGTTGAACGCTCCAAGCTCGCCTCCAGCGTCGTAGTTTGTGATGGTGTCATAGTTTGATTCTACTCAAACTCCGACGCTCGAGCCCTAAAAATTGCAAAATGGCACTACCGTGGTGCATTTTCTCCTCCAGCGTCGCAGTTTGGATGAAAAGGGCGCTGCCGCGGCACACTTTACCCAAACTGACCCACCGAGCTCAATCCCAGCGTTGGAGTTTCTAAACTCCTAACTGCATCGCTGCGGTGCTAAATAGCACTGCTGCGGCGCAAAACAGCCTGGCGCAGCGTAGTTTAAATGTTGAGCGGTGCTATATAGCGCCGCTGGAGGTGAGATCCCCTTTTAAAGTAGTAATTAATGCATTAAATGAAAAGATGAAGATTCAGTAAGGGTCACATACTGGTGCCCCGATGCCGGCTGGCCGCTGGTATGTCCGAACTCGATCAGTGATGTGCAGGGGAAGCTGTCGTTGCGCCATATTGCCGGAAGGTCAGAGCTCAAATCTCAAGGTTGCTAGCGGAGGTGTGTGAAAATGACTTGAAAGTGACCCCTCGGGCCCCTTTTAAGCCTAAAAATTAGGGTTTTTTAAACCCTAAATAGCTGTCCTGCTAGGGTTTTGGACCCTTGAACCTATTTTGGTCCGATTGAGGCTTGTTTTTCATCATTTTATTGTGTTTAGACACGTTTTTAGCCTCCCGAACCCCTTTTGGACTTGTCGAGTACTTTATCATCTTTCTTTCGCGAGATCACCCAAAAAATTAAAATTTTCATCTGATCTCTCGAGGGGGCATTATAATGGCATGTTTTCTCCCACCATGCAGTAGTGGGGCAAGTTTTTAAAATATTAGAAAATTTTGGCTTCGATCGAGATTGTTTATTCTTTGAACCAACGCAACGAGTGCATTGTTTCAAAGAGGGGAAAAATGTAGACACATAAAATATACTGATTGACATTGTGCATTTGATCTTGACCTACTAGCATCGTTTCTTCTGGAATCATCCCTCGGTCTAACCATTTAATCAAATTTCCCTATCTGATTAAATTCATCAATATTCATCTCTTAATTAAATAAATCATTTTATCTAATCAAGTCATCTCTCTTGTTAATTAAATCAATCCATCTAATCTAATTATCCCTATTTAATTAAATAATCAATTTATTTGATTAAATCTCTAAATTCTATCCATTAAATTAAATAAATTAAAACCTTATTTGATTTAATCTAACACCATCCCTTTTAATTAAATAAATTAAAATCCTTATTTAATTAACCTCTTATCATATTCCTCTCTTATTTGATTTAAATAAATCCATAAATTTGAGTCAAATGGGTCACATCATCTAACCTCTCATGTTAAATTAATTAACTCTTGATTAATTTAACCTCATATCATGTCACATCCTCTAGATAATGCAAGTTACATATGAAAATAGATTTAATTCATTTATTAAATCTCTATTTTCCTCACAAGGCATCTTTTGGAATATTCTCTCAATTTGAATTCAAAAATTCCAAGTCAACATGTACATCCAACAAGGCATTTAAAATCTTTTACATGTTCTTTGCCTTGAGCCAAGTGGCATTTATTTCATTTTCCCTTCCCTCTTGCATGTCATTTCAACAAATTTTAAATTCAAATATTATGCATTTATTGGCACAAACCCCAAATCTTGCACATCCATTATCCATTCATAGCTTGACAAGTGGCATCATATCATTGGATGAATGTTAGTCCCACATTTCTCAAATTTGGACATTCATCCATCCTAGAATTCTATAAATAAAGAACTCATATCCTCATTTGATCATCCACAATCCAAGCAAAGTTACCATGCTCAAATATCTCTTGAATTTTATCTATTATCATTGAGTCATAGCTAGGTTTTTGCAGATTTGGCTTGGAGTTCTCATATTTCATCAACAAATTGGATCAATCTCTTCCACATTTGAAGCTTTCATCTTAGGAATTGGGAAAAGGCCAATTTTCACATCAAATTGGCACCAATTCCCCCATGGGATCATGAGTTTGCACATCTAATTAGGATTTTATCTCGTTTTTGTCATTTGCATTGTGTTCTTTGTTATTTTCTTTCCTAGTTTGAAGTTGTAAATGGATTTCATGGGGAATCCTTGTTTTGGCTTGCAACATCTAATTTGAGGTGTTTATTCTCTTTGTTTTGCAGGTACCAAGGTTGGGGTTCGCACAGTATTCATGAAGACAACCTCACTAGAAGGGGTAAGGGAATATTTTACCCAAATTATACAGTGGTGTTTGATTTTGTATTTTCAAAAGGAGGCTAGATGCATTTTGATAATTTCTTTAATGATTACCATTTGAGGTGTGGACCAAAGCGGCAGCATGATCCTGAGGGTTTCTTTGCTCTTTTTAGACAAAGAATAAAAGCTGGAAAATTTGTGCATGAGTTTAATTTCCTTGAAGACTTGATTAGAAATGAATTTGATTTGAATAGACAAGAGTTGAACAAGGAGAAATGGATAGCTTATGGTAAGCTACTAGATGTTTTGCACAAAATGGATCCGAAATATGATCCATTGTTGGAGTTCAATCCCCACCATAAGAAAATTGATTTTCTGATGGGAAACTTCAAAGAAATTATGGGTACATTGAGGACAAAAAAGATAAATTTAGAATTGAGTCTAGGTGTACAAGAGCAAGGTGCCAGACCAATTGAAACAAGGCCAGCATACCAGCCTACGGAAAGGTGGCCCATTTACAGGACGAAAAAGGATAGTAGCAGTGATGAAGAAGAAGTGGATAGAAAAGGAAAACAGATTATGAAAGTGCCTCCACAACCAAGTCCAAAATTCAAAGTGCCTGGGGCAATCAAAATTATTGAATTAGAATCATCATCGGAAGACAATCCCTCATCACCACCCTCTGAGCCAAGCCCTAAGAGGCAAAAAATTGATCAACCACAGAAGGATCTGATGGATGAGATTATTGTTACTGATCAAGACATGGAAGTTGGTATGCCTTCCCCTCCTAGGTTAGATGAATTAGTTTTATCTAATTTAGATATCAAAGGTAAAAGTGTACAAGATGCAAGAATGGAGGCATGCAAGGAGTTTCTAGATGACAATAAATTTGTAAAAACTCCTTTATTCTTGCAATTGGTATGGAGGATGAAGTTTGAAGAGTATCAAGATAAATGTAGGCAGAGAAGAGAACTAAGGCCTAAAAGGTCAGACTAGGAGAATGACGAGGAGGTAAAAGCTGAATTAATGGAAGAATTCAAGAACATCACTCTTCAAGAAGGAATAAAACTGGTGAGTCAGGCTAGTGTATTAATTCTGCCTAAATGGGACATTGTAGATGCAATAGCCTTTAATGCTATTATGAAGTCTAAGAATCTCTTTCAAGACTCTGAAGAAGAGGTCAAGGAAACATTGCAAAACTCTGCTTTCAGTGAGGAATATGAAACTTTAGAAATTTGGGCATTGGCCCCACAAGGGAGAAAACCAGATGTTTCTAATATTAATCCAAATTTCAAGGGAGGATTGGTAATAAAGAGAGCTTCAGATACCTCAACCACTAAAGCCACTAATTTGACTATGAATGTGGCCAAATTGGCCCAAAATACTGCTGAAAGGGAGGAAACTAAAAGGAAGAGCTTAATGGAAAATATAACCTTTTGATTAAGGAGTACAACAAGATGCAGCAGAAAAAATGTTGAGTTGCAAACTGAAGTGGAGAGGTTTAGGTATAAGCAGATTGGGGAGACATCAAGTGCTCCACGAACTAGTACATTACCTTCCACAGCAGGCCCAGTGCCTCTTGCTTCTCTAATTATTTCCATACTAGGATCTCCCAGTCAGAATCTTGTCCTCACCCTTTCTTTAGAGGAAGTTGAAGAAGAAACAGAGTGCTCTGTCGATCCTACAAAGAAGCAACTCTTGCAAAAAATTGATGAATTGCAGACATCATTAAACAAAAGTAAGGAGGGATCTCTCTTAAAGAAAAATGAAATTGTTACTACTGTTTTGAGGCATTTAAATGAAAAGGTTGATAGAAAATTGCTATCTATACATTCTTTATATTCTTTGTTGTTAGCAGCAATAAATAATATTGATAGGGATCGAAAAATAGTGATACCAATAATTGAAAATTGGATCCCTAGGGCCAATGATCTGGATATCATGTATAAGGCCTCAAGGTTTGATATAAATAATAGGCCCCAATCAATAAAGCCTACTCATGTGTTAATAAAATCATTGCAAGGTTTTCAAACCTTACCAGATGACTTGAGTAGGAAGATTAGGGAGCTGGTGAAGAATTTCAATGATTGGGGTAACACATTGTTACCTGATATAATTGATGAGCAGGGGAAAATCAGGTCATTTCAACAATGGCAGGCTCAAGCAAGTGAGACCATCAATGATCAAATCAATTCAATTTGTGATGAGTTAGACTATGATTTTTTGGTGAGCTGCATGGACAAAATCATTAGTACCAACTCATTTTTGGAATCTTTTGAAAGGGATGTGAATCAAGTAGTGGTAAAATACACACCTTATAATACCAAGCTGGATGAGGTAATTAATTTTGATTGGCCGACTGATGATGAGTACCAGAATTGGGTAACTAAATATTTGAATGAAGAGTAAAAGGAGTGAACTACTAACAGGTGGCAGATCAAATCTTGCAGTTGCAACGGTTCTAGTTTTGTGTTGATGACTTTCTCGGTGCGATTTTCTTGTGGTTTTTTGCATCAACGTTCCTCAGTTGATATGATGAACAAGAAAACTTTTCAAGGTGGTGGCTGTTGTAACAAATTTTGGAATATCACTAGGTGCTCCAATTGACTGGTGACAGGTGTACTTTCTGGCCCGGTGCTTGTTTGCTCCTTCATTTTCTATAAGAAGGATTTCAAGGCTAGAAGTACGGGTTAGCAAGTTAGATAATTTTTGTCAAGTCTAGGTGAAGTTGCAGAGCGAATTATAAAGTTCGGTGGTTTTAGAGAAATGAAATTTAGGTTTTGAGTCATTATGTAATAGGTTTTGAGTTCATAGAGATTTAATGTTGTATAACAGTACTAGCATTTGAGTTGAAATAAAATTGAGCTCATGTCTCCATTGTACATATATCTGAACTTTGAATGAAATAACTAAGGGTTGTTTTATCCATCTCACTATTGTGGTGTGTATGATTCTATTTTAGCTTTAATTCAAGGAATTAATCAAAATGCTTGAATGGGATTATAGGCGAATATGTGTTATATAAGGATTTGATAAGTAGTCCTGGGTTAGAATGCATACTTGATGAAATTGTAATGCAATATTATCAGGGATCTTATATGTGATGTATTAAATATGTTATAAGCCTCTAGATGCTTATGAATTTGACTCTGCAATGGATATATGGCATTGATATAAGTTGTAATTATTAGTGTAGTTCAGTATTTGTTTGTCTTTCCTAGAGCTTGCTACAAATTGCAAATCATTGACTATCTTATACAATGGATTGTGTTTAGTTATCTCATGCTCTAGATAGTTGATATTGTCTATGGATAGCCAATTCTAGTTGATATTATCTTATCATGTTGAGCTATTAAGTGAGATCATTTTCTATTGTTAATGTTGTTTATAATAATGGTGTAGAGGTTGTAAACACATTAAAGGGATCACCCTCCCGGGTCTTCCAAAGCCCGAAGTGTAGGAGGCTTTTAAGGTCCTCATCAGTTGGTCCAAGTCCTTCGAGCTGCCTTTGATTGGAATTGGAAATTCCATAGGTAGATTAGAAGACAAACCTGTTATATTGTAAAAAGAACCAACATACCGTCAACCACTAAGCAACCACCTCTACAACTGACTTTTTAATCTTTTATGATCACATGAAACATAAAAACACACTAATTTCAAGGTTGTTAACATCACTATTGAAATGTTTTAATTTTTTGACCTTTCAAACATTAAAAAGTACATCATTAAATTAATTATGTAACCACATAAGTCAAATATAATTCTATCAAGAAATTAATATCAAATAGATAATATAATCACATAACTTATACATTTCAATGTCATTAATCTTCTTTTTCATCCAACTCTTTGTCTGTATCATCCGATCCAGATTCAACATTGTAAGGATTGGTCATATCATCATCGCCGTCGCCGATGTCGGTTTCGATAATGTCATCATCCATGGATATCATCTTCATGAACATTAACTCCTACATCATCACTTGATCTAGTTCCTCTCCGACATCTTTGTCGGGGGACATCATCAACTAGCAGATTGATCTGATCATCATCTACATCATCTTCTAGTTCTTACGTTATCTTCTTCTTCCACCACATTATACTTTACCGGCCTTTCTGTTGGATCATGTCTAACAACAAATGACCAACTTGGGCTACTTGGAACCTCTGAGTAAAATACCTATTCACATTGGATTGGAAGAACATAGGGCTCATTTCCAGCTCACTCGATCAGCCTTCTATTAACCATGGTAAATTCATCATCATGTTCAATAACAGATCTCTCAGGATCATTTTCATTCAATGCGTAGCTTGCCATAGGACAACCGAGCAAGAATTAATCTAAAAGGACTTAAAGTCACACTCAAGTATATCATCCAAAATCCCATAGTATCGATTTTTAGAGACTTTTAGATATATGTCACTTCTAGATGACATTCGTCCACTGAAAAGGCGCAATTATGCGAGAATCCTGAAGTTTTCTTCATGTCATCCAACATTTTGATTCAAAATTTATGACCATTTCACCACATAGCCTTGTGGTGTTTCACTTGCAATATGTCAAACATGTAAAAATTATTGCAATATCATCAGTTGATAAACATATTTATTCTTGGCCGAATGTATGCAAAGAAAACAATCTCAACATATATATACATCAATATAATTAAAAATAATTTAATAATATGGGTGATTAATATATTTATGCGTACCTGTTTATCTCTTAAACCATATGCTAAATCAATTTTCCCTTTGTGTAACATTGGAATCTCCATTACAATGAGCTTCTTTAACTAATGAAGCCACACACCATCCCATGTTAATCGTGACTTCGTTGTTGACATGGTTGTCCTCTGATCATCAATCAAGATTGTTGTGACATTACAAATGTAGTGCATCCTCTCGACCAGCTATACTAAAAAATTTGAAATTCACAAATGGCCATTATAATTAGTTAAATACCCTTGATGCTTAATTTATAATTGATGTATATTGAAGATTAAAAATTAAATAAGTACAATATACATAAAAACCATATGTAAAATGTATTCCAATTAATCTCCATGACCATCTTATAATTACCTGTCACTTTCCTCAATCTACCTTTCCCCAACAGGTACTCCCCTTCGAATTTGTTAATGGAGTTGGGATCCCAAATGCGATCTACATGGATTTTTGCTGCAAACTTAGGAAGATATTCACTAATGTACACCATGGTTTGGTATACCATATATCCCTCCACCATAGAACCCTTAGGATGTGCTCTTTGTCTAGCCAAAGCCTTCAAAAATTTCAAGTGCCTCTCAACCATCCACATTGACCTTGTGTGTACAGGTCCACACAATTCAATCTCCTCAACTTGGTGTATGAGGTAGTGTTCTTGTGCATTCAAAAATGTTGAAGGTAGACACTTTTTGCATTTCACACATTAGACAAGAAATTTTTCTCTTCCAATAATTTATATCTTCTTTTTATGGATTTCTTTAGATGATGACATCTACAGTGAACTAAAATTTTAAATATATTAATGAGATTTAACAACAATATATAATATATTACATAACAAGTAAAACAAATGGAATTATAAGATGTATATATGGCGAATTGAACAAATCTCACTTACTGTATTTTCTAGATTGTATTTAACTTTCTTGACATTGTTGTCCAAAGTTGTTTGGGAGAGATAAGTAGAAACGATACTACAACAATTATAAAAATGATCTTTTCATTATTTTTTCCAAAGTAGTAAACACAATACTGTGAAGTACATGCATTATATAAGTGTATATAATATACTAGAATAATTATCTTTATGAAGGTATGCCAATCATGCATTTTCATTCCTAACCCAAATTCACCTTTCTTTGTTATTATATTATTTATGTCCACAGCAAATCCTGTGGGAAATCAAATTTTTGTATGACTTTATATAGCATTGCTTTTAACTTGCTCTATTAACCAAAGGAAGGGAACTTATATTAATTTGGTCTCCATCGCTATTTTAATTGGTAATTTTTCATTGCATGATTGGCTTCTGAATGTCGATTACAATTTTTGACAATTTTTTCTTTGTCATGCCTTCCATCCAATATTTTTCATATAGTTTTGTTATATTCTTTACGATATGCATTGTATCAAATAGATCCTGAATTTTAGCCCAGCTGCTCATAGTAGGGCAACCTACTAAATTGTGGGACCACTTTTTCAATCCTTGTAGGCTTGACCATTAATGCAGCCAGCTGACCTTCATGAAGCATATAAGTTAAACAAATTAACAATGACAATCATTGTCAATTACAACATGAGTAAACACAACACAATATAAAAATATAAATTCAAAACATATCATATATGATAGATAAACAATTTGATCTGATGTATAACCTTGGCGATTAATTCTATTATATTTCAACTTCCATAGGTGAGGTGACATTCTTCGTGGTTTTGATGTAGTCTCCTCTTTCCCATTGAAAAGATGTTTTTCAGTAGTTCGATACTTATGATTTCTATGGAGGAAGTGCCTATACTCATCAAACAACTACTTTCCTAAACTTGTTGAATGTGAGATTTCATCTTTGGACCACAAATTGGACATGCAAATTTTCTATTTGTTTGAAGACCTGCAAGATGATATATAATTGGATTAATGTAATTTTTTAATTATATATAATGAATAGATTATTTTAAAACATACATGATATCCTGTTCATCCATTAAATATTGTTAAGAAGTCGCGATTGACGTTATAACATACCACAAAATGTGTTATACAGGGCATCGAATTTTCATACAAGCATTGCATGGAATTGAAATTGTCTTTGTCCTATTGGTCTGGAAGCGCCATTCCATAACTTTAGTAGCTTTCGTGATAAGAGGCTCCGATATATACGACATATCTTTACAACTTGGTACTTACCTGGTTAGATGAACATAAATATTACATAATTATTATAACCATTTTACTGCAATATATATAAATTAATGTACATGACTATTGAATGAAAAAAATATAAGTCATTATGCAACAAATAAGACAAATGAGATGCTACTACGTTAAAGAAAATTGATGTAAACAAATACCTGGAACAATCATTGAAAACATTATGTGCTCCCTCTTTATTGACATCCATGGAGGAATGTTATTGTTGATAACAAAAATAGGCCACACTGAGTAAATAGATCGCAGCTTTCCAAATGGATTGACACCGTCCGCTCCCAATGAAAGCTTGAGATTACGAGGTTCTTCTTTAAAAGTGTAGTATTTTCCTCCATGCATCTGAAACCATACTGCGAGGGAATTGAGAATTTCATCTCCCACTTCTATTTTGTACATGATGATCCATAAATTAGCTAAGCTTTTCACACCTAAATGTCGTTGCATATGAATAATGGGAATATAATGAAGAACCTTGCGAGGAACCTTTTTTCTTAGTTGATCTATTTGATATCTACTAATATGACATTTTAGGCATTCTGTTGCAAATTCTTGTTGTTTGTGATATACAATATGATCATTTGGACATGCATCTATTGTTTGATACTCCATTATGATATCTTTCATATTGACACATAAATCTCATTATGAGCAAGGTAAAATATTTGATGGTGGTAACAAAATTCACCAATCAATCTACAAAAATAATAATTTGTTCATATAAAGAATATTAATGGTACATATTTCATCCTTTATTTACTAGTGATGAACTAACAACAATTAAAATAGATGAAAAAAGATGACATATATGACATATCTTAACATCCGTGAGATTGCTATGTTTGATAAACCATTCATAACCTTCAAGTTCAACAACAACAATACAACAGAGAGAAGATTTGTTTCGGAGCCTTCATAAAGGGGCTCATATGCCTTCTCAAGTACAGGTAAATCATGAACATCATCAAAGTCCTCTTGATCATCATGATCAGCTCTACCACTAAATGTATCATGGATCAATGTAATTGTACCATCATCTTCAACTGTGTTTTCTAGCACATGATCATCTTCTTCCATAGGATCATTAACTTCATCTTCGATATTCACAGCTCCATGTTCGTCCTTTTGCAAAACCACATTCTCCGGGCCATGATAATCCATATCATCTGGCCTAGGGTGCCCCACCTTTATAATAATGATTGACACAATTAAACCATGATCATGATCAAGTGATTATATATATATATATAATGTTAAAACGATATAAACATTTACAAATTCAATAAATATAAACACATATAATGAACAACTTACCAATGGACGATAATCATGGCCCCCTTCAATGTGACCATGCTTCCTACAATGTTTCTCAGTTGTTGTGATTAAAATTCATCTCATCTTTAATCCCTTGCAATTATTGCAACGACAATAACATTTCCCATCACCCTTTCTTTTCAATCTAGCCCACAATCTATCAAGTGTCTCTTCATTTTGTTCTGGACTAATATTATCTAACATGTTTTTTCTTTACCAAGCTTGACTATTTAGATCTTCAAAAAATATCAAACTCACACTCCAATAATTTTTCTTCATAGACAGGTAACATAATCTAATAATTTTGATATTTTACACCAAAAAAATTTGGCATGCAACCACCCCTGCAAAAGAGAAGATAGTCTGAAGTTAGTGACCCCAAAAAATACTTTAAAATGCTAATTCCAAAACTTATTAAATTCTGATTTTACTATGATTTCCAACCGTTAAGACTCCTAAAATCAGAATATTGAACTTGACCACAAACTTCCTACAACAATAGAGGTAGCGAGCTAGTAAGAGCAATTGACCCATTCCTAAGGAGCAACAAGTCGAAATCATCATTGTTAATGTCAATACAGATTTATCCTTTTAGTTAAATATGCAATGTGTCACTTCTTATGACGAGCTTATCCCTAGGGCCCTCAACATTGAGAGAGCCCTAATAAAAAACAAAAGAAGCATTGGTAAGAGCATGATTAGGGTACAAACCCTAGGCCTTCATAGAAACATAAAAAATAACTATAGCGGATTAGTGAGGTTGCAATACTAGAAAGATTGAGACATTGTAGGTAATAACAAAATCTTGCAATCTAAAGATTGTAGCCAATAACAAGCACACTATGTAGCTTAGTGACATTTGTAAATGCAATCTACGGTAAGAAGAATGATAGTCACTTGAGATGTGACAGTCAAAAAGAGGCTGGCAGTGACAAGATAATAAATCTCAAACCTTGCATAGTAAAGTGGAGATTTTAACAGTGAGTTTCCTTACCCCCTTGCTGACCTTAAGGGTTTTTGAAATGCTTTTGGTAGTGTTCGACAAGGAAAATGCAATCAGGAATGATTGTCCAAATTAAGTAACAATGGTAATCATAGGTTCAATGTTTCTTCTTAGCTATTAATGTATAATGGAGGTAGTGGATTGCATGTTTGAGGAGTATTTTGAGACTTATCAAAGATGGGAGAATAGTGAATAATACCTTGTGGACTGTGAAGTAGTGTCAATAAGGTTGAAGGATCTTAAGAATTGCAATACCATGAAACAATGAGTCCCTTGTAGTAAGTAGGCAGTCTATAGGGCATAGTTTGATTTTATAGAAGAATGCTCATGAAAGGAATCTTCAAGTGATAGTGAGTGAGTTGTTTGAGATTGCAGCTGAGGGTGCAATACCCAGTCTTAAAGGAAGTTAGCAAAGCAGTAAATGTGCAAGAAAATTGAATCGTACACAACAAACAATTCACAATGTTATCTTCCATAATGCCTTGAGTTTGAAGACAAAAATCTCATTGTATCTTCATGATGAAAGTGGTGTCCTTAATGGTCAATCACTGGCAACCATGATTTTAAAACATGCTATTGTGCTTATGGAGGCAATATTTTAAGCAAGGCAGTGAGTGGTGGTTTGAAACAATGGCAGGTATGAAAGACTTGCTTTATATGCATACTATCCAGTCTAGCTTAAGACAACGTTCTTAGAAGAGATTGAAGGTGGATTATGGAACTCTAGGGTTACCATGAAAAGGATTAAAGCAAAGATTGAGATCTATTTAAAAGCCACGGTCATGAAGATATTAGAGATGTCACATGCAAAACCCTAGTAGCTGGAGTAATGAATACATTGCCAAAGAGGATAGTGTGTTGGGGAAGATTTAGGAGATCTCCACATTATCTAATTATAGGGAAATACATCATTTATTTATTTTTTTAATTAAAAGAAATCATTCTAAACCCTATATAGGATACATTGATACTTCAAAATCCTCTGAAGGAATTTGAGATTATGCAAATATATATCAAGTAACATTCATAAGGTTTAGAAAATCTTGATCACTCTCTAGAATAGCCCATTAAACATGGGTTTTGCTTGAATGCACTACATAATTGATATAACACAACCACTCTGCATATCAACAGAGTTTAGGATTTTTATTGCAACAAGAGGTAATCACTCTTCGATCATGCTATAATTACATCCTAACCTGTTAAACTTGAGACAACCTGAATGAACCCAATGATGATTGACACCTACATTATACAACCTGAATTAACTACATTATATGAGTTTCTCCATTTCTATCACAACATAGCCACATTAAACTTGGGTCACACATGAATGCATCATGTATTTGTTATAGCACAACTATGCCACATGACCAATAGAGTTATGGATCACATAATTACAGTCACAAGAATATGTTCCTTGGTTGTGATCTTATGGTGATTCCACACAACAAAACTCGACATGAAATTCTCAACACCCTTAACCTCTAAAAATGAAATCTGATGAGATGTTGCTTTAAAATATGATTTTCAAACCTAGAACTACAAATCTGACTTCACAACTGAATTCTGCAAAAAGACAATGACTACCCTCAACCTGGCGATATCTTCTTGAATTTTTTTTTGATTTTTCCCAAGAAAATCATCCTTAGTTCTCCACAAACTGTCTCAAGTAGAGAAAAACACTGTCACAATAAATTAGGCATGAACTCACTTTTCTTTATGTCGGCCACAATTTGATTTTTTTTCTATTTTTCATGTTTGTCGAAAATTCGACAAACCCCAGGTTCGTCGAAATTTTGATGAAAATCGGGGATAAACTTTCAAAAAATTAAAAATTACACATCAAATTTTACATGCACTCGACAAACATCGAATTTTACATATTTCATCAGACAGTTTCATCGAATTTTGCAGTCAAATGAGTTAGTGCCAGGAAGTAGTTCATGGTACTAGGTGAGTCACTTGAGACAACCATTCGAAAGCTAGTACAACAAAAAATCATCAAACTTAATGATCGCTCGAACTATGAGGAACCTAGCTTCAAGAAAGCGTGGTATAACAAGAAAGGCTTGTGTGAATTCCATAAGATCAAAGGACACATGACCAACAATTGCATGCGACTCAAATGCCTCATCCAAGACTTGATAGACAAAGGGGAAGTGGACATTAAGCATCATCTCAGAAACAAGGATCTTCAAATATACTCAAACCCAATCCAAAATCACACTAAAAGGAATGATAAAGGAAAAGAACAAGAGTATTGCAATGCTAATTATACATATTGTGACATGGTTTTAAGAACCCTCTCACAAGCTGATGACAATACGGAAAACATAGTGATTATAATAGGAGTAGAGAAAAATTGTAACATAACCACCCATCAAGGGAGAGTTATAATACAAGGAGCCCCACCCAAAACCACAATTAAGTCATCAAATGACTACAACATTTTGAAAAAGTTGAATAAAAAACCTACCCTTATCTCAATCCTAGAGTTGTTAAAATTGTCACCGGCACATAGGGAAATATTGGAAAAAGCAATAGAAATAGTGATCCCTAATGACCTCGATCCTAGTTAGTTCCAAGTCATGGTTGGAAAGATCACATGAAGCAATAATTTAGTATTTCAGAGAAAGACCTCCCACAAAGGACATTCCACAATGGAGCTCTATACATAAAGGTTGGTGTCCAAAATAACATGGTCAAACGAGTATTGATAGATAATGGTATAGGTCTAAACATTTGTACCTTAAAATTTGTCAAAAATTTGGAGTATTCTAACGATGTGATAGACAAAGGAAAGAGTATCACCATAAGGACCTATGATGACCTTGAAAGGAATTCAAAAGGGACAGTCAGGCTACTAGTGCAAATAGGACCGACTATCATAGAAACTACTTATCAAGTACTTAACCTTGAGTTTTCATACAACCTCCTCCTAGGATGCCCTTGGATCCATGCATTACAAGCAGTACCATCGACCTTCCATAAATGACTAAAGTTTCCCTATGAAGGAAAAGAGGCAACCTTATATGTTGATCCTAAACCTTTCCACTTCTATGCAAAGTTGGAAGAGAAGTATAATAAGATCCAACACATACCTAGCAATGACATAGCCTTCCATTCATTCTCATATGTTGACCTTTCCATGCTACCATCAACCTCAACTAAGATCAAATCAGGTGAAATACCGAAAACAAAAACCAAAGTTCAAGTATTGGATAGGGGTAATGGAAACTACCACTTCAACCAAGCATTCTACATAGGCATACTTCTACCAACACCCAAGGTCTATGGAGGTCTAAAAGAGATCAAGTAGACTCAGATAGTGTAAATGATAGAAAAACCCATGATCTCCACCAAGTGGGGGGACATAAAGGATGAAGAATTATTCAAAGAGGAATTCTCATCCATGATTTATGAGGACTAGAAAGAACCAAAAAATCCACAACCCATTCTAATTGATCTTAGCAGTAGAGGTTATCAATAAGCTAAAAAAATGGGGTATCAAGGAACAAGTGGCCTCGAGCTACACAAACAAGGCTGATTAGATCCTATCATAGTGGAATAGAGAAAGAAAAATATGGGACTAGGTTATAAGCCAAAAGACGTGGCTATTCCAAAAATCGAATAAACCTATTTTAAGAAATGAGAAAATTCAACTAGTGTTAAGGCACTAGATATCTACCATATCATGGATAACAATTTACCCATCGAAGAATTATTCAACAACTTTAGCATTGATAGATTCCCTTTCCAATATATTGAAACCATTCTCAACATCTATTACCATTTGGGAACAGACTCTAACGTATACGAATGTGATTCTCCTTCCTTCATCACTGGATATGATTCCTCCACTTCTAGTAATGACAACCTAGATACCTAGTGGGAAAAAGGTACCAGAGCCATATTGACCATTTCAGAAACCTTCATAAGTTTTGCAGATAATGATAATATCCTACCAATCTACTACCCACAACTCATAGATTGGGATCAACAACAACATACACCTATTCTGGATCAATTTCAAAATGATGAGGCACTCGTGGAGTTCATGGGACTTCAAATAGACATACCAACAAGAGATCACAAAGCAGGGTTCATCATGGAATTCAAATAGGATGCATACTTTGGTGGAGAGATTTTATCTTCTAGTCACAAAAATGAAAGAGAAAACATAGAAATAAATATGAGATCCCTTAGAGAAAACCGTAGTGTGGCTCTATAGGAACCGAAAAAGAAGAAAATAAAGGACACATTTGAAGGTGGAAACCTCCCAGAGGCACCCGAAGATGGAGGATTCAATCTCCCCATATCAGAATATCAAGAAAAATCAACACTTCTAGCAGAAGAAGCAGAGTCCATAAATGTTGGCAGAGTAGAAGACCGGAAGATAAAGTACCATGCAACATTGCTTGATCTTGAAGAGAAAGAAAAATTCACAGCTTTCATCAACACCCAAAAGGGAAATTTTGCATGGACCTATGTAGATATTCCTAGACTAGATCCAACACTAGTGGTATATCATCTAGCCATCTTCCTTGGAGCAAAGCCTATCAAGCAAAAACTCAAAAAAATGCATCCCCAAATTGCATTATTGGTAAAGGTAGAACTCAAGAAGCTACCAGATGTGGTTTTCATTAGACCCATTGATTATCTAGAATGGATATGCAATCTAGTACTAGTATCAAAGCCTATTGGGGGCATAAGGATCTGCACAAGCTTCAGGGACCTAAACAAAGCCTACCCAAAGGATAACTTCCCCTTCCCAATATAGATATGATAATGGATCTAATAGTAGGACATGAGATGCTATCCTTAATGGATGGTTTCTTCGGATATAACGAGATAAAAATATCTCCAGATGATCAACACAAAACATTTACTTGTGCTTGGGGGACATTCTGCTAGAATGTAATGCCATTTGGTATAAAGAATGCAGGAGCAACATATCAAAGAGCAATGATAACCATCTTCCACGATATGATACACACAATCATTGAAGACTATGTGGACGAAATTCTAGAAAAGTCAATCAAAAGGGCAGATCACTTGACCAATCTTGCAAAGGTGTTTGATTGGATTAAACAATACAATCTGAGACTCAACCCTAAGAAGTGTGTATTTGAAGTAACATCTGAAAAGTTATTGGGTACATAGTGTCAAGAAGAGGGATTGAAGTGGGTCCTACAAAAGTGAAAGCTATAATAGAGATTCCTCCACCAAAAATGCTAAGATAGCTAAGGAGTTTACAAGGAAAGTTGCAATCCATTAGGCAATTTATCACACAATTGGAAAACAAGTGTCACCCTTTTAGTCATCTTCTACACAAGGACATCAACTTCAAATTGGATGGGAGATGTGACCAAGTATTCCAAAAAGTCAAGGAGTACCTACTTACTCCTCCTATGCTCATGCCACCTATTCTAGACAAGGAAATGGTACTTTATATGTCTACCACACAAGCAGCACTAAGAGCTCTCCTAGCCTAGCTAGATGATAACAACAAAGAAAGAGCGATATACTACATCAGCCGAATATTGGTGGGCTATGAGTTGAACTACTCACCCATAGAAAGAGCGTGTATCTCAGTCATGTCTGCAACACAAAAGTTGAGACACTACATCTTAAACAGAAAGGTGATGCTGATTTCAAAAGTAGACACACTAAAGTACTCGCTAGCAAAGGCAACCCTAACATGCCTAATAGCCAAATGGGTGTTGATTATGAGTGAATTTGATATAGAGTATGTAGATATAAGAGATATCAAGGGAAAAATCATAGCAAACCAACTGGATGAAGTACCCATAGATGATTACAAGCCTCTAACAATGGATTTTCCTGATGAGAGTATCTTGATGACATAATAGATAGGCCATTGAACTCTATACTTTGATGGGTCCCATACTCAACATGGCTCTGGAGCAGGTGTTCTATTATTCACACCACAAGGAGATAGTATACCCAAGGAATATAGGATTGCTTTCCTATGCATGGAAAATATATCAGAGTATGAAGCTTTGATCATAGGGCTAAAAATGGCTATCGAATGGAGAATAAAAGAGATACATGTCTTTGGAAACTCTCAACTAGTGATTAGACATGTGAATGATGAGTACCAGAAAAAAGATGACATTTTTTTGTCATATAAAAGGATGGTGGATAGCTTCATGGAATAGTTCATTAGAATAACCTTTGAGCAAGTTCCTCGAATCAATAATAGAGTTATCGATGCAATGGAAATAATAGGCTCACTGCTTGATGTTCCATAGAATGTTCCTAAGTATGAGTTCCTCATTGAACAACTACTCATACCTACATTCAACATCCCAGAATTAGAAATGATATGTGTTGTTGTTGGTCCTAACTCCCCATGGTACCAAGATACTTTTGACTACATCCAACATGATATCATACCACTAGACCTAACAACCACTCAAAAGAAACCTTCACCCGCAAAACTTCCCTCTTCACAATCCTAGGAGATACCCTATACCATCGTAGTCTAGATGGTATGTTACTTCAGTTTCTTAATTCAGAAGAAGCAAAAACTACCTTACAAGAGGTACACAAAGGTATTTGTAGGTCCCACTTTAGTAGATCTAATCTAGTCAAGAAACTACTCAAAATGGGGTATTATTGGCCCTCCATGGAACATGAATACATGCAATATTCTAGAAAGTGTCATAAATGCTAGTAGCATAGCGATCTAGTTTATGCACTAGCACAAGAATTGAGACCTGTGACAACACCATGGCCTTTCTCAAAATGGGGATTAGACCTGGTAGGTAATATTTTTCATCCTTCATCTAATGGGCACAAATTCATTATCACAACAGCAAAGTACTTCACTAAATGGATAGAGACGATTCCATGGACTTATATCACTGGAAAACAAATATCAAAATTCACTTTGAATTATTTTATCTGCAATTATGGAATTCCCCAAATGATAATAATGGACAATGGAACCCCGTTCAAAAATCAGGACGTCCAAGAACTTTGTTCCCAATTTTCTATCCAATATAGATTTTCCACACCCTATTACCCCCAAGAAAATGGTCAGGCTGAGGCATCTAATAAAACCATATTGAAAATACTCAAAACTACTATTAATGAATCTAGTCAGATTTTCATTTGTAGCTAAACCTAGCCTTATGGGCTTATTGAACTAGCATTTGAACACCTGCTACTGCCACACCATTTTCCTTGGTCTATGGATCAGATGTTATCTTACCTATTAAGGTCCAAATCCCCTCATTGTGAGTCTCATTAAAGGACATGGTCAACAATGAAGAATATAGGGTATCCAGGCTAAATGAATTAGAGCTCCTAGATGAAAAGAATTTGAGCCCATTAAACCATTTGTAGATTTATCAAAATCAGCTCAAATGAAGTTATGATAACAAAATCAAAGACAAAAAATTCCAAGTTGGTGACCTATTCTTCAAGGAAAATTAGAAGGTACAACTCAATCAAGATGACAAAGGAAAATTTGAACCCAATTGGTAGGCCCATTTATCATCATAGTGAGCTATGATTTTTGGGCCTATCAATTGGCTACTCCTAAAGGAGAACCTTTAGCTAGACCATAGAACAACAACCACCTCAAGAAGTTCTACACATGAAGCACATCAAAATACCCTAGGAAAAAGGGTAAAAATACAAAAAAATGGAAAAAAGATAAAAATACAAAAAAAGGAAAGAAAAAAAGTAAAGAGAAATAAAATGTTCTTTGAGTGAAAACCACTTTGTGGCACTCCTAGAATAGGTACCATAGTGAAAACCTAGAAAACAAGTGCTATGTTTAAATAAAACTTGCATCATTATCTATCATTACTATCCACAACATCCACCCATTCGTTTCATAATAAAACAATATATTGAACCATGACTTGTTATTGATTGAGGAAAGTAGTCTTGTCTCCAATTCAGGGAAACTTCCTGAAGCTAGTCATGGATTAGATCTTTGAACTTCCTATCATGGTCAAAACATCAAAATCAAAAACATCTAAAAAACAACAAAAATCAAAAACATCTGAAAAACAACAAAAATCAAAAACATTTGAAAAACATCAAAAACAAAACATCTTTGGGTTATTCCTTCACTCAAATAGTCTAATATATCAGCATTTTCTTGAACCTCAAAGATAGTTCAAGTAGATTTCCTGGAACATATCCTCTAGATGTAGAAGTGGAATATCAATCCAGATTATCAATGTTGTTTATCCAAAAAATTGTTTATGCTTTGAGTCAAACAATTGAACTACGTGGTCTCTGCATGTAAAATGTAGGAAAGGCTTATTAGCCCCCATAACCTAGGTCAGTCCCCTTAGGTTTCTATCATGCTTTATTTCAACTTAGTCAAAAAAATCAAAATCCAAAAATAGTAAAAAAATACAAAATCCAAAAACATTCACAATATAGAAAAGGTTAAAAACATTCAAACCAAGAAAACTACGAGCCTTTGCGTGTACAATGTAGGAAAGGCTTATCTTTGATTAGCCCCCAAGGCCCTAGGTTAGTCCCCTAAAAAAACCAAAAACAACATCATAAAAATCAAAAAATCAAAAAGACCTACCCCATCATCACCATCAACAATAAACTTTTCACCCATAATAAATGGATCATCACACTCAACCTTTAAAAAAATAGACAAACAAATAGAGAAAATATCAAATGCTAGAACCTTTAAGAAAACAATCACAAAGATTTGATTGAAAAACAGATATAAATAATGCCAAGTATCAACTACCTATCTTTTTGACAATTCACCAACAACATCCTAAGATATTCCTTAATTGATTTGTTCCTATGATAGACATGATCAACAAAAAATAATAGTCATGAAACCTCAAATAGATATGGAAAGTGATATTACAATTTATTTTTATCTTTTTATAGTCTTATTTTTTGAGATTTATTTTATTGACTCATTCCTAGGATCTCTCAAGGATGTCCATAAGGATTTAGAGAAGAAGGAATCAGAGAAATTGAGCATCATTTTGATTTCTATTTGTAAGATATATTTTTAATACTACCATGGTGAATACTCGCTTTATTGAGTGTATGAAAGTTGTGTTGAAAGAATTCGTGAAGTAGTTGCATGTTAGGTGTTCTATACTTCTCTCTGTGACTGGTCCAAAAAGTTCTTAACACAACCCAAACTATATACTTTAAACAATGTTTCTGTATGTTTGGTATGAGCAAGAATAATCTTTATTTGTAGAATCAAATTCTGCGCAATAGATACAAAGTCACCTTGGTCATTAATACCATGGTGCATCATATCTATTTGCTACATCAAATATGATTGTTCAAAATTGTGAAGCCTCCAAAGAAAAGAGAAAGCAACATCATCAACTACTAAAAACATCAATTTTTTATCCATCATCAAATGATTTCTTCTAACTAACATTCATCTTGCATCCACAATGTCATCAATATATAACATGATAATAAACCAATGAAAACATGTACAATGTATGGGGAATACATCCATCATATATAAAATATCATCTCCAGCATAACATCATATATCAAAATGATATATTAATAATCCATAATAAAACATCCTATGATATAAAATATGATTCATCCATCCAAATCATATGCATACATAAGAAAAATACCAAAAAAACATATATAAATGTGTGTCATCATACATAGTAATCTATGATCATCACATAAGCATAAAATGAGCTGAATTGAAGAAGGTATATCTCATATATATCATCATCAAAAAAGGGAGAATGTCATAGTACACCATCATCAGTGAACAAGTGTGATAGGATAATACAAAATAATACATATATATGAGGCCTTGACTAGGCCAATGAATATATATATATACAAAAATCATGTCTGCAATATGTCTTTGAGCAATAAACAACATGAAGATAAAGTACAAAAAAAAAATTGCCTGATAGGAAGGAGAGAATACTATAGACTAGGTTGTGGACCACCATCTAGATCTAGTTGTCTAATAGAATGATCACCTACCTCACCACCACCATCGCCCACAACACTAGGCTCTCAAAATTGTGGCCACTACTGCACTCTAGGAACAAAGGCATCATAGAGAGTCTGATAGTATGTAGCCCTTTGTAACCATTGATCTTGCTCTGCACAAAGGGTATCATGCTCTACTTTCAGAGTATTTATCTCCATCGTAATCACTTGTAATTGAGCTTGTGCAGCATGTTGTCACCCACTCTCATTGTCTCACTTCACCCTTAGGCTATCCCTCTTTGCTGTCACTATGACAAGTTATGCCTCCACAGTCTGTTGTCACACTATCTATGTAGCTATCCAAGCACCTCCATCTCCAAGTGGGGGAGGAGAACCTAGAACTTGTCCATACACTTGAGAAATCTGATCACCCTGTGCCTAATCGTCTTGTGTCCCATCTTGTCAGTTCCTATCCAACTTCTATACAAGAACCTCAATGTGTTTTTGTTCCCCACGCTCACCCATAATACCTGCTCTTCTTAATGCAGGGTCACCCCCATGATCTATGAATCTCAAAGGCCTGCATCATGCCCACCACTAATCAAAATTAGGTGTGGTACCTAGATTTGTTGAGCCCATCGGCCAACCTCATCCAAATGGGGAAAGTGCTCTGAATGCAGCAACAACATCTCTATCTGCTTGGTGACCGCATACATGGACCTCCCAAGTGGTCCAACCAAAACAAGCCTCATAAGTATTAGGAAACTAACCCTATCTCTCTCCAAACTAATGGCATACTCTATCTAGTAAGTAACACTCTAGCAGAGAGTGGGAGCGACCAATCAACCATCTGGTCTACCAACAATTAAAAAGCTACTCTGGATCCTTTGGCCATGTCTCACAGTCCATATAGGGTCTCCAAACAAAACTTGGCATGCCATCAAACACACGACACCAGTATGGAAGATCCCCAAGCAAGGTGTAATCTAAGAAATCTCCATAATGGTGTGAGTACAGATCCTCAAGAGTATGATCATGTATCCCATCAGGTCAAGTAACTGCAATGTGCTCCTAGGCCCAAATATGCAAAAGAGAGATGTCTGTGGAAATAGATTTCCCACCCCGATATACAACCTCATTCTATAGAGGTGGGTGAGAAGACATGAACCCCATGCATATCTGGTCCCATGCTCAATCATACCCTTAATGCAAATACCCCATCCAATAGGGAACTGATGACCTCTCCTATCAAGAACAACTAGTCCTGAAATCAAACCACAAAGGACAAGAGAAATAGGGTCTACATTGCCAACAAACTCAGACAAATCAATCTCAGACCATCAAACCTCCAAGTTTTTGAAACCCAATACATGCCGCATGGCACTGGTACCCCGTTGAACATGGTATATCATGAGCTTTCCATGGATAGGAATGCAGAGAATCCTCCACGCATCCATGAGTGTAATGGTTGCCTCTGCTGAAGATAAATGAAATGAAGAAGTCTCTAAATGCCACTACTCCACAAGCGCGGTCATCATCGCTATATGAGTCTAGATGGGAGGCATGTAACGGATATGATGAAGCCTAACCACATCTAGAAATTCTTGCTCCAGAACATCGAAACTAGTAGTCTAATCAAATAGATCCCAAGCTCATCTCTCCCTCGGCTACAATGGTTTAAGGACCACCTACAATCATTAAAACCCACAATATTAGGGTTTCACTTTGAATGCACAAAATAACACAAAAATGATGAAAAATGACACTTAGGGTTCCAAACAAGCAAAAGTGATCAACATTTAGTAAAAGTGAGCAAACACTAAGAAAAGTGTTGGTTTGAGGCAAGTGCATTGGTTTAGGTCTAGGGAAAAGATATAAAAAGTGAAGGAATTTCTCAAGGGTGAAGATCTATAGCAAATGCACAAAAAACAAGCCCAAGCAAACAAATGTGAAGAAACAAATCAAATGTTAGTTTCAAAGGTGAAGGTTTAAGTCCAATGTGAAAATCTAGAGCAAGTGCATAGATATTTTTTAAGAGCGACCTTCCTAAACTATGAAAAGTGAAGAAAACAATGCAAATGCACAAAAACTCCTAAAACCTCACTATTGACTCAAGGAACTTTATACATGAATTATGAGAACATGACAAGACTAAAATGAGAAACAAGAGGGTACATATCGAGCCATCGATTCCTGTGATTTGTCCAAACTATCGAACCAGGTCCGAATGATGCGAGGCTCCCTGAATACTAGGAATTACTCCTCGATAACTAACAAAATGGGAAATCTAGAGACAAGAATTAGCTATAGGATCAAAGCAAAAATGATGCAATTAGAACCCTAATGACTTATATTAACCCTCAAAAAACCTATTTTTCACCTAGGAAACCCAAATTTTTAATCAGGGGACCTTCCTACATTCAAATTAGGAGCTCTTGAGAACATCGAAATGAGCAAGGAGGGACCGATAGACCTAATTTTTTGTCCTAAACACATCTGAACTGAAATAGAATAGTGTCATGAGCCTGACCTCAAAATTGAAATTTTTAGCCAACCTCTCAAGGGGGCAGCACAAAGTCCTACCATCATTCCACTAAATGCCTGGGCATAGTGGGCCATAATTGTTTTTCAAAAAACTTGATCTTAAAAACAAAATCTTTGAAACAAAGCAACTAGTACTTTGTATCAAAGAGGGGAAAATGTAGACATGCAAAATTGAACTACCACCTATCACACACCCTAAATGAAATTTTCACATAATCCGTATCATTATCATCAAACATCACTTCATTTCACATCAATTGCATCCAAAACCCTAATTTCCCCTATTAATTGAATAAGACAACATTATTTAATTAATTCACTTTTTCATCATTTTTTATCAATTAAATAAATTTCCTTTATTTAATGAAGTCTTCAAAACCCTATTTCTACTATTAATTGAATAATATGACATTATTTAATTAATTCAAATTTCTATCATTTTGACCGATTAAATAAATTACATTTATTTTTAAAAGTCCTAATCCTAACGTTATTCATCCTAATTAGTTAAATAGCACCAGTTATTTAATTACGTCTCTAAATCACCTTATTCCCCTAAGTTAATTAAATTATTAAATCATAATAATTTAATTATGACACTTTCCCTCCAAAAAATTGAATAAATCAAACTATTGAAAACATCATCGAAAATCAAATCAAACTAATGCAACTTTGTATGCAAAAGTCAAAGTTGATTTGCACATTCAACTCCAAAATGAATGAATTAATTAAATTGATTAATTAATCTTTTTCAACCACTTTCCTAATTGAGTAAATTATGATCCCCTGATTTCTCAATCTAATCCTAACAGATCAATCTATTTCTAATTGAGAAAATTATGATTCCCTAACTGATCAATCTATTCCTCAATCCCACTGATCATTCAATCTATTTCTTCAATCACAAAAATTGTGCAATCTATTTTGAATAGATTGTTCATCTCTAAATCCTCTCAACACCTCTCAACCATCGATCTTGATTCAAAAAAAATTATTCCTAACCGTCCATTTCGAATCACATTCTCTATATAACAAACCTCTTTCCTCACAAAAAATGATCAAAGAGTCAACATCATTTGCACAATGAAGTACTGCCGACATTCACAAACACCATTGTTAGAGCTTGAACATACCTTTGATCAAAAATTCACACATCAAGATTCTGCACATGAACTATAGAGGCTTCATAGTGATACGAACAATCCAACATCATGCAAATACACTCCAATAAGGGATGGTAAGACTATGATTTTTCATTAGTTTATGTATGCTTTTATATTTTGATCTTGTTTTCTTGAATTTTGTAATACCTTAGTTTCATTTCGTAAGTGTAGGAATAGATCATATATTTATGTTATTGATTAGAGATTAGATTCTATCTCAATTTCATTTCTCTCATTTAGCATCTATGATTATCCCCCTCCCACACAAACTTACTATTTTCTCTCACTGTATCCTCTAGGGTATAAATAGACTACATAATGGATATCAGGGTATAGATCTCTAGATTGTAATTCCCCATTTCCTCTTGCTAGCATTGGTTTTATTGTTGGGATCTTAGAGTGAGCAGTGAAATAATAAAAGGTAGGGAGAAGAAGTGGTAACAGTAGAAAAGAGGAGAGTAACAATAAGGAAAAAAAAAATACAAACACAAGTCTTAGGTACTACCCTTTGTAAGAAGGGGGTAGGCACTTAAGAGATGATTGGAAAGGGAGGATGGATCTAAAAATATTTATGAAAAGAGGCGACTATTCAAAATCTAAACTAAACCATGGGAGATATAAGGATTAAATGGAAACCTAGACCAAGAAAACCCATGGAAAAAGGAGATAACAAAATGAACGTGGAGATTATTGAAAGAATTAAGTTGATAATGGAAATCAATGCAGAAGAGAGAAGGTTGAAACAAACTTAGGGTTAATAGGAAAGATATTGCAGAAGGATGGAAGAAGAAAGAAAGAGAGAAAAAAATAGGACAAAAATATAGCGATAGGAAATAAAAATGAAGTAGAAGAGTTTTCCATTGAGGGTGTTGTTGAGTGTGCCATTGTGGGTGCTACTAAGAAAGTAAGAAAGGAGATACTACAAACAAGTTCTAGTATGGATAGAATAAATCAAATTATAAAAAATATAGAGGGATAAATTGAGGATTATAGAAAAACTAGAAAAGACCTAGAGTGAGAAGTTATAAGTATTATGACACCACTTATAACCACAACATTGAATACTTATCATCAAAATGGCCCTAGATGACATAATTTTTAATACATATCTAGAATTAGTCACTTTGGCTTGCTAAATTAAATAAAAAACGTTAGAGAAGATAAAAGAAAACAAGGAAATGGAGAAATTAATATTGGAAATGGAACAACTAAGAATCCAATGGGATATTATGGTAAAACAAGATATATTTAAACACATTCCTAATATATGGTGTACCTATTATGGACAGGAAGGTCACTTAAGAAATTAATGCCCAAAGGAAATAGGAGGAAAGAAAGAAAATGTGTTAAGGGTAGATCTCAGGGCACTACCTAAAAATACGAACTTCGTTTACTGTGGAAATTGTGAAGAATGGGATGACCTTGCGACAGAAGACTATCCATCACAACTATTCCAACTGAGAGAGGATCCCACCCTAGGAAATCATAATGAGTAAAGAGGGCTAGCATTTACAAAAGGTTTGGCAGAAAGACCATTCTAAATATAGGACGATGGGTATCTTGTGCCAAAATGGAAAAATCAAAGTAATATACACCCTATGAAACCAACAAAATTAGGGACCATATAATGATAGAGGCCAATTCTGAGGAGAGAGAAGTTGAGGTAGAGGATGAAGAAGGAGAAATTCCACTTTCTTTAATTGCAGTAAGAAGGGACAGTTTGCAACTGAATTTTGGGGTGATAAGAAAAATCCATATATGGGTTTTGAATAAGTATAGAGCATGATATATTTAATTGTGGAAAATCCCAAACCTATTATAAGAATGAGACATCGTAATCAAAAAGTGATTAGCAATAGAATTTTAATACACCTAGAGGAGCAAGACTCTTAAGAAAAGTACCAAAAGAATCTAATGAAACAAATAGTAGATGCCAAAAAGTAGAGAAAATTAGCCTTGAAACTATTTAGAGTAGTAGCTCTACAGAAGAACATGAGACCTATATAGGACCAAGAAACAAAAAGAAAAATAAAACAACAGAGGTTACCAAATAGGGAATGAACACTGCAAATGATATACATATAACCGCAAAAGAAGAAACCACTATAGATGAGGAATAATTCTACCCAACCAAGAAAAAACATGACCAAATAGTAGAACAAACAACAAATTTTTTTACAAAAGAACAAGGCCAGGAAGCACAACAAAATGACTACTTCTCTATTGGAACAAATAGAATACAACACCACAAATATGAACAAAAAGGAAGAATGATAGATAATGGAATACATGACCCATCATGATTACAATTAGCATCGACCATAAGAAAATAACCAATGTAATGGTAGAATTAGGAGATGACATAAACATTCTCCCAAAAAGGGTGTGGGAACAAATAAGAAAACCTAAAATTAGACAAACACCCTACAACATTACCCTAGCAGATGGCACCAGGATGAAAACCTTGGGAACTTGGAAACAAGTAGTGTAGACACCTAAAAATGGTCTGGAGAATCTAATTAATTAAGTACGACTTATTTGATTAATTAATCTTAAATTCATCTACTTAGTAAATAAATAGAAATATTTATTTATATTAAGTTCATTATTAATTCTTCTATTTCTCTCCTAATTAAATAAACAAAATTAAATACTTTGTTTTATTTAATTAATTATCATTTTATCATATATTTTCTCTCTTAATTAAATAAACAAAATTAAATACTTTGTTTTATTTAATTATTATCATTAATATTTCTTCTATACTTTATCTATTAATTCTATCTTAAATTAAATACACAGCTTCAATAATTTGTGTTATTTAATTACCTCATCACATTTCTTCTTAATTAAATAAAGATATTCTAAAATCTTTTATTTAATTATCACTTTCCGAATATTTTAATTTAATAAACAAATCCTATAGTTTGATTTATTAAATTATTTATTCCTCTTTTGCTAAAATTAAATAAACTAAAAATATTTAATTTATGCATAAATCATTTACACTATTCACTCACCAATAAAATTAGATTTTTAAAATCTAATTAATGCAACTTCCATTCACGGGAAGAGCTTCGGGGACAAACTTGCAGGAAGTCCTCTCAATCTTCTTCCATCAATCCTCCCTCTCTTCTTGCCTGGTGTTTTCATGGGGAGGAACAATCCTCCATGATCAGCTCCATCTTCTCATCCCAGGCCATTCAATTCTCCAGATTGAATCACAGCCCCTTATCCCGTATCCCTGTGCAAATGTGCTACCGTGAAAGCTATAAATACAGC
Organism: Sequoia sempervirens; assembly: GCA_007258455.2. NCBI lineage: Eukaryota > Viridiplantae > Streptophyta > Pinopsida > Cupressales > Cupressaceae > Sequoia > Sequoia sempervirens. The sequence goes on from VDFB02373365.1 coordinate 228,139,820, forward strand.
TCTTTGGCTACAGGAAAAGGATCCCAATTTGTGCAATCTTACTCTGCAGGTTTTCCAAGCATCCAAGCATCCAAGCAATCAAGCATTCAAGCATTCATCCAGCATTCATCAAGCAGCAATCAAGCATCCAGCCTTTGCAGTCATGGCTGCCATTACAATAGAATTTGCATATTCAATCACATAGGAATAGAATTAGTTTATTTTCTCATTCTCTAAGTGTCATTTCAATAGTTTAATTAGCTTACAAATCTGAGAGCTAAGTAGATTAGAGCAATCTTTAGAGTTAGAGAGCAATAGGATAAATTTCTGTAGATTTGTAGTTTAAATTAGTTTAAATTTCTTAATCTTAGATGCAATGTCCTATTTAGAAGCGTAGATGCATTGTTTAACTTGTTTTCCCCATTCTACCGCTTACAGATTGGCACCCACCGTGGGGCATAACCCCGTATTTTGCTAAAATTTTGAAAATTGTGTCCTACAGGTATCGGTGTGAAAGTTTTCGCGGAATCGTGAGTTTTTGCAGCGCGCCAGTGGTCTGTTTCAGCGCGAAGGGTTTCTGTTACAGCGCGCCGAGTTACTGTTCCAGTGCGCCACATCACTATTCCAGCACGCCGGGTTTATATTTCAGCGCGCCGAGTCACTGTTTTAGTGCGCCACTTTCTTATCTTCAAAATCATTTCTTTTATCTAGATCCGACGCATCCGTAGCCAGATTCTGTTTCTGTCTACTTTCTTGGTTAAAATTTACCAATCCTAGGATGGAAATGGATAAAATTGATCAATCCTAGGATAGAAACTTCACAATTTTCTTTTGGGATTAAAATTGAACATCATGTTTTTATGGAGCAATATCTCCATATAGATTAGCTAATTGGTGTTTTGGGTTTTAAAAAGAATAATTTCTCTGCTGTGATTGGGTGATAGGTTTATGCTCTCCCCTTAACTGGGTGCATCAAAAAAACCAGACTCACCATTACTTTACGCATTTTAAAGCTTTCTTAAAACCTTTAGACAGGCCTGCCGTAGTGGGAAAAAGTACTCACCCTACGGGAACGACTTGAGTGGGGACAGCCAAAAGCCATGGCATTCCAACCCACTTTAAAATTTATGTGAATTTGGGGAAACCCTCTTTCAATGGAAGTGCGCAGGATAACCATCCCCAAAATCTTTGTTCTAAAGATTGGGAGGTCTCTCGAGGGAGTTTATCCATTTGCCGCTCCGAATGGAAACCCTATCTAAGAACCTAGAAATAGAAGCACGCATGTCAGTTTCTAAACATTGTAATACTCGGCGGTGCAGGGGCAGGGAAGAATCTACCCTCAAGCACTCACCATATAATTGCCAAGGACTGTTTGCTCAGGGGATCCAGTATCCACTTCCGTCACTCTGAGTATGCACCTGGAAAAGATAAAAACACGGGCGCCCTCTAGGGGGTGACATGGCTGTGTGAGTCGACACAATTCCAAGCTGTGGGCCGTTCGAGTATAGAACACTTAAGTCACACAAAAGGAAAGCCTTACCCTTACACCTAGATCTTGAAACATCTTGCATAGTGTCACTATCACCAAATCTGAGATTTTCTGTCAAAGTTTCCCTATCAAGGATTTTATCATCCTTCCATCACGAAACTAGATAAGACAAAATCAGATTTTAAATCAACAACCTTGACACTTATCCAATCAAACAACCCAAGATCAAAGTCTAGAGTAAAACTTTAACGTTTGTATGCCTATTTTCACATGAGCAGCCTATCAAAGACAACAATAAGAAGAAAATGAAAGAATAGCAGCCATGGCTGAAGAAAACCCTTGGGGACGATATAGCAACACTGATCCTCTCACTAATTCGCAAGAGAAAGAGATAACTACAGAAGAAATCAAAAAAGTTCAACAAGATCCTCATTTCCATAAATTTATGGAAAAGATGCTAGAACAAGATATGGAAAAGTATCTTCTACTATTAGCTAACAAAGGTGCTAAGCTTCCTAAAGACTTTGATGTCAATCAACTTAAGGAAACAACCACACCTAACCCAACTAGTATAGAAAATCCAAATCAAATAGATGCTTTGACGAAACAAATCCAACAATTACAATTGCAGTTCCAAAATATCCAACAAGGGCCAACAAAAAGATATTCCTTACAGGACATTTGCCCTTATCCATTCGACTCAGGCATTAACATGATACCATTTCCACCGTATTGTGAGTACCCAACATACAACAAATACAATGGGAGAACCGATCCATTTGATCACGTATGGGAATTTTGAGCCATGAGCATAGAGTTCGCACACGAGGACTCTTACTTACTATGATTATTTCCGAGAAGCTTAGGAAACACTTGCATGGAGTGGTTTTCTAAATTGGAACCTGGGATCCAATCTTTTGAAGAACTGATCAATAGGTTCATAACACACTTCTCATTCAACATCCAACATGGGGTAACCTTAAAAGAACTCTACAACACCAGACAAGCAAAGGGTGAAAAGTTTCTTTCCTTTCTCCAACAATGGAGAAGGCTATTTGCTAAATACCCCAGATCTATTCCTGAAGAGGAGAAGATAGAGATGTTCATTGATAACTTAGTGGATGACATGAATTATAGATTAGACTTACAATGTCCATCTACATTTGAACAAGTTATCGAAAAAGGGCTCAAAATCGAAGAGGCTCTAATCAAAAGAGGAACAATCAAACACTTCATTGAAGGTTCAAACAATAACAATTCCTCTAACAACAACAACGAAAAACCAAGATTTTGGCAAAAGAACAAGAATACTGATACCATGATTGATACACACACGTCTAAACTAGTATTCACCTTGACGCCAACCACTACAAACAAACAAAACAATGGTCTTAATGTCAAAAAAAGTAGTGATCAAGGAAATAATCAAAACAGTGGAGAAACAAAAATCTAATCATTCCAACGACCATCCAATAAATGAAAATTTACGCCATTGGAATTAGTCCTCAAAGAACTTTTAGATGAAAAACTCATTCAAGTACAAGAAGCTAGAAATTGGGACCCTCAAGTCAAACCATCATGGTGGAATGACTTACATTACTGTCACTACCATCAAAATAAAGGCCACATGATTGAAAATTGTTGGCAGTTAAAACATGCGGTACAAGACCTCATAGATCAAAAGAATGTATTTGTAGAGGGGCATCAAACAAACAAAGATCACACAACATTCAAAAATCCCCTACCCAATTATCAGAAGGGAGAATCCTCTTCCACAAATACCAAAGGTAAGAATGTTGGTTATGTTTATGACACAACGATCCTTTGTTTTTCTGCTACCAAGGAGGATGAAGAGTTATGCAATCAAATCAATCGGAACAAGGACATTACATCCACCAATTTGGTACAACATATGGACAAATCTGAGAACCAAATTAATGTAATCACACTCAAAGGAAAACAAGAGTACCAACCAGTTAATTCCACAACAAGGGCACAATCAAAAGTTATATTGAAAGGAGCATCAATATCATCCCCATCTGTGGATCCTCCCTCTAATCAATATAATCTCATCGATCAATTGCAGAAAATACCAGCACAAATATCCATCCTGGAACTTTTAAAAATTTCCCCATCACACAATGAGGTTCTTGAACAAGCTCTTGTATCAACCACAGTACCTAACAATTTGGATGTATGTCAATTCCAAGCTATGGTGGGACATCTATCTGCACCTCATTGCCTTTCATTTTCTGAACATGATGATGTATCACTCACCCATCCACATAATTCCGCCCTTCACATTGAAGTCCTTATCCATAAACACCGTGTAAAGCGTGTCCTGATAGATGGAGGGGCTGGTTTAAATATTTGTACCTTAAAGTTGATCCGTGCACTAGGATACTCAGATGAAGCCATTGATACAAGAAGAAAAATCACAATCAAAGCATATGATGAAGAAGAAAGGTCCTCTAAAGGGTTGATCATATTACCCATTCAAGTAGGACCTATTGTCCAAAATGTGGTTTGTCAAGTCTTAGATAGAGAACTGACATACAACATACTATTGGGACGTCCTTGGATTCATGATATGCAAGCAGTACCTTCCACCTATCATCAATGCCTGAAATTTCCCGTCAATGGACAGGAGGTAACAATCACAATAGACCATAACGACACTCAAGCTTGTCATACGTTGAAAACATCTCAGGATACATTGATACCTCACAATAGGGAAGTTGGTGCATCAGATTCATCTAGTGGTGAGAAACAACAAAGTTTCATATCAAAGTGGCTTCCAAAACAACAAAAATCACAAGAGATCAGGATAGAACAATCTAACCCTTCAAATGTTGAAGAATAATTGGCTTCACTCTCACATCAATTCACCAAGTATAGATAAGTGACGAAGGAATAAGTGAATATGGTGTTGGACACTCATTTCATTTATCACAGATGTTACCCTCCTTACAAACATATGGACAACCATCTACAACCACCCAAAAATCAGCACAATCTACAACAGCGTTAGATGGCAGATTTATAAAAGCTGGGAATTTAGATGAAGACTCAGAAGAGAAGGCTATGCTAAATTGGCTTTATAGAGATGAGGAAGCTTCCACTTCCACGAGTAATATCATAGAAACAAATCAATATGGAAAGGGAAAAACTATTCTGGAGAAGATGGGATATTCAGGACAGGGACCTCTTGGGTTAAAGAAAGAAGGCATAATAGAACCAATCCAGCCACTCATGCTCCAACATAAGGATAAGACTGGACTAGGATATACAGCAGAACAAAGATCTCTTGACCGAGGGAAACAAAGTGTAACGGAACCGATCCAAGTTCTCACAATTCAGCAAAATGACAGAACTGGACTGGGATACACAGAAGAAGCAAGAGCGGAAATCACCAATAAAACTATGGAGCGTATTCTGCAAATGAGAGAACTTTGAAACAGATTCAAATGAATATGAGTGGGATAACTTATCAGATGTTTCCTATGAAGATATTCATATCGACGTCATCAAAAATTATACCCCCAAACATGAGGAGGGTCAAAGCTCGAATTTTAATCCTATTGTCTTTGAAACACAAAACTTTGATGACTCAAGTGAAGATGAACGGACGTCGATTGAGATAAATGATGTGGAAGAAAATACCTTCGTAGGCCTCGACATAACCATTAACAACCTGGATGACATTTCCGTCTGAGCTTTCACTATCGCTGACCTCAACCCATCTAATGATTCATTGCCTTTACTACATCCCGAGCTTATCGAATGGGAACCCCAACACCCTATCAATCTCCCTATTTTTGAAAATGACTCCGCTATTATTAACTACCTTTGCTGTGAGGAAACTGATACTTGTTCTACCAATGCTTCTTTTAACGACGCTTTCAGGCAGGAGGATGCCAAGCCTTATAGTTGCAAAAATATGGAAATAAAAAATGGATCTAATGGTGAAAACCATTCTTTGGCAGTATTTGATCCTAAAATAGTAAAAACAAAGAACGCATCCAATGGTGAAAACCTCATTGAGGCACCAAAGGATGGAAGGTTTGACATCCTCCCACAACATTACCATGAAAGATCATCAGTATTAATAGAACCCACACATTCTATTGATATTGGCACAGTAGAGAAAGCAAGAATACTACACCTGGCAGCATCCCTGACAGATACAGAAAAACCAGATTTTATCAAATTCTTTGGAGAACGATGCATCAATTTTTCTTGGTCATACTCTGACATGCCAGGCTTAGACACAGATCTCATTATGCATCACCTATCCTTACCAGCTGGCACTAAACCAGTAAAACAGAAACTGAGAAAAATGCATCCACATGTTGCATTATTAGTAAAAAATGATTTGAAGAAACTACTAGATGTTGGATTTATCAGGTCTATTGATTATGCGGAATGGATATCCAACATTGTACCTGTTTCAAAGCCAGATCACACCATTAGAATATGTACTGATTTTAGGGATTTAAATAAAGCATGTCCAAAGGATGATTTTCCTTTGCCAAACATTGACATGATTGTAGATCTCACAGCTGGCCATCACATGCTATCACTCATGGATTTTTAGGATACAATCAAATCAAAATAGCTCTTGAGGACCAAGAAAAGACAACATTTACATGTCCATGGGGCACCTTTTGCTGGAACGTCATGCCTTTCGGGTTAAAGAATGCAGGAGCTACATACCAGCGAGCTATGACAACAATCTTCCATGACATGATGCACACCTTCATGGAGGACTATGTGGATGACATCTTAGCCAAATCTTACACCAGAGAAGGACATCTTGAGATACTAGGCAAAATATTTGACAGATTGGAGAAATTTAAAGTCAGATTAAATCCCAAGAAATGTGCCTTTGGAGTAACATCAGCAAAACTTGGATACATAGTTTCTACAAAAGGAATTGAAGTAGATCCAGCAAAAGTTAAAGCCATTATGGAAATGCCACCTCCTAAGAATATCAGCACATTGAGATCTCTACAAGGCCGACTACAGTCCATCAGAAGATTCATCTCTCAACTAGCAGATCGGTGTCATCCATTCAACCATCTTTTGCATAAAAATGTGTCTTTTAAATGGGATGAACAGTGTGAGAGTACTTTCAATCAAATCAAGCATTATTTGATGACACCACCAATCTTGGTGCCACCCAATGAAGACAAGCCATTATTGCTATATATTGCAACAACAGATATCTCTTTAGGAGCCTTGCTAGCACAAGAAGATAGAGAAGGGAAGGAACAGGCAATATACTATATCAGCAGGACACTCAATGGACATGAAGTAAACTACACCTTCATTGAAAAATCATGCTTAGCAGTAGTATTTGCAACACAAAAATTGTGACACTATATGCTCACTCACACTGTCAAGCTCATTGCAAAAATTGATCCCCTTAAATATTTACCGAGCAAAGCAGCTTTAACAGGAAGGTTGGCAAAGTGGGTCATGCTCCTCAGTGAGTTTGACATTCAAGATGTTGAAAGGTGAGCTATCAAAGGACAAGTCATCGCCGACCAATTAGCGAAGCTCCATTATCAGACGGTCATCCTATGACCATGGAATTTCCGATGCGGATATCCTCAACATTACAACACAGCCGTGGCAACTCTACTTCGATGGATCCTACACACAACATGGATCAGGGGCGGGAATTTTATTTGTCACACCTCTTGGGCACACAATTCCACGATCTTACAGGCTTACCTTCCGTTGCACTAACAATGTGGCAGAATATGAAGCTTTGATCCTTGGAATTAAAGTGGCTATTGACTGGAAAATCATAGAACTACAGGTGTATGGAGACTCCTAGTTAATCATCTATCAAGTCAACAATGATTACCAAACTAAGGATGACACACTAATTTTATACAAGAGACTGGTAGATGATCTAAGAAAATACTTCATAGAAATCAAATTTGAGCAGATACCAAGATCAGAGAACAAAGCAGCAGATGCCATGGCCACAATAGCATCTCTTCTACAAATGCCTGAAATGCAAGATCGTTATCGATTTATTGTAGAACAAGTATCAAATCCTGCATACGCAAATCCCAAATCCCAAACCATAAGCCTTTTGGATGGTGCCCAATCTTCCATTTATGGAGACATTTATACTTATCTAAAAGATAATATCTTACCGCCAGATCTTTCTCGCAACCAAAAGCGCAACTTCATACGCCAATCCGCCAAACATACCATTATTGCTGACACCCTTTACCGTCGAGGCCTAGATGGTACTCTTTTGCGTTGTTTAGAACATAACGAATCTGCTTCCGCTTTACATGAGGTCCATGAAGGAATTTGTGGTACACATTCAAGTGAATTATCTTTAGCCAAGAAACTCCTTCGTTTGGGGTATTACTGGCCACACATGGAGCAAGAATCCTATAAATTTGTCAAGAGATGTCCAAAATGCCAGATTCATGGCAATCTTATACATGCACCGGCATAGGAGCTCCATCCATTCACAACTACATGGCCTTTCTGTCAGTGGGGATTAGACTTGGTAGGGAAAATTAACCCATCTTCATCTAATGGACACAAGTTCATTATCACAGCAACAGAATATTTTACAAAATGGGTGGAGGCAGTTCCCTTAACCATAATCACTGGGAAGCAAATATCATCTTTCATACTTAATTATCTCATTTGTAGATATGGGATACCCCAGTCAATCATCACAGATAATGGCAGGCCTTTCAAGAACCAAGACGTCCAAGAAATGTGTGAAAAGTTCCAGATTCAACATCGCTTTTCAACCCCGTATTACCCTCAAGGTAATGGACAGGCTGAAGCTTCAAATAAAACAATCCTAAAGATTCTCAAGAAGACTATAAATGAGGTAGGGCGTGATTGGCATGTTCAGCTTAACCCTGCTCTTTGGGCTTACAGGACTAGCATCAGAACACCAACAGGAGCTACACCATATGCTCTTGTCTATGGATCAAAAGCAATATTACCTATCAAGGTAGAAATTCCATCCCTTCGAGTTTCACTAAAGGGACTCATTACAGATGAAGATTATAGGATCTCTAGACTTCAAGAATTAGAGCTACTTGATGAACGTCGACAACAAGCTGTCAATCATTTGATAGCCTATCAACAAAGGATGTCTAGGAACTATAATCAGAGGGTTAAGCCTAGAGTCTTCCATATCGGAGACTTGGTCCTACGGGAAAACCCTAGAAATCAAGCAGACAGAGAAAAGAAGGGAAATTTTGAACCTAACTGGATAGGGCCTTATGTTATCATATCAGTCTATGGATCAGGAGCATACCGGCTATCTACACCAGAAGGAGACATGTTGGAGGAGCCCATGAACAACATTCATCTCAGGCAATTCTACACTTGAGGATATATAGTGCACGATCAATAAAGTTGTCTTGATGAAAACCTGGCAAACAGGCGTCATGATGACAGAAAAGAGAGAAAAACAAAAAATATATAAAAGTAAAAATACAAAAGAAAAGGAAAGAGGACACAATAAAAACAAGTGATGAAAACCTAAAAAATAGGCGTTACTTGTGATTTTCACCAAACTCCTCTATCTATTGGGTACAGTGTTGTTACGATTGTTTCCCTTCATATCATTTCCATCTATCATTTGGGATAATCATTATCACTATCCATATCATAGTAGAGATACCATGATTTACCCTGGCTTGGGGGCAACATCCTAGTGTTATCTGGTACAAATAGACTTTCAGCTTACATGGAAAGGCAGTCAAACATGACAACATCAAGTGGCAATACCATCAAAATCCAAAAAACATCAGAAAATCAAAAATCCAAAAACATCAGAAAATCAAAAATCCAAAAACATTCATAAAATCGAAAACACAAAAATAGAGTCTACATCAGTCAGAGTCTACATCAATTAGAGTCTGAGTCTGTGTCAGTCGAACTACGTGGTCTCTGCGTGTATAACGTAGGCAAGACTAATCTTTGATCAGTCCCCGAGACCCCTAGGATAGGTCTTTAAGTTACATCATTTGGTCAAACGTCTGGGAATATCATGCAAACATCAACACACATATTTCAACATGATGATCTAATCTGAATAATGATTTGAAAATACACTAAGTAGAATTTGAATTGTTGTACTTTTTATTTTATCATTTTGTTTATCATTTCTTTGGAGCTACTCAATGATGTATTGAACTAGAGAAGCAAGGAAGGAGAATGATACCTTTTCTTTGTTTGTTGTTTGTGAGTTAGTCATTATTATTTTGTGAATTGTCGGGAAGTGCTCTACCAAGTATCATGGATGACATTCTGATTCACTTAAGAAAATGATTAATTCTTGTTTGTTTACAAGAAATGCTCAGGTCATCATTGGTCTATCTTATACCTTGATCTTGTGTTCGCTTGCAATATCAAAAATCATGAAAGAAATACTCAGGTCATCATTGGTCTATCTCATATCATTGATGCTTGTATTTTCGCTTTCAACATTTTAAAATAAAGCTCAGTGATGATACAAAGCAGAACAAAAAGATTATTGAAATGACACTTAGGTTTGCATTGATAAAATAGGTTTGCATGGTAAATCAGACATAATAATACACCCAGAGTATTGGTTGCACAAATTCCAAGGATTCATTTGCAAATAATGTTATCTTTTTCTTATCACAGATTGAGTATACTTGACACATGCGATTTTCATAATGACATGCATATAGAATCATTTCTTCATCTCATCCCAAATTTCACAATAAACATCTCATTTCATGGCATCATATTTACACGCTATGTCTCATATCATGGCATCATACATCATTACATTTTCATCATACATTTTCATTACATTTTCATCATACATTTTCATTACATTTTCATTTATATATATCATTTTCATTACATTCATTACATTTTCATCATACATTTTCATTACATTTTCATTTATATATATCATTTTCACTACATTTTCATTTATATATATCATTTTCATTACATTTTCATTTATATATATCATTTTCATTACATTTTCATTTATATATATCCTTTCATTCACATTTCATTTACATATATCATTTCATTCACATTTCATTTATATATATCATTTCATTCACATTTCATTTATATATATCCTTTCATTCACATTTCATTTACATCTCATCATTCATTAACATTTATCATTCATCTCATCATTCATTAACATTTATCATTCATTTCTCAAAACATTTACCGCTCATCATTCATTACATTTATCATTCATTCACATTTTATTCACATCTATCATTTCATTACATGCATCATTTCATTTACATCTCATTTTATACGTCATATATCCAATATCCATACATCATTCATTAACATCACATTTATTTATCATACATTGCATCTCATTAGGAAAAGAAATACATCATCAATATCATATCACATCATCATTAATGCATCCATACAAGCTAGTAAAATAAATCATCATAAAACATAAAAACCTAAAATGCATCCATCACATTTAGAAACATCATAAAATCAATGCATCCATCACATAAATCATGTGAAACATATCATAGATCAATCGAACCGCTGCACATATATATCTCATCAAGTGTCAAGTATACAATGAAGTTCTGAAAATAATGAAAATAACATCATGTCAAAAAGGGCTATATATATCTCTCAAAAGGTACACAACTGATATCAAGTGGTACTCGCACCAGAAGAGTAGGTCTCACACCAATATCAGGACCACCACCAGATGTCCCAGGATCTCTCGGATCTCTCAGAAGAGGCTGTGTCACGCCTCTACTCACTGTCCTCGAACGAGTCCTCTCTGAGCGAGACTGGGCATAACTGACTCTCTGCTCTGGGGGACAAAACTCATGATAGCGGCTCCTGTAGAACTCAATCTCAGCACCTGCTCGCATAGCCTCTCTCATATAATCTGCCACTCTCTACAGTCTCTCTGCCATAGCCTGTGCAGTCTCTGCTACCTGTCTGATAGTGTCTCGCTCAGCAGTCAAGGCTGTGATCTGTGCCTGGGCAGTAGTCAACTGTGCTCGTACACCCGTCAACTGAGCCTGTGCTGTCGCTGCTACCTGTAAGGCCTCATCTCTCTCACCAATCAGAGTTGTAATCTACGTCTGTGCAGTAGCTAGCTGTGCCTGCGTTTGTGCTAATAATCCCTGCACCTATGCTAGCTGTCCCTGCAAAGTCTACACCTGCACCTGTAAGCCCGCGACCTCTGATGGATCTGCCGACAAGGAAGCAACAACCTGCCTCTTACGAGATGCACTAGTAGATGGCTCTGAAGTACCTGCTACGCTCGGTCTCCCCCCATCTCCACCAACATCATCGCTGCTACCGTCACTGCTCTCCTCATCACTCTCATTTTCATCATCACCGCTACTCTCACTGTCATCATCTCTCCCCCGTCTCTGACCAACTTGAACTCCCCCTGCTGGTGCTGGTGCTGGTGCTGGTACTGGCTCATCCAGAATAGTAATCCATGGAGGAGGGTGCAGAGCCAAATACTCTCTGTACTCGGGCGTAATAGGTGCCTCAACAATGTCCCGCCGCACATCCCAGGCTGATGGCTGCAGAGCACGGTAACCCTCAACAAGTGCCCTGTAAGGTAAACTGGGACCCCAATCACTGACATCTATCTGACGTCGTCCATAATGTGCTACACCTTGTGGCATGCACTGAACAATCCCATACTGTCTGTACACACGACGAAATAGGAATCGCTCCAGGACCCTGGGGCTCTTCCCGATCAAATACATCGAATCAGATAAGAACCCCAACTCAATATCATCATCGTCCCAGTCATCACAGTCTAAATAGGGACGCCAGGTCACTACCTCCACATCATCAATGATCCACTTCCAATAATCAAGCTTACCCATCATGTGCTGGGTAGGCCTGCCTTTATAACGAAACACATAAGGCCTCGTCGCTGGTCTGGCTAACACTGGCACGGGACATGTAACAGCAATATGCTCCCATGCCCATACCTGAAGAAGTGTAGCCCCTACCGATAAACTGCTGCCGCCAAAGTGCATAATCTAGTGTAAATCATGATATAACTGGGCAAGCATACACATGCCCCAAGCATATCTCATCCTATGGGCCACCAGACCCTCTAACACCCGACCCCATCCAAGAGATAGACCCTTTGACCTCTTATTAGGACAAAGGAATCCACCAATAAAGCCGGCCAAAACTAAAAGAAGGGGAGCATATGACTCATACATATCTATCCATGGAATCCACTCTCCCGCAACGTGGGGATCCTGAAAGACTCTCCGCATAGCCTCTACCCCACCAACCTCCTTTGAATCATGCACTACAATCTCTCCGACAAAAGGAATGTAAAGAATACGCCATACATCCTCCGGCGTCATAGTCATCTCGCTAGTAGGTAAGTGGAAGGTATTGTGGTCACTATGCCACCGCTCCGCTAAGGCTGTCAATAGACTCCTATTGAGTCTAATATGGGGCATGTCAAGTAATGTCGCTAAACCGCAAGCAGCAATATGCTGTCTCTCATCAGGTGAAAGTCTCGGTATCATATCAAAAGGCCAAGGGAACTGCTCTCGCACCTGGATAATGTCTAAATGCTCATATTATCATACAAAGAGAACATTTTTCAGATCAATATGTTACCAATCAGAATATCAAACATCAAGAGGGCATCAAATTTTCAAAAAATTATGCTTTACCTATCAAATTATCAAATTATCAAGGAACCCTCATCTATCAATCGGGTTCATTCTTTTAGACATCCTAAATTATCCCTCGCCTATCATGAGGGTAATAATTATCAAATCAATGGATCTCGCTCATCATGAGATCATGTACCATTTATTTTAGTCACAATAAAATTAAAATAAATGGCATCAACAACAAATCGACGAAAACCAAAATGCAAAATTTTTCATCAATCTATACCTCCAAGCGCTACAAAATCAACCTAACGTACGTGCTGCAAAATCAACCTAATGCACTAAAAGACTGGTGCGCTATAAAATCCTACTAACGCGTTACACAATTGACCAGACGTGCTAAAACTTTTTACGCGCTACAAAACTGACCGGACACGCTACAAAAGTTCATTGGTGTGCTAAAACTATGGCACACTACAACAGATCACGGACGAGCTAAACCACGTTTGCCGTGCGCTAAAACATTAAAAACAAGTGCAAAAGGACAAAAGGAATAGGCACGAATTACGAGGAGGATTTGGGGTACATACCAGAGGTCCATAGTCGGCTGGACACTGGTGACGACACACACACTCAAGTTGGTGGGTGTGGTATGGGATCGGCATCCTGCAGGTCTAGCACTCTAAGGCTCTCTATCACAAGATTGTCAAAGTCAAATGCACAAATGACTTTTGAGAATGACCTTTTGAGTATTTATAGGCTATTTTTGGGGGATTTTTATTTATTTATTTCTGAGGAATTAATTCTTATCTATCACAGGGGCATTTTGGACAATTTTGTCGGGAGATAAATTGTTTCTTCACCAATTCATCATCAAATCATCATAAAAATTCATTTTTTTTGAAAAATCGTAAAAATCCAAAATTCATCAATTTATCTCCCGAGGGGGCATATATCGCTATCATTTCAAAATTCAACATCTGGGGCAAATCAGGGGCATATTTTAAAAACCTTTTGTCAATACTGGCAGTTGAGGCAAAATCATTCTTTGAAGCAATGCGTAAACACATCACTTCAAAGAGCGGCAAAATGTAGACACCTAAAAATGGTCTGGAGAATCTAATTAATTAAGTACAACTTATTTGATTAATTAATCTTAAATTCATTTACTTAGTAAATAAATAGAAATATTTATTTATATTAAGTTCATTATTAATTCTTCTATTTCTCTCCTAATTAAATAAACAAAATTAAATACTTTGTTTTATTTAATTAATTATCATTTTTATCATATTATTTTCTCTCTTAATTAAATAAACAAAATTAAATACTTTGTTTTATTTAATTATTATCATTAATATTTCTTATATACTTTATCTATTAATTCTATCTTAAATTAAATACACAGCTTCAATAATTTGTGTTATTTAATTACCTCATCACATTTCTTCTTAATTAAATAAAGATATTCTAAGAATCTTTTATTTAATTATCACTTTCCAAATATTTTAATTTAATAAACAAATCCTATAGTTTGATTTATTAAATTATTTATTCCTCTTTTGCTAAAATTAAATAAACTAAAAATATTTAATTTATGCATAAATCATTTACACTATTCACTCACCAATAAAATTGGATTTTTAAAATCTAATTAATGCAACTTCCATTCACGGGAAGAGCTTCGGGGACAAACTTGCAGAAAGTCCTCTCAATCTTCTTCCATCAATCCTCCCTCTCTTCTTGCTTGGTGTTTTCATGGGGAGGAACAATCCTCCATGATCAGCTCCATCTTCTCATCCCAGGCCATTCAATTCTCCAGATTGAATCACAGCCCCTTATCATGTATCCCTATACAAATGTGCTGCCGTGAAAGCTATAAATACAGCTCTTTGGCTACATGAAAAATAATCCCAATTTGTGCAATCTTACTCTACAAGTTTTCCAAGCATCCAAGCATCCAAGCAATCAAGCATTCGAGCATTCATCTAGCATTCATCAAGCATTCATCAAGCATCCAACCTTTGCAGTCATGGCTGCCATTACAATAGAATTTGCATATTCAATCACATAGGAATAGAATTAGTTCATTTTCTCATTCTCTAAGTGTCATTTCAATAGTTTAATTAGCTTACAAATATGAGAGCTAAGTAGATTAGAGCAATCTTTAGAGTTAGAGAGCAATAGGATAAATTTCTGTAGATTTGTAGTTTAAATTAGTTTAAATTTCTTAATCTTAGATGCAATATCCTATTTAGAAGCGTAGATGCATTGTTTAACTTGTTTTCCCCATTCTACCGCTTACAGAAGGAAGTTGTTTGTGGCCATCATTTCTCTAATGGATGTTGGATAGGTTAGGATGAGCCTTACATATTAATTATATTTTTTCTAGTTGAATCAAATAAATTCTGAAGACTGAATTATTAGGTATTAATTAGCAATTTTTGTGAATGTAGATTGTGGTTGCACAATTTATTAGCTTTTTCTTAAGACCAGGAAAATTAAACCTAAATTTAGTTGTTTTTTGTAGACTTGTGCTATTTAATGCACACTTTAGCTTCATTGATATTCACTAGCTGATTTGAAAAATGTGTAGATGAGTGTAGTTTGTTTTGGACAAAATACAAATAAAGGTTGAAAGCATATGCTATATTTCAGTGACATTTAGTACAAATCTTAGCTTCATTGAGATGTTTTCTAGATAACATAAAAAATTTTGTATTTATCTGGTTCTAGATTTTCATGTTTGTCTGAGCCTAATCCAAAGATGTCCCACTACCTAAAAAACATCATGTAGTGTCTATTGTTGCAATTTCAGTCCATTCTTGGTATTGGAACTTGCTTGGTTTGAGTCCATTGACAAGTTTCAAAGTGGCAAAAGATTATGTATGTCTGTAAAATTAGATGGTATTTTTAGGAAAAAAGAGATCAATGCTTATGTATTTTTTCTGGAATTTTATGTTATAGCTTTAACCTTCCTTTCATGTTGGGAATTATGTTCATTTCAATTCCAAATATCATTTAACACTTCCATATTTGGATAAATTTTTTTGAATCTAGTAATTTTGATGTGTAGAGAATACTTTTTATTTATTGGTAAGCAATTTCCATGCATGTCGTATTCTCAACATGATTGATTGTACTTTGCAGGCTATATTCAAACTTCTATAAATGATGGACCTAGATGTATTTCTTTAAGGTGTCTAGTCCCATCGTGTGGTGCTATTGTTGATGAGAATATGGTGCTTTCTCTAGTCTCTGATGAAGATAGAGAAAAATATACATGATACCTACTTAGATCATATGTTGAATACAATAGAAAGGTTTGATTATTCACTTCATCATCTTGAAGAAGTTAAATTTTTCTAAACATGATTCTTACCTAGTTTGACAATTCCTTTTGAGTTTGTTTGTAGAACAACTAACTTGTTTTTTGTGGCATATTTTGAATAAATTTTAGGTAAATACCCTATTCTTGTCTTAGTAATCTTTAGGGAGAGCACTCAATTTTTCCTAGTTTGGGATAATAATGATAATTTAATTGATCATGCTTATTTTCCATAGTCTCATATGACTGGTTGTTGTAAATGAACACATGTAGATAGTTTATCTTTTCCTCTTGTGCTAGATATTTGCTTGTTTATTAGTTTAGAAAATTCTTTATTCTAAGTATATTTTGGCATTGGCAGAGAGGATGAAATAAGTGATTTTATTAAAAATTATTGTTTGGATGACCTTGTAGACCAATTGGTGTCCAACTCCTGGTTGTGAGTATGGTGTCAACTTTGTCATTGGAACTAGGGTGCTATGATATTACTTGCAAATGCTCATACAACTTTTGTTATAATGTAAATTTTGTTATATTGTGCTGTAAAATAGTTCTTTTGGAAAATATTTTTTGTTTTCTAGTAGATTGTTCTTGATTTTTTAATATATTAGATCAAAACTTAATAATTTAAAATTTTGACTGAAACATATTTAGTGTTATGAAGAAGCTCATCATCCAGTTGATTGTGAGACAATAGAAAAATGGATTTTAAAGAACAGTGCAAAATCAGAAAACATGAACTGGTAATAAAAGTGAGTATTTTCTTTTGTTCTCTTTTAGTCTTGAATGCTAGCTTTTCCAAATTTTCCTCACTTTATTTGAATTGATCAATGTAGAATGATTTTTTATCAGATTCAATGTATTTTGTCAGTAGGATCTTGACAATTTTTGAAATTAGGTTGGTATATTTCATAAATTTAGATATGATCCTACTGCTCCAGTCTTAAATCAGAAAGTAATAGTCAAGTCACTTCTTGGTTGTTGTGTCACGAATTTTCATATAAGACATTTGTTAGTACTATTAGTTCTTGCAATTCTTGTATCAAAAAGTAGTAGTCGAGTCCCAAGTTGTGTATGTTGAATGTGTTACTTATATGACTCCAAAAACATTAAAAGTTGCTACCTGTAAAGTGCTTGTTGCTTGGAAAATGGATTAATGTTGTGAGATTTGAAGATGGTTACATAAATCCTCTATCTAGTTATGACATATAGCTATCAAGAATTATGTGTAAGCTTTTATTTGCTATCTATCTTCATGAATTCTATTTTTATTTGACTAAGATCCATTCTAATGTATTGATGTTTATCCAGGATACTTGCTAATTTAAAGCCTTGTCCAAAGTGTAAACACCCAATTGAGAAAAATCAAGGTTGCATGCATATTACATGTACACCTACCTATAAATTTGAATTTTGTTGGTAATTAAATGGCCACACAGTCCTTCTAATGATTTTTTTAAAATATATTTAAGCCACTGTGTTTATGTTGTGTTGGCAAGGTTGATATTCATTTCATATTATATTTCGATTTGGGTTTCTATTTATAGAATAGTTACCTTATATTTAACTATACTATACCAAATTTATTTTTCTTGTAGCATTCAAGGATTTTTTTAAGGTTCGCCAATGTTCATGGCTACTGAATAAGTAGTTATGACTCCAATTGAATTACATTCTAATTTTTAGCATTGATAAACTAGCTAATGTATTCTATATGAATTTTGATGTTGTTGTAGGCTATGCCATGGTGCTTGGTCAAAACATGGGGAATAAACAAGTGGTTTTTATTGCCTGCAATCGATATGAAACTACAAAGCAAGAAGGAGTTGTATGTTTATTGATTTTTTTATCCTTTTGTTCATTTTTTTACTTATTTTTCCACAATATAGATAAATTAATTATCAATACTAATATGATTACCAGTTTATAAATCATCCATACCATTTCAAGGGTTAATATGATGCTACATAATTTTTCTTTTATATCCAGTATGATGAATTTGAGCACAAAGGAGAGATGGCCAAAAATTCTTTGGAGAGATACATCCATTATTATGAGCAATGTACAACCAATGAATCGGTAAACATCTAATATTTTTTGTTTAATTAGGATTTTCTCAATTCATGATGTCCTATGGCTTCTTTTTTTGATGTTATTGTTTGTGTTTTTAAGATTCTTTTATCAACTAGCACTTGATTCAATTTATATGCATAATAGTCTAGGGCCAAGGCACTTTTAGATTTACAACATATGCAAGCTATATAGGTAATAGATATATGCAGTTGTAGGAAATCATCTACCCCATGCCATATGATAATATTTTAGTAATTTTAGCTCATTGGAGGATGTAGATGTAAATTCCTAGCTCTAGAAAGCTACACTATATAGTATTAAGCATTGGAGTATGCACATGAATCTTGTTCCTTTACAATTTAAATAACTATTAGTCTTGTTCTTTAGATTTTGATTTTTTTGATGAAATACATAAAAACCAAGTACCACTAAAAAATATACTAAAACATGATACATCTATATTCAAGAGGGAAAGAAAAAATAATTCCATGCATGGGATGATCAACATCATCCAAAACATAGAAAGAACCCAAAAATACCCAATACTAAGGAAGACAAAAGAACCCCCCATGGATGCTGCTTGCTAAACCACAAGCCCCATCACCTATAGAGGCAACTCTAGATCAATGTTTAGTTGTGACCACAATTGAATTAGGGACTACAAATTTCTCACTTTCACATTGCCACAATAGGCTAGAGTAGAAAATTTAATACCATTAATGACCTCTTCATGTTGCATAGCTTGAAGTGGAACATCATCAAGGGAGACAAAGGTAAAGGTGCATTGTCACCTCCAAAACCTCTTGATTGTGTGAAACCGAAAAATGCTTGATAACCTTGTCCAAGTCCAAGTGACTAAGATTTTCCATTGATTTGTTAGCTTCCAACGACTCCTAATTCAAAACCTGGAGGTCATGAATAGACACAAGAGACCCCAAGACCCCATCATTATGTGCAACCAACAAATGCTTGATAACCTTGTGTAAGTCCAAGTGACTAAGATTTTCCATGGCTTTGATTCACTATAACCCCATTAACAGGGGTAGATTCTAGTTCTAATTTCCTATTATAGTTTTTTTTTCATATCCTCAATATTCTAATACTCCATAGGATTGAAATCGGATTATAGCAGTTAAGAAGATGGGTACATTTTTTTTCTAAATGAGGTTCACTAATGTTGACTTTTGGATGCATTATTTTTTTTTTGTCAGTGTGATAATGCCACTAACTTGTGATACTGATGCAATGCAAGAAAACATAAACAATCATGCTACCCTGATCGCATATTTGAAAGTTGAAATCAATCATAAACTTGCGATAGTTTCTAGAGTTTTCCTGGCTATTGTTTTTTTCTAAATTGAGCAATCTAATTGCTGCTTAGATTTTATGTATTTCCTCCTTTGTACAATGTATTGGTTAGAGTTACTCGGTGGTCTATTTTTTTCAATTTCCTTAGCTGTCTAGATCTACACACACCCTTCATTGAGGAAGAATAACCAATGTCTTAATAAGAAATATACACACTTTTCCTTCTTGTGGGTGATAGTATCTATTTATTTCAAAGTAGCCAAATACACCCCGGCCCCTCCCTAGGTGCGCGTATGGATACAAGTAGAATATGGCCTAGATACACATTGGATACTGTACCCATGTGTGCCCAAAAAACCCTAATTTTCTAGTTGTGCCAGATACTATGTGATTTGATATTCAAAAAATCTAAAATGAATCTTGCTAAACTTAGTCTTAAAAAACTTCAATTGTATAATCTTTTGTTTTGTATAATCAAAACCTACACCAAATGAGGAAGAAAAATGAAACATTTTTCTATTTCAGCAA
Organism: Sequoia sempervirens; assembly: GCA_007258455.2. NCBI lineage: Eukaryota > Viridiplantae > Streptophyta > Pinopsida > Cupressales > Cupressaceae > Sequoia > Sequoia sempervirens. Next base: position 228,160,173 of record VDFB02373365.1, read on the forward strand.
TGGGTCTTCTTCCAGTGCAACTTTACTATTTTTTTGTCATTTTAATTTTATAGATTTAAAAAAGTTAATCGTTTATAATTTTGTATAATATATTATGTTGTTTAACTTTAAACATTAGAGATTTTTTTTTTTTTTAGATGCAGAATGGAGCACGACCCCCTATAAACTACAGTGCGCCTGGTAAACTTTTTAACGTGACCGGCGGCGCTGGCGCGACACGCCCTCCGGTACCACGAAACATTAGAGATTTAAACAAAATAAAAATTATTCTTTAAATTTAAATAAAATTTATTAATATATATTTAATTATTTATTTTTACTAATTTATTAATATTTAAATTTAAATTTTATTTTAATTTATATTTTATTTATTTGCTTCTAAAGTAATAAAAATCTCCTCTAATAACTTAGAAAATTGTGTTAAATATATGTGCATGTGTTTTTTAAGAATGTTGCATCCAACTATATTCATATTGGGGGGTCTTCAAAATGGTTGTATCCATATCCAATACCATATCCATATCTATATTTGTATTTGTGTCCATGCAACTTTGGTTTATTGTGGTAGTTTGAAGAATCTCCTAGTGCTTTTCAAGACTCTCCAAACTCCTAAGTCTATAAGTTGTTTGAGTCGAGTCAACCAAACTATCATGCCAAGTTTGGACGAGTCTTAGAGATTACTCAGTCGAGTCCTACTCCAAGACTCTCGAATCTTAGGCTTGAACTCCCAAGTCTTGAGTTCAAACTCTTCTAGCACCTAAACATAATAGACATAGTGGCTGAAATTTCAAATTTTGAGAGTTTGAGGATCATATGACATTTGTAATGTTTGAATTTTGACAAATTGATAGTCAAATTAGACTTTCATATTATCTAAATGCATTTATATTCTTTTTTTTGTGTAATTATGAGGACTTTTTTTTGCCTGAGTCTATGCCAAGTCTCGAGTCTGAGTCAAAATTTTGGGCTGCCAAGTCGAGTCCAAGTCTGAGTCCTAAAAATATGGTTTTGTATATAATTGGAGATGCTTTTAATAGCTAAAAATATCCACATTCTCAGTCTGCATATATCATTTTCATGAAAATAGAAATGTTGGATCACCAGAGAAAATTAGTTACATTGGATGTCATTAATTTCTCGAGTGAACAAATAATGAGTTTATCTTGTTCCTTTTAAAAGTAACTTGGAAGTTTTTTATTGATTTTTTTTAATTTGTTACTGTCTAAGATAATTCATATTTTAGAGGATACAATGTTGATCCAGGTGGATCTTTTGAACCTGAAAATTAAAGTGTTCCAATTTCTCTCAGAAGCAGTGTCATTTCATAGAGCACAAAATTTTGAATCCAGCGCATCTTGAATGGGCGAAAAAGGAGTCTGTTTGTGCAAGATATTGCCGGTCAAAGTTTGGTCAAAGGTTGGTCAACTCAGCTAACAAGAACGATGAAAAAGGTGGAAAATTCATCATCACCAAATTGGTCAAAATTGGTGTCATCGCGAAGGTCTCATCGTCACGATTCCAACGGCGTTCATTTCGTCAAAAATAGAGCAAGTACGTGGGAGATATAGCCAGTCAAAGTTCATAGTTAACCAAGGTACCATGAGGTATGGTTGCTGACATCAACATGACGTCATCCTACTGACTTGGAAAATGGGTCATCGTATAGATGATGACATGGACCAATGGGGTCAGGACACGTGGTAGCTGTACAAGTGACATGGCGGTATAGTCATCAGATGACGTCAGCACAATCGGCAAATGAAGTCTTGCCACGTGTCCATTCTGTACAACTGTACTCCTGTGTGGCAGCAGAGGTGGCAGTCTTATCAGCGTATAGTTGTCAGCCACATCGATAGTCCAATCATCTTCCACATCACAGTCCACTGGCAGACAGGTCAGAAGGTGAGTCAACGGAGATGTTGTCATCCATGTCAGCAGCTTTGTCACTGCACAGTCAGCGGCATCAACAAATGGGCGCTTGCCACATGGCACCCTCCTGGTGCCACACATGGCTCTGTTGGTTGTATATGTGAATAAAAGGTTTTGTGGCCCGCATGTGACTCAAACCGGTTACCACCCACGAGCGAAATTCTTGGGCGACCATTCCACCATTTTTGCGGCCATTATCAATATTGTGAAGTGGTTTTGTTTTGTTGAATGTTGTTTGAAGTCAGTTTTAAAAAACCAGTGACAGCTGGGAGTTGAACCTAGAACCGCTGGGCTCCCAAAAGGTAATGCCATCGATACACCCTGCACAGAGCTAATAATGTATAAGGCACGGGTTTTATATAACCCAATGTTTAGGCCGAAGCCTAAACCAAATAACCAACAAATGGTTATTTGTTAACAAAATAAACAAACCCCTCAAACTAAAAGCCCGAATAAGCTACAAACAAGGGCTCAAAAATAAATTTAATTATTTTAAGGGGGATTATTGTTTGTATTTGTAAAAGTGGGGAATTGGTTTTTATTTTTTCCATTTAAGGGGAAAATTCCAAAATTGTTGGTTTTAACCAAATAGGCCCAACTTCAAGTATTAAAGGGAGACTAGGAGAGTATTCCTCACTCATCCAATTCTTCTCAAAGCAACTCTTCACAAGCTTTCTTCTCTCATTCTTCTGCAAGCCAAGTAATCTTAGGAGGAGATTTTTGAAACTTGGCAAGACTTTGCATAGTCTTTGTAAAATATTTTGTAAGCTTCTTGTCATTCTTCTACAAGGACGTCTTGCCAATGTGGGAGTAGTTGTCATAGGCGAAGCTGCTTTCTGGAGGCCTCTTGTAAGGCGAAAGCTGACTTCTTTTTGTAACCTGTGGCATTTCCAAGTCTTGAAGGCAATAGATCGATTCGTTCTTTCTGGCGAATCCGGAGACGTAGTCGATTTTCGGTGAACTCCGTTATCATCTCATTTCTATTCTTTTGTGATTTCTTGCAGTTATTTTTTGAGCTTAGTAGATTAAAGATTTGAATTTACATGTTGGATTCATATCAATAATTAAAAGATCCTGATGTTAGATTGACTATTGTAAGTCTTTTTGAAAATCTAACTTGTGAACTTTAACGAGCAAGTGCTCGATTCGTTTATGGATCAAGTGGTATTAGAGCAGGTTACTAAGCTCCTTAAGCAGTTAATCAGAAGATGGCCTATGAATCAGATGAGGCATCCACAGTGATGACATCATCAATGGTATGAGAGTTCTTTGAGATGAAGAAGATGATCGAGAAGATTTTTCACGATCATTATGAAAAGTTTGACAAGGTGCAAAGGCTAGAGGAGGCAAATCATGATTTGCAGAAAGAGAATGAAGAATTGAAGAGATTGTTGGAAGAGGCCAATGTGGAGAAGCAAAGGCTAGAGGTCCTGTTACAAGAGTTCACTAAAGAGCGGAACAAGAGGAGTCCTCTTGTATCTGAAAGCAGCCACATTTGCAGGTTTTGTCTGCATTCTGAGGATACATCATCCTCATACTCCCTGCTTACCCCACCTGACAGTACAGGGACCTCTTCAGTGACAAAGCCAATGGCCAAGTTTGCTTGTGGCCATGATTGGGTGAATTCTCCTAGTGCAGTAGAGTGTGCCTATTGTCGGCAGATGGAGTATCTTGAGACTCTTAATCTGCTGGATAGTGATAACAATTATCTCAAAGTATCTTCTTCCACAGACCAGAAGAAGTCAGTAGAGGATGAGTAGAGCTCTTTTGTGCACTTTGAGAAGCACACAAAAGGTATCGAAAAAAAGCTGCTAGGGAAGATGAGTTTTAGAGGAAAGGGCCTTGGTGTTTCTGAGGAAGGTATCACCAATCTAGTCAAGGCAAAGAAACAACCACGGAACCAAGGATTGGGATTCAAAAAGGAAACGGGACAATCCTCTAGAATTCAGAATTTTTGCACCCACTATGGCATCAATGGACATTGGGACGCAAAGTGTTGGAAGCTACATCTAGAGCTCCATCGTCGATCGAGGTCCATAGAGAGACCCAACCATGTGCATGTTGATGAGATGACAATAGAGCCAGTAGTTGCTACCACCCCTAAAGCAATCCCAGAGGAAACTGAGCCACAGCCTGAGCAGCCAATAAAGGAGAGTTCCTTCGAATAGCTCCAAAAGAGCTAGGAACGTCGCTCATCAAACTAGTAAATCAACTTGTGTGTGTTTATTATGTGTTTGTAGTGTAATAAATGTGTTGATAAGCTAGTGTGGTTTTGTGAGAATAAAACTCGTTAAAATTGTTTGTAACAGTTTATTTATGAAGTTGTATTTCTTTCTAATTGAGAATTTGTAAGGCTCTGGGAAGCCATGTCTCTTGTGATCAGTGGAAAGAGATACTGGATAACTTCTTACTGCAGGATAGCAATTTGTTTTTTTGTAGTTTCTTGTAGTTTCTTTCAGTGCGAAGCTTCAGTTGAAGAGCACTTTTTCATACAAAGTTGTTGAGAATGGTCAACAATGACCTTGTATGTTCTCAGCTTGAAGACTCAGTGATGGTCATTTGGAGGATAATTCTAAACTCAGTTGGAGTTCTTGAAGGATTTATCGATGACCTTGTTGCTTCAGATGGACAAGACCCGAGCTGTGTGGTGGAGCCTTGAATCAACTATTCTGAAATACAAGGGTGAAGGAATATGTCAGGCTGAGGCGTAAATCCGTGCTCGAGTAATTGGAGGAGCAATAGAAGCAAGCCAGAAGAAGGTGATAGATGCAGAATGCGAACTACCTGTGAGAAGTACTAAGGGATAGGTTTATCATACTTAGTTTTTCCTTCTTGCTTTGGGTGTTTTAAGTTCCATTTTTCAACTGCATCATGAGAAGTTGTGAATTCCTACCTTGCTAAAGTGTAAGACCCCAATAAGAAAATGTGGCAATGTATTCTGGTGATTCAAATTGTGCCGAGTGGCAAGATGTTGAATGCGAGATTATTGAAGGAAGTATACACTTTTGGAGGACCAAAAGTTCTTCAGTGGGGAGGTTTGATCCAGGTGGATCTTTTGAACCTGAAAATTGAAGTGTTCCAATTTCTCTCAGAAGGAGTGTCATTTCGTAGAGCATAGAATTATGAATCTGACGCAACTTGAACGGGCAAAAAAGGAGTCCGTTTGTGCAAGATATTGCCGGTCAAAGTTTGGTCAAAGGCTGGTTAACTTAGCTATCAAGAATGATGAAAAAGGTGGAAAATTCATCATCACCAAATTGGTCAAAGTTGACGTCATCATGAAGGTCTCGTCGTCATGATTCCAATGGTGTTCGTTTCATAAAAAATGGAGCAAGTACGTGGGAGATATAGCCAATCAAAGCTCATAGTTGACCAAGGTACCATGAGGTACAGTTGCTAACATCAGCATGATGTCATCCTACTGACTTGGAAAATAGGTCATCATAAGGATGATGACGTGGACCAATGGGGTCATGACACGTGGCAGCCATACAAGTGATGTGGCGGTATAGTCATCAGATGACGTCAGCACGATTGGCGAATGAAGTCTTGCCATGTGTTCATTATGTACAGCCGTACTCCTGCGTGGCAGCAGAGGTGGCAGTCTCATCAGTGTACAGTTGTCGACCACATCGACAGTCCAATCATCTTCCATGTCATCGTCCACTGGTAGATATGTCAGAAGGTGAGTCAGCAGACACGTTGTCATCCATGTTAGCGGCTTCGTCACTGCATAGTTAGCGGCATCAACAAATGAGTGCTTGCCATGTGGCACCCTCCTGGTACCACACATGGCTCCATCATTTGTATATGTGAATAAAAGGTTTTGTGGCCCGCATGTGACTCGAATCGGTTACCACCCACGAGTGAAATTCCTAGGTGACCATTCTACCATTTTTGCGGCCGTTATCAATATTGTGAAGCGGTTTTGTTTTGTTGAATGTTGTTTGAAGTCAGTTTTAAAAAACCAGCAATGGTCGGGAGTTGAACCCAGAACCGCCGGGCTCCCAAAAGGTAATGCCACCGATACACCCTACGCAGAGCTAATAATGTATAAGGCACGGGTTTTATATAACCCAATGTTTAGGCCGAAGCTTAAACCAAATAACCAACAAATGATTATTTGTTAACAAAATAAACAAACCCCTCAAACTAAAAGCTCGAATAAGCTATAAACAAGGGCTCGAAAACAAATTTAATTATTTTAAGGGGGATTATTGTTTGTATTTGTAAAAGTGGGGAATTGGTTTTTATTTTTTCCATTTAAGGGGAAAATTCCAAAATTGTTGGTTTTAACCAAATAGGCCCAACTTCAAGTATAAAATGGAGACTAGGAGAGTCTTCCTCACTCATCCAATTCTTCTCAAAGAAACTCTTCACAAGCTTTCTTCTCTCATTCTTTTGCAAGCCAAGTAATCTTAGGAGGATATTTTCGAAACTTGGCAAGACTTTGCATAGTCTTTGTAAAAGCTTTGTAAGCTTCTTGTTGTTCTCCTACAAGGACGTCTTGCCGACGTGGGAGTAGTTGTCATAGGCGAAGCTGCTTTCTGGAGGCCTCTTGTAAGGCGAAAGCTAACTTCTTTTTGTAACCTATGGCATTTCCAAGTCTTGAAGGCAATAGATCGTTTCATTCTTTCTGGCGAATCCAAAGACGTAGCCAATTTTTGGTGAACTCCATTATCATCTCGTTTCTATTCTTTTGTGATTTCTTGCAGTTATTTTTTTGAGCTTAGTAGATTAAAGATTTGAATTTACATGTAGGATTCATATCAATAATTAAAAGATTCTGATGTTAGATTGACTATTGTAAGTCTTTTTGAAAATCTAACTCGTGAACTTTAACGAGCAAGTGCTTGATTCGTTTACAGATCAAATGTAGCTACTTAAAATTAGAGGTATCCCATTCACTTGATTTTAGGTCTAACTTCAGTGCTATGAGGACTCAAATTGTCTCATAAGTGTATGATTGCTTCATTTCCACCTTGCCACCTATCTTTTTGTGGGACTCCCCTTCAAGTCTGGGTTACTACTATATGTGGTGGATACCTTTTGCAAACATTGTACATGCTCACGATTGAGTACTAGTGTTAGATTTGGGGCTTTGGAAAAGCTACAGAAAAGAACAAGGTACATATGCTACTTTCTTCCTTAAATGAATGGTGCTTGTATGGTTGGGTTTATTAAGGATGAGTCCAATTAGTTCCCTTTTCCCATCTCTGGCAATTTTCCTCTCCAAGATCTATTTACTGGTTATGGATTCCCAAT